>JAJTUB010000008.1:264245-864245 GCA_036971345.1 Dactylellina drechsleri
CTCGCAATCGTTTCGCTTGTATTACGTTTGTCCGCCCAGCTTTCTTATACCAATGAGAAGGTCCCCTTCACGTCCCATCGACACGATTCTTTGCAGCTCGCGGGCTCACGTGCGTGTCATCGTAGCATTTTCCTTTTCTATATTAGCTCGTTTCACGGTATCTGTTCCACTACCCCTGTAGATGATACCAAAGATCGCGAATTCAGTCTATTGAATCGAATATTATATAAATCCAAGGAAGGACAATAGTTAAAATTCGTCCCGTTGAGCTTATGTCAATCGCACCAAGTTACCTAGCTAAAGTCCCTACCTCATAATCTTACAATAGCAGACGATATGATCAACTTTATACACTGCTTGATCTTGTGTCAATGCAACTAAGCAGCTTGTAGGTAGCACACAACCGAGGGTAGCAGCCAAATGTACAATATCACACCACTGGCTTTTATGAAATCAAAGCATTTAGGACAGCTAGCCCTATATATAATATCAATTTTCTGTTAAAGACCGCTTTTAACCCGATGGTTAGAACCCGAGGCTAGGTGGTGGGTTCTTCTCATTCGTCAGCAGTTGGATCGAGACTGGACTAGTTTGCTGACAGGGTAATGAAATCATCCTTATCGATTATGCACGACATTCATCCCACGCCATGTCCGTCGCCTATCATAAATCTTTAAAAAAAGGAATCAGATTGACATCTCCGAGGAAGGATGGAAGTATTTCACAAGGCTGGCCCTTGACGTCATGAATATATACATATATACGATTCTTATATAAAAACAATTCGTCCACTGTTAACACCTCCCTTGTCGACAATTCCTTCGAAATCGAAAATATTCAATATCACAAAATATAAGGTTTATCACACACTATCACAATGCCGACTGAAGATATCGACCCAGCGAAACCACTACCACCACCCGTCGTGGAGGACCCGATCTCCCTGATCCCTGAATTCATAGACTCCGATCCATCCTCTTACCCTCCCATTACCCCCGGCGGCTCACTCATCATCGCCTGGCAAGTTCGCAACAAACGCGTCCTCCTCGTCGGCGGCGGAAATGTAAACACCAATATAAAAACCATACGTGCAACTCTACATCTATACTAAATAAAACCATCTAGGTCGCCGCTACCCGCCTCGTCCACCTCCTCAACGCCGACGCCCTGATAACACTCATCTCCCCTCCCTCAGGACTTCACCCCGAAACAGCCCACCGCATCAAAACCCACCAACACTCCATAACCTACATCCCCCGCACCTTCCACCCCTCCGACCTCCACGACCCCACCATCGACCTCGTCCTAACCGCCATAGACGACCCCGTCGCCTCCACTGAAATATACACTGCCGCTAAAAAGCTCAAGCTTCCAGTCAACGTGGCAGATGTACCCACCGAATGCGACTTCTACTTTGGCAGCGTCCACCGCGACGGACCGTTGCAGATTATGGTCTCCACTAACGGCAACGGACCTAAATTGGCAGCGATGGTGAGGAGACAAGTGGCGGGAAGTTTGGCTAACGGGACGGGGGAGGCGATAGTGAAGGTTGGGGAGCTGAGGAGGAAGCTGAGGAATGTGGCGCCGGCGAAAGAGGATGGAGGGAAGAGGATGGAGTGGATGAGTCGTGTTTGTGAGGAGTGGAGTTTTGAAGAGTTGGCGGGGATGACGGGGGCGCAGATGGATGTGCTGTTGAGGGGGTTTAAGGAGGGGAATGTGGAGGGGTATGATAAGGTTGTGGAGCTGGCGAGGGTGTTGGAGGCGGCGACGATTGATGATGCCGCTGTTGATGCCGCTGATAACCAAGAGGATAGATAATAGATGTTGGATCCTTAGTTTATAGGCTTGGTATACTTTGTATAAAGTCCATCATCTCCAATGTACGATCTTACAATATTGATCTCGTTGTGACATGGGTGGGTCCGATATGGATGGATTAGCTTTTCGGTGATATCGATAGTGACTATAGATATACATATCTACCAAGGTTCCAGTACATTTTGAACGGCGATAATTTAGAAGGAACGGCGATCTTATAGGCAAAATGGGCAATAACCCATACATGCCGCTGTCTTTGGATTTGACATTTATGAAATTGACACAAGACGCAATACGATGGGGCCGCTGCCAGCCACAACTCAAGTTAGTGGGCTTCTCAGAAAACACGGAAACGGGTTGCTATTGCTCGTCAAGCCTTTTAGCTTTCCGTGGGCGCTACCAAAGGAAATATTTCACAAATACACTATGTAAGCAAGTCCTCCAGCTGTGGAATGAAAAGGAAAATGTGATATCAGAAGTGCAGTGCAGGATATTCATGCGATGCAAGAGATAGCGGGCGACAATTTAGCCTGCGCAAGCTGCAAGACGCAGGAGAAATCCCAGATTCGATTTTGAACCCTTCTTTTCTTTTCCGGGGTAGTTGTGTGCTACCATCTCTTTTCTGGCTTCGGATCGAAAGTTCTAAGAGATACATAAGTACATAGAACACGTGAGTTTGAAGAACGGTGAATCAGGGGTACGCAAGATCGAATAAGATTTTAAAAACCTTCTGTCAGAGATGTCGCTCTACTACAGTCGACCACCAAAAATAATGCGAATCTTGCTAACCGTGCACACTTTTGTATGGTGAATGCTTCAGTCCGAACTTACCCTCTTCACCATTCTTTTTATTGTGGCTTCGA
The DNA here is from genome assembly GCA_036971345.1 of Dactylellina drechsleri. Lineage (NCBI taxonomy): Eukaryota > Fungi > Ascomycota > Orbiliomycetes > Orbiliales > Orbiliaceae > Dactylellina > Dactylellina drechsleri. The sequence continues at coordinate 266,927 of JAJTUB010000008.1, forward strand.
AAAACAAATATTACATGTTAAAAACCCTTGCTCTTTTTTAAATGAAAATATTCAAAAATTGGTGAGTTCAGAAAGAAATCCAAAAAAAACAAATCATTTGCGGGAGCACGGTCTGCAAGATTCGCATTATTTTTGGTGGTCGACTGTACAAGATATGTTTGCTCTTGATGTAATCAAAGTTCATGGGAACAGAAATCGACGGGTGACAGGCGAACTCTGTTCGGGTTAACTTTCTGGAAATGAAAAGCATCCACACCTCGACCGACTGCGACTGCAAGCAAGAATCGCGTAATCCACGTCGCAGTCAGCGGCCTGGCGGGCTGTGGGGAAAGAAGAGGGAGCTTGCGACAATTTCTTTTCCGTTGGCTCGCTGGCCCGGTTGATCAATTCGTTAGGGTTGATTCTCAGGGACGGGAAGGAAGCTAGTACGCTGGGCACCCAGGCTAAAAAATTAAAAGGATGGTCCGCGCCTTCTTTTCCCTTCATTTTCATTTCCAATTTTCTTGCTTAGAGCGTTTAGCGCTATCAAAAGAAAAGGCCAAGGCAAGCAGGCTAACGACCCCTTAGCTTTTGCTGAAAGCAACCAACCTTGAAGACGGTTCGTGTATCGCAGTTAGATTAGGATCGCCAGGCTTAGTGTGTCGCATTGGTAAATTTGGGAGGACCCTGGTTCCTTTTTTGGGACAGGGCCGACAGAAGTGCACGAATGAATTAGAAGAGGGAACTATCATCTGCATGCAGGAAAGTTTGTTACTCGATCAGATCGCTGAAATACCCCGTTGGAGGGCACACCAAGAGGAGGCTCGTGACGGAAATATAATTCTCATTCGTCGTGAAATCAAGTCAATCAATCAAATCATGGAGCGAGTGAATTCAAAAATAAAATGTGGGATGATTGAGAGGGCTGGGTTATATCATAAAACGTGATATGATATTGCTTTATTACCGCACCTCATTTTGGGGAGTCGAAATCGGGATTTGACGAGCTTCCTAAAATAATTATGTTCACGTTTGAATATTGTAAGGGAATCACACAAACAGGTCAGTTGGTTGATACTTGCGATTTCGAGATTTCGGTATCAAGGATGCTGTATCTTTCAGTCGGCGGGGCTTGCAGGAGTGAAAATGCAGGCAAAGTCTATCTGTATCGACGCCGTTCGTTCCCCTTTCGAAGGGACGTTTTTCAAGGTCTTGGAGATCGATTCTTCTCCTGCGCATATGCCACAACTGCTGGCGAACATCGATTGGCTCTTGGGAGCTTGGATTCTCATGCGCGTATGCAGGTGGACTTCACGTTGCAAGCTTGTCGAACTGTGTGATATTTCTGTTAGCCCGCCCGGAATGCAATATGAAATTTTTTGTGCGGCTGGGGGGTTTGGTGAGAGTGGTTCAAGAAGGATATCACAGCTCTCAAGGCACCTGCAGATATTTTAGCGGGTGGCCCGTGATATCAAATTTCTTTTGGACGTCAGGGACGAAGTTCGAAAAAGGAAAGACTGAGCAGAAGCTATCGATTGAGATTGTGTCGGCTACGGCTCTGTGCGCGGGATCATTTGATGAGAGCGAGGAGAATCGCGATACATATGTCGATATGCTTTCAGTATACGAGTTCGCGAAGGTGGTTCCGTGCTCGGTATAACCCCTACTGTTCCCTCATGTCCACAAACATATCTTTTTGCTAAGAACCTGCATCCGTAGATATGTTGTGCGAAAGGATAGAGGTTTGTGCGTGTGAGAAGGTATCGGATGAGGGTGCTCGAGTGGAGACCCCTAGCTAAACCCCGTTCCTGAGTTTGATTTGAGGGCCACCCCTTGTACCTGGCAGGAAACAGGACATCCAAACCTCGACGCCGCCGTCGTCTGAATGTTCTTGCGCGCATGTCGCAGAAGCGAAAAAGGTGACCGTTTTCCTGGAGACCATCCTTTCCGGTCTATGCAGTCTATTCCTGCTGGAAAGGCACATCGGGGTGGTTAGAGTTTTCTTGTTTGATTTGAAGTTTGGACGGAAAAGTCACAAAGGAAAAAGCAAGAATACACGAGTACAGAGTAAGAAAGTGAATTATATTGACCAAAAGACGCTGAGACGGAACAAGCTTCAGCTATTTATTTCTTCTGTTCTTTTTTCGATGGCATCAAGTGGATTGGATGGGTGATTGGTGCTGTTGTTAACTCGGCAACAGTTGAATACGCATGCTGCTATTCTTCTTCGTCTTCTTCTCTTTCTCTCTTCTTTCATCTCTAACTCTCACTTCCTTCATCATCATTCTCACAACCATCTCCCCTCTCTGATCGCATGTCGGCATCATTCTCATTATCGAGAGAGGGAGAAGAATCACAACTGGTTGGCCTGGCCCTGGTCCTTGTTCCATGTCGTCGTTCTCATTCGCTGCATTATCCTGAAGTACCGAGCCACCACCACCACCCGCTGTCTCTCGTTGTCCTTTCCGACTGACGGATAATACTCCCTCCCACCTACCGACCTATCATTATCATCACTATCGATCCGTCCTGTTCGACCGCTTTGAATCGACTCCTTGGCTGTTTACTGCCTCCATAATTGATTCTAGGAAGGTTTGGTTCGCGTCTCAACACTATCACAATCACATATTTATATATACTCTGAATTATATATCATCAATCACTGCCTCCTGATATATATACCTTACATGTATACGAGAGCCAAGCACAAGAAATAACAAGGTCAGTTGGCATGTTTTTCCTTCCTCCTAGCACTGCCATGCTCTGGTACTGTTGGATATATTAAAAAAATTTGTTACAAACCTCTCAATCAATTTATATCATATTCTGCCTGTTTCTTGTGGGGGGTGGCCATGGTTTGCTGAGCCTGTGTGTCGTCCAGTCTTGGTCTGGTTTCTGGTGTCCGTCTGTCAGGGAGGAGGATGGAGGACACAGCACAGAGCACAGCAGGGCACATTCTTACATGCAATATTGCCATATTCCCCCTTCTTTTCCAACATCATCATCCACTGAAACCAACCTCCCTCCAATCATCCTCATCTCTCCCATCTCTCCTCATCTCCATCCTCTCTTCCTCTGGCTGACCGTGCTGTCCGTAGAAAGATTTATCCTTCACTCGGCTTCGGCTTCGTCGTCGTCGTCGTCGTCGTCGTCAAATCTAACCCTATCCGCTCGTTCGACCCTGCGCTTCTTTCACCTTCCCGCTTTCGGCGTCGCACCTCGACAATTTTGTCGTTCCTTCCGTCCTATTTCCTCGTTCGCTTGCTGGCTTGCCTGGGTGTCCGTTCAATCGCTCGCTCGACAAGGAATACCCACTCTTGGGAAACTGGAGCTCAGGCTTGCTTTTCGGTCGAACCACCTTTTTTTCTCCCACCCTAAATACCATCCGATCCAGCTTCCCCCGGATCCAGTCTCCCTTTTGGTAATTGGCCTTCTAGATGATCGAGCCCGTCGCAACACCTCCTCAATAGCTCTATCGTCCTCATCAGATACCATCCCAGTGTCATCATCAACCGTTTCTCGTGCCAGGTGTCGTCCCTGAAACCAACTGTAGAATTCCCTCCGAATCCTTTACACACCTGAAGCTCGACATAGCTACTCTCCCCGTCACATCGTACACGCCTTGGCCCACAGCTTTTATTTCGCTCACACAGTCGCAACGACCTTATTAATATTCGAGATCCCATAATCCTCTCCCACAGCAACCGCTGCTGTTCATATCAACAAGATGATGGAATCGCCAGGATACCCGCCGGGTTCGCCCATGGACTCCCTCGACGAAGCTTCTTTCCCGTGTAAGGGCTGTGGAGAGGTCGGTTTTAATATTCCGAAAGCTGTTTTCTTTTCTATTTTTCTTTATTCGTGTTTTTCGGGCGATTCCCCGGTTTTCTCTTCAATATCGCGATCATTAGAGCTTCAGCTGACAAATACACCAACAGATTCTAGAGGAAGGGAAAGCTTTCGAACTCGCCGGCAACAGGTGGCATATCGATTGCTTTCGCTGTAATACTTGCGGAACACTGCTAGATTCGGACGCAAACCTGCTTCTGCTCGGTGACGGTTCTTTAATTTGTAACAACTGCACATACAGCTGCAATGCATGTGGGAACAAGATTGAGGATCTGGCCATTCTCACCGGCGAGCAGGCATTTTGCGCTGGATGCTTCAGATGCCGCCATTGTAAACGAAAAATCGAAAATCTGCGTTATGCACGGACATCGCAGGGTATATTCTGCATGAGCTGCCACGAAACGCTGATGACCCGTCGGCGGAAGAAAACGAGAACCCAGCCGAAGGCTAGTAGCAACAACTCTTTGGCTCTCGATAAGGCTCTCCCCATGCCTCCTCCCCAGGATACCGATGAAGACTCTCCGACCAACCCGGCCGCCACGTCGAAGCCTGCAAGATTAGGACCACCGCCACGGCCCCCTCGACCTGAGGTTTCTCGAGCTGGATCTTCTGGACCCACGAGTCGAAACCGTGGCGATGCGTCGCCAAACTCTGCCCACTCTCCCATGGCGACGACCCCGAGGAACTCACCGTACCCAATCCATTCCCCTCCGCCTTCACAAGACCAATTCTTTCAGAAACCGGCTGCCGCCCCTAGTAATGCTAATAATAATCCCAACAAGGCCAAATCCCGCCAGTCCATGTACTCTCTCGTGTCGGAAGATAACTCTGAACTGCTGTCGAATAGCGACTCCCGAGCTTCGTATTTCCCTCTCATGCTCGACGATGGTCCTCCACCGCCAATCCCATCGACAATCACCAGAAACGATGTATACGCGCCACGTTCCATACCTCCAACGCAATCCGTGGAGATCCCACCCCCTCAGCACTCGCAAAGCCAACAATCTCTGGACTTGAACGGGCCTGGTATCGTCATCCAGGAAAAGAATGCAAAACGAGTGGCCGATAATGAAGCGAATATGCTACGTGAAGAACAGCTGCGCAAGGAGCGTGAGCGTGAAAAGAGAGAGTTCGAAAAGCAAGAAGCGCGTAAAAGAGAAGCCGAAGCCGAACACATGAGAGAACTAGAAATTGAACGGGAACGAGAAAGGTTGGAAAATCTCGAGCGTGAACGGCAAAAGCAACGTGAGCAGAGCCGGCAAGCTAAAGAACGACAAGAGTTGAAACTCGTAGAGGCAGGCCGTAGATCGAAAGAGCTTGAGCGACCTGAGAGCCGAAAAGAGGGAATGGTTACGGATCAGATCATCATGTCTCCCCAGAACTTTACGACTGATAGCGGATCAAATATACCCCCACCACCTACTCGGCCGGCTCCTAGAGGTTCTCTGTCGTCAATTGGTGATAATATCGTTCCATCTCACGCTCGAAAACCTACAAACCAATCCGATAACTTTAAGCTGCAAGAGGTTCCGCGGACGAAGAGAGCGACTCCAAAGCTGCCTAGCGACGAGGAGGCTTCGCCAATTGATACCGATATCCCGATTTCGTTCACCCCAGAACCACGAAAGGAGTCTTTGATGGCACCTGTACCTACGCCGTCTGTTGCTAAAACTCCTATGATAACTGATAAGCCGGGCGAATCGCAAAGCGAGTTTGTTCGTTCTCACCAATCATCAGTTTCTCGAAAGACAAACTCCGAGACGGAGGTCGAAGGTGCGAATAGCGAAGTCGGTGGCTACACGTCGTCTGCTACTAGTGTCAACCAGACGTCTCCGGGAAGTCATAAGAAAGCTCAGCCTTCGATTTCTTCTTCTGTCACGCCATCCCGTGGTAATCAACCACGCCCATCTACTAGTCACGGATCTGCCGGTTCGAGTTCGTTTGATATTCTTAACGGAGCCTCGCCGATCCTACCACCCTTCAAGAGCGAGTTGAACTTTGAAGAGGAAATAGGGAAAATCTTCAATCCTAATGATGATTTCGCTGCAGCTATGCGGAGGACGTCGAAGTCCGTTCGACATGGCCGCAGTCATAGCGATATGGCTACTAGGACTAGTGAGTATTTTGAGAACGATGTTATTAAATCCTTCAAATTAACATTTTTGAACCAGGCATGTTGTCACCTGATCTTCCCGACATTGTTGATGGCAGCGCGAAGGAAGAAAATGTGGCATTGAAGAATGCTCTGCGCCGATCGACACAACAACTCATCGAGCTCGAGTCGAAACTAAATGTGAGTATAAATAGTCCTTGGTTATTTTGGACATTTATTGATTGATAATGTTTTTTGTTTCCAGACTTCCGTCGAAGTTAAAGAGAGCCTTGAAAATGACATCAAAGAAAAACGCACCACAGTTGCGTCTTTGGAAGCTGACAAAGAGATGGCAATGGTCGAACTTTCGGTGCTACGAGAACGGTTGGCTGATCCGGACGTGTATGTTGGGCACATCCCTCTAACAAAGAATCGGTCTAATAACTGACATCATTTCGACAGAAAATCCATCAAATTCGAGGATTTCGTCGCTGGCACCCTTCAGGAAATTGCTACCCGTATAAACTCGCTAAAGGAGTCCCATAAGGAGGAACTCGAGGGCTTGATAGCTAAGAAGAATGAAGCACTTGAAGAAACAGCAACCGCAATTCGCCTCCGTGACCAAGCGATTCAGGAGACAGAACAACTTAACCTCAAAAACGCGCAACTCGCCGATCTCAACAACGAGCTCACTCGACGCATTCAAGGCAATTTTATGAAGAGCAAGAATGCTGTACCCCCCGGTGCCCCTGTCATCTCTGCTCCTAACGGGACTGGAGTATACGGAACTAGCACAGAATCACAGCATACGCCATCGCTCTCAGGGTCGACTAGCACGATAACCACAAACATGATTAGCGAAACCACGACACTTCACGAGGAAGGAACCGCCGTCGTTGCCGCTCCTCATGTTGTAAACATTCGAAAGCCAGGAGCCCCAGCCAAGAAGTTCAACTGGAAGAAGGGTGGAGCAGCGGTTGGAAAGGGTCTCGGAAAGGCGTTTAACAGGGCATTCGCATCGGATCAAATCGATCACCATAACGAGACACCGATGACCTTGCAGTCCCAGCCGTTTAGTACCGCGGCATACGGGCCTCCCGTGCACACGGTTGACTCTCCCGGGCTTAAGGTTAACGGGGTAGATCACAGCCAGGTCTACGGTACCCAACGTGGAGGTCTTTTGAAGAAGCTCAAAGGCGGAAACATGCCAAGCCACAATGAGAAGGAAATCACAGGTGAGATGAAGAAATCCACTTTTAATGGTGTACCCTTACTAACATGCGAACAGTACCTCTTCTTGGATCTGAGCTGGAAGCTCGAGTTGCGTATGAAGGCCGCCGTATTCCTTTGGTTATCACGAAGTGTCTTGCCGAAGTTGAGAGCAGAGGAATGGATGTTGAGGGTATCTACCGCAAAGGTGGCGGTGCCTCTCAAGTCCGTATGGTTCAGGAGGCTTTCGAGCGTGGCGAGGAGATAGATCTTGAGAACCCTGATATCGATATTACGGCCATCACTAGCGTGCTGAAACAATACTTCCGCAAACTCCCCACTCCACTTATCACATATACTATCTACGACAGGATGGTGGAGTCTGTCAGTATGTGGACTTTCCTGTTTTTGCCTTTACTAGCAGGGACTATGCTAACATACTTTTTCTTTAGAAATCACTGATATTGAGAAGCGAAAGGAGCATGTTAAGGACCTTATTAACGAGCTTCCTTCTCTGAACCGAGATATACTGTTCTTTATCATAAACCATCTTACCAAGTATGTTTGAAAATTCCTAAAAGCTTTCAGAAACCATTACTAACGACTCGTTTTTACAGGGTGGCTGCGTTACAGTCAGAAAACTTGATGAATGCTCGCAATTTGGCCGTCGTATTTGCACCATCATTAATGCGCGATCTGACCGGCGAACTCGAACTTCGTGACACCCACTCAAAGAATGAGTCGATCCAATTCATCATTGAGAATGCAAAGCCGATATTCGCTGGTGTTAACCTCTAATGCCGACACCCTATCTCGTAAAAACAACTGCGACACGAATAGTCAAATGCGACGAATTATCTCTATAGGTGTTTAGAGATTTAGGCCCATCAGCAATTGCAGTTTCTTTCGTCAACTTTCTAATCTTTCTATTTATTTCATTTCTCCTGTTCATACTTACACAAAACCTTGGTTTTATGTGTTATGTCAAAGTTGTGTCCCGTGTCCCTGTCTTCTGTTATTATTTCCGTTTCTTTTCCCTTATGACCCAACTGGCGTTACTTCTTTTTTTTACTTTACTCGTAGTTGGCCCTTTTTTGTCTTTTTCTCACTTTCCACGTTTTTCAAGCGATTCGAAAAATGCGGAAACGAAATGATCATTTATCATTCGCGTTTCAATAATGAATTCTATTTCTCTTCTCTCTCTCACTCGCCTTTTCCTATCGGTCTTTTGCACTGGGTTTTCATTGTTTATCTCATCGCCGTCGAATATGGTGCTGAATTCGAAAACACATATTTGATCTCGAAAACTTTCATTCTAAAACCTCTCATGTCATCATTTTCAAGCTTAATATATTGATCGAGTGCCGTACGTAGGGTATGAAGTATTAAATAAATAATATTCTATTCTGTCATATTATATTGTAGATCATTATCATCGTTATGAAGACTTTGGTTTTCGGATATGTAGTGTTTGGCCTTTATTAAGCCGCGGGTCAAGAAGCAGGATCTAAATGGGTGGGTCTGGATGTAGAAGGTAGAATTGCGACAGGTGACTGGATATCCTAGGGATACGAGGTTTAGTGCTAGCTCTCGTTGAGCAATTGGTATGCTTGTAGCAGCGAAGTGATGCCACTTTTGCATTACGAATCGAGTAAAGTAGAATACCATTAGTTGAAGGTAAGAATCGCGATATTTATAACTGAAGTATGCAAGTATCTACCTCGGCTCGGATCGATCCGATGATATCAAAGCTACATACAAATTCACGATTAGAATTTAATATGTATCTTGAGCTACATTTGCCATTCATTTATAAAATCGTAATATTAACACCTTGTGTTATTTGAGAGCTATTTGCCAAAAAAATGACCACTTACGAAACATATACACATACTCACCCAACCCTCGGCCCCCTCACCGGCCGCCTCCTCGAATCCTCCACCGTCGTTCACTTCCGCTCGATCCCCTACGCCACCATCACCGCCCGTTTCCGACCCTCAATACCGCTAACCTCCATCCCCGAAAACTTTGACCACCGTCCCCATCGCATCTTCACAGACTATGGTTTCGCCTGCCCCGGCCGTCCGCAAGCACACTCCGGTCTCCCAGACGAGCAGGAACGGGAGTACGATGAGTTTAAATGTTTATGTCTCACCATCTCTGCTCCTAGAACACAACTAGATGCCATCTCCTCATCTTCTGATAATGATGGGAAGAATCCGAACAAATTCCTACCAGTAATGGCATATATCCACGGCGGGGCCTTCACAGAAGGCGCGGGTCACATCAGCGCACTCGCGGAAACTGTGAAAATGGCAGCACTATCAGCGAGGATAAACACCCCCACGATTCTAATAAGCATCGGATACCGTCTCGGAGCCTTCGCCGGCCTCGCCAGCCAAGATATCCTCGACGAAGCACGCTCCCACGGTGACGCTGATATCTTCAACCAGGGTCTCTTCGACCAGCGGAGGGCGTTGGAGTGGATTGAGAGTTTCGTGGGCGGGTTCGGCGGGGATAGAGATCGGATTACGGTGTTTGGGGAGTCGGCGGGGAGTATGAGTATCGCTATGCATTTGCTGGCTGATAAACCCTTGTTTAGGAGGTGTGTGATGCAGAGTGGGAATGTGGCTGCGGGGTATAGAACTGTGAGGTGGGATGAGGTACAGGGGTTGTATGATAAGTTGGTAGAGAGGAGTGGGGTTAAGGGGGATAGTGGGGGGGAGAGGTTGGAGGGGTTGAGGAGGGTACCACAGGATGAACTGTGGAAGAATTGGATCGATGTCGGGGCAGCTATTATGGAGGTTTATTATGGGGGTGAGGGGACTTTTTTTGAAAAGATGGAGAGGGCGATACCGGCGTGGGATAATCATGCTGAGTTGACGGCGGGGAGGAAGTGGTTGGAGGGTGCTATTGTTGGGGACGACTTTTTCGAGGGGTATGTTTATAGGAACGGATTGGGGCATACAAAACATGGGACGTTTGTGAAGGCGGTTAAGGGTGTATTCGGGGAGGATAGGGGGGGTAGGATATTGGAAGCTTACGATATCGAGCCCGATGAGGGGAAGGGGATGGATCAGGCCAAGTTTTTCATGAGGTTGATGTACCTCATCGGAGACGTTTACTTTTCAGAACCCACCGCGCAGATGGCGGATACTCTGTCGAAGGCGTATAATTCTTCAAATGAAGAAGGGACTGCAAAGCAAAAGGTATTCAGATATCAGTTCGCATTGCCGAATGTAATCCCAAACTCGCCATACTCTTTTGTCACTGGTCACCATGCGGTGGAGATATACTACCAGTACATGACATTCTGGGATCTTTACCCGGCGCATCGGAATAGGTTCTACCAACGACAGTCAGAGCAGATGGCGAGAATGTGGATCGAGTTTGCGAACGGACAGGATCCGTGGGAGGAGTATAAAGAGGAATCTAGGTGGAAGATTCAAATTTGTGATGATATCAACGGGTGGCATGTCAGGACCCGGGAGGAAGATGTTAGGAGATCTGAGGGTGAGCCATGGGGCAAGAGGAGGTATAAGGCTTGGGATCTTTTGAACGAGGCGTTTGGGAAGATCTGTGAAGAAGGTGGGAAGGAGAAGCTAGAGTTGGCGAGGAGGGCGATGTGGTATAAGCAGAGTCTTACGGATGAGGATTTTACATTCTCATTCGAATGGAAGAAGGAATATTAAATATTCCTTAGCTAATTGGTGAGATGTATTGGGTTTTATATAATCGACTAGATGAAACCAAATAATTCGTATCGAGAATTCGAAATGTCTATGCACCTCGCAAATCGGAAAAATTAAAAAACACCACTGATACGTCGAAAATATGAGATCCCTAACAATATTCCGAGAATATCTATCGACGAGCCAACCCAGAAGCTCAAAATATCCAAGATTTCAGAAAATGCAGAAACTGCCACTCCGTCAAGGTGAAGAAAGGGAATGGATATCAGAGTCAAAATACCACACACTCATTTGCTGTCGAATTCAGATTCAGCACGGACACTCCCATATCGAGACATCATACATTTCTAGTTCGTTTATAAATTATTAGAATTCAATTTGATTGAGATGGTCACAAGTAAAGTTTTATGTCCTTTAGTAAAATCAAAAACGCCATCGCTATGCATAATTCAAACAAGATTCTGTACAAACGTTTACCACAATTGGCCTTCCTATCTGTTGATATATCGATATATCACGGCATCCTAGATTCCTAAGACTTTACCGCAGCTAAAGGACTCGGTATTCCAGATCTCTCACTGATATTAGGACTACCCATCCCACTAACACTCCCCACCAACGTTGACGTCCCCGTAGTCATCGTCCCACCACTACCCAACTCATCCCCGCCACTCACATTCCTACCCCTCTTCTCCCCACTATTACCCACGACCATACCCTCCTCTGAACTCCTCTCCCCCTTACACTTCCTAAAAACTTTCCCAATCCACTCCTTCACCGGCCCCCAGATAGCAACCACACAAGCCACAAAAGTACCCAACCCAGTCTCAACCCCCGCACAAAGCACCAAACTCGGCGCCGTCACATCCCGTCCGATATCCGAACTACGATACAAATACATCTCCAAAACATACAACCTAACCGCCTGCGTCGCACACGTCACAAACCCAGTAAAGAAAACAACACACAACGCCAGCTTTTTCGTCAACGTCAGATGTGACTTCCATACGAATGGCAGCGGGTATACCAACAACATGAACTCGGTTAGTAATCCGAATGATTCTGTTGTTATTGTCAGGTTGTGGAGGTATCGCCCGTGTGAGGGGGATGATTGGCATCGTTGCGGGTGTAGCCAGGTATCTTGCAGTGGGAAACATGAGACGAGGAGGTGGAAACGGAGGTAGGTTCCTAGGGTTGCTAGGAGGGGGAGGAGGATTGTCGCCGCCGCCGTAGGGACGAGGTTTGTTGTGTAACCCATTATTTTATATTGACATGTAATTACTCACGTAGGTACTGGGCGATATATGGTATGAGTCGATTCGATTCGTGGAATGCCTACCCCAGGTATAAAAGTGATAGGATAAGAAGGCTGGTATAGCTAATGCGCTATATGCGTATGTACCTCGAAACGATATGTCGGATGCATAACTGAATATTTCGATTGATTTGGCAGTTTGAAATCGATTGATGTTGGTAAAAATAGGAATTGGTAAGAAAGAAGATCGAGGATTGAGAAATGGATCGATAATCCCTTGCATTATTCATCAGCTTCAGAAAAAGCTGGTGGCTATGACCTCGTATATTCTTCGTCAGCCGCATCTTGGCCCGACATTTTACCGCGCATAGCAAAGAGCTCATGACAACCGTTGGAACTTTTCTTGCATATAATTACAGATCCGGTTATTGGTTGGTGACCTGGTGTGGCGTTGTCGAGACAGGTCTTTTTTACCCTTTTGGGGGTTCGAAGCTTGGTATGCATAGAGAGCACTTGATGCCGAGGAGTCTTCTCTCAATACTGAGATTTGATCGGATTCTAGCTTTTTGGGTCACCAGGCCAGGGAAGCGAGTAACTGGGATGCTTGAGAGACGTCAGTAGGGCTCTAGTTCAAATTTCTTCGTTAATATATGCCGAGATTCGGAATAATCCACTGCGTTTACGAAGGGATATATCTTGGAGTGGAAAGAAGAAAAAACAAAGACTCTTTCAAGAAAGATTTTAAGAAGGAAACGCGCATCCTGGAACCAGACGGTAGAGAAACTAAAAGTCTCTATCATAAAAAGGAAACAAGCACCCACGCACACAGGTAAGTTATTATCAGGAGTTTAATTGGTCTGCGGGATATATGAAAGCGCACCTGACAATTACACCATGAGCATGTGACTCAAAGGAGAAATTATATTTTGGAACAAAGAAGAAAGTACACCTGCACCTATTCTTTTCATTATAATGTAAGAGAAGCGGGGGAAAGAAATTTTAAAGAAGGAGAAAGGTTAAATACATCAATGTAACACCAATTTCCGTGCATCGAAGAGAAAGGAAAAGAGAAAAACAAAGTCAAATAACTTTTGCATGATCATCGTGCATATCGCGAAAAGGGAAACAGATACAGAGACAAAGATATGTGGACGGATAGGATGAATTGAAACATGGAGGTAAAGCGGAAGGGGGAAAAAAATTATAAAGAATAAACTCCAAAATCATGATAAAAAGAAACATCATCTGACAAGGTCAAGTTCTATTTATTCAACGAAAACTGGCTGATAGAGTTGGGCGTGCGAATTCGCCGGAATTTTCTTCCCGCCCAATTTCTCTTCAGAACTTCCAGACCTGCCTCGTCTTTCCCTTTGATTCTTTTTGCCAGGAGTGGTCGGATTGGAGCTTCCAGGTGAGGTGGCCTCCGAGCCTGTTGGGCGGGGCATTGGATGAGTAGAATTCGATTTATTCTATTCATCGGTACCTGCGACGTCTCCAACTTCACCTTCCGACTCATCACCGGAAACTTCCATATTCTCAATTGCCTTCTTCTCCATCAATTTCTTGAGTTCCTCATCGTCGCTCTCAGTGACCGCCTTTGGTGCCATCTTGACGACACAGGTTCCTCCGGACGCCTTGATACTTTCTTCGATAGCTGCAATAGCAGATTCTAGGACAGCAATTCCGGACTCTTTGGAGAGACACTGAGAGGTGAGAACGTAGAGAGGTGGGGAGACCAACTTGACCTTGACTGGGGTATCGACAGTGTGCTTGGATTCGGCGGCACGAAGAGCATCCTTGATGGCGTCGATTCCATCATATCCGAAGCATGTAACCTCAACGTCGGCACGGACCTTGGTCGGTTGAGGGGTCAGGCGCTTTCCAATGTACGTCATGAGTTCCTCCTTGACGGCCTCGTTGGGAAAGTTGATTTCATCCCATAGATCCGGGTTTCTAGATTTGATAATGTTAGAACAAACTATGATAACTTCAGGCCTGCGGAAATGATGACTTGCGTGATCGAGTATTTGAAAGCGTCGACGGTGTGTCCAAACTTCTTCATAAGGGGCCAGGATATCGACGAGTACAAATCCTCTAATGGAATTTTTGTCTTTTCGGCAACGTGTCTGAGGATGGAGTGAACCATCTTTGACTTGTTGAAGCGTTCCTCGCATTTAACGACATCTTCAGCGCTGACACGACGTTTGCTGAGATCGATGTAACCCTTCTCCTTGTCGACTCTGAGGACGACAACGACTTCGTTTCGGCCGACACGGATGAGTTTTTGGATGGAACGGATACGACGACGGGAGAGCTCGGATAACAAGATCATGCCATCGATATTATCGTATTCAAGAAGTTTGACGTATGCTCCCATCTCAGCAATCTATGCATATTTGTGAGTATCAGAATTATAACGAAATATCGATCGAACAAGATATTGTCGATGAAATGATGCAATATTTCGAAGGCTTACCTGTTTGACGTTGACCATGACATAGCTGTCAACTTCTGGGTATTTCTCTTCATAGTATCTGCAATTTGTTAACGACATGGTCGCGGTTTGTGTGTATATATGTCGACAGCTAGTAGAGGTTAAGGTGAAGGATGTGAAGGAGCGATATGAGCTCTCAAGCTATCGTCCAGTCGCTAATACCAAGATGTTGGGAGCGTCCAAATGGCCTAGGAGTGGATGTCGGAGGAATTAGGGTGGGTGAAGTGGAGATGACGCTAGTTCAGCGGAAGCTGATAGTCGACTTATTTTTTTTCTGATATGTAGGGAGGGGTGATTTCTGAAGCTGGATGGGAGCTATTTGATCCGATCACAGGCAGCGAATGATGGCGGTAAGATGTCAATGATGCGCCGGAGCTTGTGGTTGAAGCTGCGTGGTGGCGATAATGGTTGGTGGCGATGGAAACGGGGGGGTTAGCTAGAAGAAGAAGAGGAGGATGAGGGGAGTGGTTCAGTTGGAGGAAAAGAAGGTTGACGAAGACAAGCGGCTGGTCGACGTCGTTCGCAACACCACCAACAATTATATGTGATTCACCCACTCGCACACCACAGGAATAACCAAAACCTTACTTTGAGCATACAATATCACGAAATGGATCTCACACGGATCCTAATTGTCGGTTCGTTCAAACGATCATTGTATTTCTCGTTCGGATGCACAACCTGTCCCAAAGGAAGGCCCCAGCTCATGCCGTGGCCAAGGCGCAGAATGACTGATTTTTTTTAAATTTTTTTTCATCTTCTTTTGCATTCGATCACTGCGCGCTTGTCCCCAAACGGGATCCCTGCAGCTAGCTCCCACAATTTATTTGAGCCCACCTTTTATCGATAAAAAGCTTGAGGCAAAGTGTATCGATCGGGTGCGTATACGATCGAAGTATTGGGGGTAGTGTGGGAAACAGGGCAACGAGATTGCCGCGATGATGAGAATTCTCAGAAATCTATGTAATTTGAATTGAAAACTGCTCTATACATCTACAAATAACAGCGTGGACCTGTTCGCCGTTGTCTATCAATGTGCAAGGAATGTGAGAGCAACCAGTTTCTCTTTGACTTTTGGGATACGAGTGAGCCGGGTGATATATCTGCGAATCCAAGTACTCAAGTAATTATAAGAGTCCTATTCCTTGGTATATTGAATCCCTTTTTCTGCCGAATACTCATCAAGTACTCCAATGTATAAGCTCCGAGTAGCTAGTTAAAGACAGCGACTAATCATTTGAATTCGGGTACTTTTTGAATGGCTCTCGTGATATGGCTGTTCAATGTGACTACTTGGGCTCACAATAACGAGCTTGATTCAATACAGATCCAGAGCTTTTAAACATCCACTATACTTCTCTGTCCATGTGATATAAATTCCACCGAATGTTCGAATGCATTCTGTCGAAGTTCGGGGAAGCCACCTGGGGGATGCTATTGGCTGGGAAGCTCTGCTTGCTTGATAATAATCGCGCATCCGTTCCACGCATCCGTTCCATCCATCCAGTACCACTACAACTACTTCCAACCTCAACTTCAACCTTGACAACCTCACTACTCGAACTTCACAACCTCCCTCCAACGTCCTTTACTTCACAGAATCACAAACTTCCCCCAATTAAACCATCACGATATCAATAAAAATGTCGGAAACAGGTCTCCCCTCCGGCTGGGAAATCCGCATGTCCAACAGCCGCCAACTCCCATACTATTTCAACCCCTCCACCAGCGAATCCCGCTGGGAACCCCCCGCCGACACAGACTCCGAAAAACTCAAAGCGTACATGGCGGCCAACCACTCCGTCCGCCCCGCCGACTCAAACTCCGGCGGCAGCTCCGACAAGATACGTGCCGCACACCTCCTCATTAAACATTCGGGCAGCAGACGACCCTCCAGCTGGAAGGAACAAAACATCACACGGTCAAAGGAGGAAGCGTTGGCGATTCTGAAGCAGCACGAGGAGACGATTCGTAGCGGGAGTGCTTCGTTGGCGAGTATTGCTACTACTGAGAGTGATTGTTCGAGTGCGAGGAAGGGCGGTGATCTGTATGTTTTTCCTTTTCCCATTTCATATCTAAGCAGCGGTTGAAGTTTTGGTTTCTAATATATGGCTGTTTTTATATACAGGGGATACTTTGGAAGAGGCGATATGCAAAAGGAGTTCGAAGAGGCTGCTTTCGCGCTTCGTCCTGGTGATATGAGCGGTGTCGTCGAAACGGCTTCGGGGTTGCATTTGATTGAACGGTATATCCCTTCTCCATCTTCTTTCTCTATAGCTTAAGATATATTAACTCACAACAATGTATAGACTCGCGTAAATATATTTTTCTACAAAAGCAGATTCCAAGAGAGAGAAAAAAGCGTCGATAATTATTGTTTAGTGCCTGGGTATATATGAGCTATTCTGTAGTATGATAATATGATACACACTAAGAGCCAAGCCTGAGTACGAATTTAAAAAGCTATCATCAAAACCATCTATGAACGTGAGATATCTCAAAAGTAGCTTCCATTGTCCTAATAAAAAAAACAGACTATAAAATTACACGCAAGTAAATATGTTCAACCAAAGAGAAAATGGAACAGCCCATGATATCATAAACGATTTAAATCTCCACCCCCACCAAGCTCCACAATATATCCCCATGACCACCCATCCCGATTACCTCCTCATCTCGAATAACTTTTCTTCGTGTCGTCGTTCGGGCTATAGCGGTTTCGTAGAAGCCGTGTGTCTAAATCATGTAAGCCATATCATCCAAACCCGTCCATATGGAGGTCAACATACGCAAAGAACAAAATCTTAATCGCGAGTGCGAACCCGCCGTGCAATATCAACATCACAACCAGCACAATCTTTGACGTCTGCGCATCAATCCCGCTGATAACAGGATACAAATTCCTAAACAAAAACGTCGCCGAAACACCCAACCCAACCGCGCAAAACACCCAATTCAAAACTTCCCAAAAACCATAACCCATTAGCTTCTCACCCGAACGATAGTAAGGGAGTAGATAAATGAATACGTACTCTGAATCGGACTAACACTAGCAATGCTAACCGGCACCCAAATCACATTCGCATACCCGTACAAACTCAAACACTCCAACAGATTCGCCGAATCGCTGCCGTACCACTTCAACACCCCCCACAGCGCCGCCGGAACGATAGCGGTATACCCGTACACCAACCCTGCTGCGCCCGTCAAACTCGCAAAGTTGTACCGGAACCCGGGTCCGTCCCCGTCGCTCTTCAGATTTGTGAAATATCCCGCGAGCGTGGATGTGAGGAAGAGCATTAGGACGACGGTGGATGCGATCCATACGGGACCGTAGAGGTCCGGATTGCCTTCTAGGACGTCGAGAAAGTTGGATTTGGGGAATAATGCGGCTAAACAACGGCGGGCAACTTCGTTTGTGTCGACGTTGAAGAATTGGGCGTAGAAGGAGAGGGACCAGAGGTATCGTTTGCCCGTTGGGGTTGGGCCCGAGTTTTCGGCTGTGGTGCGGGAGGAGGAGGCGCCGCCGGAGAAGAAGCCACCTGTGTAAGATCATATTGAATCGTTAGATTTTGGGTGCCTTGAATATTCAGGTATATAACGGGATTGAAGGAGGGTAGGAGGGGTCGTACGCGATTCCTGAGATGGGATTTTCCCAGTTGGAGGATCGTTATGGCCAAAGTCTGTTGATGTGATATAATATATTAGTATTCAACCAAGTTATCCGTGTGAGAGCATGGGATGTATCGGTGTACCTTGGAAGTCAAGGCCGGTTTCGAGATCCGTATGGCCCAAGTCGCCCTATTCGCATATCAGTATCGTTATCATCCACCATCTCTGTATGGAGGTAATGATGTGGAACGGGGCACGAACCTCGTCGTCTACTTCGACGACTACATCGTAGCCAGCTCCTGACGGCCTGGACATGCTGGGCGATCGAAGTATTCGCGATCTCTCAATGGAGTGTTTGTGGTGCTGCTGGTGGCGCCCTTTGGAAGATGTCTGGGAGGTTGAAGGGCGGATGAAGGACAGGTTGTGCTAAGTCGAGCACTTTGGGTTGGCTTTCGGTTGTCTGATGGATTCGTCATGCAACGCGAGTTCCACCGAAACGACACCCTTCAAACGATGGATACTTAAGTACTTAAGTATCTATCATGGAGTATAAATAATATAATAGCTGGTAAGGTGATGTAAACTTTTGATGCTTCGCTTGGTTTCGAGACTGATATATAATATCTACAAGAAAGACTCTTCACAAACCCAGTTATATGGATCAAAATCGCTTCTAAATACATTGTATACCACTACTATCTACCCCATCCAAACCATCCTCTCTTCTGTGGCGCGGCCTCTTCTTCTTTCTTGACATTATCAACCTCCATAGCTTCTGCGGTGCTGGGCGCAATGGTAACCGGAGCAGCCTCCTTCTCCAACCCAGGATACTCAATGTAATTCCACGCGATATCAAAGAATATCGGCTTCACTGGTATCGGTTTCACCTTTGGCGGGAAATCGATCAGATTTGCAAAATCCACACCGCCTTCAGGGTACGTTCCCAAATTCTCGATCAGGGGCTTTTTGAACGCCAGTTTCTGGGATAATGCCGCAGATTGCTGGGTTAAGCGGTCCATCTCAGCTAGAGCATGGTAACGTTGCACGTTCGCCTTGAGTTCGGTGGAGAGAACAGTGAGCTTGCCCGAGGGAATCGAGAAGGGGTCGTTGGAGCTAGAACCGATCTGAGAAGCGAGAGAAAGTGCTGTCTTGATGCTTTCGGATGCACGGTGGTAGAGAGCAAGCGCGTTAAGACGGTTTCCGATATTCGCATGAGATGCGGCTATCGCAGAGCATCTGTTAACAATTGTTAGCTTGTAATGATTCTAGGCGTCTACTGATTGCAAACGCTTACTTTAAGGCCATGTAGTAGTTTCGCTTCATCTCGAGTTCGTTCCCAAACTCTTCATCGGCAGCGACACCCGGAAGCTCTGTAGCTTGCTCCAAATCCTAACAATATAAATATCAGCTCAAGTTCATCACTAAAGATTATGACTGAACAAACCTGTAATATGGCATCCCAGAGTGCTACTTCCTCTTTGAACCCGGCGACAGCACCGGCACCGTCCTTCTCCTTCTTATCGTCCCAAACCCCGGTGGCCATTATAGAATTCCTTCGAATTCTCCATGAGATCAAGTTGTAATTCACATAAGTGTACGTTATCTGGAGTGCCTGAATCCTCTCATCTCCAGCACTAGCACCATCATTCAACGCATCGTCGATCGTCTTCTTGGTGACATCCGCAGACTCCTGCCAAGCAGCTAGAATCTCATCAAAGTGATCTGCCCGAGACTTTCCAGAGTCTCCCTTGTGTTCATCAAGATAAAACTCGAGATTCTTCTCAGCAGCTTGCACGCTGCCAAGGGCGAGTGCTACATCCGCATCTTCCACGGGCGCGGTGCGGGTTCTCCAAGTTATCGAGCGCACGGCTGTTGGTTTTGTCGAAGTAGCATTGCTCGTAGCCACGCCCTCCGCATCCTGAACTTCCTGAGGTTCATTGAGGACATCCGCGTCCAATGCCTTCACCGCACTAAGCAGCGTTTCTTTATCTTTAGGAAAATACTGACGACTGGTTGTGTCGATATCTTGGTTCCGTGGGAGACGCAGTTGGTAAGAGCTATACCGCACCGTGGGATCAATGTTGCTAGATAAGATATCCTTAAAAGTATCGCCCCTAATGGCACTTGATAGAGCGAGATAGATGATCCGAGCAGTGGATAGATGGATGAGAGCTTTCTCCCATTGTTTCTTCTCAAATGCTACAGCTCCGGCGATGGAGTCCGCATAAGCTCTCGCTTCCAGGATATCATTTTGGCTAGCTTTGCTCTCGGGGTCTTGGAGGAGGGAGAGCAGTTGAGAGGCATATCTGTGGGCTTTATTGAAACGAGTGATGATGTGGCTACGAGTTGGACCGGAGAGACCGGAGCTGCCAGAGTCTGATTTCATGTACATTGCGAAAGCCCAAGCTCTTTCGGCGGAGTAGACGAGGAGATGTGCGTATCTAGATCCACCTCGTTAGTCTCCATGTTTTCAAGAGTGTCTCCGCAGAGTTAGTTGGACGAACTTGACATTCTCAGCGATGTTTTGTGGTGTGATTGCGGCCTTGACTACATATTTTCGAGAACGGCTGGTGTTTTTGCCGTAGAGATTGCGTCGTAATTTCGAGATTCGACGGGAGCAGAGAGCTCTATAGGCGTTGTAGTCTCCCAGAAGCAGCGGGTCAGACCGAAGTTTGAGGACCGTCGATGTGATATCCATCGTGGCTAACGTTACCAAGCTCGATCCTGATAATAACTTCGCAATCGACAGCTTTTTGGTTGGCCGTGTGCGAGCGAGTGAGCGATGGCGGCACGCTGATAGCTACACAAGGTGGGACGTCGTGTGGACTCAATTATGATGTCTGGCGTGGGGCAGCTGCTGTGGCGGTGCGGGTCGGTAAAATCTCAAAGAAAGTGGCGTGTTTCGACGAACACCAGAAATTTCAAGACCTCGAAATTTAAACATCCCACCTTTCGTTTTTGTCGTCAACCGCAGTCTCTCTCTATTGTTCTCAAAGAACATCCCTTCTCACACGACCATTGACCACGGCCTCCGAGAGGTAGATACAGACATCAATGTTCTAGAGAATATAGGCGGTTCGAACCTTTCTTTCCCGTATACCACCGGAATCCGCCCCGGACAGTGGGCGAGTCGAGAGACTCGTCAATGTGGATTCACCAGGCAAAATTACCACGCCAGCCTAACACCACTACCGTCAAGAGAAGGATATGAGTTCTTGTATGTGAAGGAGCTTCCATCTTCTCCGAAGGCTATATGTAATTAAAACATATGTCAATGGTTACTAATCAAGATGTTTTAGCCCAAATCGAATCGATAGAAGGAGCACTGTGACGGTAACAAGGCAGGACGTGGGGTATGCTCGAACGGGTAGTGGCTCGTCTGAACCGTCGAGGCTGCATCTTCTCCAATGTTAGAACAGCAAGCCTCTCGTCCAATCGGATGCTCCATTCTACCTTCTGGATCCACGGAGGGGAATCTTTACTACAAGACTACTGTGCGGACACCCACGATGAAACCGAAACAGTCCAAGACACAATTATCAGCAAGATCAGATCGATCACTGCGGCTTTGTCAGGGTCAATTGAACAATTCTCCAAACTTTCTGTCCATTCCGATACCTCCAGCCCTCCACAACCCGAGGCCTTTCCGGCCGTGTCCACCCTTGGACTCGACTTTCTCTACCCACCGAAAGCCCTCGCACTTCTCCAGCGTTTATCTCTGACAGGTGCCCTCAGAAGGCCCCATAAAGGGACCTCATATGCTCGATTGTATAGTTCCTTCATTGCAGATACCGCTAAGGATAGGCGCGACGCAAGGCAAAGGGCGAGAGACAATGATCCAACATGGGATTATGCGCCATCAGGAATGTCCGAAGGTCTGTTTGACAAAAGACTCAAAGGAAGCAAGACCAAATGGGTTCCAGAGGAAGACAAAAGGCGACTGCAAGCGATGAATCCTCGAGATTTCGATTTCTCGGAAGCATCTTTTGATCTGGCGTGGGATTGGTATTTCGATGTGCCAGATGCGCCACGACAGCCGCGACTATACTTAGCTTCCAACCGGACCAGGAGGACACTACTCTTAGGTTATATGAACCACTCGACTCGAAGGATCGACCATGAGCGTGTCATCGCTTTACTAGAAGACTTGGACCCGCCTGACCGGTACTTGCCCGATTGGAGATATCTTGTCAGAGCTTATCTACACCTTGATGAATCGCAGTTGGCTCTAAAAACTCTCACTGATTTAGTGGACCAGGATATTGGGACGTGGCATGCTGGTTTCGAAGAATTTATCGCATACTGCATAAGACATGACATGTGGGATCGGGCTTTGCGTGCCTGGCACCTACTACAAGTGGACCATCCTGGAAAGCAGACTGTTATGAAAATGAAACTTATTCCGCGCTATGGAGCTGTAGAAGCTCAATATACTGTTAAAGCTATCGAGAATTTCCCGCAAAAGTTTGCGACGTGGATATCCAACCAACTTACCTCAGATTCCCAGACGCGAGATTTTGCCATTTGGTTGGCTGCCGCCGTAGAAAGGGAGGCCGCCATTGGCTCCACATCCAGGTTTAGTAGAGCCGACGTGCATCTCATCACAGAGGCTATGAAAAAAAAGGACTGGCATGAGGGTGACTTGGTGGATCTGGAGTACAAGATTGTTTCAAAGCTGTTTAGCGGGAACCATGATGATGTCATAAAGGATTATCATCAATATCGAGATCACCCTAAAGCACGACCATCGAATATCCTTTTAAACCGGGTTCTAGTAGCGACTATTGAGCTTAGCGACTTTAAAACAATGCAATCTGTTTTCGACGACTATTTTACTTTCCACAACTATCCTGCAGCTCGAGCTTACCGGGCGATTCTAGGAGTTTTTGCGAAGCGTGGCGAATCACGAGTCGTTGAAGAACTCTTTCAGCAGTTCTCAACTCGGTTCAATCCGGCACCGGAAGACTATGTGCACATAATTCGAGCATATGTGGAGCGAGGTGAAGTGGCCACTGCTGTCGAAAAGCTCGAAGCTATGTCTGAGCTGAACCTTGAGCCGGACATCCTATGCTACAACACTCTCCTAAGAGGATTTGCAAAAGCGGAGGACATGGACGGCGCGATGGAATACCTCAACATCATCCTGTCAAAAGGGCTCGTACCAGATCATAGCACGTACGGCTCATTGATGTACGTATGCGCTGCCCGAGGCGACTTTGAGAATGTGGATCTCCTCTTTCGAGCCGCTGGCAAAAGCATGAAACCGTCTGCTACAATGTGGTCCATGGTTGTATGGGCGCATGTCAACGGTGGAGCCCGTTCCTTAGCCTGGAAGCTCATACATTTTTTATACCGACAAAATTTAGGCTTCCCTCTGACGCACGCGTACAACATGCTCATGAGCGCTTATGCAAACCAGAAGGAACTTGCTACTGTTGGCAAGATATTCAATCAAATGCAGCAGAGGCAAGTGCCTTTCGATATTTTCAGCTACACAATCATGATGCGCGCCTTGGTTCAAACGCAAAGCAAATATAACCTTCAGCGGGCGAGACAAATGTTGGATCTCCTCATGACGCAGGAAGTGCAGACAAGTGCTGTTCCCTACTTTGTGCTAATGCAGGGATATCTACGCCGAAGAAAGTACGCAGAAGTCTTCGCAATCTACACCAATATGTTGGAAAATAACATCGAGCCCAATTTTGGAGTCCAATCGATGCTGCTCCTCGCGTCTATTTTCGAGGCCCAAGAATTGGGTAGATACACTGGAAATGTAGATCTCAAATATGCAGAAGAAATCTCCCGTATCGCGATCGAAAAATTCTCCGGCTTCGATCCCACTAATTTTTCAGCCGTCAAAACCGCAATCCCAACAAACGTCTTTACTCCGTTAATCTCATCATACATCTACAAGGAGAACTACGACGCCGTTCGCACAACATACGAAAGATTTCTTGAAATTGCAGCAAAGGATGGAGCCAACAAAATTAAACCTAGCATGAACATGTACCTCAAATTGCTGCACGCTGCTCAAAGAGAGAAAAACTGGAGCGGTCTTCGGGAAATATGGGACTCGATATATAAGCTAGCTCAGAAACGCTCACGACCCCTCGCGGAGATCAGCACCGGCAAGAACGTCGTCACATATATGAAGAGAGAAATGTGTCCCGCCTTCGACGTTATGTTGAAAGCTGCCATTGAGACCATCAGGGATAACGATGCGGATGGTATCATGTTGACGGAAATTTCGACCATGATGGAAAACATAATCTCCTGGGGGTTCGACCTTGACGGTGGGAATTGGAATTCCTTGATCGTTCTGATCGCGTTGAGTGGCGATATGAAGCAAGCGTTCACTCTTGCTGAGAAACAACTAGTTCGGGATGAAGCCTATGATTTTCGAATAGCCGAGCAGCGGAGGTTCGGATTCGTGGGGTTTGCAAAACATGCGCAGCATCCGCATATCAATACCTTGGACGTTCTCGCGGAGCAACTTAATGGCATGATAGTCGAAGCAAGGGAGAACAGTGAAACGGGCACCGCTGTTAATAATTCCCTCAGGTATATGGCTAAGCATGCTCCGATGATGTGGAAGTTGTGCAACATCAAAAGGCGGGATACCGGGAAAAGAATGGATAGTGAGTTTAAGCAAAAAATCATCGATTTTGCAAGAATCGCGGAAATGGGGGCGCCAAATGTACCGAAATTGTCACACACTTACAATCTATCCCGTTTTGAAGTCAAACGGGATAGAGTTCTGGCACAATCAAAGAGTAGGGGGCCCGAGACTAAGTTTTTGAGGAGTCAGAAGGCACGTAGCGCTGACGTACAATTGGGGGACTTTGATTTTGATCTACGAGCGTTGGATCGGGAGCTAGATCGGGATTTATTTCAAAATTCAACTCCAGATTCGAAGCTGGATAAATACGGCGATGATGATTAATACTGAAACTTTTGTACATACGCCCTGAGAATATCGGGCGAAAAATCATCGGAGAGCGGACACTGCAAATTCGGAGATAGATGGCAGCTTGTCCATGTGTATATAAATGACTGGAAGATAGAGTCCTTGTCTTGAAGGGTGTATATATGGGTTTTTAGAGGCAATTAGCATTTTTGCATATCATCATATTATGATATTTGTATATATTTCTCAATTCGAATCCTTGAGTAATTCTCAATATCATTACTTCTGGATTCACAAAATTAGTCGAAAGGGCTTACAGCTGAGGAAAGGCTATTGATGGAGCATGGTTGAAAGACACAGGATTAAAAAATTATCAATTAGTATAACTCGAACTATATACGAGGGCATCAAGCTCTCTACGTAGTTGTTCGATCGATATAAGCTAAATCTTTACTATCTCATTGTTTTATTCTATTTCTTTATGGATCGTTATCAAAGTTGATAACATTGTTCAAAATCTTATTACCACCCGTCGCGCCAGCAACGTTCCCACCGGCGGCTTGAACCAAGAACTCCTTCATCGCTTGTGGGTTACTCCGAAGTTTTGGGAATCTAAACATCAGATCAGCCATAACTCCAGCAACACCAGGAGAAGCTTGAGATGTTCCCGAGAAAATCGATATGCCCCTATACGTACGCAGCGAGTTAGCAACCATTTCATTAAAAGATTACAAAGACTTAAAGGAACTTTGAGACCCACTGGTTATTTGTATTGTTAGCACTGATGATGAACTCGCCAGGCCCGTGGAGGGTGACACACGCACCAAAGTTAGAATCAGCAGCCTTCTTGTCATCAATGTCAGCGTTACCGACAGTAATCATTGGAGAATTCTGAGAGTATCGCTGAGGATGCCAAGTACAAGCATCTTCGTTAGCATTCATGGCAGAATTTGTGACATGAATTCCAGCAGCGAAAACTTGTTGGAAGGCCTTTTCGAGTAAATCATTTTGTCCTCGGCCGCCGACTGAGAAGTTGACAACTGAGCCTACGAAACCTTGTTCAGTTTTGCGTTTGTTATGATTGTTAACAACGACCTGGAGGGCCTCGATGAAATTGGAATCATTGCCACTGTTATTGGCATCAAGGACTCTCAGAGAGTAAAGGTTTACTTTCTTGGCGACACCGTATGCTCTGGAACCAATAATACCTGCGACATTTGATCTATGAACATTATATATTAGTATTTTATTTGCAAAAGGAAGGAGATTAGATGCTTACCCATGTCCGAACTGATCACGGAAATCTCCGTTGAAAGCTGTGAATAGATTCTTAGCTCGTCCTTCAAATTCAATATGATTAACATTGACACCAGAGTCGAGAATATATACATCGACTCCAGCTCCACTGGGTGTGTCAAACGCATATCGGAAGTTCAAATTGTTAACATCTCGGCCGTTCTTGTTGATCGTATGTTTGCTTGAGATTCGACCTAGATTCCATCCTGCGTTATTTTGTGTTTGGATGTTAGGCTGCCCATCTCGTCTCGCGATGGTAGGAAACCGGTAAGCATTCTTCGACTTTGGCTTTGTCACAGAATCGAATCTTGAATCTTCAATACGAACTCCGGCTCCGAACCTAACGTGGTCCTTTTGGACGTACGCGATGTTTGAAAGCGCAGCTACACCTTCTTTCTCTTTGCTATGCATTGCTAGAGTGAATGACCGAGAAAAGGCCTTCAACATGCGGAAATCAGGCGTGGCTTTCAAGTCTTCGACATCAGTGGGGTCGTACCCCATGTCGTTGAATACTTCATTCCAAGTTCTGTTCTCGGCTTCTTTTAAAACAACGATATACCGTTCAGTTCGCTCACCCTTTTCGAGTCCTCGACGTCTGATCTGTTTGATAGACTCTGGCGCTCGACCTCGTGCTGTAGGGGCAGAGTTAACCAACTGTGCCGCTGCCGCTAGAAGAAGTGAGATTGAAACGAGACCGAAAGACTTCATTTTTCTTTATAATTGCTAAATATTGTAAATTAAAAAGTAATACTGGGAAAGTCAAGAATCGAATCGAAACACGTCCAGCGTGGGGGAACCTGCCCGTGGGAAATAAAAGAGTGAAATAGGTCGGCGTATCCTCTTACGTGAAGCGAAGTGTGATCGAGTGGAAATTGTATTTCTATGAATTAATTTAGTCTTAAGTGGGCGTCGATATGTTTATATATACATGCTTAACAAAGTGGTTTCACTAACTCAAGTATATTCCCCAGATTCACGGCGGCTTTCTGTTTGGCGTATGAATGGAATGTTCGAAGACGATAAAGAAGCATGCTATCGGCATACAAGAGCCGTTGTAGAAACAAACAACGCCACTCTTAGCTCTTGGATGATGTAGTAGGGCTGTTTCGTTTTGCTCCAGGTCTAGCCATTTCGACGGCTCTAACGCTCTCTGGTTTGGAGTTTCTGTGTTGGAGACTGGTCTTGTCGTCTCATAGCTTCGCGGCGCACAGGCGAAAACGGCTAGCCAACCAGAAATAGCATCTCATACCAGGGGCAGGGGGTGCTCAGGGCAAACATGTCTTTTGGTGGGATGCGGCCAAGACTAGGAAGACACAGACTCTAGAAAGCAGTTCTCCATTTTTAAAATATTTCCTACGTTTTTCTCAGCCGGAAATTAAAATGATTTCGCCATGTGAAAATAACGGTTTTGCCGCCTGTGGATGCATCTCCAGGCATTGGAAAACGAAGGACGGCAAGGGCTTGCCAAATTGCGTGGACGGCAATGCGAGGCCAGGTGGGGGAAGTAACCTGGCTGCATTGTGTGGCTGGAATCGAGTGGCCCGACCATGTCGCGTCAGGCGGCGTGCATATGCCAGGGAGCAGCGCGAATCCCACCAGGATGTGGATGCAATGCTGGCAATTAAAAAGGCAGAGGTTTCCCGTTATCTGAAGTTTTAATTCGGTGCTTTGAATTCCTTTCGGAACGCTTCAAGTATATTAAATCTCCGGTCCGTGTTTCGATACACCCGCCTTTAAACGGCTCGTGCTCGCGATTTGTTTCCCATCGACGTTGTTGGATTTTGAGTGTTGTTTCGCGTTGCAGGATGGCTGCGAATGCGAATGGCACGGACCTTGAACTCGGTCACACTTATGAGACCAGTCACATTGATCGGGAGTATGCAAGAACACGAACTTTGACGGCAAGACGTTACACGCAGCGCGACGGCTCCAACTCTAGGACGATTCTTGACCTGGAGGTTCTTAATACTAATCTAAAGAGCCGCGATGTTACACGAGTCGCCTATTTCCAGGATCTCCACGGCGACCCTCTGCTTCTTGAGCCGCGGCCGCCGAAAGGAACACTCTTCAAAGATGTAGTAACGATACTTTCTAATCCGAAAACATGGATTCTTATCGGCAAGGGTGTTATAAGCCTCGGGAAAGATATCGACGTACGTATTTAATTTTGAACCCAACTCGTTGAGGAGATCAATGCATCCAGACTCACTAGCCTTTAATTCGGGTTATAGGCAGAAGCTCTCGCGAATATAATTGCCTCGCTTGATGCATACGGTCCGGTCCGAGCGGCATTTTTACAAGGCGGAGGGCGATTCATTAAAAAGGGTCAGATAGAGATGAAATGGAGTGCTATGCTCCATCCACCATTAAGTTATCTAGGAGATGCTTTCCAGCATCGGGCCCTTGACGGCAGTTTTAATGTAAGTTTCGTTGCATGATAATATTAATAGCTACAGATCCTTGTTAATTTTTGACGTCGTGGCGTAAAGAGTGTTCTGCATCCGCATCTCGGTCAGGCAGGAACTCCCTATGCAAAAACTGTACCCGCTAAAGCGAGACTACTCGGCGCACAGCCCGATCCTGGAGATGTTTTCGATCGTGAGTCTTGATTGAGAACAAAACTTGAAAGCATAGCTTGATTTAACGAAGAATATTGCCAGGTCTCATGGCTAGGGAACTCGGTGGGCCCAGAACGAGTGGTTCCGGTCTTTCCGTGATGTTGATATATCATGCAACAATCATTATTCACGGTACGTAAATTTAGTCTTAGCTTCTGTTATCTACTTCTATCTCCTAACAAGCTGTTGCAATCAATGATTAGACATCTTCCGGACGAATGAAAAAGATAAAAATATATCAGACTCGTCGTCTTATCTTGATCTGTCACCTCTTTACGGATATGACGAAGTGACACACGCCAAGGTTAGGACTGGGCACCTCGGGTTATTACACCCTGACACTTTTGCAGAGAACCGTTTACTACGTCAACCACCTGGAGTTTGCAGTAAGTATTATATGTCCTTGTGGTTCTCTATATGTCTCGTAGATTCTTGACCTTGGAGCTGATTTATCTAAGCGTATTTGGTCATGTATAACCGCTATCACAACTACGCCGCCCGACAGCTACTTCGCATAAACGAAAATGGGAAATTCTCAATCCCACAGAAATACAGCCTCGAAGATGCAGACCAAGCCCTCGACCAATATCAATATTTTTACTGGGAAACCAAAGCCTTTGCACTGAGATATATTCAAAATAACACACTCGCTCAGAACCAAAAGCAAAATACTGAAGAATTTAAGAGAGGACTCTTCATTGCTCGAGAGGCGAGAATGATCAGGTTGAGAAAAGAAGAATACGAGGAATTTGTGGCTACCATTCAAGCCGATAAAGACCACCCAGAGGAGGTCGTTAAGTTCAATGGATGGAAGGCGAAGCTGCCTAACCCGGATGATGTTAATATCAGATTTTATCCTGTTCTCATGCAGAGATTCCGAGACGAACATAAAGCTGCATGGAAGAAGCTTGATGATGACCTTTTCGGGACCGCAAGACTGTGAGTGCAATCCAGTGGCCTTGATGATATCACATACTAATGAAAACAGCATCACCTGCGGACTTTATATCAACATTTCAATTCACGACTACCTCCGAGCCTTGATGGGACTACATCAATGGAATACTACGTTCACGCTCGATCCTCGCCTCGAAGTAGATAAAAAAGACGGCAAGGAGGGTCTTGCGAGAGGAATCGGAAACCAAGTTAGCGTCGAGTTCAATATGCTATACCGCTTCCATTGCGCCATAGGTAGTGGCGACGAGGGTTGGATGAATACTTTAATCCGCAAAACTTATGGACAAAAGCTTGTCGAACTGGGTGAAGCGAAAGACGCTCAAGGGAATCTCATCAAAGATGTAGCTGACCTGGCTAACTGGGATCCCCGAACAATGACAAGCGATCAATACAACTTGGTTACTCCATTGCTTGCAAAGGAGATGACCAAGTATGCTATCGCTCATCCAGAGAGTGTTGATCCGAAAAACCAAACATTCTATGATCTCAACGTCGAGCAGATGCAAAGAGATACGCTTACGGGTCAGTTTAGCGATGATAAATTGATCGAAATTCTTACAACCAAGATGGAAGAACCGATATCTCAGTTTGGACCCCGTAATGTTCCCAGAGCATTACGAGCAGTCGAAATTGCGGGTATACTCCAGGCTAGAAAGTGGGAGATCGGCACCCTTAACGACTTCAGAGAGTTCTTCGGTATGAAGCGTCACGACACTTTCGAATCCATTAATAGAGATCCGGAACTTTGTGAAGCCTTGCAAGATCTCTACGAAGACGTTGATAAAGTTGAATTTTATCCCGGCATTTTCTGTGAGGGCGGCCAAGGAAAAGAAGCGCGGAACTGTGATCCAGGTCCTCAACTTACCGATTCTACTCTATGGAACGCTATCTTCTCAGACGCAGTCACCTTGGTGCGGTCCGACAGATTTTACACCATCGACTGGAACACCAATTCTCTGACCACATGGGGCATGAAGGAAGTAACGGCGGACAATGACACCTTCAAAAGCTCGGTATTCCATCGCTTACTACAACGCGCATTCCCGGAATGGTACGATGCCGACAGTGTTCGATTTTTCCACCCTTTCTACACCACTAAGAAAAACATGGAATATGCACAAGAACAAGGATACGGGAAAGCTTTCGATTTGCCCAACTTTGATCCCAACAATCAAAGAGATATTGATAAGCATTTTAAAACTGTGCTGGAAAAGGCGATGCCAAAAAGACCCAACCAAACCTATAAGCTCACCGAAACACTAAAGCGAGAGAATATGACAAAGAACGTTACCGTTGTTATAAAGTCTCGTGATGCAGCGGTGGCAATAGTTAGGGATCACAACGACAGGTTCGTCAACCCGTCGTGGTTGAACGATTACGCTGTTCCGGCTGCCATCCGGGACGTCCTTCAGAAGAATGTAGACCGATCTGAAAGACCCACTTTGGATCTCAAGATCGACGTTATGGGACATGAGAGGGATAAGATTGGTACCTATTTCGAGAAAATCTGCTTGAGGGTCATAAATACTAGACGTCAAGTTTTCGACATTGGCAGCGAAGCAAGTGACCCGGTCTATCAAATAGATGCCGTTAGAGAGTATGTAGTTCATCCCAAATTACTAACGCGAAGCGCTAATCATCCTCAATAGCTTCGCAATCCCGGTGATCACACACTATTTTGCTGATTTCTTAGGCTTCAACGAGCTTATTATTGGCGAAGGTGGCAATAAGTACAGTCCAAATGAAATTTACTATCATATTGTTAATGTACAAAACTACCTCACCTACAATGTTGACGAAACGAAGAAATGGAAGAGGAGGGAGGCTTTCAAACAATCTACAGAGTTCCTCCTGGAGCTCGCTAAAGGAGGGCATATCAAAGATGCTTCTGCGTGGCTTCCCTTTTTCCGGTCTTCAGAAGACACCCCTGAAGGCTACATGAGGGAGTTGGGCTACAAAGTTGCACAGAAACTCGTGAAGCATAAAACTCTTGCGAATAATACTGACGAAGCCGCCGCAGTCATGCTACTAATTGCACTTGACAGTGTTTATAATGCTGTTTTAACAGTATGTCCCCGGATTCTCCTTTCTCGAGTTTTCATATGCTGACACTCTCATTTATTACAGTTCACAACATCTTTAGCATTTTTCTTTGAGCAGAGCAATCGAACGTTCGAATGGAGGTTTATGTCCGATGACCAAAAGAAGGAACAGATGATTCTACATACGAAGGTTGAAGAGGAACATAAAGTCCGAACCAAGATGCCTGACCACCATCGAAATCATTATCAATGTTTAACACCCGAGGAAAGAAGAACGATAAGGCCACGTGAAGGTCTTATTAGCTGGGAAGATATCCAAAATATCGCTCTGAGGACGGATATGTCGGAGCATGACAAAGATCATGAGCTCATGCACTACGTGTTAGAGGCCCAGAGACTAGAAGTTAAACTTCCAGTGATCAGACAAGTGATCTCAAATACGCCATTCAAGCTCCCAGGCAGCGAGTTCGAGTTCCATTACGGAGATACTGTTATCGTTGATATCGTAAGTTGAATTTATCTGATGTTCTGATAGATTCGTCTCTAACAGCCTCCACAGCACTCCGCAGAAAGTAATCGTCATAGCTTCTGCGATGACCCATTCTGCATTGAAAAGATGCATACCCACAAGTCGCTCAGCGAGTATCTCGCATACGATGGTGGTTTTAGTCGAGACATGTTAAACTTTGATGGTAGAGATATACCAGTCGTCGGCCTGGGTGTCATGTTTAAGATCCTCGGCCAATTGAAATACCTTCGGCAGGGACACGACTCCCAAGGTCGTCTTAAAACTGTCAATAACAGCCCATCATACGGTCATCTTGCAAATCGAATGGCCCCGAAGGACTTCAGAGAGACACTCGCAGCCCTTCGTACAAGGGCTCAGACCGAAAACACTGGAGAAAGCTTCGATACTACGCCGGATTCATACACATACCTGACACCAGAGTGGGACGAAACATTGCCATTTCCAAATAGTAAGTACTAAGTGACTTCCTTTGATCCTATTTCGAGATCGTCGTCGAAACTGTTGAGCTACCCCGCAATCCACGTGTTGTATTTTGTCAGAAACAACGCAATATAAAGTGTCGCAGATCACTAATAATTTTTTCGATAACAGCCATGAAAGTTCGATTCAACGGGTATGGTCAAGGTGTCTGGATCTGGGGAGACAATTCGGACCAGTCCCACAGCATCATGACCCTCTATGCTCCCCAGGGACCAAGTCATGCCGGGGGAACTTGGGGTGCGAAATGTCCCTGTGGAGATGGCAACTGTAAATGTGCTACCGACGTCAAGAAAAGACTGGAAGCTTTGGAGAAAGGACAGACACAGCTCCAGACAGGAATTCAAGGACTCCAGAACCAGATTCCCCAAATCACTCAAAAAATTGGGACCCCTTTTGCAGGCTGCGGAATATAATGATATACTCTAAATATTAAGGGGGAAGCCAGCAGATAAAAATTATGGAATAGACTTCAAATTACTAGGTATATAATGTACATCCTGTCTTACCGGGGATTATTTATTTTATAATAATTGTACTTGAGGCTCAAATTGAAGCATTTTATAAAACCAATCCTCCGAGGAAGCCGTGGGTATCCTCACTCTGTATTCTGTAATTCTTCTATGAAATAAGAGTCATCTCTCTCTTGGGCGTGCAGTCCATCTAATGAGGATCTCTAGGCCTTCTAGTTCTATAGAAGGTTACGTATATTTATGTATGAGCGAATTGCATCAGCACGATACTCATCAAGTTTGGCAGATTGCTGAGGTGACATTGCCTTCGTAGGGAAATCCTCAAATTGTTGGGGGCCGACCTATTGTTAGTTGATGCGGCTCAGTTGTCGAGCCCGTGACCTGTAGCTGATCCCTAATGTCGAGGGGTGCTCCCTTCAGAGATGCGGTTCTATCAAAGTCACGATAGCGCCAAGGAAAGGCCGGGAGGGCGTCCTGCAGGTGGGGGGCCCTACCTGCGGAAAGCTTGGGGTTACATATCAGCGATCCAGGGCCCAGAAAAAGTATCGTGAGACCCAAATAGATCGTGAACCTCAATAAAACTTAGACTGGGACCTGTATTAAATTTGAGATCGTCTTCGTCTATGGGCGGTCATAGTGTCCCCTTGAGAAATGACTGTATAAATTGCCCGTTGCCCGAGTTCCCTCCTGCCGCCCCTCCTCTTCTTCTCCTTCACCCTATTTCAATTTTATCACCTTTTCTCATTGAACCACTTGAGATTAGCCTTCGATAAACCTTTCACATTGGCCAATATTTCCATTCAATACTCAAATATTAGCTATTTCAAGAACAGCGACTTTGAATATCCTAGCCGAAGTTTTGAATCTTTTTTTGATGGAAAATCAGAGCCTGTCAATCTTTGTATAGCTTTTGTAGACTGGAAATTACACATACATTAGCTGAGAAAGTTCTGAATTTACCTTCAAGATGACGCCGGCACTCGGATACGTCAACAACAGGACCAAAATCCCCAAAAAGGGGTTTGAAGTCGATATAGATGGCTTTGACCAATTGACCCTTTGGAAACTTTACGTGGACTTTGTAAGAAAACAGCCTGGCTTGAGCTCATCCGCAATGGCTTCTCAATTCTTCTCTCAAGAGCCTGCACTTGCAAGCTTTTCGCTAGTATTTGCGGGCAGCTTACCCAAACCTGGTCTGCTTCCTGAAGTCGATTTACTCCAGAACATTCATCTTCCTGGGTTATCTCCGGTCCAAGATTACATTTTTTCTGAGGACTCTATCATTTTTGCTGGAGAATCTTTCCTACAGCACCCAGATGATGCTCTTGCGGAACTTTTACCTCAGTGGGCCAATTTCATCGATGTCCCTCGTGAGATAGACCCTAACTTGGAGGCTGTACCTGACAACACGATTCCAATTCAATACCAGCAAATACCTCCAATCCAAGATGACATTGAGCTTATACCCAACGGGCAGACTGCAGAAGAGATTAAAAAACTCAAAACAGAGTATGTTGAGAAGACATCCCTCAAACAGAGTTTACTCAAATCATGGACTCCTATCGGAGATTACGACGGTCGAAATCCTCACGGGCGACTCAACGTTCCTCAGTTTATGCGGACTTTTCGACAGTTATCAGGCATCCGAGTCGAACCAGAGATCCAACAAAAAAGAGGAAGAGGCCGCCCTCGCAAAGTTCTCGCACCAGGAGAAGCAGCACCTCGTCCAAATTTCAATAAGAATTGGCGTTCAAAGCACGACTATCCTAGCGGCCGTTGGGAAATCGAAGACGTTATAGCCTTCTTGAAGGATGTCGAGCAAGTTTTGACAGTACAACCGAAGGTCAAGATTCACATCAGCGAGAACGTCGCCTTGAGAGTTCTGTGTCAAGCCAAAGGAGTTAGATTTCCATGGGTAGTCCAAGAAGACGATCTCATTGTTATCCTGAACGGGGGGTATATCAGAACTAATACGGGTGTTTGGGATGGCTGGAACTTCGATGCGACATTTTCGTGCTGCCCGGCAACTTGCGATAATGACATGCTCTTACAGATGTCTCAGAAGAGGGGAATTCAAAGCAACTGGCGGGAAACTCCCAAGTGGCGAGAAATCTACCGCTCATCCGCTCAGCGCGAAGATTTCAGAGATGTGGTTTACCAACTTTATATGAATCGTCTACCTGACTCGGACTCAGCGGCTATGAATGCTGAGCAGTAGAGGCTGGTCTCTCTTTTCTTCGTTCCTTCGGCATCGACTCTTTCATTTACAAATGTCTGACTTGGATCGGATAAGATTTTGCAAACATCTCAGCGTTTTATCGACCAAAAACACAAAAAAATACCAAAAAATTTCAAAAAACGAAAATACAAAAAAAAGGGAAAAAGAGAAAAAGGGGCATAAAGCATAGGAGTTTTTATAGGGAACTCCGATTATCGCCAACCTTATGTCTCACGACTAACATTTTTTGATCAAATGAAAGACACTAAAAATAGATGAAAATTATGAAAGAGAAGGGGGAAAAATTGAAAATACATTTTTTTTTTTTTTTTAAAAAAAAAAAAAAAAAAAAAAAAAAAAAAATTCTGCAATAATATGGGAGGGAAGGAGGGTAAAGAATCTTGTCTTGTGCAGCCAACTCACCACAAGGCAAAATTCATTATTATTGTTTTTTGGCTCTGTTCGGTCTTTTTCGTTCATTCGTTTATGTTTGATGTCTTTCCTTGGGCTCGGATATTGATTAACTGCTTTCTACTTTCGAGTTATTATCATGTCAGAATTCTGTCGGCCATGTATCTAATATTTGCTTATCCTGGGTTTCGCCTGTATACGTGGCTTGATTTTTTGGGTCGACATGGAAGAGAGAAAGGTTCGGTGCTCTTGCAGGGTGGATTGGGATACTTGGCTGATTGGCAGTTTTCACGTATGGTAATGGTGCGGCTCCGTTGGACGGGGTTAGTCCTTTTTTTTTTTATCTTTGAATACAAAGAGGTTTTTTTTTTAATCTGTCTTGCTTCCAAGAATTTTATCAAAGAGAATCTTGAGGTGGTCATGTTAACATTTCATAGCCACTAAAGGTTCTGCCTCCTTAAGTTGCGCTAGTATTAGCGAGTTACTCACGGCACCGTAGGTTTCTATCGGCCCGTCGAACGCATGAATAGGAGACCACTCAAGTAGCACCCTCTGGCATTTTCATCTTCATCTTATATTAGTGTCGCAGTTCCGTATAGATCTAACTAGAATATCTGTACTAAATGATACTGACAAGCCAAATCATACCTATAGATTGGATGACCTAAGTACCCATGTATAGTTTAAGTAATTAACTATCAATGGTAAAAGTAATCTAGACTTACCACGACTTGGTCATAATTTTTCTAATTACTGCATTTCACCAATCAACATGATTTTATGATAGCCATCTATCTTTGAGGTTATATATTGTGTTGCACCTGTTGTCCTTCCCAGCCTGGCGCGCCGTGTAACCAGCCTGCACGCGAAAAAGGTCATCCCGGTGAACCTTCTTCGCTCTTCGCTCCACCATCCACGAAAATTTGCCATCGCAGCTCACAAAATGCCAAAACGTCCGTCACCCCCCTCTTCAGCCCCAAACCGTCACAAGAAGCCCCGCCTCTCAATCTCCCAAGACCACAATGCCAAACGAAAAGGGTTCACCGTTGGCCCCTCGAATCTACCAGACGGCACCTACCGTCGCAAAACGCAAAAGATAAAAGCATCACTCATCCACCGTGCCAAGTTACGGAAAGGATTAAACAAGATCAAGCGTGAGGAAGGTATCTCCAATTCTCATTCCTCATTCACAAAAAAGAGGAACAGTAGACGAGACGACGGGGATGCAAATGAAGACGAAGAAGACGAAGCAGCAGCAAGAGTACGACGGCGGATGGAACGGGCTATGCAAAGCGACGAAGATAAAGACGGAGACGATGTAGACGTTACCGACGACGAAGATATTGATATGAACACAAACGATACCAATCATCAAAGAGAGAATGGGAACAGGTCATTACAAGACGGTAGATACTCAATCTCCAACCCAGACGATAAAGATCCACCTCACGACCCTCCCGCCGACGAAGACGACATACACACCCACCCCTCACGCAAGAACTACACCCGCCGTCCCAAAGAATCACGCTATAAAAAAGAAATCACGATCTCGAAAAGAATGAGAGCGGTAAAAGCGGAGCGCGAAAGGGTGGAAAAAGCGAAACTCGCAGCAGCAGAGCAGAGAGAGAAAGATAGGAAGAGTAGGAATAAAGCTATGGGTGCCGGAAAGGGTGCTAAAACTAGCACCGGCCAAATGAAACTCGGGAGGCAGAGTAAAGGACTGCTGGATAGGGTGGAGAGGTTGATGAAGGGGTGAAACTCTCTTGGGACTCTGTCGACGGATACGACTTCAGACACGACATGGCCACCTGACGGTGAATTCGGTGGACGTCGAAATAAGCTTTGATCAGAATTATCATTTTACTTAGGAGTAAGGTTGATCTTGGAGGATTTTCAAATCTCGAGGTTTACACGCGGGATTGGTAATAATAATTGCTTCCAGATGGGAAATGTGGGAACCATATTATCACACACGAAAAACAAGTGGCGGTCTGATGGTGCCTTCATATTCTAATTAAGTCATGGCGTCAGAAGGCCGGGTAGTTTTGCTGTATGTTGTCTAATTTTAGCAATTGTACTCTATATAGAGTCACATCTAAGAACGAGACTATGTCACATCTAGATATACCCCAACATGTATGAAAAGATCAAGATCGAGAATGCGAAGGATGAATTAGATCTCAATCCTAAGGAAGAGAGAAAACAAGAAAAGAGAAATCTTCAAACGCCAAAAGCTATGTCGGTCACCATCCAAAACGGCCTCAAAACAATGATATGAAAACAGCTGGCCGAAAGAAACAAAACTCCATGTCAAAAAGGTTTAACTTTTTGCTTCGCTTTATATAACTATAAACCCAGTAAACCAGGCTAGACGGATAGACAAAATCTGTGTCGAAAACCGGACGTTGAGACAAGAGGTTTCGAAACAAACTCTCTGGGAAGCTACCACACCGGATTCCTCTTCTCAAAATCTTTAATCTGTCCTTCCACTTTTTCAATCTCCTTATCCAATTCAGTGAGACTCTGGGCTAACGCTCCAACTTCTTCAAACTTTCTGTTCGTTTTCGCACTGGCAATCATCTCTCCCACTAAGAATTTCTGTTCTTGCAGCACCGCCAGCTGTTCTTTCAGTAGCTTTTCCTCCGCATCGGCTTCTGGATTACTGCTGACAACACTACTATTGTCGTCTATAATACTAGCTTGTGAGACCGATGTAAGAGATTTATGATGGCCGTTATGTTTTGACCCTGATTTCGTCTGCTTAAGAATCTTGGGGAGTGCTTTCAGAGGGAGCATGTGTGTCTGCAGAAATTCGACAGAGTACATATATATCGCCGTCTGAAGTTGCTTTTGCGTTGGCGAATCGGTGGGCATATTTACTATCCGTTTTGCTGCAATGTCATATTGTGTGAAAGTATCCAAGAGGCGTTTTCGTGTTTTGGATGCCTCGGAACGTTGTTGCGGGGTGGGCGGTTTATTTGGGTCTCTGTGGTAGAAGATTAACATTGTTCAAATGCGAGGGTGGTTTTGGGACAGCATACTGTAATATTGCTAAAAGCTTTTGGAATCGAGGTAGCATAGATACTATACCCTTCTCAAATTGAACCATTGTCTGCAACAAAGTTAGTAACCCAACCCTTGCGAATATGTTCAATAGCTAGAGAACAAACCTCATAGCTCTTCTGATCCGGCGGCTTTCTTGAAGCCTCAGCTATAAAGTCTCTTTTATTGAATAATATGCCGCTACACTCCCTACACATCCTCACGTCCAACGCCAATTCTCCCATCTTTTCGGTTAATGCATTCCCGCTCGTCACGTTTACATTAACGTTTAATCCGACTTCTTTCGAACAAGCAGTTCTGGTATCTCCGCATACTACTCTTCCACACAGCCTGCAATGGTGCTTCCGTAACGAGAAGTTTGTGAATGTCTGTTTGCAAAACGGACAAGAAGGTACTTTGGCATCGTCTTCCCATGTTACAACGCTCTGCTCAAGGAGTTTCCGCTGGTTACGAAGACCGTTCAGATTCACGGGCCACATTTTTGATGCTGTCGATTGTTGTATATTCAATGTTTCCGCCGCAGCGGGGTCCGTAAGAACTTGTGTGAGCTTCGTTAAGCGTTTATCGAGACGAGATGTTTCCAAGTGTTGCTTGTCAACAGTTTTTCTTCGAAGAGCGATGAAATCCGATGTATGATCCCTCACAGTACCTTTTTAATCTTGTTAGCTCCAGAGTACACCAAGAGATGGGGCTTGCTAAGTAGTACCCTTGTGATCGAAATATCCTTCTCGAGATACATAACAGCTTTCGCAAACTCTACACCATGCGCCTCTGACCGGTTCGTGTAGTGCTGCCCGTGATAGCTTGATCTGGTACATTGTATGCTCGTCGCAAAAGAGCTTGCCACACTTTCTACCTTTGTTTGAAGAATACATCAGCAAATTTGCTCTGGACCACCCTCAAACAACTAAACTATAACCATTCGAGTGTGATTATACCGACAGTTCACAATGCCGTTTGTGCTACCAAGCACCTTCCCACACACAGGTTCCGTGCACATATCCCTATGTCCAGCTTTCTGCCAGTGTTGTCTGGTGACAAATTCCTCCGGGTCCTTCTCTCTATTAATAACGGCTGGGGCAATTGTAGGCGCACTAGGCGCGGTGGGGCCCATCGGCGGTGGCGGCGTGTGTATCGTAGGATGAAAGTTATCGTTCGATTCAAAAACATCGAGGCCCTTGAGCTTTTGATTCAGTATCGCAACTGGCTGGAACTGCTTTGCTTTCAGCAAATTCTTTTGAAACCATGAGGATATATCGTCCTTTTGCACCGGTTCGACTTCTTTATGGTCGTTGTCGAGATGGCGATTCAGTTGGAGGAGGGTAACCTGATAAACGAGTCTATATTAGCAGCTAAGTCCAGCTTCAATGGTATCCTACGCCAGGCACACCAATGACAAGAAGAGCATTGGGCGTACCATATCCATCTCACAAATAGGACATATCATCCTCTCCGGGGTTTCTGTCTCTCCATACCGACCTATCCCGGGATTCCCGGGCAAGCCGTTACCCATACCGTTCCCCAAGGGCGTAGAATACCCACTCGCACCGCTACTTCCATGCCGTGCATGCCCGCCGTGACCACCGCCGAGACCCGATCCAGCGATTATACCAAAAGAGCTCTGGGATGCATAGGAGGCGGAGCTTTCGGATGGCGAGACCGCGAGATCCGGACGGTTGGATAGGGCTGGTGAGAGGGCACTTCGGTTCGGAATCGGGCGACCGAGGACACGGCCGCCGAGTTTCGGTCTTGACGGTACGACTGTGGAGGAGGATGAGGGGGGTCGGGGTGGAACGTGATGGTTCATCGTGCTGCTGCTGGCAGCATCACCCGCCGGTTAGGTATCTTGGAAGGCTAGCCCTTGCTGCTGGTGCCGGACTGCAGACAGACGGTCGGAGGGTGGGACGCCGGTTATGGTTCGGAAGGTGCTATGAGAGCTGACAGGCCATGTAAATAGCGATTATAAGGGAGTAGTGTGAAGGAGCGATAGTGTAGAGACACCGGAGCAGCTCGAGCTCGTCGTGAGGTTCGAAAGATGGAAAGAAAGGAAGGATGAGATGAGAAGGGACCAAGGCCATCGCAGCTTGATTTGACGGAGAGATGATGGGGGGCGCAGCGGCAGGCAACATGCCTACCTACCTGCTTGGTGCCACATCAACGCAAAAAATATTAGGACGCTGCAGCAGCGGCATATCAAAATGGTCCATCATGCATGATTACATTGTGGTAGGCAAAGGGGGGATACATTTATATACTTGAGCATTTAAGTTTATAACCTATAGATATAGATTCTATATAAATTCGTCGCTAATCGTACATATCGATCAAGTATTCGGTAATTAATATATATATCGTATATCGTACATTACTCGTCATCTCCCCCTCGCTGCCGCCGTCTCTTACTCTTGCTAACTTGGCCCCCTTCATCATCCCCTTTCCTCTTCCTCCCCTCCTTCTTCCAAAATTCTTTACCCTCCTTCCTCTCCCTCGCTTCCTTCATCTCCATATTCTCCGCCACCTTAGCTCTATACTTCTTCCTCTTCTCCTCCTTCTTCTCCCTCCTCTTCTCCACCTTTTCATTCCGCAATGTCTGCAACTTCTGCAGCAAATCCCTTGCCTTCTTCTCCTCTCCACCAACCACAACCGCTCGTTTCTGCATATACGTCTGCCTCTTCTGTGGCTTCATGGCGTGGATTTGTGACTTGAATGGCAACTCGGCCTGGATCGCCTTCGGAACCCTAAGTGGGTTGAAATGCCTTGTCTGTCGTTCGATTTTCTATATCAAAGTATACCCCGATCAGTAACCCATTCACCACATATTTTCACCCATAAAATAATAACGATCACTTACTTTATACTTCGAATCCTTCAACAAGGGCGTCGGCACCCCTTCTTCCGCTCTAACCTGCCCAGTCAATCTCATACCCTTCCACCCCTCCCCATTCTCACCCAACATGTTCGTCATGGGATTATAAAACTTTCTCGGCTTAACCGGATACCAAGCCCTCAGAAACACGATATCGCTCATCAAAATCTTGTCCTCAAAAGTAGCCCTGAAATACCCGTCCGGTTTGCTCAACGCTCGTTTGATCTGACCACGGATACCAGAGACGGTGCGGATGCCCGCTCCTTCGAATTTCGCAATTTCCAGTGCTGATGTAAACATGCCCTTTATGAATGCTGTGTTCTTAAAGATCTTTTGCGGGAACCCTGTCAATTTGAGCTTCTTGACAATCTCGGTTCCTTCGTCGACGTTGAGCACCACGCCTGTGGCAGAGATTCTGAACCCTGGTGTCTCGTTTGAGATGCTATTAACGCAGCAGAACCCGGTGTTCGGGGCGATCAGCGGTCCGTAAAATGTTCCGGTACAGTGCATATGCTCAGGCGTATACTTGAGCATTCTATTTCTCGTTCGTGAATCACTGAGCGAGTAAATCGGGATACTCTGGAATCGCCTCCATCCCAAGCTGAAAATCAACGGATCGTTCGTCTTTAGGATCCTCTTGTGCCATCTGTGTCTCTTGATTCGGACCTGTAAAAATCCAAATCTATCCTCTGTAGGCGTGAGCCCACCGACGAGAATCGGTTGCTTGGGGTTGAAGAACTTGACAAATTCGGATGGAACTCTGGAGAGTACGATTCTCGCATAGGTGCCCGGTCTGAAACCTTCAATTCGCACGCGCGTGTTCAGGTCTAGATCTTCAAGTTCGGCCTTGTTGACGTCCTGTTGCTTGTTGAGTTTCGCTTTTTGCGCTTCGTACCATTCGTCCTCGCCAAACTCATCCTTGTCTTCTTGACCAAGTTGTCCTTCGTCGCCTTCTTCTTCAAATCTGAGCTTGAGTTCTTCCTTTTTACGAGCGTTCTTTTCTCGTTCTTGCTCCAAGGTAAGATGCTCCTCAGGTTCATCAGGTTTCTCAGCTGGTCCGGATTTGTCCCCAGTCTCCAAATCCTCGAATTCACCATCTCCCTCGTCAGATCCAAAGCCAGAAAAGTCGTCGTCGTCATCCATATCATCTTCTCCGTCTTCTCTTCTTTCTTGCTCATCGAGCAAATTGGCAGTGATGAACCGTCTCCTCAGGTCTTCCATATCCGCTTCAGTTTCTTTCCATTTTCTTTCCAAGGCTTCGATATCAAAGACAGGCATGCCCCGATCCACTGTTGTGGAACCCTCGACATCGACATTTTTCGCTTTTTTGAAAAAATCATCATCCCCCACCTCCTCGTCTTCGCCATCTGTGTCGTCAATCGTTTCTCCACGCCATAGCTTTGCAACGTTTGCTGTACTGACGGTGTCATCATAAAGTAACTTTCCAAGTTCTTTGACACCCTTCTTTTTATTTCGAGACGTGGATTTGAACATCTCGATAGCCCGACCAGTGAGGTTTTCTTTCCACCGAGCGTTACCGTCATCATCTTCCATGTCGGAATCAAACATCTCATCCTCCTCTTCTTCTTCCTCATCTTCTTCAGAAGGAAGTTCGTCATCATCGAAAGATTGGTCCGAGACGTCAGACACAGAACCGATATCAGAGTCGCTATCTGCAAATGCAATATCACCACCGTTTGCATCTTCAGATCCGTTGAGTGCCGAAAATATCTTTTGAAGCTTGACACCGTTGTTCGCCGACTCGTCCTCGGCGTCGGAGTCGTCTTCACTTCCCGAACCTTCATCTTCTGGGCCTAGCTCCTCATCCTCGTCATCCTCGTCATCTCCACTCTCAAACCCCTCGTCGTCTTGGTCGCCATTTGCCAGTGCCCGGCCAGACCGCCTCGATTTCCTTCCTGTGTCGTTTGATTCGTCGGTATCCCGTATTAGAGCACCGTTACTGAACAACCGAACACCGCCATCTTCGTCCTTCGTAATGCCCTGCCCCAGTAAATTCTGTCGTCCTTGTAATCCAACCAC
Organism: Dactylellina drechsleri; assembly: GCA_036971345.1. Lineage (NCBI taxonomy): Eukaryota > Fungi > Ascomycota > Orbiliomycetes > Orbiliales > Orbiliaceae > Dactylellina > Dactylellina drechsleri. The sequence goes on from JAJTUB010000008.1 coordinate 311,006, forward strand.
AAGTCGTTCCCCAACATCCCTCTCACCATCATCCTCGCCTCCTTCCTCTCTGCCAGCATTAAAATTGCTCGTCTTCACATCAATATAAACTGCATCTTTATCAACCAGCACCCCACCGACATCACTCATAGGCGCGAAGAGTAATTTTTGTTTATCACCCAATCTTCTCCGTTTCGAACCTTCCTTCCCCTCCATTCTCTGCACAGCCTGAGGTGTCGGGCATGGATCCGCCAACCCTTCCACGGACGCGACATTCAAGTCACCGACGCCAGGGATATGTACCCTACCATCTGTAGCCGGAAAATTCGTGCCTCGTAGATACCCATACAACGCGACCGTCCTCTCCCCTTCTTCGTTCTCTTCAATCAACGCAGGATCCGTCAAGTCCACCATACGATCAGCGAGCATGTACGGATGAGTGTTCCGCCAAATGATCGGTCTCGGATTTTTCATGACGCTGATAAACCTCGACAGATTCAATATCTCTCGATCAGGGTATCGGCCGTTCATGACGCCGCTGAGGTAGAAGAGCTTCGCTCCATGGTACAACTCGCTCCAAAACCGATGCTTTAACCGCTTCTTCGCCGCTTTGAGTGTCGCTGGGGATCTGAATAAATCTAAGTGTGTGAGGATACCAAAAATGTTACTCGGCATGCCGTGGCACGACATGAGGTTGAGGAATTCCATGGTTTCCATCTCGAAGCCAAAGTTGCCGTCGATGAGGAGGAGGACAATATCGGCGATTTTGGCGGTATCTATCATGGCTGGCAATGAGGGGTCGCATTCGAGGAATGTGAGACGACGCTTTTTAGAGGTGACGACAGTTATCGGGCCGGTGATGGAAGTGAGGGTGTGTTTTGTGTAGCGGCGGACCAGGGATTTGATGAGTGTGGTTTTACCGGTCTGCGTATAAATTGTTAGATAGAGGGTAGAAACATCGATTGAGGCGATTACATACACCTGGAGGTCCGACAATGGCGACAATGATTGGAGGCGCCTCCTCTGGCAGGCGGTCAACTAGTGGAACGTGAAGCTTTCTCTCTTTGATCTATGCACAGCATCATCAGGACTTTAATTCGAATAAAATTAGAGTAGAAGGTATCGATTTTGCGTACATCATGGCTTCTCTTTGCCTGCTTCGCAAGCTTGCCCGGGTTCGCGAACGCGAACGCTTTTGGGTTCGGTCCTGTTTCGAGATGTTAGCTTTGAATGCAGATTTGGTGTTTGGAGGATGGGAATACGTGCCGCCGGTATGCTTGCTCTTTTTCTTCGCCTTCGTTCTCGAGGCGCGGTGGGGGGTGTTAGCCTGGTCCATTCTGGCAGGATGGCGATGAGGACCGGCTGCGAGAGAGGTGTCGTCAACGAGGTTAACGTTTCTGGAGGAAGGAAAAAATTATGCGGCTCAAAATGGACTTCGAAATTTTTTGAAGTGCGAAACGAGGATAGGCGCCAAGACTGCAGAGCCGACAGGGGTTCGCAACACACTGCGGTTAATCATGTTCGGGCTCGATACCAGACAGACGTCCAAGGACCCAGCTGGCATAGGTATGAATGAATACTGGTATATTACTATCATTATTCCTAAACTATATCCACTTTATTACTTAGGCTATTGAAGAGAAATATATAAACATATTACATCATTTATTTCCGTTGATATTAGCTGGGTAGAAGAAAGCTCTTCCCGGACTAAAAGCTCTTCTGCCGCTAGTTAGCTTAGCTTTAGCTAATGCATTCAATGCTTCACACCTCGAGCTTCTAGTGGGTCCAGTTTCCATGGATCGATCAATGCAAACTACCTGCAAGCTAAGTACTTACTTAAAAAGTACGAAAAGTCTAATCAAGGCAGAGCAACTAGCTACACATATCCAGAACTCCCTTGCCTTGGTTCATTGACACTATCCCAAGAGCATCGAGGCATGTGAGCTGTTCCATGTCCAGTCTTGTTTGTCCTGAGAAATTACCCCTCCATTACTCGCATGGCGTGCAGACAGGTTCGGCCAGGCCAGTCGGGTGCCACAATTGTAACGTCATCAGCAAGCTTTATCGTTTATTATTAACACCCGCGAATAGCCCGACTGGTTCGATCTCCCGGCATGAGAACATATAAAAGGTGAGCATCTACCTCAACTTCCAAGTTGCATCTAATCAACATTAACGATTCATATTTCCTAAGAAGCCTCCGATTTATAAATCCAAATCTAAGATTACAATATCTCTGTTCATACACCCACAAAATCAAGATGCCTCGCAACGTCATCGTAAGTTCCCTCTCAGAAGTTTGCCATGTTGTCGAATGGTGGGGCAAGGTTCAGTCGCTAACACACAATGGCGGGGTACTTTTCCAGATCACTGTCAACTCGAAAGAGGACAAGGAACCGTACGTCACATATTTCCCGAACTCTAGATATCTGACATATCTTTTAAATTTTTAAATATTCTGCTAACTCCGTTACACTTACATGCATGCAGTGTCAGGAAGGAAATCGAAGAAGCGGGCGGCACAATCACAAACGAATACACCCTCATCCAGGCTTTCGCGTATGTCGCAACACCCTTTTCCCCATCGAATTTCAAAGGCTAACATCAAACTTGGTTGCACAGCGTTACTTTCCCAGATGATAGTGTCTCCGCTTTTGACAATAACCCACGCGTTAAGCATGTCGAAAACGACGGAGAAGTCAGGATTCAGTAAACTAGGAGCTCAAAAATGGATTTCACATGCTGCTAAGACCGGATAACCAGTTAGCGTCTGGCTTTGGAGGCTACATCAATTAGAGTTACATACCCCAAATCAAGCAATACTACTCTATTCAATATCCAGCCCAATGCAAGCCTACAAAATCAAGAAAGTGATCATATCAGTTACTCTCACGAGAATGCACCAAACTTTAACGCAACCAAACGATTCGTTTGTGAACCAAACATGCCCGAAGACGAAGGATGTAACGACCTCATTCTTGAGGAAGCGATATAAATTCTCGCCCGCTTAAAATTGCTCGAGCATATCGTAACATTATTGACATCTATATCGTGCAAACAACGTCAACAAACCCTTAGATAAGCCAGAGCGAGTGTGCCATTGTGCAAAAAACTGCCAGCCTTTGTAGCTGAACCGCCACGCAAATTTAGCGAGATTCTGACTTCCGTCTAAACATTGGAATTGAGGCGTTGATCTCAAAGTTGCAACATTAATGCATTACAGGCTCACGGTAATCTCGATAGATTGATCGTAAGCCCCTCATATTAGTTTGATTGATTAATACTACCGTCGCTTCCCTCTTCCGTCCCTACCGAGTAAATCATTCGTAATTAATTCTCAAAAAATATTACGAGTCGCAAGCACCACATTGTCCCAAACGTAATAACCAACAGCCCCATCCGTATATTGGTGGCTTTCCGAGAAAAATAAAAGCCACAATGAAATATGTCGTAAGTTCATGAATTCATCCCATTCGCCACATAACAACAATTTCATGATATTCATAACACTAATGATATCATATCAATTTCAAGGTCGTTCTCGATATGGCGCCGAGCCAGGGTCGTATGTGCATATCTTATAGCTCCTCTACAATCGATCAACTGCGACCAAACCGTTCGAGAGTAGCCAAACCAGCTATCATGATGATTATGAACTTTTTTTGGAGTCCGTATACAACAAATAGATGGCATCGACGGGGTAGTAATAGAAGTGAACACTATGTCTTACTCAAAAATTCTCATGTGCGTAAATGCATGGTCTAACTAAGACCTAAGTCCCTACTCGCATTTTTCTTGAATATATCGTGGAATTACAACTAGGCTCACATTAAATAATTCCGTATAGGGTCGCAATAGGGGAAGACCATTTGGCTAAGTTGAAATCTATTGAGGGCGTAGACGTGTCTGACTTAGCCTCGAGCTAAATGGTTTTCTATGAAGAGGAAAATGCATGTTCTCCTCGTGGTTGGCTCATAAATCAGCTGCCATCGGGCAAAAGGTTCTTCCTATTCGCACTTTTTATGGCTGATGGTTTTCTTCTGCATACATGAATATCTTGTTTTGGCGTGACGGAAGAACATAATTTTTTGTTCGATATTTATATCTTGCCTTTGCTCATATTAAAATAAAGCCAGTCGACTTTGTATGTATATACGGCTCCTACAGGCCCGCCGTATAATTGGTCTCAATAGTTTCAAGTGCAACACATCGTGTGTTGGAATATTTTGATCTCGAATAGCTAAATTCCTGACATGTCGGATACAAGACTTTGCCGGAGCTACCAAGCCTCAGCTCCGAGACCCCATCACACAAAATCCTGCAATGAAGTTTCTTTCTTCCATAGCTAAACGAAACAATGGAGCGCCAGAAGGGTGAAAGATGCGGGATTGACAACTGCCGCTCTCGGTATTACCATCTCGAAGATGGCCAGTGGACTTGCAGCAATGGCCATGTCCAAGAGGTACGCATTCGGTTGTCCACATTCACATCTATGTTTACAAGAAACGAGACTGATTTTTATTTCCGGTACGTCATTCAGGGCCGTCTAGATATTCGCGAAGACGAAGAATACCAACCCCGAAAGGGAGACCGCCGAATCGTCGAACGCGATGATGAACAGGTACTAGAAGAGAAAGGTTCGATTTGTCACCCTTCCTCATGGCGATCTCAACAGCTTTACTAAACATCGAATAGTATTCACCGGCAGAAAGGGGCAATCGTTATTCCTTCAAGCCTTCCAACTTATCCTCCGAAAACAAGTAGCATGGCTCATCGAGGAGCGAAAGTTCCCATCCGAATTCCAGCTCCTCGTCCGCGACTTGTGGACGCTTCGTCTCCAAGCCATCTACTCTGATCGTTCGTCCCGCGCCGCGTCGAGCTCGGGGTACACATCTCAAGCATCCCAGGTCTCACAGTCCGCCGCTGAATCGGAAGCAGAAGGCTCACAAGCCAACCTCTCCGACCATGAAACGAGATCGCAAGGCTCCGCGATGTCAATATCTCAATCTCAAGGTTCCACTTCCCGTTCCCGCTCCGTGTCACGTGGAAGACGGTCGCGCATATTGAAAGCGCCAATGCCGAAACTTCTCGATACTCTAGGAATGATTTATATCGCTTGTCTACTCCTCCAGCTCCCCATTGAGATTCCTATGCTCTTCCGGTGGATATCGGAACAGGGCATCATTTACTTTCGCGCAATTTCACATATACCAAGAGAGATGGTGGAGAAAATGGAGGTGAAATGGAAACGAAAGTTCGAGCCAAAGGTTCTACCAACCGCAGGAAAGATCAGGAAGTCCGTGTATCAAGCGATTAGGAGTTATCATGAGAACTTTGGTGTTATCGTACCGAGGATCGCCGCCGAGGGGTTAATAGCACAGTGGGTTTTAGATTTCGGTTGTCCTCGTGAGTTAGCTTGCTACTTATATCCAATCTTATTGAGCCTACAGCACTAATTTATACGTGACGGACAGCCGAAGTATACCCTGCTATCTTCAGGCTTGCAAAAATGCTGGATCTTTCATTACAGTACGATGCATCGGCGAAGACGCTAAACGTGGTGGATTGTCCGGATGTCCAACTCATGGCACTTCTCATAATATCACTAAAATTATGCTACGGTCTCGATGACGATGATAACAGCATACCCAAGAACACAAAGGAAAAAACCACAACCACGCGTCATGCGGCGAAGCAATGGGAAATTGCAAATATAACTCCAGATTGGACGGCTTGGAAAGAGATCGTTCAGATGAACACCACAGATGTTCAGATCAAACATGAAGATGGAAGGCAGAAAAAGGGGAAGAATTGGCAGTTGAGCGTGGATGAGAGTGATATATACTCGTGGAATGAAAGAGAGATGGATGAGTATTTGGATTGGTTTGAGAATAACTTTGATGTTAGCGGCGAGGGGAAGCCGACAGCGGGTATCGCGAAGCTATTTGATACTGAGAAGGGGGAAAGAGAGGAGAAGGAGGGAGAAGAAACAGGAGACCAGTTACGACAAAGATTATTCGAGAAACGGGTTGCAGTGTTCAAAAAAATGCAAGCGGCTGCGGAGATCGGAGTGGCAGTTCCGCGAGATCAACAGAAGGCTCAAATAGGGGATACAACGAGAGTACGCAGGCCGGGCGAAGGGTATATGAGGTATCTTAAGTGGGAAGATGTGAAAGGAGAGAAGCTGCGAACACTTTATCTTGCGGCGGCGGAGAGAATGGGTGTGACCGTGGAAGGTATAGCTTTCGTAGTCCAAAAATTGGAATACGCATGCTGGGAGAAAGCTAAGGGGATGAGGAGGAAGGGTGGAACTGAGGAAACCGAAACACAGGATGATGATGAGAATAGCGGGGGACCAGGTGGGGAAGAGCTCAATGAAGCTGGAGAGCAAAGGAAATTGGGAGAGATGATGATGAAGCTGAACTCGAGATAGGATTGCCTCAAGTTCTCTCGCAGGTAGTTTAGGATTCTTCTCGAATACATTTATTGATCGAGGCATTCAGTGGTTTTGGACCCTAGAGAAACAGGGAACGCAATACAGTGATATCGCCCTATCTAGCACTCAGGTGTAGTAGAGGCAGCGATAATCGTCAACTCGTATTCCGATACGTTGATATATGCACTGCATTAGATTGAGGCTCAAGCCTATTCGTGATATGTATTGTGTTGCCGTGTTGTGTTTGTCGATTAATGAAATTGCCAAAAAGAGGTAGGGTTTGGGGTTGTGGTTGCCCTCATTCGTTGTGCCGCTGGCTGGAAGCCCCAAGTAGCCTCGTTTGTGTGCCCGGTCTTTCACATCGACATCAACATCATCGACGACACCTCAATACCGCCACCAGTAAGTAGAGACCCGCTCGCAGAGAACGTACGTATAGACTCGGTTTTATTGACATTCAATTCTTCCTGTAGTGCAAATGTAAGTCATCATCGACCCTTTACCAATCACGCCAGGCGAAGTTGGAAGAGGGGGAATACTTGGAGTAGTGAGGGCAAGGGAAATGGAGAAGAAGAACTACAACCGATGGCAGACCTTGGGGATAGAATGGACGGAATATTCAGCTAACGGGCGACAATTTTCCGACACATAGCTTCGTCAAGACCCTCACCGGTAAGACGATCACCCTCGAGGTGGAATCGTCGGATACCATCGACAATGTCAAGGCCAAAATCCAGGACAAGGAGGGAATCCCACCAGATCAGCAGCGTCTGATTTTCGCCGGAAAGCAGCTCGAAGACGGTACGCTACAAATCCTTATATCCGACAGACCTTGGTTCCCTCAGAGTTTCGGTGGAATCGGTTCATTTGCTAGGGAAAAGAAGTTGGGACTGACTTGGTTGAATTTGTTCAGGGCGCACTCTTTCCGACTACAACATCCAAAAGGAATCCACTCTTCACCTTGTCCTCCGTCTCCGTGGTGGTATCATCGAACCATCCCTTAAGGCCCTCGCCTCCAAGTACAATTGCGACAAGATGATCTGCCGAAAGTGCTACGTACGTTCCACCCATTATACGAATCGCTAGTCGCTAGGGAACCCATCTTTGCGATTAATATCATACCTAGAAGCTGGAGGCTGACGAAATGGATACGATATAGGCCCGATTACCGCCACGTGCTACCAACTGCAGAAAGAAGAAGTGCGGGCACACAAACCAGCTCAGACCAAAGAAGAAGATCAAATAGTGGTTGCGCGCGAGGGATCCGGGCGGATATCCTTTTCTTTTTGGTTCTTTTCCTTTTGTACTGTTATGCTGATATGATAATCCTTTTTTTTACACTACCATTCCACGGTGTTATGTACAGTCTATGATACACTTCTTCCTTTTTCTTTCCCTCTTCTGGTTCTGGACACCGGTTCACCGACTCTATTGCATGGGATGGTCTCACCGTTCTGTCCAACCTACTTTACTTAGTAGACTAATACTAGCCTCCATGGTTTCTACAACTACTTATACTTCACATACCAATGTGAATGAACAAACGAGCTCCGATCGGAAGAGCTTCGTATTGCAATATTGATATTTGATCGAGTTTTGGCTACGTACGACCTAAACTATCAACCGATGTGATTCGTCAAATGGGCAAGCAGTTAGCTATAACTTGTTATTTATACATTGCTGTTAGCGTTAGGATTATGTTCTCGTTGTTATCTATTATCCCAACCTCTCCGTCATGATATAACGCTTTGGTGCTACGGGAGGTCGAGCAACCAAGCGAGCCGAGGAATGTTTACTCAAATTCCTTTGCCTCTCCTTTTAATTACAATCTTACACCCATCCTACCAGTATCATCGTCATCACAACATCTAATATTTGTGTCCTGTACCTCGAAAACACCTTCACTCCCCGGCCGTAAATATACTTTCGATGTTCAGGATATTGTCCAACTAGTGGCTCCAGAAACAGTCTGACCCACCGTTCTTTCCTGCGGCGATTCATGTTCCGAAGCGGAACAGGGTTGTCAGCTGCAGTATTCGCCTGCAGGCCCATCATTTGCTCTTGTTGACACCAAGAAATCGTCCTGTGATCTCATACCCTTTCCGATCTTATTCTCTTCTTTGACGACAAACTTTTGGAATTTAGAGGTCCAGTTTTGCTATCTTGCTAGGGGGTCCTCTATCTTTTTCTTTCTGTGCTTGGGAGCTTTATAGACAGGTGTTATTCCCGGTTTAATCGTATCCTTTTGACTAATTACAGGTCTCCACAACTTGCAATGCCCTAATTAAAGGCTCACACAATCATACCGCCCTCCTGTTCTCAGACTCGACTCGTTTATTCGAACGCAACAATCTCTCACCTTCGTCCAGCATCACGATTACCGACTCTGGCTGGGATTCGAATCCGGTCTTCAGGTCCGATACACTCGCCGCACGGCACACAGGGAACAATGCCCTTTTCTCCGCCTTCTGGCTTAAAGGCCGCCCGATACATCGCACTAGCGGCGTGTACAGCGGCAGCATTAGCATGCGGTACGAATTACGTATATTCGGCTTATGCACCGCAACTGGCCCGGGAATTGCATCTTTCGACGTCAGAGAGCAATGTTATCGTACGTCAAGCCCCACCGAATCCGAAGAGTCTACTCTCTTGAACTTTTGGCGACTGGCCCAAGGCTAATTGTTGGAGGTATATAGGGCACCGCTGGTAACTTTGGGATGTATCTATCTGGTATACCGGCTGGTATGCTCGTAGATCGTAAGGGGCCACGACTTGCGATATTGATTGGGGCATTCGCACTGTTTGCCGGGTATTTCCCGATATACAAAGGTCAGCACGACTCGGAGGGCAACAAGTATCGGAGGGACTTGAGTTGACAGCATGACTTGATAATTAGTATTCGAATCGGGTACAAACATTGGCGTTGGATGGTTGGCAATGTTTTCTGCTTTTACGGGCGTGGGGAGCTGCTTCGCCTTCAACGCCTCAATCAAAGTTTGTAAGTATTAGATCGATGATCAGGCTAATTCAAAGATGGAATGCTAATATCAGATTTTAGCTGCCTTGAACTTCCCGAAAAGCGTAAGACCTTTACCTTCATATATGGGTACCTTTTCGTCGCACTTACTTACAGATAAAATATAGAGAGGAACTGCCACTGCATTACCACTCGCAGCCTTCGGCTTGAGCGCCTTCTTCTTTTCGACTCTGTCATCATGGCTGTTTCCTGGGAATACATCCGACTTTTTACTCGTTCTCTCGACAGCTACTGCTTCTATTGTCTTTGCTGCATTCTTCTTCATACGGATAATCCCTAGTGCCGGTCAATACTCTGCAGTCCCTACCGATGAACCAGAAAGATCGACCAATAGACTCCGTCGCACAAAATCGCGTGACAGCCATACTAGCTTTGATGTAGAACCAGGTATGGAAGCTTCTAATATTCACTTCCAAGTACCTGTAGACAACGAAACCGAGGAGGAAGGTTTCGGCAGCGGAAGCGTGTCACCATTGCCGCCCCCGCCGAATCCCACATTAACTTTCACCGCAGCCACCCCTACTCCTAGCCCTTCAGTTCCAACTACCCCTGGAGCCGCAACCCCAGTGGCTGCCACGACGCCCGCCGCTATTGACGATGAACGGACGTCGTTCCTATCAACGTCGTCTGATTCATCATCGTACGGCACCAAGGACGACGCTGTTCGCCGACAAAGCATCGATGTGCCACCAGTAGATTCGAGAAGAGCATCAGTTGACGACAGTCGATCTGCGCTTCAAATAGATATCCGAGGTTGGGCATTGACGCAGCATACAGAGTTTTGGAGGTTGTTCTTGATGTTGGGTATCTTGACCGGTATTGGATTGATGACTATCAAGTGAGTTGCCCTGGCTTGGCGATTAGATCTGTTACTAATGAACTTCAAAACTAGTAATATCGGCCACTCGGTATGGTAACTTCAAGGCAATATATCAAAAGTCCAGTTTTACTGATAGCGTATATAGGTTCAAGCATTGTGGTATGCTTATGATCCGAACAAGGACGCAAAAGATGTCGAGAGATTTCAAGGGATCCACGTTTCAATTCTCTCACTCTGTAGCTTTTCGGGAAGACTGATTAGTGGTAGGTTTGATATCCTTCAAGCGACCAAGTAATATCGGTCTTTTACCATACTAACTTCAGGTACGCAGGAACAATATCTGACGTTCTCAAGAAGAAATGGGCCCTTTCTCGTGTATGGCTCGTGTTCACCTCGAGTAGTTTCTTCCTCCTCGGCCAGATTGCAGGGATGTCAGTCAGCAATCCCCTAAATCTATGGTTGGTCTCTGGTATAAATGGCTGTAAGTCTAATCTTCCCTTTCCGCTGAACCAGTTTCAAAAGCTCATTGAGTATACAACAGTCAGCTACGGCCTCGTCTTTGGCGTCTTCCCAACAATCGTATCAGAAGCATTCGGCCTACACGGCCTCTCCCAAAATTGGGGTACGATGACACTCGCACCAGTCATTTTCGGATACATCACGAATATATTTTACGGCAAAATATACGATAGCCACTCGCAGCAACTGGACGCTGGTCACTATGAATGCTCGGAGGGTATCGGGTGTTACAGATCAGCTTATGTTTTAACCGCATTTGCGAGTATATCTGTCATGGGCATTTCATTGTGGGATATTTTTATCCACCGGCGTGCAAATGCTGGAAAGAGAAAGGTTATGACGGCGACCGGGGCGTTTGTGCATTGAGGAAACAAGATTGCATTGGAAATTGTTTAGCGGTCTCGGGTTCAAGATACTTGAAGAGACGCTATGCTCAAAATTGCGTTAAATAGTCGACCAGGGACGGTCAGGCTGTAATCTAGAATCGATATAAGAAATATTGTAGATTATTGGTAGGTGATATGGGTTGCATTCAATATACGGAACAGCAGGCACGGCGTTTAGCTTTCTTTTCCTTATATAACTTTCTTTATTTTCAGCTAACAGCAGCGAAACGGATGAGTCGGCCGCAAATCCCCTTTCTTGTGTTCTTTCTTGTATTATTACTTCCTAGCTTAAGTAAGAGACATTGATAGATTGACAGTACAGTACGTCAGGCCGTTCATACAATACCATACTAATGATTCATAAAACTACACAAACGTGATGAATAAACCCGTTCATGTATAAATCCCCCCATTTTTATGAAAGAAAGAAAACAAAAAATCGAGCTTGTAGTGTAACGGACACTTTGCCTTAACAGGGTTTTTCGACTTCGGAACGAGCGCAAAGTAGGGGGCGCCGTCGAATAGCGGGCTTTCCCTGGTAAATCTAAAAGGCTGAGAGGGGATGTACTTGAAGGCAGAAGAACACACCTTCAATCTTCTACGAAGGTAATCTTGGTTCGAATCCAAGCTTGCTCATTATTTGAATTCTTTCTTTTGAGAGACTTTTTTTGGCGGTTGTTTTTGCTCTTGGCTGTTTTCGCCCTTGCTTTTGAGATTCAGCCCTTGCTGGGCTGTAATTTGAGTTTGTGAACCCGGCTTGAGGTTTCAATGAGAAGGATCCAGAGTGTTTTTGTTTTTTTCAGATTTGCGTGAAGCGATAGTATCGAGCGTTGCATTTTTGGTGTTGCATGGGTTTTGGTGCTAGAAGCTTTGATGATGACTGAGTGTTACACGAGCAAAGGTGGTCTAATTTTACGAACGAGGCATTGAACGGAGATTTCGATATGTGAAGGATCCAATCTCGTGAAAACAACAATCCGTTTGCTAGGTTGGTTGCCTTCAAAGAAGTGATGACTAGGATACGAATACATGAATATATGAAGCTTGAAGACATGTGTCGACATTCGAGTTCAGCCTAACCCTAGAAAAACAAATCGAAGAGCATAGTGGGCATAAGTTCCATTCGATATTGCATATTTTCATCGTGTTCATTAATTAATTAAACTAGAGAGCTTATGGTTTCGAACTTGTTATCAAAGATATGACGATTGGTATCACAACGGGTCCACCGGCGATTCGATAGCTATATGTTATGCATAAGATATAGAGCTCTTAGCTCTTCTTTTCATCGAACCGACGTTAAAATACGGTCCAAGACATCCGAATTCGCGAAAACACGACCATGAAAAGAAGGCGGGTAATTAAAGTTATGGAAAGTGTCATAATTATAACACCTATATGATAAGCTAAGCTAACGTTTATGTTCCGAATATTGCGCGACTCTACACCTTCCGCAATTCTCGCTTAGATACCAATGCCATATCCAATCAAAACCTGGAGCATGACCATGGTTCACGGAAGCTAGGTGGTTTTCCGCTCCGGTTGCAAGCGCACATCATGAGTGTTATCTTCAGAGTTTGCGCGATTGTTGGGGTTAAAATGAATGAGCTGATAGCTGTTGAAGCTGTCAACGGGTGGGTCTTTTGAAGTTTGGGTTACACCTATACTGCAACTTGAATGATATGCAATCATATAATGGAGCTGCTCGCTAGCTTTGAAATTTGCTATCGCGATAGCTTAATCTATTGAACTGCCGGCACGCCCCGTAGAAGATACATTGAAGTAAGGGACCGGATACTTATCGACAGGACCTGAGCCCGAGGCCAGAAGTTCCCGGTCCCCGTGAGATGGATATCTCATCATTTCACTTAGCTTCAAAGTTCACATATCGCAAGCAGGGACATGCTTGTATCGATGGAATGATTTCCAACGCTGTGATATCTCTGTGCATTTGCTCCAACGCTAGCCACATCACTAATGCTTCTACCAATGACTGTGCTTAATCATTCAGGTCTAGACTTTCGATAAGCCATGAAATCAAAGATCGATAGCATCGCGAACTATTCCAACATGCGTTAACACAGGAGTTGAAACCATATGATCGACATATATCATTGTTCGATCCAGCCGCATACATCTAGCTCATCGTCGACGAGGCAAGATCTCAGACCGACATCGCATAGCACAGTTTCCATGGTTGCCAGGCGGTCATCATAGATGGCAATTAACACCATCGACGCCCGCATCCTCCGCGGCGCTCGATTGTTACGTTTCGTAACGTTACCAACTTTCTCGGAGTTATCCTCCCCGAAACACTAGCCTATCACAATCTCCTCGACGGAGCCTTGTGCATGCTTTAGCTTCGTCGAGATTACCATATCGAGTAGTTCCAGCCTTAGCTTTATCGAAACTGTCCACGGGTGGATAACGCTATCTCTGCCCCAAATTTTTTTCTCAAAGGACGTCTCCACTGGTCATCGGAGACTATATCGATATTTTTTTATTACTTTGGCTAGAAAATTTCAAGCTGGCAGTGCAGCCTTTGCGCATTCGCGAACACCTCATTGAGAAAAACTGCAGTAGTGAGCACGGTTCATACTTGTAACTCGCGATGAGGTGGGTCTAGTTTACTGTACGACCACACCCGCGAGCTCCCCCCCCAGGTGGGCTGCATTTGAGGCTTGAGCTTTAGTTCGCCTGGTCGCGGATTTGTATCTCCCTAGCTCGATGGAGGCTACGGACGTTCGGATTAGCTTTGGCCAGAGGTTAGTGAGGTTGATCCTGACTGCGCCCGGATCGGTCCCTCACCTAGCGGCGAACGCGAACGACGACAGCGTAACGTAACGATAATCAGACAGCGTTTTTTTTGAAACCAGGGAGCGGCGTGAGGTCAGAGTGGTTTGAGGGCGAGGTTCTAGACTCGGGTTGTGTTGGATGTTCTGGCACTATCGTTTCGGCTCATGCCTGGTTGTGGCGTCGGGTTATTGCTGGGATGTTGTTCCTTGCTGCGAATTTATTGCATGATGATCTAGATTTTCTCCTCCGTCCCGAAAGCGACACGGCACGCTCTCTTCATCCCGGTTAGACATGAGAGAGATGTTCTCCTTCGCGTTCACGAATGAAGACTTTAGCACCGAGACTAAGATTTGTGAAATTTGAGTGATATGGTTCAATCTCTCTCGATGGATAGTTGCGATGGGAGGAGTTCCTGGGCAAATGATGCTCCACGGAGCCGAGTGCCCCAGCAGCACGGAATCAAGAAGGGTTATTTGTTCTTGCGCGGCGTGGCTGACAATTCGAAGAAGCCAGAAAAGCCCAAGCCGAACGACGGAGTTTGTAAACTGCAACAAGGAAACCTGTGTTGTGGACTAACTTCTATTTCATTAGCGGTTCCATTCGAGTCGAGGCTTCCACGTTCTGCCAGAATCGTTTGCATCGATAGGCGAGTTTTCTTAGCTTGATCTCATACTTTGGATAAGGAGGGAATATTGCTACTTTCTTGTTCGTATTGGTATGCGTCTAGTTGGAGAGCAATTCAGCATATATCTCATAAACTTTAAACTCCGGTGATATGTATCGCAGAGATGTATCACTGTCGATATTTCCATACGTATCTTCGATGCATAGATTTGATCGCTTAATGAGGAATTTGCTATGAAATTAACGTAGACACTCACATAATCGAACCGTTTGCAACAGCCTAAGTACTTGCCGTATATCAAAGCGAGCTATTGAAATGCTGCGTGCTCTGTCGGTTCTTTACAGCACTTGTCGTTTTTTGGAACTATTCCACTCAACTAACCTCAACGCATAATCTGGATTAGATTCGGAAATTATAATACTTTTTGGCATGTATTATCGATTCGGGATTAGAAATCTATAATGGCGAAAGATCAGGAGGTTAGATGGAACGGTATCATTCAGCTGACACTCACCATAATCCTGAGAACGGATCTTCGGACTATATCCACTGACTTGTTCCGGAACTCCGGTCGCTAGCCTGTACCTTACCGCTGAGACTGAGAAGGTCGACCCGAGACTTATTCATCCGTGAAAATTAACACCGCTAACAACGATGTGTTAATTTTTATGACAGTCATTCGAGGTGGGTCTTTAGAGATATGGCTAAACTTCAAAAGGCCGCTTGTGATACGCGCAGCAATTAATGACATTTGCACTATATTCGCCCGGATATCCGGCGGGAAAATCCTTTGAAGATTATTGAATACCAGGTAGTATTTTTTGGCAATCTTAGGAATGATAAACTGAGGTTTCGGTCCTGATGCTCGACTGCCTCGTTGGACGCACAGGATGATACCTTCCTATTGAATACCTGATACAACTCTACTGGCGACAGTTCCCGGTTGACGTCATAAAGGGCAGTTGGAATCGATCGAAACGGATTCTAAGAAAGATCTATAGGAAATAAAAAATACCAAGACACGGACAAGTTAGGATAATTATCATGAAACCTATATGTAAATAGAGCTCCAGTCTAGAAATTTCTCAAGTCGGAGTATCGATAGTTTCCAAAATTGCAGCTTGGCGTAGGTCTCATATTTGAAGTGAATTATTTCGGTCTGTTTCAATCGGTCTGAACGAGGCAGTTGTTCTGGATACATGATATCTCATGTTGCGTGGATGGTTGTCTTGGCTTTGGGCCCGGGGTTGTCCGTACGTCCGCCTCAAAAAACCCCACTATCACAACTCCCCGAGATGGGTCCGTCGATACAGGGAAAGCCCCGTCTACAAGACCCCGTCGAACTAAAACTCGGAGACTACTGTCGCAAATATTTGAAATTAGGATGGCACGAAAGGATTATCAGCATATGTGCATGGACCGACTATCATATCAATGTGCGATCGATATATGGAACATGGCGTTCTCATGGGTACCCGGACATGCATATTCTGCCCGCACTTTCCATCCATTCATCCATTCATCCCCAGGTTCCGACGAAACAATGAAAGTGCGATATCTTCCCGCAAGAGCGAACGTTTTTTGCAAGGCACTAACGTGGATGTGTCTTCGAATATCTCCGATGGCGAGCTCTGCACATCTAACCAAGAAAATATTTTTTTTTCAGACTTACGTAGTTGATTGTGGCTGATGCTATCTGAAATATGAACTTGGCGGGGTAGGTTTCGCCCAGTTTTCTTCCTACTTCTCGATCCGTTTATGCGACGGTATTTGTGTCCCCAGGCGCATTGTATATGAACTGCCAATCTCCTCTTGGATATGTTTTACTTGTAAAACAATGCGGGACCTAAGAATTTCTAGCACTTCCCCAGCAACGTGCAGACTACTTTGCAGGGAAGTTGAGATTCACAAAGGTTTTGCGCTTCACAAATCGTGGGTCATCCGCTGATTCCTAAACGGCAGATAGCAATACCCCTCGGACCCGGGCTGCTGGATCTCTTTGGACGCCACCTTGAGTTCGAGAAGAAAATTTTCGCCTCGTTCTGCCAGCAGATACAATAACGGTCGTGACAAGGGGTGGCATGTCCGAGGAAATTGGGGTAACGAGACACGGCCGGCTCATTGGAATATCGGCGGTATCAAAATTGGGTAAAACGCTCAGATCCCTCGAAATAGAAGCTTCCTAATCCTCAAACAACTCTGGGATACGAGATCTCTGCGATCGCGAGGACCGGTCCTAAAATTGAAAACCCACGTGCGGCCCCCTCTCCGTAACGTAACGTAATCCCCACGAGGCGAGAACACGTTTTCATCGGGCGCTCCTTAGGAAGAAAAGGAGGAGGGAAATTGAGTGAATGTTGCTAATTTTGCAAGCCTTCGATCGTGGTGAATGAACAACCTCGTAACTAGTCTTCGTTGCGCCATTGAAGGGACTTAGCACCGACGCTCAGATGTCGAATTTAATTGAACATCGATGATGCCGGGACTGATGCGTTGTATCATGTTGTGGTTTTGTCTTCAGCTGCACCGCTCAGCTCGATCCACCAAATTTCACAATCCAAAATGCTCACCACCATCACAGGACCCACTTTTAATTAATCTTCGTCAAAAGATCTCGAGTTGATGATTTCGCCTGGAGGATCTAGTATCGATACGGGCATGTTTGCTTTCTTTATACGAAGAGCTGGCGCTGGTGATAACATGAGACCCTCGTCGGGTAATGCAAAACCAAAGTATCCGCCAATCTTGTGCCTCGAATATCAAAACTCCGTAATCGAGATCCTGGGCTAACCCTGGTTACCAAATCACCGCGCTGAAACACTGGCTCTCCAAAAATAACACCCAATCTGACGTTTTGACCTTCTCTCTCTCGCATCCTTCTGGATGTTCGTCTCATCAAATAAAAAATACTTGGCAGCGCAGCGCCAACGATAGGAATAGGCAGGAATCAAAGAGTTCATTTCTTCAAAAGGAGTTTGCAAGCATTGAATGATTTCTGCGACGTGATCAAGAAAGACGACGCAGCGTATCCTTACTAGGATTGCGGGTTTCGAAGGGAAGGGGTGAAAGATCGGCCTGAGCGTCTGGGGAAAGAAAAATACCCGCCCATAGGAGGGCCGGGTTTAATGTCACGTTTTTTTTTTTCAATTTTGGTGTTGAATCCGTACTGCCGGAATTCTGGTTCATGCCTTGCTTGCGCACTGTCATTATATCGGGTTTCCGGATTGTGGGTATCTCTCTCTCGCATTGATGGACGCCGCGATGTGATAAAGGGAAAATTAATGTGCTCCCACAATCCTTTAATCTTGTCTGCGCATCTCCCGGATTCCGATGAGTGGGATTCTGCGTTCTCGTTGGTTGAAAAGGAATTCTCAATCAACATTCGATGGAGTTTGTTAGACAAAGGGCGGCGATACCGGCATCTCCCTACTCATGTTTTCGACCTACAATTGGGATGCACCCAAAAAGACCGGTCCGAATGAACCGTAGGAAAAATTTCGACACCTGTTCCGAATCTCAGGCTTGTTGGCTTCATCTTAACTCGGAATTTTTAATTTTTTTTTCTTCAGGGTCATTCTACGGGGTTAAGAAAATACTGCTGTCAATGGCTGCTCATCGCGTGGAGGAAGAATGTTATTTCACAAGACATCAAGAATGCGAATTTCTGATATTTGCTGCAAGGAAGCGGCCACCCTCTTGCGGTAGAATGTTCTTCCAATGCTTCTATCTTCTATCACCTATCTGTCCACCCTGCAGTTTTGACCTTGCAGGAAAAAGAATTTGCCCAATAGTGAGCGCTCCCTTGCTTCAGAAACTCCCCTATCTGATACGGGGGCGAAAGGAAACAGGGGTTGGGCCGAAAGGTGATACCACGCCTCGCCCGAGACGTGACTCCGGGAGCCAATCGAGATGAGCTGCTCTAAATTTCACAAAGACGTTTTGCGAACAAATAAATCCTCAGAACGCGGAGCAGAACGGTTATCGCCCGAACTCGATTCGTCGATGGGGGATGGTCTCATGGTCACGCGCGAAGGCAGCTGGCAACGTTTTGACCTGTCAAGTGCACTGTGGAGTGGGTGAGCTCGAGAGCACATATTCCTCCTCGCTCCTCCTTACCCGGCGCCCCCTTCAAGAGACTTTTTTTTTCATGCTCGTTCTGCTCCGGGGATCAATAAGAGCAAGCGCAAGACACCGACGGATCAAGTAGCTTGAGCCCCCGGCCTTGCATGAGATTAAGAGGTAGATTGACGAGCGCGAGTGCATCGATAGGGAAAAAACTGGGGAAATGGCAAGTGCAAAAATTTTGTCAACTTGCATACGCAGACGGACAGCGCAGCTGAGCCAATGTCGACGAAGAAGAATAAGGCTTGGCCTTAGGTCCGAAAGCGATACCTCGAAATCTTTTTGGTCGAAACAAATTTCCACACTCACACGGCTAAAGGGTGCGCATATCGAATCAGAAAAAAACATCTCGGTTTGGAAGAGCGTTGCTATTGCCGAAAACTGTTAATAGTTTGCGAGATCATAAAACGGGACGAGGATAGCAATATGGTAAAGGTCTTTGCGATGGAGATATGATCAGCGTATACTCTAGATTTATTGCGTATTGCAGCGTCACGGAACGAGATAACCAAACCTAAACTTTTCGCGAGACGCAGAACGATTAAGCATGCTTGTTTTCAACAATAGGTTCCGAAATATCGATGAGGATATTAACAGGGTAAGGTACCACTTTCTGACAAACCGACCGAACTGATCCCCAAAATGTGATTATAAAAAATTTCACCCTAAACCGGTCAGTTTTTCTTCTTCACTAGCCTTTCGCTGCTTGGCAATGGTGAGCTGCGGAGTTTTCGATATCCACAGGAGGCGTGCCTGCCTTCCCTCCTCGCTTGCGCCTTCTCTTATCGACAATCATGCAGCCATGCGATACGACAATCGAACCACAACTTTTTTTTTTTGCAGTGTTAAAATACAGTAGTTTTCATGCGAACCCGAATTGAGCAAAGTCCGATGCATCGATGCCAACGAGAGTAAGCTCACCTCGCTAAGTCCTTGGACTCTTCTCACCTGGGCGGAGCACGCTTCAAAAGCAGAGCTAGCTGAAATGCACGCCTTTTTTGACTTGTTCACTAGCGATGGGTCGGTGCGCTTGCATCGGTCTTTCCTTCTCGCGAAGATATGCTCTCGCATCACTGGCTAAAAATTGCGCCAAAGGGAGGTGGGAATAGCTCGGGTACGCTGCCTGATTGCACTTGGACCGATGGTGGTGGCAGAGCTGGGCGACATGAGATGCTAATGTAGGTTCATGTATCAGCAGCCTGATGCGTTGTTCAATGACATACGCCTCTCTATATCCTTATGAGGTACGTTCCATCCGAAAAGAGGAAGCAAGGGGTGGGAATCTATTTTTAAGTTCTGGCCCATCTCACTGATAATTGGCCGTTTAAAGACCGTTAGATATGGTTACGACATTTCGACGCTTTTGAAACTGCCAGTCGGAAGAAAAGCACCTATTTCAAAGTAGAATAGCGTCGTCGTTCGGTTGCGCATTTTTCTGAGGAATCCTATGTTTCGAACAGGGCCATTGCTGTGAAGGTTTCTTCCATTCCGGGTAGTTCTATCGCCAAGATGGTTAGATGAGGTTTTTTTGGAAGAGGAATGCATATATGCCTTTTTGATCCAGAAGGTACGTACCTAATATCTGAATCCAAATCGATAGAATTTTTATGAGAATTTTCTATTCGATTGGTTCTGAAGCATTCGACAGAGGTATCTCACACCAAAACATGCACCGAAAACACCAATGGCTCCCCGATACACGCGATAGAAGGTGCACTAGACGCCGGGCTGTTGAGCTCAGCTCGATCACCAGATTTGAGTGTATGGTGTTTAGAAACTGAAGTGAACTCTTTTTTTTGTTGACATGCTCTTCTATGCATTGTGATATGAAGGGAAAGCTTCTATCATTATGTGCCTAGTTGCTCTGGGAGACGTCTTTCTTGAACTCCGATCCCGAAGCCACTATTTCTTAAATGCCCGAGGCACTACTTACTGGACGTCTCGCTTGGAAGCGAGGATGTCAACAGATGTTAACATGTGGCCAGATTATGAAGATCAGGTACATCGCCACACTAAGATCGAACTTCAGATGACATCTTTTAAATTCTTCCCATGAAACGAGTGTTTCCGTCGCTCTTGCGGGTATCCCTGACCTCCTCTCATCTTCAGATATCCCTTATTTGCCCGCTACATTTTTCCGATACTGGCGGTCACTTTGTGAAATGAGTTGAGATCAAAGACATGAAGGCTCCCAATCTTGCCAAGAGTAGTTCGCGGCGCTACACACGACAAACGAAATTACACCTGGTGGTTAGAAATATATGAAGGTATTGGCACGATGGTGACGCTACTAACCTGGCAGATTTCTAATTTGAGACTCGGCGAAGGTTAGATATGCAATTGCTTTGACGATAATTTTGATACACTCCGTGCTCGTGCCCAACAGCTGATCTAAATCTAAATCTAAAATCTAAATAACCCCGATCGAAATGTTAATGTGCACCGCATATATGCAGGCATTTATCATTGCTAAGGAATCTTTGCGACTAACGAAACATGTAAAGGTACCTGCAAAAAGCGCCCGTGCCTGAGGAATGCAGTCTGTAAATTATTATTGGAACTAAAAATTATGTTTAATCCGAGCTCACGAGGTGATTCTAAATCTAACAGAATTACTTTAATAAAGAGACATCACAATCGATTGGGCTGCTTTATGTTCGTCCATCCGTTCTTTCGTTCGTTAGATGTACGTGCGTATTTAATTCAGCCCTGCGATGAGGCTTTTTTGGAGATCTAGATGAAATGTAACGAATTAAATATAAGATGTTGCGTGGCACAGGACTTTGATGTGTGTGCATGGTGAGATCTGATATCAGCGGGCATAATCGATAGCTGCAAGTAATCTCGATTTGGAGTAAAGTGCGGCCACCACCACCCCAGCCAGCCCAACGTATATGCAAGCTGCGGGTGTGTGTGGCCTGAGCTGTTAATTCAATCTAATTCTATCTCTGATTGCGAGCATTACAATCAAGCTAGCAAGCAAGGCTAATCGGCCCTCTTTTTTTTTTTGGTTTTAAAGTTGCGTAGTTGGCGTGGCATGAAGGTTTGTTTTCCGCTAGCTCCAGGAATTAGGAGATTTTTTGGTTATATTTTGTTTTTCTGGTTTATTGACGTTCAATTTGGGGGAATCGAAAAAAGTAAGGTTAAGAGATGACAAGAATATTTCGGAGCTAGTTAGCTCGATCACAGGAAATTTATGCGAATGCGAAAATGCTGGAAACCGTTGCGAAGGAATTCTGGGATGATGGTCGATATGGGACCCTCCATTCGTCGAGCTCAGATGGAAATATATACAGAAGGAAAATAAAAAATAAAATTTGCAAAAATTACAGAGGTAATAGCATCTTAATTTTTTCCCCAAAGAGACATTTTCGTGACTCGAGTTCTTTCATTTTGGCTGGGCGCATAGGCATACCTTATCCCTGAAGACCACGCAAACCTACACAGATTGATTGATCATGATTGATTCGATTGACTGACAAGATTAATTCGCAAAAGAAAAGAAAAGAAAAGAAAGGAAAGGAAAGGTTAGGAAAGAAAAGGAACCGAAGGTGGTGATTCGAATCCAATCCACGGAGAGAAGGGCAGGCAGCTGGGGGGGACAGAGCGAGAGAGGGCGATATAATGGGATGATCCATACAAGCAAATTTACGTGGTGGAGGGAGTAACCCGGAGCGCATGGCCCTGGTTCCCGGTTCCCCGGGGGCGAGTCCTCCTGGCTTTGCTTGGCCCTGGTTGGGGCCCGCAGACCAGCCCCAATAATGGTCGCCCAACTCTCGTGCATCCTGTAGCAGCTTGCTTGCCCCGTAATTTCAGAAAAATCGGCACTAGTACCATAAGAAATGATTACATCGAAAGATGGAACAATGCTCGCTCTTCAGGATAGTGCATGCTTTCCCAGGCCAGTAGCAAGAGCAAGAAACTGGATCATCCAATCTCACTTTACTTTTTCCACACCGCTATCTCTTTTTTTGACTTTCTTTTCTTGCTGCTTTGCTGCCCACTCTGCGTTCATTCGCTTTTAAAGAAATAATATCCTCAGAAAAGTATTTATCGATTGCAGCTCCCTGTTCTCAAAATCTGAAGTCTCTCTCTTTCCCCTTCTCTCTTTTTTTTCATATCCACTCTCTCTCACCTTAAAGATTTAAAATAAAACTTAAAAACTTATATTAGAAAAGCATCTCGACGAAATTTTTAAAACAAACCCTTCTCGACGTTCGAAAGACCCATCTCTCCTTTTTTACCTGCTCCAGTACCCAACTACACAGCACTTGCTCCAACAACAATATCACCACACCGACCTTTCCAACTAATCACAGCTATTAATAACGAGTTCTGTTCTAATAAAACATTTCGATCTTATTTTACGTCCTTCTTGTTTTATATAACGCATTTAAGATCTTTAGATTGCTTAACAGCTCTCGTATAGCTCGCCCAAAAAATAACTATATCTTTACGAAGTCTCGATAAAGTTTATTCTATTCTATTTTTTTCTTCTTACCTTTCATTCTATTATCCTATCCATCTACTATATCTTATACTGCAAGTTCAGCTCCCAGCTCCCTTTTTTCTACCTCCAAATTTGGAAACGACTGCCTTTTTCGCAAAAGAAAAAGTTCGTGTGTGTACTACGAACGAACAAACAACACTTCGCTGTCGTCAAAATCACCGTGCAGGAACCAAAGACATTTTTTTTTATTTCGATATAGTTATATATATATATCGGCCACGATCCAGTCGGACCCGTAAGGTTTCTTGTTTTTACGTTTTAATTTCGACATTTTATTTCAAGACAAAAGACGGAATTTTCTTCCTCCGTCTCCTTTTGTCTCTCTTATCCGATACTCCCCTCCTTTTGGTTCAATTACCCCGGAAAATCAGGATAAACAGCTCGGCTGGATAAGCTTAGCTCACGAGATCCGTCGTTTCGACTATTTACCCGTCTTTTAAAATATACAACACCCTGGGGTAGGATTGGACTCTGTTCCGATTTCTGCCCTTTTTACCGTGGTCTAGTCTCAAGAATTCGCGCTGGCTCCATTACTGTACAAGGTGAGTGCTTTCTAACGCCCATAATGGACGAACGGCTTTGTTTTCTCCCTTTTTTTGCCTTGAAGTTTCTCCTCGGGTAGTTTCGTCGGCAGCTTGTGAATGTGATTAGTTTTTCTTTGAAAGCTGCTGCTTGGTGGGATATCTGCCGATGTGCCTTTTGCTTTGTCCCCTCCATACCGTTACCATTACCATATCATATCATACCCACCGTGCATCGTCAGCCCCCCAGACAAGGCCAACGCATCGGGCACCCTTCATGATAAGAAGGAAAAGAAAAGAAAAGAAGTAGACAGGTTTCTTTTTCACATGTAACCGGTCCATCATATCTCATATATAGATGGACTAGATTTGATTGATTGATATCGCCGACCCAAATCATAGCATATCATATCTTCATTCATCGTCCCTGACGTTGTTGCGCCCGAATATTCCAAATATTTGTGTTGCACTGCACGAACTTGACGGTTGACTCGGCATCAATCGACGCAACCTCACCGCACGCTCTTCTTCGCCCATCGTGTCGGCTTGCTGCCGCCTGAGCCTTCGCTGCTGCCCTTCCTCTTCTCCCTTTCTTCTGCATCGCAGTCACTCCTTCAATCACATCTCATATTCTTTCCCTTGTTTCTTTTATGCATATTTCGTGTTCGTATACATTTTTTTCGGTCATTTGGTTTGTTGCTTTTGAGGCACAGTATAATATTAATATACTCACAAAGCAGCCTGTGCGACAGGAACCTTACCACCACCACTCTCAGCCTGATATATCTCGGCTGCCGAGTCCTCACCAATTATTCGACCTACCACGACACCATCAGACTCCTCCGGAGGACGAGCCCAGGCTCTTGCCTGCGATAGACGGGTCTTCGAGGTCTTCCTCGAGGTCTCCTCTTCTATCGCTTCCGGCATTGTCAGTCCTGGCGTCCGTCGCGGCTCCTACGCCCGCACCCCCATTAAGGTAAACTAACATTCATAAACATTCCCCAGAGACATCTGATGTCAGACAATCCATACCCTCAGCCTAGCTAGGAGCTGGGTACTAGCGAAAAGCTAGAATCTCCTTTCTACGCTGTGAACAGGATGGATACACCCCGTCCGAGACATTGTGAAGCGAAACGATTAGAAAAGATTACAATCATAATCCCGTTTCTAGCGAGTTTTTGATCGATCATACGCACCCCCAAAACCTGATGATGCATCGAATCTTTTGAGTGCTGACAAGACATATTGCGAAAATAGGCAACCTAATGGGGGTTATCCAATGACCTTTGCGACCAGCTCCCCGAGTGCGAACCCGCATGGACAAGGAAATCAACCTGTAAGTAAAAACCCCAAAAAACCCTCTGCTTCGCGATTGCGGAAGAATTTTCCTAGATTTGTTTCTTTTTCACCGAAATTCCATTATTCTATCGATTCTCCATTTTCCACCCCCATGCTTCCTCCATTACCCCCATTCTGTGCAGCTGCCTCAATCAGGTACCACCACCACCAGCAAGAAAAAGCGTTTGGGTGTGTTGGATCTGGCCGACAAGCGAGCCGAGCTAGCTGTTGACGTTAGCTTGAAACCTCGACCGACCAACTGAAAAAATCAGTCGGGCAGCGTGGCGAGCTTTTGACATCCACTCCGATCCGACTGGCCGCCCCAGGCTTGCCGTACCGGATACGCCTGCCCTGACTTGACTGACTGGATGGATGAATGGAGTTCTGGTGAACTGGCTCGCGCACCTTGTCGTCATTCGCCTGCTCTTTTCGAGTACCTTTCTAACTTGTCAGAAAAACCTCATTTTTCCTTCCCTTTCCTTTTCAATTTCCCCCCTTACCCTTTTCACTCCTCGGATGATGGCCTTTTTATCTGGCCTACCATTTCCTTGACAGCTCGCCTCTTTACCCTCCCTTATCATAAGCTACCCCCCGTTTTTACTATCATATCACATCATCATATCAAATCGCATCGTGCCGTATCGTATCGTATCTCAGCCTGGCCGTTGGGGTGGTAGTGCGAACGGACAGAGAGATAGATAGAGATAGCCGCAAGTTCGGTAATAGAAGTTGCTCGCTGCACTTGCCCAGCAAGACTTAATTATTCTCCGATCCACGCTTGCTTTATCCTCTCTCTCCAATCAATTGACCTTGCTTCTTTGCTCCCTTTTCCTCTTCGACTGTCCAATTAGCATCCTGCCCATATTCCTACTGTACCTTTGTCGTTTTCCTTGTCACCGACCCGATAGAAAATTTTTTGTCGTTGTTCGGTGTTGCAGTTTTTGAATTTTTTTTTTTTGGTCACAAAGTTTTTTCCTTTGATTTCTCTCTCATATATCTTTCCCTATTGCGCAAGCCGATCGTTATCGCCTTTTATCAAATCCAGTAATGCGCGAGATCGTTAAGACATAGACTAACCGATGAGATGATGGCCTCACACCCCCAACAGCCTATCTGCCAAAACTGCACCACATCAACAACTCCATTATGGCGTCGCGATGAGTCGGGCGCCGTCCTCTGCAACGCTTGTGGTCTTTTCCTCAAGCTTCATGGTCACCCACGTCCCATCAGTCTCAAGACTGACGTGATCAAGAGTCGCAATCGCGTGAAAAACACTGGGCAACCCCCAAAGCGCAAAGCTGTAAGTAATAGATTTTTTTTTTCTCTTCGTTCTGTTGGCCTTTTTCGGTGCCGACCTTCCCTTATCTAATCTCGCATTTCGCCGACAATTGAGCTGACCTTGAAAAACTTTCTTTTTTAGACCACTTTTGATTCACCAGTCGCCGTTCCCAATGGAGCAGCTGATATCTCCCCTCCTATCACCTCTCGCCCACGCCCACCACGACAGCCTTCATCTGTCCCTGGTGGATCGGTGTCGCCTCAGTCGCGAAGCGGTACCCCACTGCCGCAAGGTCCATCGTTCTTTGACTCCATCGTCTCCCAAGATGCTATGCTTGATCGCATGGGTAGTCCCTTGCCCTCTTTGAATCTCAGCCATCCCTCGCCCGGCTCTACCTCTTCTCGGCATGATCGTCATTCCGAGCCTCCGACGTATGACCATCTCATGCAGGAAAACACACAGCTCAAGACTCGGGTATCTGAACTCGAGCTTGTCAATGACCTCTTCCGCGGTCGTCTTGGTGAACTCGAGACCTCTGAGGCTAACACTCGCCGTTCAGAGATCACTCGCCGAGAAATCGACGCTCAGCTCCGAATCAACATCGACGAGGGCCTCAAGCGTGAAGATGATCTCAAGCGGAAGATCCGGGATCTTGAGTCCGAGCTTTCCGAATTGCGAGAGCAGGATGCTCATCAACGTAAGAAGATGAGAGTATCCGACTTGGTATCCATCGAGGATGCTGCTACTCCGGGCACCCCTCAGTCGGCTGCGTAAGCTTGCCTTCGGTTAGACTAGTGGGACCATCTCTCTTCTTTCCTCACTTCGTCTTTTTTTATTGGAAGCGACCTTTTTGCATCTCTGATTCAGTGCATTGCGCCTTACCGTTATCCACGAAATTAACCGCTGTCACGTCTTTCCTTTGTTTCTTACAATTATAAACTAACGACCGGAACGACCCCAAAAAAAGAACTCGTTTTACACCATATACCCGATACACTTCTTATCTCGTTCTAATATCGACGTTCGACGCCGCACCTCCCTTACCTTTTTCGTGTCACTCATTTAGACCTTGGCTGCTCTCTTTTGCATTCTGCCAATGGCCAGAATCTGGTCCATTAGCTGAGCTTCGACGATGGATGCAGCACCAACAAGGCGAACGTCTTTTTTAAACTTCGAAATAAGACCTCGGATGCTTTTACCAATACTCATAGTTGCCGGAGTTTTTGTGGAGTTCATAATTCTTTCTATTTTCTGCAATCCTATCCCCCCCCATCCCCTGCCATTGTACTATTTACTGGGCTTTCCCCTCCCAGTTCATACTCTTTTACTTCTCTCTTGTGGGTCTTTGGATTCACGCTTTCCTCAACCTCTTATTTCCAATCTTGTTGTTTTATTACTATATACGGAAGGGGATGGGATTTCGTCGTATTGTGGTTTTATTAACCTTGGGAGGGACTAGCGATCTTTCTGTTAATTTTTTATTACATTACACCATATAGATAGATCATTGCTGTTTTTATTGTTTGAAGTCTTGTATTCTTTTTTCCCATATTTTTCTTCACCAGAAAAACCAAAAAATTGCAAAAGAGGGTTCGCGAGGACCTGACTTGTTTCATTATACATTTCATTATTTCTTCATCTCTCATATACTCCATTTCCTTTTCGCTTCTCGTCACTCATTTGCTTCTCCTTTTGCTATGGCTCGTGCAATCAATGATAGATCTCGGCCTGCTATCCTCTTTTATACATTTTTTGCTTAGTTTTTATACATTACAACAGCCTCTCTCCTGTAACACTGACTGCATTACGCACATATGTTACTGCGGACATCATTGCTAGTTTTTAGCTTTTATATCTTAGAGGAAATTAACAAATAAATCAAAACCAAAAGATTTAGAATGAAACTGAGCTCTATGATTGACTATCGTGAAATTCTATGACAATCGATGGATGATAGTGTACTACTAGTGTGTATTAATCGATCCACAAGACAGTACGGGGTTTAGTGTAGCTGGCAAACTAGCTATAGCATAAGTAATATATTATTACCTGCCAACTCTGTTTGCTGTTATTTTCTCAATTTACTCTTCTTGAGTTAGTTGATTAATGTCATTTACTTGATTAATGCTATATGGAGGTTGGTCGTCGGTTATACGTTGAGTGAAGCAGGTATGTGGAGTCTGAAAATGGATAGTGGTTCCTTCAGACGTCGTGAGGATAACCGAACTGTTGGACAGGTCGTAGCGGAAAGCCGTTTTATATCAGCGTAGCGATTGGATGCAGTATGGGTATTAATTGATAGTGGTAGTTGCTATCGAAAAGGTGAGCGGGGTCAATACTATACTGATTTGATATTTGAAATGTTACATCGTATCGATGTTACGATAGCTCGAATGTGTTGAAAGTGGGTCGTCGATGCATGACGTTGCCGGGTTGGCTGCCCCGGTTGAGCTTAGCTCGACCGCCTGCTTCGGCTTAGCCACCTCGGACGACTCGATTAGCTCGCAGACAACCTCGTCTCTTTCCTCTCTTCCTTCTTCTTCATCCCCCATCATCCCTTTAAACCAAGTCTTCGCTCGACTATCTACCCTCCTCTCCTCTCCCAGCCAGCGAGCACCTGCTCAAAGCCTCTCACCGCAACCGAGCTGCCCTCACAGACCGTCCCGCGTTTTGAATACTGCACTTGCTCGCCTGGAATCGACTTACCTCCATCCTACTATCCTAGCTCTTTTCTCCCTCCTCCTTCCCTCCGTCCTTGTTAGATTTTATATATCACATCCGAGTGTCACCCACCTAAAAAGCAAAATCAGGAAAAAATACACTACGAAATATAGACGAGACGTCTGATTCTAGATCCCGCCGTCAGTGTCAACGTCAATATTCCATCGATCAAAATTCAAAAAAAACTATGCCTCGACCCGCAAAGTCCGGCTACGCTCGCCTCGCCCAGGATGAATGGCTCAACGACTCCTCGGATGAAGAAGACTTCGATGCATCCATGGAAGCCCACCGTGACGGCCTGGAACGCATCAAACGTACCGTCTCGATACAACCCGAGCCCACCGCCATCTACCGCACCAACTCCGGCGACATATCCGGCCCCTTCTCCACTTCTATGAATGTGAACGGAAACTACCGCACCAATCGACCCCGGCGGGACTCGTCAGGTGTGGACATCAAAGCCATCAACAACCGCTTGGAGAAATGGGCGGAAGAGATCGCGTCCAAGTTTAAACGCAAGTCGAAGAGTAAAGCCCAAAGGGGACAGAAGCCGTTGGAGATTTATTACTCGGTTTTCAAGACGCCCGAGGGGATGAAAGGGTTGACGCCCGAGTATACCGGATACCCTGAGGCCAAGTTCTCGAGGAGGGATTTTGATGATGTTGTGGATTCGGTCAAATATGCTATTAGTAGGGGTGTGCATCCGACTTTGATCAGCCAGGGTAGTTCGGGGAGCTATTTTGTGAAAAATGTAACCATTTCCCTCGATTCTTGCTTTTCTTTACGGACTTGGTGGTGTACTGGGAGGTTATTTGATTTTATCTCTTGGTTTTTTGATATTCTGGGTTGCCCTGTTGTGAAGGCTGGAAGCTGATATACTTTGTTTTTTTTCTTTTCTAGAGTCACGGGAAGACGGTGGGAGTATTCAAACCCAAGGATGAAGAGCCTTATGGCAACGTGAGTACACATCTCGACACGGGTACTGGGAGGCTCTGGGAAGGCCTACTTGGGGGATTCCACGTTACAGGCGGCTAATCGTTCGATATCCTGATAGCTCAATCCGAAATGGACGAAATGGCTACATCGAAACCTGTAAGGCAAAACCCTCCCAGATGATATACACTCACATCACGGTCTCAAATGAAGCTCGAAATCTAATCTCCTATCTTATCTACTTTCTTATCTACGCAGGTTTCCCTGTTTCTTCGGCCGCAGCTGTTTGATACCAAACTTGAGTTACGTTTCCGAGGCAGCAGCGAGCTATCTCGACCGTCAGCTACGAACGTTCATAGTACCATATACCGATCTCGTCTGGTTATCTAGTAAATCATTCCACTACGACTTTTGGGACCGCCGAGCGTTTTACAGAGGTGTTAAAGAGTTTCCTGAAAAGGTGGGCAGCCTGCAGGTGTTTCTGAACGGATATAAAGATGCCACCACGTTTCTTAAGGAACATCCGTGGCCGGATCGGTATAATTCTTCGTTTCAGACGGAGGGTATGAAGCAGCGGAAGAAGGGGTGGGCGTCGAACTGTCGAACATCGGCTGATGATGAGGATTATGAGAATGAGGAGTCGAGGTTGGAGGATGTGAGTGGCGGGGAGGACGGTGTCGGTGGCGTTGGCGGAAGGGGGGTCTGGACCGATTCGCTACGACAGTCGTTCAGAGAGGAGTTGGAGAAGTTGATCTTGTTGGATTATTTGATGCGGAATACGGACCGCGGGGCGGATAATTGGATGGTGAGGATTGACCGACAGACGGGGCAAGCATCAATTGCGAATTCCACGCCGGTGAAACTGCAAGTGTTGGACGGTGGTGCGGGGGATATGAGTGCTTTGGATACGGATGACGAAGCGGGGCATTTGAAGGCCCCCTCGCCGGGGTATAAATCTCACAAACCGATGAGTTTGAACACCTCGAGGTCCGGGACGCCGTTGAACGGGATGACGGAGAAGGTGTATATCGGCGCCATTGACAATTCATTGGCGTTCCCGTGGAAGCATCCGGATCAGTGGAGGAGTTTTCCATATGGGTGGTTATTCCTACCCGTGTCGCTTGTCGGACAGCCGTTTTCGCAAAAGACGCGGGATCATTTCTTGCCGTTGTTGACTAGTTCCAAGTGGTGGGCGGAGACGCAGACCGGGTTGAAGGATATTTTCAAGTTGGATGCGGATTTCAAGGAGCGGATGTGGGTGAAGCAGTTGGCTGTGTTGAAGGGGCAGGCGTTTAATATTGTTGAGACGTTGAAGTCGCCTGATCAGGGACCTTTGGAGTTGACGAGACGGGCGAGGGTGCATGTTTGGGTGAGTTATAGACTGCGAACCATTACGCAATTTCTGAATTGGGAAAACAATCTCGTAACTTCTTAGTTGTGGGACTGGCGAGAAAGGTGCGAGTGAATAGGGTACTGATGCTAATTGAATTGGGGAAAATAGGATGACGAGATGGATATCCCTGTGGCAGTTCCTCTCACCGTTCCGTCAACTGAGGCTGTGCTTAGAAATCAAGCCGAATTGATGAACGGCGAGGTCGACATTAGCAGAGGAAGAGCGACTGCTCCTGCTGCACCCTATGCGAACCTCCTAGGGTCGCCAACATTGGAGATGCCCCGCGCTGAGAGATTTGATCTCCACCCTCGGGACATCCTCGATCAAAAGTTTATCGACGAAGCGGATGATTTGGACGCGGACACCGCGTCGTTATCCGATAGCGGTGAATATCACAAACGGAAGACGAGGCCTAAGGGTGAAGGCCGCCGTAGCTTTGACGGACGGTCACCTAGTTCATGGTCTAAGGCTTTGGGAATGCGGGGCGGGGCGAGGTCGAAGAGGGGCTTTTCTTCTTTCTCAACGGCGGGAAATCCAAGACGGCCTAGTATATTTGGGGCGTACGATGAAGAGGAAGGGGATTTGGGGTTTTCCGCAGCGGAAGGACTTGAAAGTTCACATAGGAAGGTGATTGTTGAGAGGTTGGAGCCGGTTAAGAGCAAGCCGCCGGTGTTCACGTGCTGTTAGGGAGTGGTTGAATATTCTATTTTATTCAAAGGGGAAAGTACGGGGTTGTCTATTTTACTTGGGCGTGCGTGGGGTGGAATTTGTACCAGTATGACTGTACTCCTTAATAGATTATAGAAGGTGGGTTGGTTGGAGATTGGCTGCCGGGTTTTATTTCTATATACATTTCCATTAGGAGTTTTTTGTTTGGGATTTATAATTCCATTGGCGGTGCATCTTGGGGGGTTCTGAGGCAGCTACTACGACTTTCTTTTACGTATTTCTCGGTTTTCTTGTACGAGAGGGGTTTTAAAACCAGGGTGCTGGTACGAGATCGAGTGCTGGGATATATCCTTTGTACGAATATAACACGAACGGCTCGACACATGAGCTTGATGATGATGCATGGTAGGAGTTAGTGGGTTAACGGGTTTGATACAGACGGAGAGCAAGCATCGCATCTATCTTGCAGCTAGCAGCTGGCCGGCCGGCATATGGACTTGAGGCTACCGGCATATACCCCTCATTTTTTGTTTTGTACGAAAAGGGCGGCTACTGCGCTGTGGGTGTGGTTTACATATGCATGCAGCCTTTTGAAATTTTAGAAAAGTCAGCGAACCGGAAACCGAACGTTATATTAGAACGCCGTTATAATAATGATTATTATATGCTTACTTTTGAACGGTTTTTAAAGCCCGAGGTTTTATTTACTTTTTAACTATGGAATGAACGAACTACAGATTGAGGATATGGTCTGATGAGCTTTCTCCGAGGATACATGATATTTCATATCCGCTTGAAGATTTGAATGCGAATGTCACCCCCACCCTACGCCTCCGCGGCCGCATAGCATCAATGTTCAGCTGCCGGAAAATGCCAGAAATGATGGCCCCTTCATTTTTTAGTGTATTGATTTGCTCGCGCCTTATTTTACCCTTTTTTTATTTTCTGACATGACATGTTACGCAAAAGATTTCTTGCATTTTGACCACGTGCTCCACCCCTCTTTTCTGGCTAGTTTGAGTTTTGAAGGAAAAAGGTAGGCTACTGAATTTGCGATGACACTAGCTAAGCTCAAACAATTTTTGTTACCATCAGATATCGTCGATCAAGAATGAAAGTGGACGCCAAGAAAATGTATCTTCTTTGTGATCCACGACTTTTTAGGTGGGTCTTTTTTTGTGATGGAGGGTATAACAGACCAAGGTATGGATGGAGACCCTTTGCACAAGGCCGCCGCTTTTGAGATTTTGAATCGTGAACAAAGGTAGCTAGCTTCCTTAACTTAAGCTTTGGGAATTTCGGGTTTGCAATCTGTATACCCACAAACCGCTGCTGTCTCCACCGAAACCGATGTTTCTGCTCCACTTACTGACCCCTTCCCTTGTAGCTTCCCCTGTCAGTTTGAGCAAGTACCATTTACAGGTGTTTTCATTATTTCCACGCCCTCCCTTTTGGGCTCATTGTTTGTATGGGAACAAGGTTGTTCAAGCCCCAAAACGCCTTATAAAAAATTTTTTTTTTGACAAGAAAAAAAGAATTATCACCAGTTGACCATTCAGAAGCCCTCAAATCAGCCAAATCTTGCTGCTAAACTATATCTGGGGGCCGTGGAATTCATGAAATAACCTGTACATGTAACTTTTTTGTAACTAGATCTTTTGTGAATCAATATTTTGATGGGTCTAAATTTCTTGGCTTTGGTTATTCAAGGGTGGATGCGTTCTCGTGATCTAGAAGCATCGCTTAGGCTGCTTTGCCTGCTACAGTTTAGCCCTTGCCGGGCCCAAGCAAAGTGGGAATGGAAAGGTAAGGTGAAAAAGACAGCTCGCATGCTGCACGATGCATGAATGCGAGCACTCCGGCACCTTGGACGAAAGCAGATGCAGACCATCTCGCTTTGGCTTTTTTTTGTTTTGTTTCTGGTTGCGAGCGAGGGGGTTTTGTGTTACCTCTGTGGCCCGGCGATTTGACATATTGGCCAAATCTTTAATCCTCGAAATATCGATAATTCTCTGGATTCGGTAATCTCCTAGATCTGTTGGATTACAAGAGTTTGCTAAGGGTTTTTCGAGGACTGGGAAGTGTAGAGGAGATTTTGTGAAGGAAAAAAAGCTTGGATTCGAGTGAGAATGGAGGCGAGTGGGTCCAGGCCGCCGTGTCGCGATATAGTGAATTAATGCGATATCTACCCATGGAAACTGATCATCATATGGGCGGCGGAGACTGGGAATAATATTAACATTTATCCCAAACCGAGGCATGGTCGTTATACTAAGAGGGAATGTATCGCCAAGGTTGGTATAAGATTTCTGGAAATTTATTATACGATACGAGCTGTACGATATATGAATATATATTAATACGTGGATACGCATATACGTATATTTATGCATGTAAAGCGTAAAGATACTTTTTTGATCTTGCTGTTGATACTGCTGCTGCTTGCTTAAGTAAGATAATGATTGTAGAGCTGGCCTGGGAAGCGCTTAAACCGCTGTAAGACGGTGAAAACCAATTTTATTAAATGAGCATAGGAATTTAATGCCAGATTCAACATTATTCGCCCATAGTACTTCTTTTCGTCCGCGAGTTAGAAGCTACGGAATAGTGATTACGAAATTTCGAAAGCAGAAAAAGTCATGAGACCTATTCGACTCCTCACTTTTTTTTGATTTCATCCATCAAAGACCCTGTGTCTGAAAAAGACAAAACCTGAACGGTTTTTTATATTTCCTTTTTCCCTTTAGACGAGTGATTTGGAACAAATCGGAAGCTTTGGAGGTTTTTGTTTTAATTTTTTTCTGGCTTCTCATGTCGGGTGTTGGGAATTATAATAAGAATTAAAAAAGGGTGGTAACGTGACCCCATCCTTGATCCCCACCGATGCAGGACTCGGCCTCCATATTGCATCGCGAATCAAAATCTTCATCAGATAAAAAGGGAGAATTTTTTTCTGTATTTATTGCCTTTCGAGAGGTGTGTGGGGTTCGCCGAAAGGGAAAAAGGAAGAAAAGAAGGTTACTTTTTTTCGCTCCTGTGAACCCCTTCGATATATTGCTTTTTATACTGGAAGGCCAGAGTCAAAAAAGTTGATCTGACCTTTGCAAGAGGGCGATGCTGTTTTCCTCTCTCTCTTTCCCTCTCTTCCTTTTTCTTTTCATCTTTTGTATTTCATCTTTTCCTGCTTTCGCATGCCGGAAAGCTTTCCAAATTTCCTTTCATCTGGGGTCCATTTCGGCTGTGGGGTTCTTCTCTTGCTCTCCGGCGACTAACTAAATGACCTCAAGGACGGCTTAATTTTCTCTCTCTTCCTGCAGTGGTTGGTAGCTTTGCAGTTAACTTTTCTTGTTTACTTTTCTCATCCCGGTACTCTTTCTTCATCGGACGACATCAAACAACCCCTTACGAGGTTTTTCCTTCTGGGCCTATACATATACATACTTGATCCTCCTTACTTAACTTGCAGTTGTTCGGATATCGCTTTTTCGCGAGGTCATACTTTTTTGATATCATTCGGAACTTATGTCAGCTAGCGTGGACGGAGGTTGGCGAGTGGCGTACCCCTACACGCAAACAACGACAGGAAAAAGATTGATTCAGTGATTGGGACTGGAGCTAGCTGGAACTTGGACTAGGGACAGAACTAGGGACAGAACAGAAACTCGGTTTTCAGGACAGCTCTTTCTTTTTTCTTTTCTTTCTAGGCCACACGGACGGTCCTTGCTTCGCTCTCTCGTTTCCATCGGAGGATTATTTTAAAATTTTTTGTTGCATATGTTGGCTAGATTTCGAAATAAACTGAAAGAAAGAACCAACAGGCGCCGAAAATTCTAAAGAAGGACTAGAAGAAAAGAATCGAGTAGCCTTATCCTTTTTTCAGCTTCTAAAATTTTTTGGAAGAGCTGTTTGGAGAAGGAGAGGAGGCGAATATAAACTTGGCAAAATCAAATTAATTCGATATCGACTTGGGATTTTATACGCTCGGGCGGTATCCAAAATTTAACGAACCCACCTACATACGACCAAACAGGTCGAACCAACTAAGAAACTAGAATTCAAAGGGGGCCACCGAAGGTTAGAGAAAAGTGGCGGTACATACATCCAACAAAAAGAAGACTTGACAGGCGAAGAAAGAAAAAAGGTTATATTCTAGCTTTCGGACGGATGGTTTCTTGACCTGCCTTCGGATATTTATTACGCCGCAGTTTGAAGCTGCATTGTTGTTATTCTTTCTTTTCTCTTTTTTTATTCGAAAAGAAAGAAGGAGAGTAGGGAAAGGGATATCTTCCTTTTTGATTCTCTTTTTTGGGGGGGTAATTTTGCGGGATTAGTATGAACACCGACGTTGGATCGAGGATACGCTGTTTTGGTAGAAAGAACGAGAGAGGGGCAGGTAGAGGTGTTTTCTACGAGCTTCGAGGTAAGTTTCTTGGTGCACGAGGGAATGATATATATTGTTTCTGCGTAAGAAAGAATATATCTATGTACTTGAAGTACTTGGAAAATTATTTAGGTATAAAGTATATGCCAAGTGGCGTGCTTTTTATATCAACTACGGGTAGCCTATGGCTATCAAGCAAAACATTTGATTTCCTTATTTTTTCTTTTTTATGATACTCCATATACTCGTCCTTTTATATTAAATCATGCTAACAAGGCTGCTCTATTATGAAGAATATGGAATGCTAACTCGCAAACGGTGTCTTTGAAAATCGAAAATAGGCGTCGACTCGTGAGTAGTGCATTGAATTAGCCAGGCCAGAAATGAACGACAGGCCCGAATGAAGAAACTCTTCCCGAGCAGGACATATTCAATCTCCACAAACAGCTGTCCCTCTTTTCTTCCTCTTTTTCTCTCTCTTCTTTTTATTTTCTTCTCTCCTTCCCGGCTGGAATATCGTTATCTCACTCCCGTTGGAGATGCACAGACGCCTTGTCTGCTGAAGGAAAGGAATCCGACTCTAGAAGATTATAGCAGAGGTTGGAATCAAAAAAGACAACATCAGAATACGGCACGCACTGATTACTCGAATACATCGCCGTCCGCTGACACACTCACATTCCAACGTTGGGTAACAACCACCACAACCTTCTTCGACCAACCATCATCAACCACCCCGATTATATTATATATATCCATCTCATCAGTCAAACGATATCACACATGGCCGTATGACAGCAGACGACTCTTCCTTTTCTGCTATCCTTTCATATCCTTCCTTCGTTTCCTCTCCATCTGCTTTGGCATTTGCTCAACCATGTCGAAGCACAACAGACAGGACCCGATACCACTCGAACACACCACAAAACGGCCGAGACTCGAAAACGACACCTACACATATCCCCTCCAACATCCCTCCCATCACCACATCCCCCACCTCTCCCACCCCCTCCATCACCACCAATCACAATCTCCAACCCCCCACTCCCCTTCGAGACCGAGATATCCAACGCCAGCCGAACTTCTTCTAAATCCCAAAGCAGCACGGTTAGCCGCTACTTCATCATCACAACCACCGTATGCATCCCTTTTGGGTAGTAACAGCAGTAGCAGTACCGGCAGCACTCCGAGTTATGGAGCCGGCAGCAGTAGTACCGGCTACGGTAGTAGTAGCGGTGCGAATGTCGTACCGCCGGGTACCAGACATAACAAAGTGACATTACCACCTTTGCAGCTACAGGAACCTGGAACGCCGGTGGAAGTTGGCTCGAGGGCTGCCAACATGTTGTTGAATCTGCACGGCGTGGGGGATAGGAATCCGAATACTTCGCCGTTTGGGAGTCGACATAGCAGTCCGTTTGGAAGACAACCGCAACAGCAACAACCGCAAAGATCACCGCAGAGGCAACCTCAGGGATATGGGATTTACTCTGGAGAGAGCAGTGGTAGCGGTAGCGGTAGTGGTCATGTTAGAAGCAGTAGTGCTGGGTATAGGGGTAACAATGATAGAGGGATGGCATTACCGAGGGTGGAAGAGAAGGGAACTGCGACGGCCTCGAGACGACAGAAACGCTCGCCGACGCCAGAGATCCAGTTTCTCAATAGCCGATTCATGTCGGGCTCCTCTTCGTCACAACATAGATCTTCGGCCATTGTGGACCTAACCAATGGTAAGCTTGCACTTAGAAGACGCTTCTCCTTGAGGAATATTCTAAACGAGGCTGACGATATTCGGTTGAATGTTCGTGTAGATGAAGAAGAGGACGACATTATCTACAGTGGCACCAAGTCTATCGCGCCGGTTGTTTGTTACGGCATGATTGTCAAGGTCCAAGCTTCGATAGCGGTTATTCCTGATCCACCGCCTAATCTCGATCCGTTGAGTTTTGGACGCATGTGGCCAAAAATACCGGTGGCACTGGCACGCGGCGAACCTCGAACCTATGTTGTTAATCTGACGACATCGTCTGGCAAGATTGTCGGAACATTGAGAGGTGCGAATGCAAAGGCTATGGCGTCACTCATGGACTTGGGGTTGGTGGATAGGACGCAAGCGATCATATTGCCAAGATATAAAGGATTCGAAGTTGCAGGACAGCCGACATCACAGAGTGTGGAAATGACGATAACATTGTACGGCACTGAGGGAAATGCGAAAAAAGTTGGGAATATGCTAGGACAGCACAATCTGTTTTTGCAAGATCCGATAGATAAAGACCCGAAATTTCCGTATCGAAACCCACAATATCCGGAGGAACAGCGAGAAAATGGGAATGCTTACTTGGCTGCTGCGGATCGTGCGAGACTGGGGAAGGCTACATACTCGATAAGAACGACCGAAGAAGTAAAAAACGAGATTACTGCCGTCCTGGACTCGTTGGAAAAGGTTCAGGTTCTAGAGGAAACGGAAGCGAATGAGAGTATCACGACTGCCTTGCTGCCACATCAAAAACAGGGGCTGAATTTTATGCTGAAGAAGGAGAGCGAGAGGACTTATGAACAAGGGGATGATACCTCGTTTTGGAACGTGAGGATGTCGCCGGGCGGCGTGAGGATGTACCATAATGTCATTACGGGGCAACAAACAAGGTCAAAACCACCGGCTTGCCTGGGTGGGATTTTGGCTGATGACATGGGTCTTGGAAAGACGGTAAGAATTATCAAAATATTGAACGAGGTTGTATAAAATTCATGACTAACTTTGCTACAGCTTACGGTGCTATCCCTCGTCGTGGCGACTCTTCAAGAAGCTGCGAATTTTGGCAATCAACAAAAGAGTAGCCCAACCAGCGACCACGATCTCTCAGTCATGTACGCCAAATCGACATTGCTAATCTGCCCGCTGTCTGTTCTTGTGAACTGGGAGGACCAGATCAGGATGCATGTTATCCCGGACACGATATCGTATTATGTTTACCACGGGAACAATCGACTTTCCAACCTTAACGAGCTTGCCAAGTACGATATGGTCATCACAACATATGCTTTAGCGGCGAGTGATTTTGGAAAGGCACAGAAGGAGAACGGGAGTGTTTTACAAAGAATTCATTGGTTTAGGATTGTTCTTGATGAGGCACATACTATCCGCGAACAGAATACCGTGCAG
Organism: Dactylellina drechsleri; assembly: GCA_036971345.1. Taxonomy (NCBI): domain Eukaryota; kingdom Fungi; phylum Ascomycota; class Orbiliomycetes; order Orbiliales; family Orbiliaceae; genus Dactylellina; species Dactylellina drechsleri. The sequence continues at coordinate 350,640 of JAJTUB010000008.1, forward strand.
TCGAAAGCCATTTGCAACATGGAAGCATCTCGACGCTGGGCAGTAACCGGAACGCCAGTTCAGAACAGACTTGATGACCTTGGTACACTAATCAAATTTCTTCGACTCAGTCCTTTTGACGTTCGATCACAGTTCAATCAATACATATCGTCTCCTTTGAAGGTACTTGATTTCTGTTTTATTATGGTGAAGTATTCCTTACTAACACAATATATAGTCTGGTGACCCTACTAGTATGGACAAGTTACGAATTCTTGTGGACAGCATCGCCCTCCGCCGTCGCAAAGACAAAATCAACCTTCCTCCAAAACATGACAGAACGCTTCAACTCCGATTTAGTCCTCAGGAACAAGAGCTATACGATGCTACCTCCCGCCAGTCGAGGTACAAAATCGACATGGTCGCGAAGCAAGGGCATCTTAGCGGGAAAGCATACGTCCACGTACTTCAAACTATCCTTCGACTACGAATGATATGTGCATCTCGAGATTTGCTGGGTGACGAAGACACAGCTGGGTTGATATCTTCAAACGCGATCGATATCGATTCATTGACGGATGAAGAAACCCACGCTATGGGTAAGAAGCAAGCATTTGAGATATTCAACTTGATGAAGGAATCCGATGAGGATATTTGCTACACTTGCCAGAAAAAAGTAAACCCGGCAAACGCACGAGACGGAACCCCAACAAATTCAGACGCCAATGCGCCGTTCGGACACATCACATCATGTCCTCATTTGTTTTGCACGGAGTGCGGACCGAAATATCTGAGTTCTCTATTGGAGTATGCAAATATGGGCGACTGGACTAACTGTCCGCTGTGTCGACAACCGCTGAGAATTGGCATGAGAGATTTGAGAGCTTCGGAGGATCCGAGTTTACAAAAGGATGAGGGTGGCAAGAGAAAAGTAGTTTATAGGAATCCGAGTACCAAGATTATGCAACTTGTTGGGGATTTGTTGGATAATCGAGAAAAGGGAGATATCGGACGTCGGATCAAGAGGTGAGCGCAAATACCTTGAAATCGTATAGAGATATTAAGCTAACAGATCTTATTATAGCGTTGTATTTTCTGGCTGGACGATGCACTTGGATCTAATCGAATGTGCATTGGACAACGTAGGCATCCGATGGACTCGTATCGACGGCAAAATGAATCGTTCACAACGTGCCGAATCTCTCACCAGATTTCGAGACGATCCAGATATCGAAGCCATACTTGTCAGCATCAGTGCTGGCGGCGTGGGTCTCAATCTTACAGCCGCGTCTAGAGTCTACGTTATGGAACCACAATTCAATCCTGCAGCCGAAGCACAAGCTATCGACCGTGTTCACCGATTGGGACAGGATAGAGAGGTGTGGTGCACACGGTATATCATGGAAAACTCATTCGAAGAAAAGATTGTGGCACTGCAGAAGAAGAAGCAGAGGATTGCGGATCTCAGTATGACGCAGGGTAAGAGTAAGCGACAGAGAGCGCAGGATAAGATTGATGATTTGAGAGAACTCTTCAGGTAGTTTATTTTTTTTTCTTTTCTTGTTTGATTGATTTTGGGAAGGATATATCCTTTAGTGTGGAGTTTGTTCGAATCAGATACCCACCCCGTTTTCTTTTTACTTGGAGGGCTAAGAGCCGAAAGGTAAATAATCATATTGGAGGGTGAGGCAAGGCTTAGGATAAATGATAGCAGTTGCCTTAAGTTACAAGGTCAGGGAAAGCTAGGAAAAAGTATTCTCTTTTAATTCTTTCAATTTTCTTTTCTGGAAAACACAAAAACAACTCTTTTAATCGGTTTGGTTCTGCGTCTACTGATTGCAAAACTTACATGATATCGTGCATTAATTCTGTGGATGTTTTTTTAGCGGGTGGCTTTCTTCGTTCTGTCTGGTTCTGTTTGGTTTTGCAGTTCGATTTTCCTTCTTGCTCATGAGGTCCTATACTTAGAGGACGAATACGTATTCGTAACGATACGAGTTTCCTTTGCAAAGGCGTTAGAAGTATTAGCATTCTGGGGAGTACCTGCTTTCTTATTTTCAATACACGTATTTGTTTTCGTTCCTTTCAATTCTTGAAATCTTCACCCACACCCCAATTTTATTTCAGTTAATCTTTCTAGTCAAAGGAGAGTAGAGTGGTGGTTTTTTGTTTTTTTTTTCTTTGGCATTTGCTTGCGATACAAGGCAGCTTTCTCATAGTCTAGATGTCATATTCTTTTTTAATAAAAGGCTACGGTATATTCCGTTCTATCTTATTTAGAAGATGTTATCGACTTTTAGGGTTTCTCACGCCCCCTGCTAATCTTTTGGCGTACCTGGAGCCGATGCAAGCCATTGCGAGAATTCTTATTCCGGCCGTTGAATGTATCATCTTCCGTACCTGGGTCAGGTACACTGTCCGTTTGAAGACGTGTAGACACAAGCCTAGCCGAACGCACTAACCATCGTTACCCCCCGAGCTCTTGTGGATACCGTATACGGTAGGGCTCCCCTTACTTTTGACGATAATGTGACCTACTCGGTGTTCTCGGCTCCGGTGTTTTTTCCTTCACTACTTTGAGACTTTCCCTCTCTCTTGGTTTTGTTGAAAAGTATTATCGTTGCCAATATCGGTATCTCCCCCGAATCTACATGCATATTTACATGCATGTTATATTAGGTTTGGTTATGGTCGATTTCGTTACATCACACCCTCTTCAAGCTCCTCACCACCTCGTCAAACTCGACCAGGAGCTCTTCCTTTTCCCGTATCGATTTTTTTCGCTCTTCTTCCGCCTTCTCCAGCTCGCGACCTAGTTCTTTTAATCGTTCCTTTTGGTCGTCCTCCGATACGCCTATGCCCGGGAGGGAAGCGATGAGGACTTCGATCTGTTTTGTTTTGAGGACCAGATCGCGTGCGAGTTCCTGCTGGGAGGAGCGGAAGAGGGCGGGGGGATCCGGTTGGAGGGTTTCGTCGCGGACTTTTTGTTCGGTGTGGGTGGGGACGAAGTCGTGGTGGGTGCCGACGTAGCGGAGAGCGCAATAGAAGATTGTGGCTAGCTTTTTGGTACGTTAGATTTGGGTTTACGTCAAAGAGGAAGGGAGCTTACTTGATCGATGGCATCTTGGAGTTGAGTTAATCGGTCTGCCATCGCTGTTGTGTCGTCGTCGTCGTAGTCGTCGAAGTTAGGAAGTTGGGATGATGATGGATGTTGGGGATGATCGGAATGATGATCTGTGAATCGATGTTCGTTTTGGGTTTTACCACGCGACGAGGGGTTGGCGACAACGCGATGTGCCTTTAGGAGTCAAAGTGCCGCCATGCATCATTCTCATAATCGAAATGCATACGCTCATAGTACTTACACCGATATATCTAGATACCTTCTAGTTCTATTGTTAATTTTAGTTGGGAATACTGTTCTCTTAGCCCGTTATTCAGAACGATTGAATTATAGGAAGACGGTAGCATTTGTTATGTCGCAAGTGCAAGTATAGTGCTAGCACGATTGAACAGCGACAAATGGTAATCGTCTTACGCCAAATTCGCAAATTTTTCATATGTTCAAATAACCTTTTTTTGAGACAGAAAATGCAAATATATAAAATTGGTCCTCAGATGGGAAAAATTTTTTTTGTTAGAAGCTTTCGAAGCATTTCGTTTCGTATCGGACCTTGTAGCTTACATTGTTCTGGCGCGAAGTTAGAGATGTTCGGTTCAGGCTAACATGTTTAGTCTTGGGGCAGATCAATGAAACAAAATTTGCAAAATCAATTTTCAATTTCTCGATTCTCCCTTATAACTTCGACGACAATATACGAGCACGAAAGGAATGATTGTAATCATGGTGAAAATCACTAAGTATGCCTGACCACGTGCAATGTAAGCTTGGATTCAACCCATCCAATTTTGTATCGCCAACCTCGTCCCTTAAGTGTTGCTTGGCTGATTCCACCTTCCAAAAACCGAACTGAGAGTTCGGTCTTGGTATTAGGCAGAGGTAAGAAAACCCTCGAAATGCTCACAAATCGACATCGTCGCTACGAAGATAAATTTATAAATTGAAACATGCTTCAATTCTTTGCTTTGATTGGGTCTAATATCGATTGGTAAAAGGGGTCGGTTCCTCGAGTAATCACGTCCATTATACCAACTGAGACCCTTAAGCTGAGATCCTCGGCTGTGAACATGACCTTCCGGTATGCTTGTGCGACCAACATCTACGCGAGCTGAGGTGGGCCCTTCGCATAGTGCAGGCTTGCCTTCTAAGCATGGGGTCAGCGTTCCTGCATTTCGCGACTTCGAACTTCATTTGCCCATCAACGAATCGAAACAAGTAGCTCAATTATCGAGAGCTCCAGATATTCTGTAGCTTAGCTACGGTCTAAGGAGAAATACAATTAATTCGCCTTGTTGCTAAAAAGCAGAACACCAGCAAATCTGAGACTGGAACGTATTTTTTGCACCAAATTCATGATTACTTTACAATGATAAACGTCAGAAGTCTTTCAGTGATCTTGGGCTAGGCATGCAAAGAGCGAGCGCCGTTGTTCAAGAAGCTACCAAGGGTAGCCTACTCAGAGCGTTGGTCACGCAACAATGACCCGCAGCGTCACCTAGAACACGGGAGGTTGTATATGACAGTTCTTCACTGCTTCTACCAATAAAACATTCTGTTCACATGATGGATATAACTCATTTGTCGATTTTGGGCCGTAAAACGCAAGATCTAGTCGGACCGAACTCTTCCCGTTCGAATCGACCTTCGAGTTTATCAGCTGGAAGCCCATTATTTCTGATCGTGTTTGAAATATTCCTTCAGGAACACCTTCAAACGTTTCTATCAAACCCCACCGCCCCCGCCGACAAATCTGAGACCTAGCCCATCTTACGCGAGCATGCGCTTAGTTTATTCTAATAAATGAAGGAGGTGGTGTCTCTATGAGGACTGATCTCCGCAGGGACCCGGCGAGTTCACTTGCTCTTCGGCTCTCGTTCTTAATTTACCTGTAGAGGTCGATTGATTGGGCCTCGTAATTAACTTCTTCTTTGAGTGTGGTCAAGGGCTTATGGCGAAACGATTGGCCAAGGATTGATTTGTGTCGTCCCACGTTCCATCTCAACTTCAGTTGAACGGTGTTTTCCCTTCTTGTGGATCGATCTCCGGGTACCGTTTTAGTTAGCATCAGTTATTGTGAAATTAAGCATGCCCGTGTTAGCAACAGGGGATTTTAAATTCGTATTCGAATTACGATCTGTATACATGTCTCACCACTCGTGGAAAATTAGTGCGGTTCCTGTGGCGCAGCTTCGCAGTACTTCTGATCGTATACTGTGATATATAATTCTTCAATATACCCCCTTTCAAGATTATTTTTCGAAAGCCTCACTGCTCTGCAATCTTCTAATATTTTAAAGGCTGTTTTACTGCCGGCCAGTATATTAGCTTAATTTCTAACTTTATCTCAAGCATATAGGCCATACTCCTAACTTCAGGTGTCAAAACTATCACTTTCAAATATATATAAAATGTATAGCGATAATATTTTAAGAGCAGCCGCTCTTGCGGCTCTAGCGTCATCGACTCTCGCAAACCCAGTTAGAATTCCTCAAGCGGATGTTGAAATTGTCCCGAGAAGCGCACCTCTCATCACGGACGATGTTTTATTGTTCGATGCTCCAGCCTTCCAAAGCGGTAACGGGAGCGACCTGACAGCTTCTGTCCGTATATTTGCCCATTTCCGTTCGGTTGATACGAAGATTATCACCAGTCCTTTGACTTCTGGTCTCGAAGCTCTTGGCATTGAGATCGGAAATGGAGCAAACAATCTTATGGAGCGGACAAAACTGTTCTTTACGATATCTCGTAAAAACATATCCGTGGATCTCAAGATCGCTGGTTGTAATAGCATAAATGTCGGAAACGCTGCGAACACAGGATTACTCGAACAGTCAAGGAGCATTGGGAACTGTGGAGGGTCTCTTACTTCCAGAGATATTACCGGGTCTGCACCAGGACTTTTCATCGGGAGAGCATTTAACGGAACGCTCTTCCCCTCAGGTCCGACTGGGTTTGGCGTCATATCAGGTATGTAGTCTGAGGATTAAACTATGTTTTGACCGAGTGATAAGCCGACGATATTACAATAGATATTGACGATACCATTAAAATATCCATGGTTCTCGATAAAAAGGCTGCTCTCCAAAAACTCTTGATCGATGACCACGCACCCGTTGACGGCATGCCAAAGCTATACACTAAGATGAACAGCGTCCTTACCAACCCCGCATGGTTCTATGTTAGCGGCTCGCCATACCAGTTTTATCCTTCCCTGAAGCCATTTATTTTCTCGAATTTCCCCCACGGGCCGATGATTATGCAAAACCTTACCGTTGCAGATGTCCCTGATCTCATTAAAATGATCTCTGACAATGATACTGTCAAGAACTTCAAAATCGAACAGATTGAGAAAATCTATGGGTTCTACCCGAAGAAGAAGTTTTTGACCGTTGGTGATAGCGGGCAGGCTGATCCTGAGGTTTACGGTGAAATGTAAGTAGTTAACCAGTTTAAAACCAATATATAAAATATAGGTCAAGAGCTAACTTCTTTTGTTTTAGTTTCCGCCGACATCCACAATTTATTCAATGCATCTGGATTAGAGAGGTTCAGGGCGGAAATAATACCGATGCAAGATTCGCTGCTGCGTTCAAGGGCGTTCCACAGAGTCAGTGGAAGGTCTTCTCGGATCCATCTGAGCTAATGGGCTTGGATCTTGCCAATGGTAAATGCAAATAAATTATAAAAATGAAAAAAGGGACGAAAGTATGAAAGCTTTGCTGGTAGCTAATGCCGGTAAAGTGGGTTCAGATTAATAAATAATTTAGCGGGAGTCTCTTGTAGAGACTTTACCGGTGGGACGAAATATTTTGTACATTTTTCTTTCTTTGTTTTCTGTATATATTTCCTTCGACTTCTGTATATTACGACTTAGGACCGCACTTGATACCCCAATCTGGTTTTCAATCTTCCAATTCAATTTTTACCGAGACTAGGTTACTTGCTATACCAAACTTTGTTATGTACAATTTTTTGGTCCATGGCAATGGGAACGTGCCTCGATCCGCGACGCTAGAGGAAAACCAACAAAGCTAGTAATTGTATTCCTAGTCTGCGCAAATGGGGTGCATGAAATGTCGGAGTCTGTTGGACTAGATTCACCAAAGCTCAAGCTCAAGCTCAAGCCACCAGCTGTCGGTCATGCTAGCTTGCCTTCCGCATGCGGCGGGAGGGTTATATATTGCCCTATCAACGGTGAGGATGGCGCGGCCCAGGTTTACTTTTAGTCAAACCGGTGGGCTGGAGGTGTGGCTGGTTAGCTAAAGCCTCGATTCCAGGCTTTCATATTGATTGATTATCTCGCAGAGTGGATGGATGATTACAAAGCTGCGCTGACTATAGTTTGAATATTCGAGTGTTGGGGCCCAGTTCGAGGAAAAATATAATCTAATCCAAGAGCGAAGTTTCTTGTCATGCATGTGCATGCGACGGAGATAAAGCTCTCGTGCGCGGTCTGGTGGAACAATCGATATCGCAAGTATCTCGATCGATCCGACGACTCGCGACTTCCAACCACCATATCATCAAGTTTCAGGATTGCGAAAATATTTTGGTTTATCAGATGAATTAGGCTGAACATCGAATCGGCGTAAAGCATAATGTGCCACGAAAGAATGCTTCTCTCCGGGTTCCAACCTCTCACCGGGAATGCAGCTGCCAGCACCCGATATCCCGCGGTGCGTCAAGCATTCCCATGGACCACTTAATGCATATCTCGAGCTCGCACCCGACATAACCGACCTCTCACCCAGCCCGACTCCTCGCATACCTCTAGAGCCTTCCACTTTCGAATCGCCTTTCTCTCCACCACATCGAAGGCCCGGACAGATCTTTGCCACTTGCGATAGGATTACTTCTACTATCCCAAATGCAGGGATGCACGCTATACCACTCTTGTGCAACACATTCCCAGCTCCTGTGAACAAGCCTACCACTTTTCTGAGAAACCGGCCCTCGCACAGCTCTGAATGCTGCAAACGGTAACAATCCAGCCATACTAACGTGCAAGTCCTAGTGGTGATAAAGAGGGTTGGTGCTCCCGTTTGGTTATGGGTGCCTGGTATTGGAATTTGCAATCTCTTGCGAGAGCAAAATGGGCATGGCTGATAGCCAGACTACGTTTCTACTCTCAGTTTGTGAGAAGTTGCAACAGTGAGGATGTCTGAATTCCACCTCTCATTCTTGCGCCTGGCTATTATAATATTATATTTTTTTCTTCTGATTGACCACCTCCGGCTTCAGAAATGGGCTTTCTTCTTAAAAAGAGCCCGTGTGCATTCGGTTAGGACAGATGGGTGTGCCAGTCGCGCTTTTTTTTCATTTCAATATATATCACAGTGAAGCTAGCTCTTCCGCATTTATTCTATTCTTTATCAAGTCTATTGTTCTCGGCGAGATATAGACATTTTATTTTTGATTCAGTAAAGGACTAGATCCGGAAATATTCCTTTTTATAAAATTTCAATCCTTAATATATACCATACCATCCCACGGACCTATCGATATCGTGGTTACATTTGAACTTCGCCGGGCATATCATATCAAAATTAAATCAGCATATCACCATGGCTTCAAACCAATCACCTTCATCACCACCCAGAGCCAACTCGCTAACATCCCTGGCCGCTTCTATTGCGGCAGAACTTCCGACTCGAAAGCCTCCAACTAAATATACCCAGCGTCCATCCCGCCTAACCAAAAACCACCCAAAACCAACCGTAAAGAACCGCAATATCCCCGTATCTTCGGTGTCCGAGCTTCCAAAATCACGGATTCTGCCTACGATTCGCAACATTTCAATATTTTCCACGCTAGGAGCAGCATGCATTATCGCTTGTATTGCGCTGGTGCTTCTCAAACGTGTTAGCTTTTGGGTCACCCTCGTCGCGAGCTTTTGCGGCGTGCTCGGTGCCGCATTGTTTATCGAAGTAGCATTGCTCGTCAGTGCGAGGTTCAACTGCAGGATATTGGATGAAGAGTGTATGATTGCCGATATGGTTCACGCCGAAGAGAGTAGACATAAGAAAGGGCTATCGTGGGACTTGAGAGGGATTGGAAGGAAGCATAATGATGAGGAGAAGGGAAATGTTAATGTCGAGAACTGTAGAAATTGTGAGTTTGTCTCCACTTGCATATGGAACTTGCATTTGTCTCAAATATTGTATCTGCTGCGCGATTTCCCCTGATAGAGTACGTATCGATATTTGATTTTGAGACTCACATGCTGACAGGGTTGCTTGGTAATAGCTACGACCAACCAGAGCTTGAAAAGTGGTCCACCGTCCGCTCTAAGCATCAGTGATTCGACCGAGAAGGAGCCAGTAGAAGATGAGATCGATGAGAAGGATGTTACTATCGGTGTGGCGATTCAGAGGCCGGCGCCAATTGCGACAACTTTACCAGTCAACCGAGTCTAGACTTTATTGACCTTTTTCTCAAAAATCTTTCTTGCATGACCTTGTTCTTTGCTGTTGTACATTGTCTTTGAGTTATTAGGGTTTTTATTCCGAAATTTTCAATTTCCTTCAGAACCCATCCCCCGTCTGTATACCCATCATTTACCACGGCCGAGTTTAAATATTTCTTTCAAAAGAGTTTCTCCGCTCAATCTCCTATCTGAAAATCTTGTACATGGAGTAATGGACTTCCTTTCCGTTTAAACATAATGGTAAATTAAAGTTTGCAAGTTTACTCGCGATATGAAAATCTCAAGCTCGGCTTTCTGGTAGCATTTGTGTAATGATACTTGTACTGTGTACCCGTCGATGGCTTCGGGTCGCCGCACGACGGATTTGTGAAACACACATCTGTACCCCGCAGAGAAAGATTAAGTCTCTTCTACGGCCGGACAGATGAATAGATGACTTGTGTGAGGGGATTCCCTGGATGATCTCAATCAACGTGGTGTTCTGACTTGGAGTCAGGTACACGCATCTACACATGTCGAAAAATTTAAAATAGAAACAAGGTCACACTAATGCAAGTAGGAGAAATTTGCACCGAGTTTTACAGGTCGCAGATTTGGGTAATTGATCAGATCTGCTGGCTATTGTTTGAACGACGCAGGGGTTGCTTTGAAGCATGTAGAAGTAGGAACAACTCAACTGGCGAAGATGTCTAGACAGGAGTAAGAATTTTACTACATTGAAAAGCTTCAATGTTGGTCAATTGATGTATGCATGAAAATTTTTCAATTTTGACGGCGATCTAGACTGAAAGCTCTTAGTATAACGTTAAGACAATAATAAGTCTAGGTATCTCGAAAAAATGCAACTGCATGTACTATTTGTGATCGTGGCTCTTTTTTGTATATTCATGAATATAATATAGTAACTTTACAAAACGTAGAGCCAAGTAACCTTTTTTCCTTCGAACTGCTCCAGGATAATACCAAAGTCGTGAATTTACATCTCAAGTCAATTACCAAATTATTCGCTTCGAAGCTCAACAAATGCTATACTCTAAATGCGAGATGTCGTATGAAATGTGATATAACACAATAATTGTAAATCCGACTTCTACAACAACGCAGAAAACCTCAATCGCAATGCTGTACTCCACTTTTCTGCTAGCCAATTCTCCAACCAATAGTCTGTTGAACCAAGCTTAAAGCGCACAGTTGCATACTTCCACCTGACATACGCATTACAGCTTACATGCGTCAAAAAGGAAGAAAATTTTTGACGATTCTGCGTTGTGTATGCAAGTCCACGTCCCAAATACCACCAACCGGAACAAGCAATGCAAGGCGGACCTTGCATGCAGAACTCCAAGAATCCGTCGACACGGTCACTGGCGGGGAATCTGTACTCGCGATTGGTACGTAAGGCTAACGAGCATTCGAAAGGGCATTTTTCCAGAATACCACAAGGGATACATGTCCAACGAGACATCCCCTCAGGAGGACCAAGAAGAGATGCTGATACCTTGGGATATCCTTGCGGAGAGCGCCTTCGTGCTTCCAACTGCAACCGAATTGGACGGCAAGAGTTTCCACTCTTCCACTCGGACTAAAACAATCAATCCCAAACGCTGGGAAGAATTTTTATTTCCGACAGGAATTTTAGGGTGCTGTAATTATGCCAACACATAAAACACCACAAGATCCCAGCCTTTGCGGTTGGCATATGATTGGGCCATCGAACCATTCACCAGATTCGAAACCGAGCTAGCCAAAAATACCAGCCAATTGAGCTGACTTTTTCACGTGATGAAGATGCGCCAAATCAGCAAACGCTCTTTACGTGGCTGAAGGGGTAACACCCTGTGACACCAGATCTGAGATCTCGTGAGGACCCTGAAATATCGCAAGACGGTTGGCCGACATGCTAGCATTCGAACCCTTCTAACGACGCTCGAAGAGTGCCCTCTTTTTTCGCTGAAACGATGGCGGGAAGGGGTATTTCGATGCGGCAAGGCGAGGTCTATCCATGTGAGCAGGATCCTTCTTCTGCTCTTCCTAGGCCCGCCATCCTAGGTGACTAATATTGCGAGTTCCCCTTGAAGCATGAAGAACTCAATATTGAGGCATTCCTCTCGCAATATCGCGCTCTCTCAATTGAGCTCCAAGAGCACCAAGCGAATCAGATATCTCAAGTCCACGTCGACCAAACAACTCAGAAACGCCAGAGAAGAGCCGGCTAGTGCGCATCCGGCATAGTCTCTTGAGCTTCTTTTCCCCATCATGGGTTAAGTTACGGGTAGCAAACGCGAGCCAACGCAGGTTGCAGCGGGACGGCTGGCGAAACCGTACCGTCCGACTTTTCCGAGACAAGGGCTGGGGGAAAGACTAGATGGCAATCCATCAAGCCGCAAGCCCTTCGGTATGCGCTGTACTGAGTCGTTCTGATTTTTGCTTGCGCTGCATGATTGATTGATATCGATATGGTGCCTGGTGAGTCGTGCGAGCTGCGCATGAACATAGGCACTCACTTTGAACTCGAGTCGCCAAGCCCTCCCTCGAGCTCGACTGGCCTTGCGAGCGCTCTGTGAAATGGTTGGGAGGACGTGTAAGCTTCTCCCCCTCCTCGAACTGGAATTAGAAATGCATGCACCCTGTGACATGGTACCTCATTGGCATTAACGATGCGCTGTGTTACAGCTCACAGCAGCAGCAACCCTCATCGAACGATTGAAGTTGGCTATCGACGAGACATTGCGATTTGTGAACTGTCACTGGCTTCGTTGTTCGCACCTGGCGCTAGCCAACAAAGCCGACCACACTCTGACTCCAAGACACACTCAGCAGAGCTTACCAACTGTATGGGAAATCACACACGATTTGAAATCCTCAATAGAGATATCTAAGTTTGAAAAATTTGAAAAATTTTAAAGTCAGAATTGTGTATATAATCTCCTCGATGCCGACCCTTCAATCCATCCTCTTCTCTCACCAGCACAGTCTCAAACAACAATCAATACAATCTTCTGAGAAGAATCCAAAGCCTTCAAGCTTAACAAGCAAAACCAATCTACCAAACAAACAATCAAGTTTATCTTTTATAAACCAAACTCTTCTACCTTCTAACAAAATGTCGACTCAACATTACGCCACTCCTCAAGGAACTGTCGATGCCTATGGTATCAGACACACCACACTCCCCAATGGCGACATTGTCACAGAAGCCGCCAACGGCCCAGTCTTCCTCGGTCTCCGCTTGGCTGGCGGTGAAGCCTTCGTCGAGAGCGACTCTGAAGAATCCGAGGAGGAGTACCACCACCATCACCACCAACAAGCTGGTGCCTATATTCCCCAACAAATGGGATACCCACGCGCCACCTCCTCCTCCCCACCACAATACACTGGCCAGATGATGATGCCAGTTGAGGTCAAGAAGAAGGAGAAGAAGAGCAAGAAGAGCAAGAAGGAACGATCTGGATCTTCCTCCTCCTCCTCCTCCTCTGGTCAGCAACATACCTGCAACTGCGGCCACAACCACCACTAGAGATCTCTCGAGAAAGATGGAGGGTTTCTCTAAAGTGGAAATGAAATCTTACCAATCCGTTGATCGGAAATATTATCGGGATCGGGTTTACTGGAGTTCTTTCGGAGTTACAACCTTTCCTATTTTCCTATTTCCCTTTCCTTTCTTTCTCATAGACGGCCATTTTTATTCCCTACTATACGACAGAGTTGAAAATTTCCGGTGAAAAGAGGTTACCAGCGTTCAAAAGCATCTTTAGTCCACAGTATAAAGATCGCGGAGAACAAAGTACCTCACCTGGAAAACAAAAAAACTTGAAAACCCCGGGGTGTTGAAGAAAGATAGCTGGTAGTGGAAAAGGGAGCTGGCAGGGATACAGATCACCCCAGTACCCCCCTTTCCCCGCCGACATCCTCTCAACTTTCCCATTCTCATCATTTGTACGCTCATTTATACCCAACTGCAACTTATAACAACAACAGGTCAATGAAATTTTTTCGGGAAACGGTGTTTTTTGTACGGGATCTTGATCAATAAGGAGTTCTATCTGTACTTTAAACAGCTTTTTTTTCTTTTCTTGTCTTTTTCATCAGATTGGAATCACCGCCTTCTATATTACAGATGTAACATTACAAATGTATCTTAGAGAGAGTTTTAACATACTAGTCTTAGTTAGAAAAAGGAGAAGAGAAAAAAAATAGAAAGAAAGAAAGGGGATAGCCTTTGGCTTTTTTTGTTTCTATTTTTTCAAAAAAAAAAAAAAAAAAGAAGTTCCAGCTTTTGTGATAACATGCTAACTGTGATGATCGAGTGAATTATCATTGGTGGCTAACATGAAAAGTGAAAGGAAAGAAAAAGCCTTAACGCCACATGCAATGCCCGCCTTTTAAGTAAACAGAGAATGCAAAATGCAGCGCACTAACAAGAGCGATCATCATCGAGAATAGTAAAGTAAAAGTAAGTATAACGCTCCGAACTTCTTGTAAAAAGGTACGACGAAAATACCAGGTTACTCTATATCAATATTCATGATAATATCGTCAAAGTCGACGTCAGCGTTTCCATCACCGGGAACTTGTTGAGCTTCACCCGCACTTTGTTGGCGTCTAGCTTCCCTAACAACACGAGCCATAGAGGTACCCGGAGCATACCCCATTTGAAATGGAGTCGCAGGCACAGTTATTCCCCTTCTAACAGTGTTAGTGGACCCTTCACCAGGCGTACCATCCAGCAGAGGAACTGAGCTGTGAGGGGTGCCAGTGAAAATCTACACCAATCTCTCGAGTTGCGCCAGTCCGGGCATTGGGAATGTATCTTGTGCACGTCGACCGCCGCGCCGTCCGAGGTGTAGATTGGGGAGTGGGGCTCGACCCAAAGCTCTGGTGAAAGCTCGTGGGACAGCCGCCATCGGATCATCCGCTGCTGCACCGCTTTCACTTACAGGTGAAGCGGTAAACGCCAGCTGGCGATATCTATCGGCGAGATTCCTGACTTCGTCTTCCAAGTTCTCCTCGAATCTGAAGTCGTGAATGATACGAGAAGAGTGAACAGCAGCGCGAGGTCGAGGTCGAGGGCGCTGGAATCTTGACAAACGTTGGTTTGGACGGTTTCCAGCAGGACCGTGTTCTGAGTGTATGTATGCGCCAAACCTGATGTTTGTGATGTGAGTCTTCTCGGAGTAGCCGTCGCTGAAGTATGTTTTTTTGTCACAGAACCATTGTTTGCACATCTCAGGTTGACGTTGCTCGCCGACGCAGCGGGCGGCGCATTTGCAGGATTCGTGGGGGCAGCCGCGGATGAAATGACCGCAGCGGTAGGTTAGGATGGAGTAGCACATGATGTATATATTTCGGTCTGGGGTCTCTTTTCGTTTGAGATTGGAGATGTAAAGAAGAGTCTAGGTTTTGAAGATGTGAGAATTCGAGTCTTCTGGTCTTGATATCTGGGTGATGCAGAGGTGAAAAGTGTCGATAATGAATTTTTCACTTTCACTGAGCTAGACAAGATATGAGGTACGCTGGTGAAGCAAAATATCAACTCATAGCTGTCAGTACGCGGCCAAGCAACTCTGTAGCTATGATATCAAGCTTGTAGTACAGACTAACTAAAGGTTTTGTGCAACTTACCGAAGTTTGATATGTCAGAATGTTTGCTCTTAGCAAGGTATCCAGCTGATCGTAAGTGCCAGGTGTGGAATATCGTTGCCCAAGTAACAGAGAGACGGATGGTTCGTGAAGACGAGAGAGAGGATTAAAGAGGCGGGCGAAAGGAGTAGTATTTTCCGTGGGAGCAATTCGAAAGAGATAGATGAGATGATGATGGTGGTGATGGTGACGGTGATGATGAAGGAAGAGAAGGAAGATGTAGAGAAGGGGAGGCCGAGGGAGTCGAGTTGATAGCAGACGTCACTTGAGTTGTCGGTGTTGCATTTAGCGGCCTTCAAAGCAACAGCCCTCACCGCCAAGAATATAGAGATAGTATCAGCCTAACATGGCCTCCTATTTAGACACGAACTCATTTAGATAGCTTTGGCATATATAGGGTTAAAGCATGTATTATATAAAAGAATAGTTTGCATATTTATTCTCGCCGATTTGAACAATCCGACGGATTTCGTGGCCATCAACCTGGGCATTCGCATATATGGTCTGACAGACCCCGTGGTAATGGCAACTAACCAAGTGCAGTCCAAGATTCAATCATGAATGTAATAAAGAAATAGATAGTTTTGGGGTCTATGTTACAAGACGAGTAGGAGCATCAATCCGCAAAAGAAATCATACTTGAAGAGGAATATTGCAATGAAAGGGGGGGTTAACACAAGGGAAAAAAATAAATAAAACCAAAGACCATCCAAGCAGCAAAAGATTTCAAAATCGATATACCCAAGCGCATAGCTTCTTTTTTGTTTTTTCTTGAGAAGTCATATTGTTTCTAGAAACCACCCAGCTCTCCCAACATAGTCCAAGGCGGGCTTCGCCATTGAAGTTTTGTTCTGACAAGGCTGAGCGCGTTTTTAGATCACAGGTTTAATCGTTCGTTCGTCGGATCTCGATAATTGAAAGAATAGTTTTAGAAAACACCGGTACGGAGGGTAATAACCTCGTCAATCGTAAAGATAATCGTATGTTTGAGGAATAAAAGCGTAGTCGCATCATCGTCAATTCCATCTCCACCCCTCCACTACTTCGTCAAAGTCCTCCCACACTACAATGCAACTTCACCCCCATTTAAACGATCATCTGAGCGATACCACCACCTCCCAAGGTCTTGCTGTTCATGAATTCCTGGTTCTTCAATCCAGCGAGGCCGTAGCAAGCACCGGCGAGCAGTAACACGACCGCAGCAGCGATCAAGCTGGTCGCGTATCGAATCAAACTTGTCCATTGAATAATCGAGAGGGCAAGGTAGACAGCGGCTCGCATATAGTTGGAGCTGAATTGTCGAACAAAGACATCAAAAGCTTTGGAGGTCGGGCATATTCGGAGAAGGAGCGGGACCTCCAGGAAAATGAGGAAGAGGCCGGAGACTCTGTTGTAAAGAAGGGTCGCGTTAGTTTTCGGTTAGTTCCAAGGGCTTAGGACCGCATGATGGCGGGGCCAAAAGGAAAAAAATCCTAAGAGTCGCCTCTGCAGTGACGAATGGGTACGTACAAACAGATCACCGACCAAACGATGATAATATCAAAGTGGAAGATGTTGGCGATTCCGAGAGCTATACATAGCAGGATGGAAAGGATACCAATCCTGAACGAGGTGTCATCATGTCAGCAAGCTGTCGCAGAAACGAGGACGGAGTAGACGGAAGCTGAAAGAAGGTTTGATCGTAGGCGTACCATTGCCCGTATATGCCTAGAAAAGATCACAATGTTAGTACTGTTGACTTTTTGTTCGGAGGTACCAGTAGCCTTATCATAAGGCTAGAAAAAGCCAAGCTGACATGTAGCTGAAGAGGTACGTACTGAAATTGCGCTGTCTGATCTCATCCATGAAACCCATCTTGGCGGTAGTGTCGGATTCCCGTACGTTTGCAAGCTAAGAGCGTATGATCGCGATGTCGGAAATATGGTCAGAGCAGATGTCAGGTATGATGTCGGAGAGTGATGACGGGTATCGGAAGAGGGCTTGGAAGCGTGATGTCCGATTGATGGTGATTGATGGTTTGTTGTGGTTTGTTATTGTTGTTCTTGTTGTGCGGTCGAAGGTCGAGGTGAAAGTGATGAGGACACGAATAAGCTAAAAAGGGTAGAAGGAAAGGGACAAAATTAGCAGCAGCACCAAATATATTATTACCGTATGCGCATAGTATAACTTCTTTAGCTTATCCGGCGCCCGACTGTGCAAATCATCCAAAAAAACGAAAACAGCCAGCCGGAACCCCCAGGCTGACCCGCCTGCGAAGAAAAAAAGGCATGACGACGAGTGTTACGCACCTCCACGGCGCAGGGGTGCCTCTGGTAGAACGAACGAAAGCTTTGGCGCCGAACGCTTCTACGGGGGTCGATGAACACGAAACTATAACCAAACGCTCCTTCAAACGTCGCCTGCTTTGCTAGTGTGAATTCCTACTCTCGAACTATGGACGTATGCATTCTGGTGTTAGGCAAAGAAATGGTCGCCAAGGCGAGCCAGGGTTACAAGGCTTCTGAAGTTTCGGAGTCTGACCTCATCTTGCACATGTCTTTGTTCTACGTGCATAGGCTTGGGGTACATATCTTCAGTCGAGCTATGGCGTCTAAAGATTTGCATTTGTGGATTGTGATTCGTCACGGCGCTACGAGCATGACTTCAACTGCTTAATTATACGTAAACTCCGTTGCCTTGGATATAAACGTCTATTCATTGCGTATAGTATTTACATGTAGAAAAAATTTGCAAAAGCTACTTAAGCATTAAATATGTATTCATCATGCTAGGCTACTTTGAAGACCAGTCAGCTTCATCTTCCTACCGTATATTATATAAGCTATCGCAAAGGAGCAAGCTGAAAAGGATATGTATCAGACTCTTGAGTTCATCTCCTCGGCCGCAAGTCAAAAATTTTTTAAAAATTTATATGACAAGGGTCCTCAACGAGCTGGGTTTATAATTGTTCGTGCTTTATAGCACTTTATCATCATATAAAAAGAGAAACAATGCGACTTGAATTGACGAGGAGGATATTGATACTCACATTTCTAGAAAATTCGAAAATATCCAATACACAAGTCTATAAAAACTCAAGACAGAACCTAAAGATCTATCATACGATTAGCAAAAGTCCGTTACACAACAGTATACGAAATCAATGCATGCAGTAGATATGTATGATGTAAAGAACGAAGAATCAGACTGTCAGAAGTGTTGATTTGTCTCAGCAATGAAGTTGCAGACAATGTAGGTAAGTATTCAATTATTTTAGGTTATCATCATGTTCTTTCGTTCGGATTGGTTTTGGATTGGACTCGCATCAAAAGGATACGTGAGTGATGGCTTCTTACCTCTCATCTCCACTCTGCCAAAGAGGTGTCGTTAAGTTAGCCCGAGTAACCGAATAGCATATTGTGAGACTACTACTATGACTTTGTGCAAAAGAGCGATGTCGCCGGTGAATGAAGGTTGCAAAGAATCTTGTCGAGTGCAGTAAAGAAGGAATATTGATGAGGAAAGAAAAGGACGCGCCAATTTAAATATGAAATCTCTGCGCACAAGCCACACGCCAAGTCTTTCTCAGAGCGCAGAACTGTGGCTGAGGCATCACAACACCTCATCAGCCCCACTTTAACCCCTCCCACCGCTTCCACTTCTTCTTTACCGCTCCCACATCTCCCATCTTCGTTTTTCACTTCTCCTTCCAACCAAAAAATTCTTCAGCGATATCAGTACATCGGGTACCTGCACGCGAGTCAATTGCTCTCCTCAAACATCTACTACTCAATCTTCAAAGCTACTCTTCCTTTTGTTTAGCAATTTCCATTCTTCAACATGGGTACGTTACAACTGCCCCTCTTTCGCGACTTTGCGCACCGAAAATCGAGTTTTAGGGATATGCCCGTACGCTAATACTTAGGTTCCTCGCATTCAATACAGCGAACTACGAAGCTGTTGCAAGTAAGATACCGCACTCCGTATCCCTCTAGAACGAACGGGTCCGCAACAGACTACAAAGGATCTAACCATAACATCCCACCCAGACCAATTCATCGAGTTCTACTATAATACCTTTGATTCTAATCGCGCAAACCTGAAGAATCTTTACGTAAGAAAAGCTCTCCCGTTCAATCGAATGAAGTGACCGGACGGTGCTAACTCGTTTCTCTTTTTAGAGGCCGACCTCTCTGCTCACCTTCGAAAGCGCGCAGACACAAGGCGATGAAGCCATCATTGAAAAGCTCGCTGTACGTGAATAAAAATATCCTCTCAGCATAGGACCCTAGATTTCTAATATTAATGCTAAACCCTTGGTTCTGTACCCTTCTCTTTCCGAAAATCTAGAATCTTCCCTTCCAAAAGGTCATACACAAAGTCATCACCCAAGATGCACAACCTATGAGCAACGGCGGCATCGTGGTTCTAGTCACCGGAGGGCTTATGGTTGACGACTCGCCGGCACCGCTCTCATACTCTCAAGTCTTCGTTTTGCTACCCGATGGTGGAAGCTATTATGTTGCAAACGATACCTTCAAATTGGTTTACCCACTCCAATAAAGGAATTCAATATCAGATTGTCAACTGTTCCGGGAAACTTTTTTCGAGACCGAATACCAGTCTCGAGGATGGTTGAAGGGGCTGCACGTTTGTTTATGTGATGGATTGGAGGAGAGAGGGGAGGATCGGGGATTATGTTCTTATTTTTCTTCTTTTATCATCCAGAGATATACAATTCTTTATGAGATCGCTAAGATATCCAGCTCTTGTTTTTAGCTTGGGAAATCTCTTTTTTTCTCACTTTTGAAGGCAAAAAAAGTAAAAAGACAATAACAAAGAAAGAAGATGGGTGCATCTTTACTCCGTTTTCATTCAGTCTCTTCGTCGAATCTCTTTCTCTTACTTTCTATCTTTCACAACTGAATCATCGCAATTCGATTCGTTCTTAATATTCCTTCTTTTACGTTAATTCCCTCTAGATGTTCAAAATCTCTTAAAAGCAGATATCCTTTCTTTATGCCAGTCAACATGCTTCCTTTAAATTCTTATTCTCATAAAGGCCTGTGATTACATCTTCCCGATATTTCTATATTTATCTCTTCACATTATCCTAGCACAGCCTACAGCTTTACCACATATAATTGCACGCTTTCCAAATCATAGTTAACCACTCCAGCTATGCATGGTATAAATTGGAACTTTACTCGACGATATAATGCAACAGGTCATCACACACGCTGTCTATAACTCACACCAACTCCTAAAATTTCAAGATCAATGCGAATAGGATAAGAAATAGTAATGATCCCACCGACCAGCCGTTCTATTAGTTCTATATATGACAAGCCACGATACCAATATCGATATCGACAAGAAGGTACAAGAAAAGAAAGAAAAAAAGGAAACACGCCCATACGTAAATAGGCCCCCCAAACCAGTCAAGTCGAGTCAAAAAAAATATATATATTTCAAAAAGAGAAGATATACGCCAGAACCCAATGTGAACCAGTATAAAACAGAAACCAAAAGATGCTAAGAAACAGAAAACAATGCTCGCTCAGTACTGCAATATATATGGCTAAAACAAAAAAAATAAACATATGAAAGGAATGGCCGATGCTTGCGGCTTGCGGCTTTTCGTTGTCAGAGACAAAATAAATGATCGTTAACGGGGCGTGATTTGTAACGACAGGTATACCAGTATCTGCACAGGGGTATGTATGTAAGTGGGTCATCGAGACTAAAAACAGAATTATGTATCGTGTCATGGACACTGAAAGAGTAAACAAAGAAAATATCTGGGGGTATATAAGGAAGGAGTGATTGCGTTAGAGTAACTCGGGATGGCCGGCAACCATTGTTACTTGCTTTACAGAGCTGATTTCCGCGGTTTCGGTAATGATGGAGCTGGTTTTACTCATCAGATCCTCGAAAGTTGCGATTGGAGGCATCACCATCGTGCCACCGTTACCGCTAGTCGAAACGGTTTGACTTGCAAATTCAACGTTGCTTTGACTAGAGGCTTCGTCTGGGAGTCTTGGGAGTGGTTTCTAAAAGGCTCGTTGGTATATAAGATTTTGACCCTTGTTGCAATATTAGGAAGTTTAAACTTACGTTATCGAAAGGGGTACTCTGGCGAACGAATCCGTTGGATCCGCTGGAGCGTACAGTACCTGCTCGGCTTCCCGTACTCGAGTGCTTCGGGTTATAGTACGAATCGATCGTAGCTTGCGCGGAGCCCGCCCTTGAGTGTGGTGCTGGGGTGACAGTACCCGAACGCCTGAGTCCATTGAGATTTGGGGAAGTCGCCGCACTGTTAACCATGGATTTACTCCTTTTAGGCGTGATGACAGACGATCGTAGCATCCTCTCCGAGTATGTTGTTTGGTTAGATTGTGAGCTACGCTGGGATCTCGAGCTTGCTTCTGATCGATGAGAGGATCTAGCGGAGCCGGGTGATTCGTCGAGTTGTTGGGCTTCTTCAGCTTTCCTTGCAGCGACAGCTTTATAAACTACATTTCGCACGGTTTTCTCGTCAAGAAGCTTGTATTGTGCGTTAAAACCTGTCTGTTCTACGGATGTTCTTCTCGGAACTGGTGGAGCGGAGCTTTCGTAGTAGATCGAAGAGGTTTTTGTCGCGGCTGCTGAGCTTGGAGGTCGGGCCTTTTTCTTTGGTTGTAGGGAGAACTCTTCGATTATCGGAGAGCTGAAGATGGCGATAGAATCCATTTTCTCTGCACGATCGTCGATCACGGAGGGGTTTAAATTCCGTGGTCGAGGCAGGGGTTGCGAGGTGGTTGAAGCTGGCGTAGCGGTGGTACTGGTTGAATTCTTTGGCTCTTCTGCAAGTCGATTCGCTACGACCACTGAATCTCGGTTCTTGTCATCGCCAAAGCATGTGGAACAGTCGCTGCCCGATTTTGCGATGTGTCGGCGAACGTTTTGCGCAGGAGGTGGGATAGATCGCCTCTTTTTGGATTGCCTCAATGATGCCATTCGCATAATATTTCCCGCGGAGAATTTTGGTTTCAGAGGAGGCCTTGATATCGATGTTGGCCGCCCGGACGCAGTATTCGGGGCTTGCATGAGAACTCGACTATTTCTTTTACCCTTGGCTCTTCTCCTTTGGCTGAGCTTCCTGGAGCTCGTCGTCCTCTCTAAAGCTGAGATATGAGTAACTGGGCCCGTCGTGCATGGTTCCTGCGGTACTGAAATTGCTGGAGCATTTGAGTTTGAAGCTGGTGTGACAATGCCAATCACATTCAAGACGGTATTCCACAGCGTTCCCCTTCGCTTTCTCTTATTTGGCTTCTCCTTTTCCGACTCTCCAGTAACACCGGTTGTGAAATTGCGGCTATCGAAAAGAGTCGGCGTAGCAAAACCAGAGTTTGCATGTCGGTTGATTAATCTAGGCTTCGTTTCCCTCGGCGACCCTGTGTTTGGACTGGAGATGTCATTTTTGGGACCATCCCTCGATTTAGGGGCAAGTCTCTCTCGGAGAGTTGTAGAACCAGACGTAGCAGGCCTTGGAGATGCGTTCTGTCCCGAGCTTCCACTATCCTCTGATTTGGTATGGACGACAATACAACAATCCGCACATACGATATGTTCCCAGTTATTCGACGTGATGGGTTCATTTGTCTTGTAGAGTGTTATTGTTGGAGGGATAGCAAGCGAGCAAAAGGTCGGCCCGAAAAGACGCTGGAGCATCAATATTAATCGCTATAATGCATGATTATTCATGTCAGCACTCAGTAATTCGTGGCAAACATATGCTGTCTATGTTTAGACTTACCTCCCAAGTTTGCGCCTTGTCGACAGAGACGACGTAAGGGCTGTAATATGGTGCTACCAATATTCTCATTCTTGCTGAAGTGGGATCAACGGGACTACTCATCGCTGATTCGACTCTTGATGAAGGTGAGATAGGGCTCATAGCCGGCGACGGCCTATCTCTTGTGTCCAACGACATTGTGAGGAATTTTTAGGATCCGGAACAAGTATATACCGCTGTCACGGAAGGTAAGTGAATAAGGCAGGGAATATAACAAGAGAAACTTAAAGGATAATGAGGGCGCGGGATTGTCGTTATAAAAGGGCAAAAAAGGAACGAACAATGCTAAACGAGATTATTGAATTTGGAAATAACTTTTGTGGCTCAGAGAAGGAGGTACACGCCGAAATGGCCTGATTCCAGAAATCAGAAACACCGAAAAATAAATAATGAACGGGTAACCTTGAACCCGTGAATTGAATGAACCGACTGTTTAGTAACCAAGCAAGCATCCGAGTGGGAAATTGTGATTCTAGTGCAACATGAGAAGTGAAATAAGCTGGGGCCAACGGTATGGGCTTGTGCTTCTCTGTACGAGGGCGCTTGAAGTGCTGTTGCTACTTTGGGTGCTTGTGCAGTTGGGCGCGGATAGGTGTCCTTCCCATATGGCGCAGATCCGGTCCCAGGAAAATGGGTATTTGGGATGGTCAAATATGTTTGACGGTAACTTGTGTTTCAAAAGGAGTCTCGCACTTCGTCATTGGATTCATGCGAGAAGAGCTCTCCTATTGGTACTGAGAAAACCGTGAATCGCTTTGGATTTCCCCTGGCGATGGTGGTAGTGGGAAAGAGCAATGCAATGGCAGCCGCGATAATTCGGGGAAGCTAGTCGCAATGCGTTGGAGATGCGGTTGGCTGGCGCCCACCTTTCCGTGACAGTCGTGTTGCTGTTGCTGCTCCAAACCTTCGTTCGCTGAAGGAGACTTTTCTAACTTTTCGGCTCGCGAAAGATAAATTAGATGTCAAGCCACATTCATGCCTCAACGGACACAATAATATTTAAAATTAAATAACCTGCTAGTTGCCGCTGTAATCTAGGCTGTTAGTAGGTCAGAGCGTTGCGAGATGTCGAGAGCTCCGAAATCTTGCAGGCTTTCTCGCTGATGTTTCTTTTTAGATATCGATTTTTTGGTCGCCAGGAATTCTTTTCGAAGCACAGATAACGGCGATTGTCGGATGCAGGATCTTATGCGGAAGATCAGATACTGCCCCAGGCAGCTTCGAGTGAAAGTCTGCAAACGGCCAAAGAACCCAGGAACGCACTGGTTTGGAATCCTGCGTCAATGAAGAAGCTATCCTGAGAGTCAATCCGCTCCAGAACCTTTTCAGCCTCGAAAGGGGAAGATAGGGTTGACTATTGGCGAATCGAATCTGTCCAAGTAAACGTGCCTGGCCTTCCACGAAATGCCGATGCTTGCGTGCCAGAAGCGCAATTGAGAATGAAAGGAGAAGAAAGAGAGAAAGGATTGATAGGCGATATCTCTGGTGCGATATCAAATGCAAAATAAGAGCGGATACTTTTGCGCAATCCTAATGTTGCACCGAACGCTAGCTATTTGCAAAGCAACAATCCTCAAACCTTTGGCCTGTCGATGTGATTCCTCAAACGGTGTTCGCCAGCGCAGATGTCAGGGGAGCCGAATCGAAGGAAATACTGTCGGACGAGACAGAGTGTGCGAGAAAGAAAAGAAAAATGTGAGTCGACCACTGAAGAAAATAAAGAGATATCGAAAGTATCTTAAAACAAAGATGCTAAGCAGGTGTATGATGAACTCATGCAGCAGATACAACTGTCACGTTTGGAACGAAGAAACCTGTGAGAGAAAGCTCAGTGTCCCACACGAGAAACATGTGCCAGCAAGAAGTGTGGTTTTGATGGGTGGGGCGAGGGCCTGTTTGAGGATGGTTCCTTTTTCAAGTAATCGTCCAGAAGGGGAGTTAGCGTGGGTGACGCCTGTGTGTGCTGCCGCGAGACCCCAGCTTTCCCGTTGGAATCAACAAGCGGTTGGTCCAGCAAAAGGCCTGTCGTGCGAAATCGAAATTGCAAGTGCAAAACAGCGGTGATCCAAGGTTATCCTACACAATAAAATACCATGACAAGCATGGGTGCCAAAAACCAAAGAGGGATGGGAGAAAGAAAAAAACGAGACGAACCACGTCAGCGACGAGCAATAGAAGGGTGATATATTCTTGCAGAAAATTGATTGATGTCTTGCAAGGGAACGGGAGCACAGGGATTATCACGGCTTCGAGCAATCTAAACCAGGCCCCGTCGGTGGTAGAAGCCGAGCGGAACAGTGGACATGCGGTTATGCCACACTTGTCAGTTGATAATGACGAAGAAATCACTCGTCGCGATGCCTGTCAATGTTCCCGTCGCCGACAATGGGTGACAATCTTTTGCCGGGGTTCTGGGGATCGAGGTCGTTCGATTGATAATTCAGCGTCCGAAAAAGTGCGAGATAGCTCATTTGATCGAGATTAGGTCCCAGATGAAGCATTCGGAATGGTGCTAGTGTGTTCTATATATGAACACACTGCTAACTTCACCTCCCGCAATCAACGATTGATGTACCAATAGCAAGACATCTCCGCCCCTGCCAAATGTGAATCAAAGAATTTGAGATTCTTGCAGTTCGTCATCATTACATGATCTCTGAAGGCTCCAAGATAATGAAGTACTTGAAGCCCTTGATACAACTCGAGCTTTAACCAGAGCGATAACAATTAGGGTTGCTGAGAAAGGAGGGTACGAGAAACAAATACCTGTACATACGCTGAGGTAAGGGTGAGTAAGCCAATGCAGAAAAGCTTGGGCATCTACCAGGTGAACTTCACGGCATTAATCAAAAAANNNNAAAAGGCAGGGATATCGATGCTCGTCAATGAACCAACACTATAAATGTCGATGCGGCCGGCAAATTCCTATGTCTGTGGAATATTCTACACAGGAGGGTGGTCATACCGTTGGAGCCAACAGCCGCCTTGCTAGGTTTTGAAGGTTTGTTATTCTTGCCTTTTCTCGACATCACCATCAATTTGATCTCAGGCTGAAAGTAATACTCACAGTCTCGGGCCTGTTTTCGAACAAATCGCACTGTCACCGTTAAATTAGAACCCCATCCTCAAATATCACAACAATGGATTTCCGACCTAACAAGCCGACTGTACGAGGGAGGAAATAAAAGGAGTGTGGTTCACCTTGCGCTTAAGCGACGCCTTATTCGCAGGAGACCCACTTCGTATGACGAAAGCAGGGGCTGGCACATGCAGGTTGAGCAAGGGGCTTCGAAAGGGAAAGTTGAGCTGGCTAAACCCCCAACACCGCAATCATTTCTGATCTCGAAGCCTGGAGCTTGAGCAAGTTTCAAGCGGTTTCATCAAGGTTGTCCAGATTCACGAAAGGTGTCGCCGCAAAGGAGAGTTTGCGGGCTCACATGATTAGCTCGCGACGAAATTGCTGAACGGGAAAACAGTCTGCAAATTCCCCCGCAAGTTACTCCGACTTGCCTCGAGGCACAATAAGCCTCGAGAGCTCAGAAAATACAGCGAGGTCCGAAGGCGTTCGGCAGTAATATGCGCGTGAGCATCTGATATCACAATGGCCGCCTCCTGCTTCAAGTCTTAACCCGGTACTCCCCTGGCCAAACTTCAATAGAAGACCCATTATCGCAAATTTCAACCAAAAAATATCTCCTGCCGACATCGTCTATTTTTCGTAAAGCAGGGGTGTTTCCAAAACGAAGTTCATTTCTGGCCTTTGCTGTCCGTTAGCTCCAAGATCTTATTGAAACTCAACGAAACATCTTCGACCGATGGAGAATTTCTCAAGCCCTTCACACTGTGGCGTTCTGTCCCGTTTCCCAAATTGGACACATTGAGATGCACGACTTTATCGAGAAGAAGAAGATTAATGCATAATCGATATCCGTCTGACATACATCGATTTTCTATTCTTCCTCCGCAATTTTCCTCGTTTTTGGTTCGTTGCCTAGAAAGTTCAACATCATCTTTAAAGAAATATGCACAATCGCAGCTGATGTCCCAAACCCAACCCGCAGAAGCGGGAAGGAAGCTGAGAAGAACGGCGGGCAGAATTTCAATGCCGCGATAAGAGGCTATTTCGAGATTAGTCTGCAACTAGCACCGTCGCAGAATATCGCATGAAATCCAACTACTCCACAACTTTCGAACATCAAGACATGACATCTTGACACTAGATTCTAATTCGCATCGACCGACAACTTTGTTAACAACTGGCTTGAACTTGCCTGAATAGCAGAGTAGTTTGCGCGAATTTGACGTTAATACGTCAAATGTCGAGTTCTCCCGTTGACACCTTGGATAAAAATGGATATCGAATGCGATTCAGCTCCGTCTCTGAACGGAATTTCGAGCCCGATCGCAGGGATTCCATTCGGGTAATGCAACGTGAACAACACACCATTCTGCATCCGTCTACGCGACTTCGGCCGGTGTCCACTCCCCACTGCCGGGGTAGTCGTTGAAGATCGAAGCAAGCTGGAATACTTAATTGACGGCGTCGGTGGATTGAATGCCTCTGGAATACACATTTGCGTTTTCAGTTTTCAATTACAGCTCAATTATCAAACGTAGCTCTTTATTCGAATCGCTCAGTTTATATATACTCAAGGATTTATCAGATATACGGTTAACGGTTGTAAATTGCACTGCGCGAATTCGTGACAATGAATTGCATACAACTCTTCGAGCCAGAGGGGTCAAATGAGGGCCAAATGAACCATCTCGTTAGTAATTATCCGATTGACAAACCCTCATTGCGGAGCAATAGCTTAAATTTAGCAGGTCGTTGAAAGGGCCTACAAATGGCACGCCGGCGACGAAATCACCGTATCCTTTATCGAACCTCCTACTTCGGATCTAGAAAAGGGCCAGAGCGTGAACCCATTGACTCCCAGAATCAAAGCCCTCGTCAAGCATTTTGCTCACCAGTGGGAAAGATTCGCAAACATCAAATTTACATTTTTGGAGGATGGGGACATGAACGCACTTGTACGCATCACATTGGTCGAAAACGGAGGTCAGTTATACCTTCGCCTCCTAAAAATCTCTACCCGGTACTTATAAAATGTGCTAGGGTCCAACTCCTATGTGGGCACTGTTTGTAAACACCCAAAATTGAACGGGCATCGTACTATGAATTATGGATGGTTCTACGACGATATCCATAAAGCCACCGATGTTGAATTTCGAAGGACTACCATGCACGAATTTGGTCACGCACTTGGGTGCGAGCACGAACAGCTGAATGCAAAGATCACCTGGAACCAACAGATCGTAATCGACCACTATGCTCAAAAGCGATATGGCGGCTGGACGGAAGAAACGACGAGAAATGCGTTTAACAATTTTGTCCCCACCATGAACGGGGCGAAATATGCGACTACTAGTTGGGATCAGAAATCCATCATGCATTATACTATTTATAAGACGTGGAACAAGGAGGGGATTGAGGTCACCCCTAACAACACGCCCTCACAGCTTGATAAGAATTTCTTGGAGGAGATGTATCCCTTCAGCAGACGTGAGTTGATTTCCGCGTCCAAGTTTGCCATCAACGATTCGCACTGACATATGTATAGCTTATGGAGACAAAATCATGCACTGGACTTCACTAGCTGCCGTAGACGTGTATGAATACCAGCATGCCAAGATGTACATCGTAAGTATCTCAGCTCTAGCGAGAATAGTATGGATAACCCCGGTCTCTAACAATGAATAGAGTCTTTTCGTTCAAGGTCATACTGGCGCCATCTATCAGGTCAGGTACTTGTGGCGAGATGGTAGCCCAAAGATTATTGAAAATCCCAAGTGTCAAACAACCGTCGTCAGTACTATGGCGGTGAGAAGAACTCCGCTTGCGATCCTGGTGCATTATGATGGACCAGGTGTCCCAACATTGCATCTATTCTACCTTGACAAAGAAAACAGCATTCAAGAGATCATCTGGGTCAATGGAGAAAGGAAGGAACAACATGACCTTGGCATAAATGCTACAATTGATAGTGATCTGAGCGTTGTATTCTGGAAGGAGAACAAAGATACCCCACATTTCCGGTACGCAGCATTAAAGAAAAGCTCTAGTCCGCTGCATGGATTCATCTAACATTTTACAAAGCCTATATTTCCAAGACGAGGATAATAACATCCAGGAATACGCCAAAGTGGGCAAGTCATCCTGGCAAAAGAGCACATTCCTAAACTTCACGAAGGACCCATTCTCAAGACCCCTTTCGGGAACCTCCCTCACCTTTATCAACACCGCCCTTGATAAACCCGCTCTTCACGGGTGGTGGCAATGTAGTGCCTCCGGCGATATCTGGGAAGCGACCAATGATGGCAGCGGATGGAAACTCAACCAAGAACCAAGGGGCAATGTGCCATACCACGCCGCGATCGCAGCAGGTTTCAAGGGCAAAAGAACAGCACCAGAAATTGCGGTTTATAATGTTAGCGACAACAACGGCATTGTGAAGACCGACCACGGTACCACTTGGGGTAGTGAGATCAATGGTAACATCCCTGTCGATGAGGGAACTAGACTAGCTGTCGTCGACAACGATGCTGGATTCCACGTTTTTGCTATTGGAGACGGTCACCTCATCAAGCGCACCTTTCCAAAGGATGGCGACGCTTGGGCCGAGTGGAAAACTTCAAGGGTTGTTATGTCAGAGACTTCGAACCTCAAGAATTAGAATTGGATCCCGATTTGTGCTTTGTTAGAGTGTATTTAGCCAGCGCCAAAGCAAGCTCCACAATGTATCTGCTAGCTGGTTTGAAGAGTTAACTTACGTAACTAGAAATCTTATGAAAGAGGTCAAGCAACATCCAGATATCCCGCCTTCCATTTTTCAACAGGGAGTAAGCTTGTTGACATTATACACAACTCGCTCAATTGAAACGAGTAGTGTTGATTTTCTAGCTAGCCTCAAGTCAGATGAGATATTCGTCTCAAATTTTGCAACCGAGATAGCTCGACCGATTGCTGCATATTACTGTTGTGACACAATGAACCGCCACAAAATGGCAACCTAGATCGCCATATGCATATGCACGCTGCTGCTGCTAAGAATAACCAGTTGTCGGTCGTACGGAGACGTCGCAGAAAACGGCAGAACCTCAATTAAAATCCGAAACAAGACAGGGCAAGACAGGGCAATCCAATATTGACAACTCTAGAGATTTATCGGCCGAACCTCCATTATCCGGTCGAAAAAGCTGTGCCTCATCGATTGCATCTCCTCAACATATGCGCGATCCAAGGCAAACAGCTGAGTGGTGAAACGAGGCCTATCAAAATAACACACCACCACACACCCCAAAAATCGATATAGCACGAGACTATATGCCTGTTACATGTATATATACACACCGGCAAACTCCGCAAATATACCATACCAATAAATCGAGCAAACTGGGGGAGGGTTACACATCTATAGAATCTCCCCCCAAAAAAGTCCCAAGAAAAGAGAGCACCTACTATAAAGAGGAAGCGGCGCAAAAACCGTAGGTAGCACAGGCTACAAAAGGGGGTTGAAGCTTGTGTTTCATCTCCTGTATGAGACGTCCTGCGCTGCCGATTAAATATGCATTTTTTTCTCTCGGCGGTTCATGCGATCAAAAGAATTTTTAGATGCCGAGTTATAATTGCCGGAAAAAAATGTGCGACCACTCGGCATGCATGTATATTCACGGTCACGGATTTTGAGAATGCAGTTCGGCCCGATTGTGACGACCCCGTACTAAAATGTTGTTTCTACGAAACTCGCAGGGAAAGCACAGACCAGGTCGGACCGATGGTTGGCTTTTGAGGCGCTCGCGCTCGTATTGGAACAATGGATGTAGCAATATGCCCGAGCGTTCTCTTAATACGGCTGTTTACTTTTTTGTTTCTTTCGGGACAAGCAAAGCTTCGATCAATATATATGATACTCGACTTGCAGGTTCACGGTATCCCAAAAGAGAAATTCAGACTTTGTAGAGACTCTACGTGTCGACATCTGTATCGACGAAAATATATGAGATATTTAGTTTGGGTCAGTAAGGTTTCGGACTTTCTGGGAGACCATGAGGCTCCCGTTTCTGAATATACGCCGCTGGTTACTTCGGGCCTTTAATCAGGCGGTGAAGATAAGTAGTTAACATTATAAACGGCGAGTCATGGTTCTTTCGGTTGATGAATTAGAGGAAATCAAAGCTTGTCGCATGATCAGATTTTGAGATCGAGGCAATCATATCAAGCTGTCGAGCAATACATCTCATAGAGAACAAAGCTCCTATGGCACAGACCTGCTGTCCGTTTTGGTATCACAACTCCCCCAACAAATTTGTCAGAACCAAAAAATCAAGATATTTTTACCGAGGATCTTAGGTCATGTAGACTCCTTTCGATCATATTACCCCGCCTTTCCGTAAACTCAATATATCTTTTAATCTGACGACCCCCTTGCCACCCCAACCTTCCGGGCCGTCTTCTACAGACGGTCTGACTCGACAATACCACCCCCAGCCTCTACGATCTAGCTCTGCCGAATCAAGGCTGTGCACCCAGCTTTCGTAGACAATGTGCAAAGCTCCTAGTACCAATGGCAGCATCTCCTTCGAGAAGGATCGCACGAGGTAAGAGTGTGCCGCATGAGGTAATTGTATAGGAAGCGCCGACGGGTTGAGTTTGCTGGCGGTAGGCGGATTTGCTAAAAGTTTCGGCGAGAGAGCCCAGTATACCGGTTCGTCATAGGAAACAGACGGTGCACCAGCACGGTGGATACCGGTACCGGTACCGGTACTGCTACTCGCGACAGAAGTAGCTACATTGCCAGTTGACTGGTCATCTTTGCTCACGTTTGCACCATCTCCAAGGTTGATGCTGGCATCGACGGTCGATTTCCCGTCGTTCTTGCCACGTTGTTGCATCTGATTCTTCCCCTGTCTTTCAGCGCCGGTTTCAGTTTCGGTGGTCACGCCTGCTGCCACGTCCCACCTACGCAGAACGGGAATCTCCTTCCCCAAAACTCGCACCCGTTTGTATCCTTCTTCCAACTCTTCTTCCTTGCCGTCGTCTTCTCGTAGGATTCCAATATTCCTAGCTTTCGATGCCGCGGTAAGTTCCAACAGCCCCTGGGCGAGAGAGAATCGTGAGCTCATTGGTAGCCACGGGTGTGTATATTCGAGTGATACGACGGCGAAGGCGAGGAGAAACGGCGCACGGTTTGTGGTTACAGTTGCGGTAAACATTTGCTCTTCATTTTTGATAGGAGAGGGTAATTCGAGACCCGTTTCCCATGTTTGAGGGTTTGACGTATCGATTATGGGTGTGGGATTTGCTCTCCTTCGTTTGGAAGGGGATATAGGTGATTCATCTGGATTTTTGGGTCCGTCTTCTGTTGTGCTTGATGAGCGTTTCTTGGAGCTAGGTTGTGGCTTCGTAGCCCTTTTTGCAGCGGAGAACACCTGTTTCGCGACTTTTTCATCGGGAAATATTTTGAGGAGTTTGTCAAGTGATGATTTAGCAATTAAGTCTGGGCTATGGAGATATAGGTTAGACGGGTTTCTGGATACATTATTCACGTGTGGGTGTTGATATTAACCTTGAGAGGCCGTCTGTGAGAAGCGGCTTGGCTTTGCCAATTGCATCTCGTAGCGGAAGCTTTGCCGGGCCGGTGAGGAACCTGAGAAGATTTTGAATATCTGAAGATGCCATGGTTTTTTGACTTCCTATTTGTAATAATGCCTTCAATGCTGAGCTGAGATAACCTTGCGGTTGGGATCACGGGCTGAGGGGCGTAATGGGGCGACGCGACGATGCGGTTGTGTTGATGTTGCGATGGCACGTGCGCGGGAATCTGGTTATCCAACGCTGTCAACGCTTTTGCTTAGAAGGAAAGATTGAAGCATTTCTGAGATCGAGAAAGTCTCCTGGTGTACTCTTGATTAATCTGACTAACAGGATTGACAGCATTATTACCGCGTCGGGTTCTAATTGCACTTGTGCATGTTTGTATTCATGAGATATTGATAAAACTTACATAAATTGCTATTCCCGCTGAACTCATGAGGCTGCAATCAGGACTTTTGCAAGCTCTCAAGCTATAAACAATGAGCTTTTTAGCTTCGGCCTAATCAACTTGATCGTGAGGGATGCGTGAATAGTTGCGTATGTATATTACAGCATTTAAAATTATATTCTCTATACTACTAGTAACATCGGGCACACAAGGCACAACGATATTATATCTAACTTGCTAAGAAAACTATATCACAGTAAAGAGCTAATCAAGCTTACAAAGAACCATAGCACAACAACAGAACTA
This sequence comes from Dactylellina drechsleri, assembly GCA_036971345.1. Classification (NCBI taxonomy): domain Eukaryota; kingdom Fungi; phylum Ascomycota; class Orbiliomycetes; order Orbiliales; family Orbiliaceae; genus Dactylellina; species Dactylellina drechsleri. The sequence goes on from JAJTUB010000008.1 coordinate 383,975, forward strand.
ACAGCTTAATCGATCATCTCAAATATAAAAATAAAATAAACCAAGAAAGAAAACAAACGTATTGCTGCCATCAGACTATATCAACCTTAGGCCTCTTCGTCGCTCCTTTCAGTTCTTTCACGGACATATTCGATTAGTGTGTACAATGCCCTTTCCATTCCCTTCTAATCCCTCCATCTCCATCACGCCGGCCCTTTCCTCCGTTCATCATCTTCACAACTGTAAAGCAAAAATACAAGATTATAGTCATAGTCATAGACCCCAAAAGTGGATAAAACTAAGAGAAGAGAAAAAAGAGTGAGTGAAGAGAGTAAACAGGAGTTAAAAAGACAGAAAAATATAAAAACAGGTAAAAAAGCCCTAACCGCTCGCAGAACAATCCAATCAGTAAAATGAAGCAAGTCTACTTTTTATGTTTTGATTTTTTGGCTTTGTATTCTTCAACTCCCGACCAACCGTCGGTGCCCTTGACTACGCGGTAATACTGCTACCCTCCGTCGACGTTTCCGGTTTCGATTCTTCTGCTTCCGTCGACGACGGAGCAACAGCTTCTACAACCTTTGCAGCAGCATCCTTGATGGCATCAACCGGTCCGGTAGAAGTACTCTCTTCCTCAACAGGAGCATCCTTCTTCTCGTCTTCCACGGTCTCTGCCTCGGTATCAGCTGGCACCTCTTCACTCTTGAGTCTCTCCTCCATAGGTCTGGCAATCTTACTCGGCTCGTCGTCAAACTTTGTCTCATCAAAGCTGACTTCGTAGTCGTCACCAATAGAGTAAACCGTGATGATGGAACTGAAAGTGAGCTTGGGCACGTGAGGTGCAGGGGTAGCCTCTCCACCGGCGGCGGCGGCAGCGGTGGTGGGTTTTCGCTTAGCTGGACCTCTAGCACGAGTCTTTCGGACGTCTTCTAAGGGTTCTCGTTCCTTCGGTTCGGCTTCTGCTGAAGCTTCTGCGGGTTCTTCCTTCTTCGGAGGAGCCACGGGTCCCTTTGATAACCTGCTGTTAAGGTCATTCATAAAATTTGCACGAAGGGCGGCGATGCCACCCCCGACTCGTCCTGGAACCATTGGTTTTGGCTTGGGTGGAGGAGGTGAACGGGAATCTTCGGGAGATGAGGAGCCGGCGGTTGTAGCACTTGACGGTTCGCTCGTCTTTTTAGTTGGACGTGGTGGAATTGATGGCTTGGGACGGTCTGGGACCACAGGTGCGTGTTTCGAGGAGTCCGGAGATACGGGGGAGTTCTCATCCGTTGGAACATGCTTTGTAAGCCGAATTGGGACGATAGGTGGGGCTGCCGATGTCTGTCCGGGTTCGGTTGCCTCTTTCGACTCTGCTTCTACCGCCTTTTTCGCTTCCTCCTCGAGCCTAGCTTCTTCCTTGAGTTTTGCTTCTCGAGGGTCATAGTAGTCGTCGTCCTTTTCCTCAACTTGGTCTTGAACTTCATATGTGGCGTGAGAGCTCTCTGGAGCGTCCTCCCAGACGTCCTTGCTTGGGAAACGTTGACTGCTGGCCTGCTTGTTAAGTTTGGGGCGGGATGGCGTTCTTGGAGGAACGCCAGCTGGGAAGAGAGGAGCGTGCTCCTTGACAGGACTTGGAGGATCGCTGATATCGTCTTCTGGGACGATTGAAGGCGAGTGGCGGGATCTGTTGGAGGATGGAGGACGGCGGACTTCCTGGGCGGAGAGTCCGGGCGAGATTGCTGGTGGATTCCGAGCTGGATACTTACCAGCTTCATCGGATGCTAAGATTGGCGTACCTTCCGCGTGTTCATCTTGGAAATCTTCCCAAGGTGTATGGCGACCAGAAGTTGGAATGGTCAAGCTGGTGCTGGACGCATTGGTTATATTACCGTAGATACCATGACTGCCGTTACCGGCTTCTTCAAGGTTCGGAAGCTGGTGAGTCGTATCATCCTCGCCTTCGAGTGCAGAGACGGCGGTGGAAAGTGGGGACTTTGTTGGGAGTCTTGCACTACCGGGTGTGACTTGAGGGGTATTGTTTCTCGAGGTGATCTCGTCACTAGCAAGATATCCAATCTCCTCGTCCGGAACACCTTCCAGACCGGGTGTCGTGGCGACACCGAGCCCGTCAGCCTTCATGACGCTCCTGGCGAGGTCATCGTGACTTAAAGAGTAGGCGCCGTTCTGTCGGTAAACCTTGTTACCGGACGGATATGCACCATAGTCTCCAACCACCATAGGTCCATCTTCTGCAGGAAGATGGGGAGTATGCTGGCTGCGACGCTTAGCTCTGCTAGCGGAGCGAGAGTCTGGAGCTGGATGTGGAGCTTGAACATCTCCGGCAAATTCTAGCATGGGCACTCGCTGGCCAATCTCGGGAATGTCATCCTGCTGAGGCGCCTTTGGCATCTCAGACGCTGGTCTGACGGCCATTGGATGATGCAAGTCAAGATCGGGATCGATCTTTATCTTCTGTTCTGGAGACGAAGGGATATGTTTTGATTCGTCCTGACTCGGGGTCAGAGCATCTATAGTGAGAGCTGGAGCAGCTGGAGCAGCGGCAGAGTTAGCGGAATTGGATTCTGGAAGAGGAGACTTTGAGCGATTTCTGACTGGGCGGGCAGGTATCGAGGGTGGAGCCGCACCAGAAGCCTCGGGAGGCGATGTAGCAGTAGGCCTCGAAGGACGAGGAGGTACAGCCGGTAATGAAGACATGATGGGTTTAATTATTTGTATCGTGTGACCAGATTTCCCCTTATTTTTTCGTTTCTTTTGTTTATTCCTTCTTATCTCTGAACAATATAAATTTAGGAAAGAAGAGTAATTTTGGAGATAGTGAACGGGAGGCTGTTGTTATTATGGTGATGGTTGGTGGTGGTGATGATGGTTGCAGGCCCGAATTCTGGCTGAATAGACTTGCTTATCGTGTGCGAGAGTTCTGCGATAGTTTTCTGTCGAGGCCTATCAGCGTCACAGAATTAGAAATGGTTGGTCCACACGCAAGATAACCAAATCGACAGCAATAATAGTAATAATAAAAGACAATTAAATGCTCAAGAGCCGCATCGGAGGAGCCATAGCGCTAGTACTCAGTTATATCATGCAGCAGCAGTAGGCAAGCAGGCTGAGATGAGCAGCTCCGGACGAGGTCTGATTAGTCTCGTTGTATTGGGTAGTGTTGGAGATAAGCTGAAGGCCGATGGCGACGGATTCCAACCCACCGCCACAGCACCCACAGCACCACAGCAATCAAGAAAAACAAGAGGGAAGCGGAGACAAGGCAATAACTACAGTAAGGGGGCGCAGCAATTAAGGTTGATGATATCTGCGGGTGGTGCAACTGGCACCGATTGATAGAGGTCACTGTACTCTTGTTCCTCGCTCACTTTGCACTTAATGAGCATTCTACCTTAATCAAGAAAACCGTTAATCCCGGGCTAAGAGCTCACTCAGCTGATCGCTTAGAGAACAGCTAGGGCAAAGATAGGGACTGCCGGGAATTAAACTGCAATCTTTTTCGTGCAATCGTGAGAGAAAAGACGAAGACGGAGGGAGAGAGAGATAAAGGCTGGTGATTGAGGGAGGGAGGCCGGGGAAAGAAGGACAGGTATATCTAACACGACGATAATTGATACAATTTCTGATAGCAATGGATATTATGTGTAAAACTGGTTTCAAATTCTTCTTTCTGTCTGATAAACGTACAAATATGGGTCGCTTGTAAAATTGGCAAATTTAATCGAAAGTATAAACGCTGACGGGATTTCTTATCGAAAGGGAAATGGTGGCCGTATTCCGCTGGAAGGACTAGCTGGCTGGCTGGCGATAGAAGTGCTCAGCCGATCGATTCGACTCGGATATCAAGATGATATCTGTATCTGTGCGATATCTGAGATAGTGAGATACCGGGAATTATAAGCTGGATATATGCAATGGAGGTGTGGAGATTCGCTCTGGTATGTAATCGAAACACAAAAAAGCAGACAGCAGAAAAGACAAAAGGATGCCCTATCAAAACCGACCAGACACCTAAGCTAGCTCTCCCAAGCTTCCAAAGCTCCGTAGTAGAAGGCTCTGACTCTGGAGAATGTAAGGCAGCGAAAAAAAGGAGTCGACAGACAGCTAGCTATCCCCAGTGCATATATATGCAGGAAGCTCGAGCTGTTGGGATCCAGCTACGTCGTTCCACAATGCCGGACAGTACCGATGCAGCGCTACAGTATAATAATAATATTTCTGTACCTTACAAGTACCAGAGAATAGAAAAAGAAAAGAAAAGACCATCCACAGCAGCCACTTTTCAGTCAGCAAAATGGAAAAACGTTTCCATTGGGCCAGCTGCAATTGGGTAGCTATTTTGGAAGCTATCTCCCTCGCATTCCAAGCGGCCGGCAGGGGTGCTCTCTGGCCGATGATCTAGAATGAGGGATAAAATGGAATTGGGGACCAAGCTAGCGCCGGACTTGGAGGGGCAGCATGCCATGCTAGCAAGGAAATCTTACCCAGCCAGCGAAAGGTACGTATCTTTTTGTTTCTTTCGCTCTCGCAGCTTTGGCCTTCTTTGATGTTTCTCTACCTGCATGCGTATTCGGACGCAGATGGCAAAGAATGACCGGTCAGAATGAAAAAATCTTTTCCAGTCTGTTGCTGTGCCAGGGGAAAAGGAAAAAAGGCGCTGTGGTTTGGAGGAGCTGCGGAATTTGAATGGATTTCGATGATACCAACAAGCAGCACAGCCAATGTTAGAGGGTGACAAACAGACAAACTAGCAAACGGGCGCCCAACACAATTGCCGGTTGCGCGTCAATTGCACAAACCCACCTTGCACAGTCGTCAGATGTCAAATATCAAAGTTTCGCTATATCATATCACACCCAGGCGGTTAAAAGAAAAGGTTATTGCGGACAGTTGAAGAAAATAAGATGGTGAAATTGGTAGTTGAAAAGACGTTATGAGAAATTATAAACGTCTACAGGTCGACCAGACAGAAGACCTTCTATTTAAATGTTCATATCAGGATATATGGATTACCGTTGCATTGCAACCCAAGCTTAGTTGCCAACTCTAAAAACTGGTACAAGTTTTTTGACGTAGCTTTTACACGAGTATCCCAAACAGGCGATGGTGAATATCGAATCGAGATCACGAGTCGGCCAACCGAATTCACTAGCTGGCGTTAACCTAGTCAATCGTAATCACAAGCATTTCATAATTCCCTCTAACCCTAAATGCAGGAAATACAATGTAGAATACATTGCTCCACTTGTATTGAAGCCACTCACTTTCTTACATTGTAATATAATCCTAAACCATGATCCTCAATTTGCATATAGCTCTGACACAGCGGAGGTATTAAAAGCGTCTACATGTACCATGTCAAGTTTCGTCTACCGACACCGATATACCCTCCCCACATCTTACCTTCCACCAAGGAATTGTTGATGTGTCGTCCCACTCGACCAATGATACCTCCTCTAAAAGAAATCTCTTCACTCCTTCCCTGCTAGCCATATTTACCCCAGAAAACGGCGCTGAATTTACCCACACGGACACACACGAAAGGATTTCCAACATTTTTTTTCTTTTCTACTGCTCCTGCCGGCCCGCCTCGATCCTCGAATGCAGCATTTGTCCATGTGCCCTCTATATTGCGTCAGTGGCCCTGGGTCTGAGCGAAATACCACAAATAATAAAAAATAATAAAAAATATCTGGCAAACTTAGATGCTTTTTTTTCCTTTTTGCTTTTCTTTCTCATTTCGGGGTATTCCAAAGCAGCCCTTTTGAATTTTATTTTCCTGAAGCTTGAAATTTTTCTCTTGAAAAAGCATCGTTAAAAGAGCTCGTTGAGCTGCCTCTTACGGTCAACTCTGCGGCAACAAGCCGACGCAAAAGTCAAGTTTTTCACCAGAACTCCACCGCGTCGCTGTCACCGGCAGGCAAAATTAAAACGTATCGCTCGACTAAACAGCCACGGAGGAGAAAATATTCTCTCGCTCATGAATAAACGCGCGTTGTAATGCCATCTCGTAAGGTTTCTCGTAAACCAATCAGCTAAGTGGCGGCTCAGCTACCTGCCACATCCCAAACCAAGCACGTCACGTTTGAACCTCCATCCCTCTTCCTTCGTTGATTCTTACCGCAATTCTTCAAGAAATTAGCGAATTTCTGTTCCATTTTATGTAATGGCCGTCTAATTCTAACTACATCCGGACCGTCAACTCCCCGCCACATTCCGTACGTTGGACGACGGCCATGAATCGAATTTCAGGTAACCATGTGCGAACGAGTACGTATGTTGTGTATGGTACCGCCGATTCCCAGATGGATCGATTTAAACGAGTTGTCCAAAAAAAATAATTTTTAAATTTGACGAGCTCAATCGAGAGGCACGAGATCGATCCTCTCTCAGCCTAGGATATTGAAACTAAGTGTGCACTGCTTCATGGATGGATCTCGTTCGAATTCTGGCCGGCCGTACTATCGCGGTAGACCGAGTGTGATTCAAATGTCACCTGAGCGTTCACATTACTTACCCCTCATGCGATGCGAGATCCATGGATCAGAGATCTCAAGCGAGCGATGAATAGCTTTACCGTATCCGCTAATGATAGCAAATGTGATGGATGGATGTGTGTGTGATGAGCGGTGCATTATCTCCATGTGTTTACAGATTGCAAGATTGATAGCATCAATATCAAAACCGTGAGATCTCAAGTCGCGAATCAATTCATTATCAAAGGAGAAGCGAACATGAACCGGACCTGTCGTACAGCAATCAGTACTGTGCACTCCGAGCTGAGCTCCCACAAGATTAATTGAAGCTGCAGAGGAGCGATTCAGGTAACGCTAACTAGCCCGTACAGATGCCAGTAATATAACCAGACCACAGAATGGCGAAGCACCGCAGTACCGTTATCCGGAACAGCTCCGTGCGGGATAGCGGGAACCGGCCTTCTTTGACCCATTTTTTGCCCCCCATCGATAGATGAATGTAAATGAGTGGATGGATGAATACGTGCGCCCTGCAACGCAACTCAAGAAACCTCCATTGCATTGCTTTTCTCACACGCACGCACGCGTCAAACTCATTATGTGATCGATTCGATTTTTTTGATTAAGTCAATGTGTACAAATATGGACCCCCCCTGGTTCCGGACCACCTTTCAACAACTCAAGAAATAATATATTATTGAACATATTTCATACGATACTAGAGCTATAAATACAAAAACTATATCAATTTACTGGCTTTTTGCAAGATCATCACTTATGTAACCTGGATAATATACTGCCTGCGGCTGGATACAGCTGGATCATCGGAGAGGTGCTTCCACCTCTGCAATCACCTCATCGTCTTCCACAGCTGATTCTGCCTCATCTGATACATCAATAGGAGGCTACTCTGGTTTTAATCCTCGCTATACAGCTATATCTGCAAGAGTAATAAATCTCTCGTTCGGTTCCATGCGCACCTTCTTTCTTTTGATTGGCCAAATAGCCTCCAACTCAGCCTCTGCAACTTTGAATTTCTATTCCACTAAAGCAAACCAAACCACAAATTTATCCCAACCTCTACTAATCTTACAAATTGCTAGGCATGTAAAAAGACTTCATATAAAAAATTTAAACATATAACTAATATCTTAGCTTTTCATAGGCGTGGTAATATTGAAAATTGGCCTAAAAACTAGGGTGGATGGCTGCTAAGCTACTACCCAACAATTTTACAATAATTTATAACAATTGCAGGGGTAAAGTCCAATTACCCTCCATCCTACAGTAATATTCTTTACTATAAAAGCAACTATACATGCCTTAGCATAAAACTAAAGGAATAACGCCTTATTTATGCGTATAGCATCGTTCAAACTCACAAACTCACCCAGTTACCATCAATATACCACCTTCAAGGTTGAAAAGCATCCCAGATCTAATGGCTAAATAACATAAGAGATATGGGCAAGTAGAAACAACATATATACATTATTAAGATAGTACTGAACCATAAACTCATCAGTTGTGTATAAACCATGACCATTAACTACTAGTAACCTTACCTCTGAGGAATTGCTGGTAGCTGTTTCCAGCAAAAATACCTCCATTAACCACTTCAATACAATAGCATTACTTGTCCAGCTATTCTTTGAGCAAGTTATCTGCCACCTGGGATTATTTTTTAATATTTCTATACAAAACTATTAATCTTGAATAGTCTTTGCTTTAAAAATCACCAAAAAATTAAGCACAACACCTGTAGCAAATATACACTTGATAAATGAAATCCAAAAGCATGAATAATTTGTTTTTACAGGGACCTAACCTTCCTAGCAGTTAGAGCTTCCAATAACAAAACTGTTTATACCCATTTTAGCCATTATACCACCCTTATTTGCGTTATATTGCTGTTTTGGGGGGATCCAAAATATAGTTTTGTACAAGCTAAATAACTTATTTATATTCATTGGATTTGTACAATTAACTCACTGCCAGTCAGTATGATGACTAAGTTTAATCTTAACCTATGGATAACAGTCTAAGAAGTTGCTAATCCATCATTTACCCAATAAATTACTATCACCTTATATTTTAAAGATCTTGGTGGCGATAGCCCAAAATTGGGCATACATAAGAGTGTATCCAAGGGCTTCCTAACACAAAATCCATTCTACAAAGTCTTCTTCTTATACTTTAGAAAGCCGCTACTGGCCTTCATAAACCAGACTATATAATTATTAAATACCTAATCAGTTCCAGAGAGTAGAACACAATATTGCATAAATAGTAGCAGCAGTTCTCAATAACTGGCCGTTTTTGAAAGCTTCTATCGCCGCAGCCATATCCACTTCGTTATATGTGCGTTTGCTAGCCATCTCCAATTTATCTTATGAAAAACTAGTTTGTTTGGCTAAATATTGTGGTTGTACGAGGAAGAATAAGATCACGCGTGTGATCGCGTGAAGGCGAGTTTTTACGAAAACGCGTTGTTCAAAACTAGGGGTGGTCCATATTTATACACATTGACTTACATCATATCGCCAACGACGTCGTGGGTCGCTAATTTAAGTCGCGAAAGAGAACGTACAAGACATCAACGAAGAGTGGAAGTGAACGGGGTTTCCGACTTCTGGTCATTAAATCTGGGCGAATAAGATTACGTTCAAAAGCTATCGATCGAAAAGGTCGAAAATCACATCAACTGACTAAGATCCAGACTTTTGAGCCTCGATGGCAAAGTTTGAGAAAATGTAAAAGATTCGGACTATTCGGAGACGGCAATATAACTTCCCCTTCACTAACACATATAGCTAATTCCCTATAGCTAATGAACATCAAGAAAGAAACATTCGAAATAATAAAATCTGTTCTCGTCTCTAGATATAGATCGTCGATATGGCGTCAAATCGACATTTAGATTTGCGTAAGAATTTCACTCGGGCAAAAGTACGGCCGTTATAGGTTGCCCATCGTCTCGTCACTTGCCCACGGAATTTAAGACAACATGGACAACACATATTGCTGCAGGTCGTCCTTAGCACACCATAGAGGTTCCAATCATCATGCATTATGTTTAAATTCGTTCAATTAGGCTTATAGCCGGGCCTGTAAGTGACTTAATTGAGAGATAAACTTTTTTTATAAGAATTGAGGCTGAAATTGAGACTCTTGGATTTGATAGCGTACTTGGAAGAAACTAGAAGGATACTTCCATTTTTGTAGCTCTATTAGCACTATAGCGGCGCCAGCTTAAGCTTCAGATATTCATTATTGATTTACTATTAGGGTGATCGCTATTCCTGTAGTTTCCTTTAGGGTAGCCGCGCTCTTATCATCACCTGGTGCTATTTAGGAGAGTCACATTCTGTCAGCTTTCTCTTCCGTTTCTTTTTCTTCTATTCTCTTTGTTCTCCGCCAATGCTATGACTGATATCCCAACCAGAATCATCAGAACAACTTTTGATCGATAGTATTTTCCAAAGTTCTTTGTAACCTTATTCTGATTAATGAAAATCTATTAAAAGTCACTCTTTAACTTTACTCAGAATACACCGTACTTCTAACGCTCCATTTCTCGTGCATCCTAACGTACTAATACCATCTTCATAACAGCCACTGAAGCGATGGAGAAATCAAACTCTTCGAAATCTTTGATCAATGGCCACCAGGACCCTCTCAGTGAAAGAGCGTCCAGCCGCTTTCGCCCTGGCGAAATTCCCTATGCTGATTTAGTTTCCAGAATCAATGCTTATCTTCCCGTTAATACTAGCGTGATGGAACTTCTCTCAGAGCATAACGCTGCCACATCTCGTTCCGATTCTTGGAGTCAGCACAGTAGATCAAAGAAAAAGATGCTCGTAAGGTGCCTTACTCTTGATCCGGATACTCTTGAGATTTGCAGTCCTTTCTCTCCAGCGTATAGAGTCATCGAACTCCGCGGAAGCGAAACGTATGAGGAGCTACTTGAGCTCGTTTCTAGGAAATTTAAGTTCGACGATGCTCCTAGCAAGACGCTACGATCTATCCAGTGTCACGACGCTTCTGAGACCATTCAGATTGTGATTGACGGCGACGACGCTGTCAGTTACTTTTTGGAACGTGTAGATGAGCTGAGAATGTCCGTGTTTGCGTTCGATAGTGAAAAGGTCTGTAACCGGAACTTAGGATTTGAAACTTAGAATTATCATCTGTTAGATGCTAATATGCTCCTGAGAAATTAGCAAAGAAGACCATCTACAAGAATTGGTGGTCAGCTTACCTCACAATTCAACCCTTCTGCCACCCCACACAGCCAGCCCAGGCAGAAGCGCTCTAGCTCTCCCCGAAATCTTAACCACGACGAAGCTGCTGCATCTTGTGACAGGTTTGTCGCCAATGATAGTTATGATCAGTCCCACCGCGGCCGAGCACTGGCCTCTCACTCTGAGCGAGATACTCGTCAATGTTCTAGGTCTGCTAGTCCGGCTAAGGAGGGGGGGTATCCCTTTCGCGACCGTAACTATCAGAATGACCGACGAGAGTATAACTGCGTGCGAAGCGAGCTCTTTTCCCGTACCGCTTCCATCTCGCCGGCCTCCTCCCGCCCTCACTCCCCGGACCGAGACCAAGACAGTATATCCGCCCGTGGGAGAACCAAGGCGCATACTCCGGGCTACGATCACCCTCTGCATGCAGAGGACAGTCAATACGACGAAGAGAAAGAAGATGGTGAAATTATGGCCCCGGAATTGAACGGGAGCCTACGAGGATTCTCCCTAGATGCCCCTTTGAGGGCACCCAACTTGAGTTCCGGCCAGTCGCAGACTCTGCACGCATCCGCCTCCTCCTACAATGGACGGCAATGCGAAGAGGGTACCGGTGCGCTACCGAACAACAACCAACGCTATGTAGATCGTGGAGATAATGTTTCGGAAGCTCGCTTTTGCAGGGTATATATATCAGAAGCAGGCAAGAACCAATGGGTTCTCTATGATGTGGAGAAACTGAGAGTGCGCGTCGATACCTCTGACCGCCTCCATTCCCCTTGGGACAAAGTGGCCGACGAACTGTACGATCGGACCAACAAAGTCCTAGCGAATCCTACTCATGTTGGTCGCCAGCGGAATCTTGTCCTCATGGTCTACATGAGAGTGTTGCCGCGGCCCTCGGATGGTAAGTTTCTAAACCCTCAAATGTTCACGCTATTTTGAGGATTAGGATGCTAAAATATTTTGACGTTATAGCTACCATATACAATGCGGACGGCGACGTTGGGGTTTTAATTAACCCTCGCTCACTTGAGCGCGGTTCCTTCAGACACACCTTCATAGGTGCAGATTTGGTGATCGAATTCCGCACCATACCAGGCGCAAGGTTCATCACCAGGAGCACCGAGACTCATGCGCCGGCGACGATAGAGGGACCAAAGATAAACCGTGCCAGCCATGTCGGGATCAATCTTGATGCCGCGGTTGGTCGGATCGACCATCCAAATTACAAGGCCATTCAAGCTCTATGTAGTGCTCTAAGATCCGAAGCAGAGGCGATGGACGTGAGGATCGAAGTAGCTCGCGCCCAATTAACAGGCGGCGCCCGTAAGGTTCTATCTTATCATGGGAACTGGTGTCAACATGATCCATCGCTGGCCGACAAAATTTTACCGGGGCAGGTTATTAGAACTAGCTACTAGGACGCATATGCCCATTTGTTCTGATATTATAATCTGCTCACAATTACAATTAGTTTCGGTCTCGGACGCTGTTCGTTGCTAAGTTTTGAGTAACTCCGCCTCGCAACATTACACAGCACAACGGCGGGACTAAAATCGAGACTAAATTACAAGGAAAACAATAAGAACGGTAGCAATGATGACTACAATGATCGTAATAATGATAATGATAATGATAAATATACGCTAAAACGAGCATTATGACTAATCTTAGACGTGAGAACATTAGACCGAATTTAAATTGAGACGATATATGCAATATCGTCTCTTGAACCATAAGACGATATGTATATAAGGCAACTCGTTTCCAAAAAGTAGGCGAAAAGTGAAGCGACGAGTGAAATTAGACAGACCAATATTTGGGTATCATAATATTATATATAAACTAGATTTCATCTTGGGTTCGATTCTCACTTACGACCTAACATGGAATGAGGACTACTCAATGATCGATGCTCATGCTACGCTACTGCGTGTAATTAATTTATGCTTCTTGGGCGCGGGTAGATGTTTGCAGATCTGAGATTTATGGATAGGTACTTACTGGTACCGAGCTATTTCAACGTTTTATACCGCCAATATCTTGACTAAATGAGTTCTTACTCTCCAATTATCATGGTACAGGGGTGCTTATTGTATTTTACACGATATTAATTCGGAGGAGGGTAGTCACAACGCATTTCCGGTGCCTGGATGTTGCAACTGCCTTTTCGGGAAGGTCGATTACTTGATGTAGTAATAGTAATTTCCAGATCAATTATCAGGAAGATATTACTCACTATGTCGCGAATGTTAAGGCCATGATTAGTACTTGCGGGAGATATATATTAGATCGTGTAATCATAGACTCCTGAAGGACCTACTCTAGAAGAAATTCTGCTCATGTATATTGTGGCTGATTGAAACGTGGCTATTATCGATAGGAAGGTCGATATGCATCGCGATCGATCGATACGGACTATGGATTATAGTTTATTTATCCATATATTTATGCATTAGGCTGGTAAGGTCTATTCCCTGGAAATGGTATGTATTCGGGGTACGCATAATGTATCGATGGGCGACAACTGATGACCGGGCCCCGCCGGTTATGATACGAGGTACTCAAGGGCTGTGCACGTAGAGCTATCACCCTGAAGCACGGTGCTCGGGGGGAGTTGAATCAAAGGTCGATTTATCGATGGTAATCGGCCTGGCCCCGACATCGACTAATATCGACCGCGAATTAGAATTGTAGCATTTAATCACAAGTATATAAGTCTAGTCTTATCGATACGACATTTTGGGGATTTTTTTTTCTTTCTCTTATAATGTATATGTATATAGTTTTTTTCTAGCCGTGAGAACGCTGGTTTGCCTCGTGATTCGTTGAAGCGATCGATCAAACAATTTGACTTAGATATGAACACCAATTGGCGCGTCTCGGGCGGCCAGTTGACACGTTACCACAGGTACCGGGCGGCATGAGATTCATGCAAAGGAGATAATTCGGACCGGACCGAAATCACGTCATGATATCAATAGAGCCTGCGTATCTAGAGTGATAATATGATATCGATAGATTCATCATGCACCGCAATACAATGAGATAGAAGGGATTTGTATCGACCATGCTGCGTCTTTCTCTCTTGTGATCAAAACCTTCTCGTTTACTTTCGGTCATTTTGGCTGATCCAAGCTCGAGCTTAAGGCCACGAAAATTATTTGCGACCTGAAGAAGTGTCAGCATGACTCTCCATTAGTACGTCATGACTCGGATATCGATAGATATCTGTCATTACTGTCCAGGTACCGTGATATCACCAGGTTATCGAACCAGACAGACATCACCTATACCTGGAAATGGCCACGTTATTTCAAAGCTAGTGAGTGTAACCCTATCCCCCCAAAAAGCATGTATCCGCGGTGTCATTTTCCGTGTTCAACCACGGGTCAGAGCTGCAGAGAAATCCACACAATACGAGGAGGCGGTGGGAAGGAACCGTAATATTCTCCATTCCGGTGGCTAGAAAGAGTGCGCTGCCCTTTGAGTCGCACTCTACATATGTAGGTGGGGAGCCGCGGCCGAACAACATGCATATAACTCTCGGCATCGTACCCACAATATAGGATAGGTTTCAAAGCCGTGCCCCAGGGCCCTATAATATACGAACGAGCTCGTAAAACTGTTTCGGTATACTCCTCGTTCTCGCGTGTTATATATAAGTTCGCATTGAAATGCATCCTGTTCAGCCCTAGGTTCGAATTCTTGGCCCAAAGGATGCGAATCAAATGGCTAGTGGTAGCGAGCCTAGACCAAAAATTTAAACACTCTCGAAAATGTTGAGTAATCACCAAACGAATCGACGAACAGCTAGCGGCCCGGTAACCGTGCAATTTCCCAGTTCCCAGTGCTTGAGGGAATTCTTTAGGATATTATTGGTCAATTGGAATGGTTAGGCTATTTGATTGAAATTTTTTGAGATATGAAATAATGTTTCGTAAGTTTTAGGAGTATACTCATCACCCCGATTTCGTGGAGCGAAATGTAGAGAGAGATTTTGGCGAAAATTTATCTTCCTATGGCAGTTCCGCGATTAATTGATTAGAATTCAATTTGAGGTTACATTATTCGATTAGATATTCAAGTCACTATGTGTATTCCGAATAGAAATAGAATTTTTCCACGAAATAGCGCGTCAAAAACATAATTGACGGTCTTCGTATGCAATGATTAGATGTTGGTATATATAAATATCTTTAAAGTATTCCTTTTAAGATATCCAATAACTTATTTGGTAGGAACCAAATGCTTTCTATAGCCAGGTTAAGTACTTGTGCAACTCAGAACTTTGAACGTCTTGGGGGCTTAGCTAGGTTATGAATTTCAGAGGAGCCTAAAATTTGTCGCATATGCATCAGGTGATAGAATAGTATGAATGCGAATCCTGTTTCGATACGCGATCTAATAAATGTTGGGATTGTACGTTCAGTATATCGTACATATATGCAGCATCGCATGATCATGTGTACGAATTCGAGTACCCAATAACCCTGCTAGGTATATGGAAAATACGAGATACAGGCAAAGGCTAACATACGATCGATTAACTTACAGATAAACATAAACCAGACGCCCAGTAACTGATTTTGTCGAAACTTAGGGTTAGCATGAATATTGCTCCGCACTCGGCGCCTGTTACACTGGCATATTTGAAAACCCAAAGCATCCACCTTCTCATTCGCGCTCGCGATAGCAGTAGCGAGTTCACTTAGGATAATCATTCAACCGGGTAAATGTTATACTCTTATTTGTCATAATCGATGATCGATTTAGTTGATACGGGTTACATAGCATTGCTTACCAAGTCGGCTATTTACACCGAGAATTGGAATTCCCCGGATTCAACAAGAGGCATAAACCATATGATGCACCCCATCAAATACCATCTCGGTTGATGCCTGGGGTTAAGGTACGGTAGATTCCGGTCTTTTGGATGAATTGTAATCACACCTATTTACTCATATAAACTCTGTGTAAGCAGTCAAGATGTGGCCAAAGGTCGACAGAACAGCCCCAAAGGCACCACTTGGCTTCGTTGAGGTCGCCGTCAAAGTCGATAGTTGAGTGGTTAGAATACGGCTTTGCAAGAACCAATCAAGCGATAAATGTGTATCGTCGATTGGCCGTGCGGTGGCGATCGTCTTAAACTCGAGGTTTTTTCTTGATATAGAATCATCTCAAATCATAGGAAGACAAGGCACACTCGCGTGTGTTGGGTTTACGGAGTAACATAGGGGGAAATTACTTTTTGACATGAAGTGTTACTAATATCACAGAGGCAAGAATAGGAGAACTTAGTCAGTAGCAGCGCTGCTGACATGTGAAGTTGCCTCCTAGTGGGGCTATACGATTGATCTTATAAGATCGCTGAATTCCGAAAAAAAAAAAATATTCAACTGCAAGTACATATAAAACCCATAAAAGAGGCGCGGTTTTATATGCAGCGGAGATAGTACAAAAGGCTTGGTCGTTAGCATCAAGTACCAAACCATGGTTTGGACGAACGAACTGCAGGCGTCGATACAACCAAGAATACTTTTAAGATCAACGCATGCGATGCTGTGTAGACGCGAAACTCGAATGGTTTCATTTCCTAAAATTGTCTAGTGCCCCTGATCCTGAGCCTCCTTCGAAAAGGTGCAATGGTCTGCCCGGAGTTTGCATGATATGCGAACTAGGGTTGGTCCGGCCCTACCTCACGTCAGATTTGCTCAAACCGGACCCTTCGCCAACAGATGGCCTTTAATCATGATTGAGGTCTAGATGGAAATCATGCAACTAGACTGTATTTCAGGCCTGATACTCGAGTCTTGTAGAAACTTCCTTTCTAATCATCGCCACTGTTTCAGTTCACGGTTCCAGGATAAATAAATGGAGGAGTAGGCCTATGTCGCAACTCTCGTCAACCGAATGCTGCAGTATGCTGAAGCCTTGAGCAAATCAAGCTCAAAGATGTCTTTTCTCGGATTGAAGCTCGGATCTGGGCAAATAATTGCTCCGAACTCGAATATTATGATTTTAGCTCCGTCGCAATTAAAGGGCATTGACTTAATTCCATGGTTTTGTGGATCCATGGAGAAGTGACTCTGGTGTTCGTAATAATGTACGCCTCACGGCCGGCTCCGCCGGTCGGAGAGACGTTCACCGCTAAGGAAGTCGAGAAGGTTGCCCTAATATCGACTCAAAATTACATGCCGGCAAATGGGTATAGACGATGGTGGCGTAATGTCCAACGTCGGCTCTACCATTTTTCTGCGGACTTCGATCCGGCGACGCACCGTCCGAGGTGTGGCTGCGGCACCAAATGTGTTTCAAAGCAGCTCAAGCTTTGCGTCTCAACGTCTTCACAAGATCGAAATATAGGTGGGTGGAAAATGTTCCGAGGCTACCGAAAGTCCGGAGACGACGTAATGAGACCAAGGTGGTCTGCCAGCCTTTTCAGAAACCTGGATATGGCCACACTCTAGAAATAAGATAAATGGCGGATCGATATGTGATAATGCATGAAAGATGTCCCGGGAAGCTTTGTGCTCAGGTGAGGGTAAGCCTTGCACGGCCCCGCCATGAATAATACATACTTGTGGCCGGTTGATGCCCACCAGGGTCAAGGGTGTTGGGCACCACAAACAGCTGTGTAACAATTTGAAATTCGAAACCTAAGTCGATAAGCCCTGAGCATTTTATTCCGACCAAAAACTTGATCGTGAATCGTAGGCATATTAAAAATTCTGCATATTCGCTTACTATTATGCATCAATTGTAGGCGGCGACTGCCCAAATTTAGTGATATTAAGACGAGAGTTTTTTTGATGGTTGACGTTGCAGAGCCATCAAAACCTTGGTAAGGCTTTAAGGATCCGTCAAGTGCGAAAGAGCGAACCTGACTGAGAGCGAATCCAGCTTTAATGCAAACCTAGCTAAAAAGTTAGAAAATTTCAAGTACCCATAGATACGTGTATATACGAAGATACGACGACGTTTATGCGTGGGGATTCTCTAGAGCAATAACCTTGCTTTTCAGCTGTAGATATTCTGCATTTTTGAGAATCTTACACATCCTACTAGTTTGGCGCTTTGAGCCCTAGTCAACCTATGAGGGGACCGAACAAAGACGTTCGAGTTTGATTGGTTCGTTGGGACGGATGACGTCCCGCGATAAGTATCGACATCGATCTATAATGCTAAAGAATCGAGAGGAAAAAAGTAAATGAGCATATGAGCGACCGTGAATCAGACGCGGGATGTGAAGCTATTGGTTCAACTGCCATCTGTTGCCGAAATTGACAATTTGCTGGCGGAATCGGGTAACATAACCCCAGAATTTCTCTCAAACGCACAAGATTATGTAGATGCAATACATATTAATAGGCCCGCCTGCTGAAATAATAAAGCACATTACTGCTCAAGTGACCAGTGTAAAAGATAGAAGCCTTTGAGTCCGATAGCGAATTTGCGCCCAATCAAATTTAGTCAATTCTCAATATAGTTCAACTGGGCCGGCAGATAACCCTACAAGGGCACTGCTCCGGCTGAACAACACGCGGGTCCCACAATTTACCACCACATCCCAGCACCTAAAAGGATTCAGCCAAGCGGATTCTCAAATACTTCATGGATCAAGTGAAAAAGTCTAGTTGGTATATAATTTTTGGAACGAAAGACTGTCAAAGTACATTATGGTACACAAAAAATCAAGAAAAGCTCAAAACAGGTGAGGCCCGCCTCATCCGTCATCGAAAGTAATGAAGGAAAAAGTAATGTAATACATGTATAGAACCCCAAGCCTCTATTGAAGCAACCCTGTGCTGCGCAACCCTGCTCCTTTTTCTGTATCAGTACCTACGCCATACCGCTAAATCGCCAAAGAATGAACCCAATGACTCCGAAAGCTAAATCCTTAATATGCCCAGATCAGCATGTCCTTGAAATGCATGTTGATAGCTTTGAAAAGAACTGCTCCATCTATATGCTTGTGTGTACGGTGCAAACGAACCAAAGAATAGAACAAAAGAAAAATACAAAAATCGAAAAAACGAAAAGGAAGCATGAGAAACCAAAAGAAACGACAATGTGTAATGAACAGATTTTGAAAAAAAATTCCGAATCAGTATCGTCGTTGACCAGACTCGAGTTGCAACGAATAGCAAGAACAAAAATATTGGAAAGTGTTGAAACCTAAAAAAATTGGAAAATGAAAATGTAAAGGCAAATGCAAGAGAAGAAAAGATAAGAGTGGACGAAAAGGAAAGAGAAAATAGAATATGAAAGCAGATGTAAAACAAAAGCGAAATTTCGAAGGAAAATGGAAAAAGACAATATTAGAAACCTTAAGGGATTTGTTATATGTAGCGCAAATTAAATAGGAATATGAACGCCGGGAGTATCAATGCTGAAAAAAGAAATGGTTTGAAATCGCTTAA
This sequence comes from Dactylellina drechsleri, assembly GCA_036971345.1. Classification (NCBI taxonomy): domain Eukaryota; kingdom Fungi; phylum Ascomycota; class Orbiliomycetes; order Orbiliales; family Orbiliaceae; genus Dactylellina; species Dactylellina drechsleri. The sequence goes on from JAJTUB010000008.1 coordinate 403,103, forward strand.
CGGAACATTTCTCCGTATGCATAGGGCTCTTCAGCTTCACCCCATCCGCGCTTTACTCTCGCAAGCTCAACTTCGTCGTGCTTTGGATCTGGGACCCAAGGATCTTTGGGCATGCAGTATCTTCGAGAGCACTCTTCAGCGGGAGGTACGTTGATCTCCCACCCGGACCAATTGGGTAGTGGATCTCGTTTTGCCAAAAAGTGAAGGAACCAGAGTGCAAGCGGGATGCTGAGTCGATTTCCGCCGTGTTGATTCCATTGGATTGGATTCGCAATGTCTAAACAACCAAATATTGGGTTGTTATCGCCGTCTGCTGCAAGCCGAACACAGACCAATTCTTGTTCCGTAAGGACGTAGCCGTATCTTGTTCCATGCTCTCGCATATATCTCTGGAGCTGAGATAAAACTTGAAGAAATTCTCGTCGTTTTTCGTCTCCACCCGCTTGCATCATCGTGTTCCACTCTCTGCAAGATTTAACAAATCCCGCGACTCTGATTTGACCGTTCGGTCTCGATGGCGATTGATATACACCAGCAACGTCTGCGCTTGAGCCAATTTCAGATCCCAGGATCATTGATAGGGATTGCTGGCTGCGAGTGCCAATGGATTGAGAAAGAGCAGCCGTAACTTTGGTGCAAAAATAGTCCCTTACGATCGTCAGAAATGCCACTCTGTCACCCTGTTGCAAGGTTTCATCGTCAATGAACGGTTCTGGAAGTTCGGATTGAGGAATTGGCATTCGAAGTAGTCGGTCAAGATCTGGAGTAGCAAGCATCGTCTGAAGGTTGAATGAGTTCCATTGTCGAGTGTTTCTGACGTCCCACCAAATAAATGCGTAGTCTGGCGACTTGGCATTTCGTCGCCGAAGATTCGCACTTTCCATTGGGCCTAGAATTGGAGGATTCCGTGCAGTCAAGTAGGCCATTAGGGTCGTATAAGGTTCGAGCTCAGCAAGTGCATCGAGGTCACTTCGCTGATCTCGGGTTCTTCGACGGTTGTACCCGTCATCGTACCCTTCGCCGTAATCACCTTCGTACCCATACGACTCTGGGGTAGTATTTTGAAAAGAGTGTTGTCCATAAGAAGTTCGTCTCATATTTGAATATTTGATTTTCGAATCAACTGGACCCCAGCCAAGTTTTCCGATTGGTGGTATAGCTGGAGTTTGAGGTCGACTGGGTGCGTTATAATGCACGAACTGGATTGAAGACCGTCGAGGCTTTTCCTTTCCTTCGCGAACGCTATCTTCGTGAGCCATAGTTAGAAACTTTAGTTATCTTATCCTCAAAGCTTAAGTAGTGTGTGATGTAAGATCGGTCTTAAACACAGCGATGTCGATTGTGGCACAAGTAAAAGAATAACGACAAGCAAGTACACAAGTAACACAACTATAAAATAACTTAAAGTCGTAATATAGTGTACAGGGTATAAGATATGAACCGAAAGGATATATCCAAAGGAAACCTTGTTGTTTTGGAAACTGAATCGGACTCACCTGGGTGGATGTTAAAGTCGTTTTATATCAGACCGATCTAGATCTGAACTTTTTTATGATGACGAAAGATGTCTAACAAGGGTGGTGTGCTGCCGAATAATATTTGATTGAGGCTGGTGCTCTATGCTGTAGGCTGATTGATGTATAATGATGCTGCAGGTGAGTCTGCCGGGTGGTGTCATGACCATCTTTATAATCATGGAAGGTCCGAAGCTGGTTTTTGAGAAGGCATGATATCTTGAACGGGCGAAGTTGATGTCCTACCGATTTCTGTTTTCATGCGAGCTTCTGAAGCTATCGCTAGAGTTTGGAACCGTGCGCATCGTGTTCCCTCGTACAGATAGCTTGAAGATTTGTTGATTCTGGGGTATCAAAGTTCCTCTAAGAATTCCCACTTGTACATCCGGGTACCTTTGCATAGCCAAGATTACAGGCTCGAGGCCAGGGTGAGTCACGGAACGAATCGCAAGTCGTGTGAGATTGTGAAAAGTAAACTCGTTCGAAATCGGAACTACAAACCGGGGAATGGTACTCTTGAACAGGTGATCATGCTAACGCATTTCGCAATGCGGTATTACATTTCCCAAAAGGATATTCCCATAGATTTGGGTCCAGCCCGGGAGCAGACCGGGGGACATATTGAACCACGAGTATGGTAGCGGGGAGGCGGACTAGAAATTGCGGTTAGGCAGTAAACGTAAGGCAACTTCTTGAATGTTTTAACCGTTTGAGAATCTTGATAAATGATCATTGGTTCTGCTTGGATTCTCTTCGTCAGCTGAGCAATAGGGCTCTGGAAGAGGAATACACCCAAGTGAGTGGGTCTCCCTGTTCGGGTGGACCGGATGCATAGACGCACGCGGTGGACATTTGCCCTTGGTTCCTGCAGCCAAACTTTCCTTTTTTCTACAAGAGAAAAATAAAAGAAAGACCAAGTTCTTGCTTTTTTCGGAACTGTTATATTTCTTCTTTTGATAATTCAACAGAATCGGCGAGAAATCAACTGGAAGATTCCATAAATCTAGGAGAGCGTTGCAAAGAGCGTTGCTTACCCACGGAGTGCGGACCCAGTGCCGTCTGATGAGTGACCGGATTCGCATATTATTCCTCTGTAGCGATATTAAGAGAACAAACACAAATAGTACGAGTTAATTCTGGTCGAAAGGAACATTTCTCTGGTGCTAGAAACTATAGCAGTGGATGTACCAACGGGACTGAATAGCTGCTGAAAATAGCATATGTTCACGGGCGAGTGGTTGTTGTGAAGTTTCGTATGTCAGCACTACTGACGAATGTGGTATCAACGCAAGGTTTGTCATTTTCCATTCGACAACAACTCCACCTTAAAGTTAGAGGAAAATATCGTAATCAAGGTCTGTGGTCTTACAAAGAGTGGTCATACCTGGAAGGGCGATGCCTTCCTTGGTGATTGCTGGTCAATGTGCCCTGTCTTGCGCAATAATCCACAATGCTGTGAACCGGGCAAGGGTAGCTCTAAGCTATGGGCCCCACCCATATCGCGTTGAAGGGCATCCCCGATGATATTGTTACTACCAGAGGCATCGCAGACAGGACCAGTGGAAGCGTAAAGTCCAAAGATCTGCCTCATAATGTCTGCTGATTGAGTATGAGCATTCTAGCCAGTGCTTGTGGAAACTGCAAGGTGATCATGATACGATCATAACACTTTATGCTTTGAGGCATTGTTTCGAAACAAAATCTGTCAGTTCAATGCGAATTCATAGCCAAATCACAAATCCAGAATCAAGGCCAAGGGCATGCCTAAGAAGAGAGTATCTCTCTCGCAATATTGTTTAGCAAGCTACAAGAGATACAGCCGCAATGCCTCAAGCTTTTCATGTCAGAATGGTGAACGCATTCTATATATGACTGGCGGGTTTTATCGATGCATTAGATCTTCGTCCTGGACGAGATCCATATCAAGGGTGAGGGCGGTGCGCGCACAGACGTCAGCTGCAGCGGACTAAACCTCATTCGGAACGGTTAGAAACGTCAGACTCGCTATCAAGAGACATCATTAGCCTGCTTAGCGAAGCGTATCATTTTTGGAGCTTGCGCCAAGGAATTTGTCAAGTGCATTGAGCCGCATTATGGGCATGCCCCCAACCTCGGTCCCATCTAGATTCCTGTGAGGCGACGTGCGCTAAGTGCGATAATGTCGCTTCTTTGTTGCGGTTGCTGGTCGCTTCCGAGCTTTATTCAGCCATATCGGAGCTACCGTTCATATCACCACCCATGCATAGCTGAGTTGACTCTAGAGTGGTCATAGAGCATCATCCATTGTGGAGCTTCCAAGATTCATGATTCACAACGAAAATGGTATTCACATGAATATGTACGTTGCTAATGACCGTGAGATTGGAAACTCGCATGCATAGAATATAGAACACGTCTTTTCAATTGACAACGATTACTTCCGTTTTATCATTGACAGAGTTGACCAAATCTCAAACTCTCAAATCGGTTCCTAGTCCCCTGAGCATTTTGGGTGTTCTACGAGTCAATGCAAGGAGAATATCATTCACTCATTGGCGGATTTGAGTTCATGATAAATTAGACCAGTACTGAAGGATACGTATGAGGAAATACTGAGTAATATGAAGATATCTCGTTCGGTTACCAGTTTTTGCCGCAGGTACGGAGGGTATCTTTAGGCGCTTTGGTGCAATCACGTCAGTCAGGGAACCTGATCAGTAATATTTCAATCTAAAACCCGTATAAAGCTTGTCTGCGGGGTGGAGTCAACCAGGTGTAATGGTGTTGTTCGCTTTGAAATCACCCTGCAAAGTGTGGAAACAAGTGAAAGCCCTCGTTGCCTGGCAAAATTCATGAATGTCAACCACGAAACTAATTTAGCAATATGGATCATGATCTAGCAAGAGCGAAATCTTGAGACACAAGATGTTTTGATTAATTTGCTCTTAGGAATAGCGCTCAAAGTATAATTCCTTAATTGATATATATATCATTAATAAAAATTTATAATTTAAACAATTGGAATATCAATTCGTATTGGTTCAACTTCATCCTTCGACTTTTCTGAGTTCATTGGCTGGATCCACCTGATTCCCAAATTCTATTACTCTGGTTTGAGTGAAGTTCATGGATATCATGATTTATAAAAAAAATAACATCTGGCATTTCAAAAACTCAGGCACAATGTTGACTGGTAGATGACTGCAGATTGAGCCATTGTGTGAGGGTAAATCCTTTTAGCAAGCGCTAGCGCTTGCATCATAAGGCTGCGATGACTGTCTCCAAAAACAAAAAATAAGAATTCTCTTTTTGGTCATCATAGCTTAATCAGAAAATGTGCATATGCCAATTTGGGAGTTATAGGATATAATATTTTGGACGAATTTCCATGGGTGGCCCGAGCTGCACCGCCCCGCGACCCGCGCATTTTGCACCGCGGACAGGCCTGGCCAAGACGGTTCCGTGTCGCGAAGAGAAATCTCAATTGCGACAATGAACTGTTGAAACCTTGATTCTACGATAATACTCCTTCGCTTCCTGTGGAAAAAGTCTAAGTTTGTGATAACTTGTGACAATTTCCGCGCATTGACACTTTCCGTAAGGGTAATTGGTAGCAGAGCATTTAATCCGAAATGCTAAGCGAAACGAGTTTATTGAATGAGGGGTGCATTGAAGTGTTGCCCCGCAAGAAAGGAACACTAAAATCTATGGAACAACATGCTCTAGCGTGCTAGAATGCTACTGCCTTGGCTTAACAATATTATGCGAGTACCAAAATATTTGAAATCAAGTCCCGTCTCGCTGTTTAGTATAATGTGTTTGTAACTCTACTCGAGTTAATACATTATGCGGTATAACTCAAAACTCTGGGGAAGCATCCATGGACTCCGAACATCTCGCTTCAGAAATAGTTGATACACTTCAAACTAGAGAATTTTCAAGAAAAACGATGACCATGCGACTGCCTATCCAATCGGGATTACCGAGCAACCTTGAACCTCGAATGGTTCCTGGGCTTTATTTTTCTTTCCTTTGGAAGCTTCAAGAAGCCACATCATCCCAATCACCGTGGTTCAGCCGTTTCGTTCACCCCAATTTTAGGGCTGAAAGGACACCCTTCGAAAGAAAACTTCGACGCAATGACTGCTTAAGCGCGTGTAATTTTGGTTTAGTCTTACCTACCTCGTGTTGCTATATAGCAGCTTGGCATATTTCTCATGATCAACTATAGCATTTCAAACTTCAACATCATATACTCCCCGGGAACAAGACAACCGAGTAAGTTTTAGCTTCCCGGAGACCTCGTATCTAGAAAATCGAGCTAGCATCGAACAAAGCGTGATCCAAAATAAGCTATTCATGGAATTGATTCCTGTCAACATGGGTTTGACAGAAGTACCTCGAAGTACCCTCTTGTCCATGAGTATTTCCAAGACGTCAATCGAAGGTATGTGCTCCTGTGAATAAGAGAGTCGAAATATCGCGATGCTTCTGAGTATCAATTTCATCGGTAAAGGATCGCAAGAGGACCAAGCCTTACATTAGTAAAAGCTTTGTCAAGGTTCGACATAATGCTCTAGCCTATAGATTGAATTTCCTCATAGTTTCACGAGATGCATGTGTTTGTGAACTAAGACCATATTCCATCGCATGGAAGATATTGTCTATTCATTGCTACAGTGATACTTGATCCATAGTGACCACTATCGTCGAATTTCGTGAGTGGCGTCACGAAGCCTCAGGTATTCAACCCATTTCGCAATTTATTTACCATTTTGACCAATAATCAGGCAGATTCGAGGTAAGAATGCGAGATGTTTAGGCGTATGACAGGATCCTCCGTCAAAGCTTACCTAGCTTCATCATACTCTCACTACAAGTAAACAGACTTCAAAAACGCAACCGCTATAGATATTTTGGGAAACATGGCACGAAAATAGGCGGATGTCAAAATCGCATTCTGAAACGAAGGTAGTATTCCAATCACCTGTTGTAATCAATAGAGGAAGCTGAGGTCAAAATAGTGAATAAAACTATATTACGAAAACAAAAACAATAGACCTCAAAACCTTCAGCACATGTGTTATATAAAAGTTAGACCGCTATTTTAAAATATAACTGCTAATGTGGTCTCGTGCTATTGTCTTTTACATATCCATAAACTCAATATGATGTCCTCACTCAACACGGCGCATCAAGGTCCCTACATGGTGGTTGAAACTTTATACTTACGGAATTGAGGTACGATTACTCCATTTATATGCTCTAGCTTTGAGCATAAAATCTAATGTAGAGTTTACAAGGAATAATTTCTTTACTGGTCTCGCATGGCAAGCCCCCAGGAACCCAGTACACATACGACTAATACAGAATATTCAAAGAGCAATGAGAGATCATTGTTGTTGATTTAATCTCATCAAACTCTCATGTCACCAATATTTATAAATTCTTTTACCTACTAATTATTTGACCTTCTACTTTGATATCATGTATCTGTCTTTCAGGTCTTACGTTTTTCGTGTTGATTTCTTGGATTTCAGATTTGTAAGTGTTGATACTTGTTGCATTCATGACTGACTAACCACCAAGGGAATGGCTTAAACATGTGGATAAGGGATTACGAGACTCCCAGTTTGAGATTGTTAAAGATTTACCAACCATTTTAGCACAATTTATCTCGAAGGGCCATCTCGGCAACTTTGGTCGTTACTAATTTGTTCCATATCTCGCCTCCTTCTACGCAGACACGATTAATAATTGGTATATTCATCACAAAAGTGGTATTCTGCAAGTTGGGAATTGTCATTAAAATCAGAAGGCTTGCGGAATTTTTAATATTTGGTTGGCAGTTTTAGGGGGGTATCCCAGGGGGGACTCAAATCAGTCATTCCTTCATTTAAGCCTTCAAACTCTCTTAACAAATAAAGCGTCCATATCACTGTGCCGTGGAACTCGCTGAATAGAACTAGAGGGAGATAAGGAAGCCTACATATACGTTTTATTTCATTTTCATATTTGTATGATCTTACTAACTTCTGTGTTACTGTGATAGCGGATAAGGTGCACATTTGGGTTATGACAGCAATAAGAAGGATATTGTTAAATTAAAGAGGCTTCGTAAGCTACCCGTGGCTTTCGGATCAACCTTCATACAAAAAGAAGACGATAATAATAATGAAAAAGAAAAAGAACAAAAACGTTGGAGTTATAGTTAAAAAAAGTCCGGTGGCGCTCCGGTCCCACCATGCTAGCATAAAAGCCTGGCAGAGGACAGGGCTGCTACGATTGTCGTGGTGGTAATAGTGGTGGAGGAGGTGGCGGGAGCGGGAGCGGAGAGCCCATTGCCCGGGTTGTGCTACCGCATGTTATTCTCGGGTGGAGCGGGGAAGGGGCCTCAAGAATATGATGATATCATACGGAGTTTCGTGGATACTTAAGTGGTCAACAAGGTGGTATGGAATTGGATCACTCATTATTATTTGCATTCATGTTGAGAGTAATACTTGTAGCTTCGAGATCAACCCACAGCAGTGTCAGTGCCGACGCCCCTGCCCACCATGCCGGCATAAAATCCTGGCGAACCCCCAAGGGGGGGCGCAATTGTCGTGGTAGTGGTGGTGCGGGAGAGGAGGACCTAGGATGGCAGGAGTAGCGGTGGCAGCGGACCCTCTACCCGCTATGATGGGCCGAGGCCGAGGATTTGAGCCGGCTCAAACGCCCATATCAGTCGAGCTGGCCTCCGACCGCCTCTCTCTCAAAGCGTGACCATCATGGTGTCTTTGAGGACCGGGGGATGAGAGTGCTGGCATCCAGCTATCGGGGCCAAGGAGGGAGCTAGCCTCCTAGACGAGGAGCGAATGTTGAGTTTGCCTGAGTTGATTGGGTTAGAACTGTGCATGCAATGATAGTCAAAAAATGGTATGACAAAGTATTACTTACTACTAAGTTGCCCTTCGAGATGGTAGCGGAGTGTAGTAAGCGTGGTGATGTTGATGTTGATGGTGAGGAACTGAGAGCGAACCGTCGCTCTTATATTTCACTTGGATTTTTATGCCCGACTGAAAAGGAGGGGAGTTTTTGATAAGAAGCCTCTTTGAACTCTCGGATTGCTTCTACAAATTACACGCCGAAATTAAATAGGATTTCCAACGATTAGAACTTAACTTGGTGAAAGATATATTGTTATAACTATTGATTGCCAGCTGCAGCGCTGGTGTATAACTAACCTGCATCTCATTAGTTACATAGTCCGCTTAACCTCCTATTTAATCACTTCTTATTATTGGAGTGGATAAGCGAGCGGAAGCTGTGTAGCTCTCGGGCCGGAGCTCGTCTTGGTACGGAGCGATGGATTGGTTGGGTTTTCTGAAGCAGAACTAGAATGTGTTGGTCTCACGTTGCAAAGATCAAGGTCACGTGACACATAGGCTTGAATTGGAGTAGCGTGGCCTGCACCAAGTCCTCGTCGACCTGTTGCTCAATTGGACTGCAGTCTTGTTACTAAATAAACTGTTGATTGACTTCCCCAGAGTCAGTTGATTGATTAAAGGATCAAATTGTATACAGTTTGAATTCAAAGGCCATTATTAGATGTTGTATACCGCAGCATAGATACAAAACAATCAAATAACACTTTAATATATATTGTGCTATAGATTTCATAATGATTATTTATTGGGTGCCGTGCTGAAGGGGTGGTGCCATACTCAAGAACAAATATTATCAATATGCCATTTTATAGTAGTCCTAGCTTGTCTCGTAAACCCAATGCAAAGTTTCTCGGCCCAAAGTTAATTAAACCAAAAACGCAACGGAAATCTAGCTTCGCTAGCCAATTTTATAATGCCTCTACTAACTAGTATTTCAGAAACTAAAGAATACCACCAGAGGAATATAAAAGCCCGGCCTATGCATTACGTCTAATTTTACTTCCCGCTTTTATAATCTTACTAGCTTCACAGCAAAGAGAAACCGAGAGGTGAGGCATGTATAGTTTGTCAATTAATTTGATTCGATAGTTTCTAACATTGCGCACACTAACGAGCTATTCCCAACATTTTTCTTATATCACACCGAACCAACTCGGCTCGGTGCGGTGTAGTTCGACGCGGGCGCTCGGAAAGAAAGCTTAGCGAGAACCGACGACAGGGAAAATTTTGGGCCGCATTTTCAACAGTACCGAGTATTGAGACATAGGATCCATAATCTCTAGCGAGACATAAGGGAATGAAATAGTGATTCTTCAAAATAACCAGCGACTTTTATTACCACTTGATTATCGAACCTGAAATGACAGTGTTGATACGAGGGTTGTCGCAGGTCAATACGAAGTTACGATCGGACCGGGTTATGAATGAATGATTTGATATTTCCTATCATAAAAACACGCATAATTCCTAAAACGCCTGTGCCCAAACTAAATACAATAATCACAAATGCTTCAGGCTTATCTCGTAAACCAGACGCGAGGCACGAAGTGAAAGGATTTTACACCGATTCAAGAACCATCTCTTTAAATCATGCCATGCCGGCATAAAAACCCGCTGGGGGGCGGGGCTGCCGCAGCTGTCTTGCTGATGCTGGTGCTGGTGCTGTTGGGTGGAGGAGGAGAAGGGCGGGGTTAATGGCGGCTACGGGAGGAGGTGGAGGTGGAGGTGGAGGGGAGGTGGAGGAGATGGCGGTGGAGGGGCGCCAGGAGGGGCAGGGGCCCCCATGAATGGATTCACTAAATTAATCCGGTTAGATGAATGTAATAATACTAATCTCAAAACTAAATGCAGATGTTTGATTCTAATATTCTGATGATATTATATGTAGGTTTATGAATAGCTAACAAGATGGACTGATATTTTATTACTCACCAGCATGTGCATTCATGTTGTAGTACCTGGAGTAGGTCCTGGTGTGGTAACTGTAACAATGACTTGAGTGATAACAACCGTGGCAGTTCCAGCAAAGTGATCACGACAGTGATCGTTCCTTGGCCAGGTGGGAGAGTCGTACCTCCAGGACCGGTTGGGTATTCTGTGGTGGTGCCTATAACAGAACCTGGAGTTGTGACAGTAGTGATGGCTTGAGTGATGACGACAACTGCAGTACCGGATGTGGTATTTGGAGATCCGTCACTATTTGTTGGGATTTGGGTCGTAGTTCCATCTACTGGTCCAGTCACGACGGATGTAATCGTAGGATGAGATCCAGGAGGAGAAGTAACAACAACGGTAATTGTTCCTTGGCCTGGTAGCAAGGTGCTTCCAGCGCTGCCAGTTGGGTACTCTGTCGTCGCGCCAGGAGCCAGATGGGTTTGTAACAGTAGAACCGTTGCTGTCGGTTGGATATTGAGTAGTAGAGCCGTCAACAGGACCCAGGTGGTAGTGTGCTTCCACTAGTATCAGTTGGGTACTCTGTCTTCGCGCCAAGAGCGGGCCCAGGGTTGTAATCGTGGTGATGGCTTGGGATGATGACGATGGAGATGAGATGGAAGAAGTTGATGAGTTTTTGGATTGGGGTATTCAAACGACTGGGATTTGGGGATCGTTGTTGACAGTGGAATTATATATTCATTTTCGGTTCACAATCAAAAATTTTGATACACAATTTGAACTATGAAAAAGATTTTATAAATACAAAATTCTGTTGCAAAATCCTGGAAATCTATAGGAGGGTACTATAGATTTCAACTGGTGGCAGCTTACTGTATCTGCGGGAACTAAGTTCCGTCGCCATGCCCACCAAGGTACTCCGAACTTCGCGCGTGCAAGAACTCATATTATTTGTACTTTTGGACTGGGACCGACTACGTTTGGACAGTATTCTATCGTGAAATGATGCTCCTCGAGTTGCGGCCGAAGAGGCTTCGAAGAGGCTCTTCCTGTTTTCCTCCACAGATTAAAACTTCTTTCTACAAGATCATTTCATCATATTATATTACCAAGACCAATTATTTTATATTCTCATAGGTATCTCGCGCCTAAATTCGAGTTCGAGGCCATAGATATATCAACTTAGCAGATGTTGCTGTTAGTGTGCATATGTGTTGATGTGTTGTCTAACGTTGCAAAGTACATTCCGGACATCCCTCTTCTTGAATTGGTCTAGCGTGACCCGAAAGTCGACACACTCCTCAAATAGCTATCAATACAAAATACTTGAGCTGTTTGTTCAGCGATCATTACGATCGGTATGATCAGTACGACGTGAGCAGTTTAAAATACTCTTGTACGTTCTGTTGGAAAACCTGGGGAAAGTTGGTTTTTAATACTTAACTTAAGGAACTGAACAGCCAGCGGGCACCTGTCAACCGTGTCAAAACAATACTCCTTCATTCCTAATTCTCGAAATGGAGACCACACTTGATGGCTTGCCAATCGATATCCTGCTGCTAATTTTTGACCGGGTAGGCTCCAACCTTGAGTTTCGCACAAGCTAACTAGTCAGTTATTTACTCATAACTTAATAGTGCTAACAGCGTCGACTAGCTTATATTTGAAGACTATCTCGCACTCTCGTTAACCTCAAACCACCTACGGAAAATTGTGGAGCGATTTTATCTCTATCGTGACCTGGTTCTTGAGGGCTGCTTAGAGGGCTTTTTTCCTGTGCAAAACTACAATCCATTTTATTTTTCTCGCGGTATTCGAACCTTGGAGCTGTTTCCGTTTGACGCCAAAGAGACACAGTCCAAGGAGATATGCCTTCAGAAGCCGTATAATTTTAATAAATTGCCCTACTTTAGGAACCTTCAAAGGCTCAGGTAAGAGTACATCCATCCAATATAAATATTCAAGTACATTGCTGTGCCGACGTGAATCATGGTATTTTAACTAAGGGAAATGCTACTATCTATGTAGTGTCCATGCTTTCGACGTCTCTTCAACAGTATACGCAATCGGGCTTTTGAACGTTAACCCAAATATCCCAGACCTCACAATCAACTTTGATAGAAATTTCTTCAGGTTCAGCGAATCCAAACCGGTCTTAAGAAGTCTGAGAAATATTAAAAGCCTGACGCTTAATATCGCTCGCCGTACTTTTATTGAAGACCCGGAACAATTGGATAGAGAAAGCCTCGAATCCATCTGGGAGTTCATAGTCTCAAATAATGCTACTTTAAAATCATTTTGCTTTAGCATGGTTGGTGCTAGTAAGTACCACTATGAAGAGCCTCTTCTAATACCTTTCGAGCTTGTCGACATCACCCCTGAGCGTATAAAGTGGTCTATGTGGCATCTACGGTTGGAAAAACTAAAACTACAAGGAGTCTTAAGATTTGGTGAAGTATTTCAGCTTTCCCAGTTCTTCGACCCATCCACAATCAGCTGCCTCAGCTTATCCGGGGTCTATGACCTAAATCCACAGCTTCTCGAAATAGCAGATCAGCTTGTCAGCTTAAAGTCGCTTCAGCTCCGTGACTCTAATATTGGCGATGATTTGCACCCTCTTTTACAATTGCTACCACCGTTGGACATTTTACATCTTACATTCCCAAGTTGTATGCTGATGCCCATACCATATCTCTGGCGCTACTGGGCAGCACATCAAAGAGAAAGTATAAGGGTATTGTGGGTAGATGCACCCTCCCCTAAGCGTGGTTTTATTGACAATATGGACCTCGACTTTACAGCTTGGCCATGTTTAGAAGAACTAATACTAAATGTCACGATAAGAAATTTGGTAAGGGATTATAATAGTACCCCCCAGCCTTCTCTTGCTAGCGCGTACCACTAATATTTCGGGTAGTATAATATTCTACCTCCTCCAAAGGTACAAATTGTGCGGAGTCTCTGTGACAATCAACGAATACATATGCGTCCTTCCACAGTCCTCAAATGTCTCGCAAATCGCCAAGCTCGGATTTGTTCCAGATCAACGGGGCCTGGGATCTATTCAACATTCTCAGCAGTTCATTTCCCCAAAAAGGACTACGAGCCTCAGTTGAAAGTTCTGGTGTTTGGCTCTACAATGAACTCAGAGAGAGGCTGGGGTCCAAGAGGCGACGATGAACCGCATTTTAGTATGATCACATATACGCCGAGAAATGGCCGGAGAAAATTCGACATATCAGTAAAAGAAATCTCCACAATTGAGTTTATCAGACGTTTCCCAAAAAGTTGCATCTTTGGGGAGGCACGAGGGCCATGGGCTTGGATTGGAGAGCTGTATCCCGCGGGGCGAAGCATCGGAAAAAATCACGCATTTGTTTAAGTTGCTACCCTGCTAGATTGTTTACGCGCACTTCCTCGATCTCGGATTTTAATTTGACTGTATGTTTATCCGAATCTGCTTTTTTATTCTTCTTTTTACTTTTAAATTGTCTTTTGAAGTCAACTAGTTCGCTATGGTGCTAGTGTCTATCGCCCGAGGTCCCGGTGGTCATATGTACGTCTAGCCACAAATCCACGTCGGCCCATCTATATTACGCATTTGTTTAAGTATATCAATATCCCAGCATTAATATACGCATATATGAGTCTCATGGCTAGTTTATATATATACAACGATACTCTAGCAGGGATTTTTAATGCACATGCATATACAAGTATACATTAAAAAGAAAATAGGCAACGAAATAAATATTCAAACGGGATATATTGGCCTTATGAAAAATACCACAGATCAATAGAAAGCCTAAATTCTTGTATCACTTGTGTGGTTCTCTAAGTTTGCTAGGTGCAACTTGTTCAAGCTAAAAAGACCACTAGCTACTCGAATTTTTAAAAAACAAATACTATTCCTAGCTGAAAGGGAGAAGGAGGGCTATAGAACTACATGGCCGCCCTGCGAGGCGGCACACCATCCGTACCAAAATCCGGTGAGATCCCTTGCATACTATGCTAAGATCCGGTGAAGTCCTTTACAAAATTTGTTGAGGAACTTCCAGCATAGTACGAATGCTTGTCTCAAAATTAAAGCATCATTCTTGGCATTTAAGAAATTGGCCTTGGGGATGTGGCCCGGTTGTCTTGGCACACCGGGGACTATCATTGCTTAAACCGCCGACCATAGCGTCGACTATACGATCGCGTGAATGGAGTAACTACATGCTCTGGCTCTGGCTCTGGCTCTGGCTCTAGCTCTGGCCCTGGCCCTGGAACAGTCATATCAATTAAGCCTAGTGGTGGTAGAGCTTGTGGAGCTGGTTCTTTAACCAAAATATCCTTCAGCTTACTAGTTATACTATCAGTAATGCCTTTCTTATATTTATTATTATTATATAGTTTAATAATTATTTATATATAATAAATAATTTTTTTAATCTAATATTAAATACAGGCTTGATTAAGTGTTTTTTATTTTTTTAATTAGGTTATTTTTATATTAAATCGCTTAATAAATGCTTTATAACATAAGATCCTATACTTAAAATAATACCAGCATAGTTTAATTATATTTAAATTTAGAAAATTGTTAAGCTAAATTAGTTGTTAAACTTTATATAGTTTATATACAATCTTCTAGGTATGGTAACTATGGGGAAGTACCTTATCTTCCTATATAAAATAGTTACTATTATAAGCTTTGGTAAATAGAATTAATTTAAAAATCATAATTTTAATCTGATAATAATACTAGTTAATATTATCTTTACCCTTAGAATTACATTCCAAAGTACTATTTGTTGTTATAAACTTTTAAATTAATTTTAGTCTAGGTAGGTTCCTAAAAAAGATATAATATGTATTTATTAATAATTTTTATTTTTTATATACAACTAATTTAACTACTATATTTATAATTTTAATAATAATTACTAACTAGTCCTTTTATTCCTTTATCTTTTTTTTTTATATATAATATGGTTTTTTATAGTAATAGTTAAAGACACCCCAAAATATAAATTTACTATTTTTATTTTAATAAAAGCTAATAATATCTAAATAATAATATTTATATTATTTATACCAAAACTAATAAACTCCATATTATTATCCCAAAATTATATTTATTTCATCAGTCTATATAACCTTCTTTCAGTTATCTAAAATCTAGTCTTAGTAATTGAAAGTAAATACCAACCTAACTTACTATATTATAATTATTAGTCTTAATTTTCTTATTAATTTAAGCTTCTTAAAATTGTTGTCTTTTAATATTCTAGTAATTGTATTTTTACTAATACTAAAGATCTTAACCAGCATATATATATTTATTGATCAAGTGTCCTAATTAGTAGTAACAGTCTTGATCAGTTGCTCAGTAGTGATAATTATCAGAGCCTTAGATTGGCTATAATTTTCTTTATTAACTACATGTTTTAGTTAAAAGGTAGTATAGTTTTCTAAATTGAAACCCTGCTTTTGAGCTTTGGATTTTAGTTTAGATATTAAACTATAATTAACCTAGAATTACTAGATGAGCTCAGTCTGTTTCATACTAGTGGCTATTAGTGTCAAGATTTGAATACGCTGGCAATCAGTCAGTTTGGGGGCGACTTTTGATAGTGATGGTATGCCGTTTGTAATGGATGGTTGTAATGCGATGATGATGCTGCTCAAGTTTGTTGCTTGAAGCTGCACCGGGCGCACAGACACAACCCCGGGGCCACATCGCCAAGACCAATCTCTCAATGCCAAGAATGATGCTTTAATTTTGAGACAAGCCTTAAGAAAAAGCCCAGTCTTGTAACTAAACTGTTGGTTGAGGCCAACACACACGGCGCGTCGTGTTACTTGCCCTTTTTGGCACAATTGGCCAAAAACAGAACTTCTTACCGAAAAGAAGGTAAAATGCGAAGTTGGAAGAATTTTTCACAACAATCTTGAAAATTGGTTGAAAGGGGTATATTTTCCCAAGGGGCTAGTGTATTTATTGAAATTTTTCGATTTCTAGAAGTCCAGGGAAAGCGCTTCACTAGCATACACGCGTATTCTTGGGCACGAATGGCCAATGCCGGAAGTGCAGTGACATTCTTAGACAAGTCCAATCGATCGAAATCTAAAATGTCTGAGCTTAAGTTATACAAAGCATATGAAACTATCTCGAAATAAGCTAGCGAAGATTGCAAGCGAAATCCGCATTGTCTTTTCTGACAATGAAAATTTTTAGGATATTCATGCGGCATTGTCACACGAGCTCGCAGAGCTGTGTATAGCCGAATATAACCTTCTTTTCCAAAAAATTCAAAATACATCTTCTGAGTTTCCATTCGCATGACGTTCCATGCGAGAAGATACTTACCTTCTCTCTCTCTGGATCGGATCCGGCACGGTGTTGAGGAAAGATGAAGTCTCAGCCGGCGGCGCTTTCCCTTCCGCACATGCCAGATAGATATTTCGAACACGGCGATGGCCGTCTTGTGTTCAAAGCTTGGATAAAAGCCAAGATAATCATAGATATCATACGATTCCCTTTGACTTGGCTGGTCTCAGGCTTGCCTATTCCAACGTTACACGGCCAATAAACAGCGCCCAGCACGCCGGAGAATTCTTTGCATAGCCGAATGGTCCTTCTGTATAGATTCATGATGCAGGTATTCATGCAAGGTCGGATAGTTGGCAGTTTGTACCTGACCTGAATAATCCCAAACCCTGCATCTGAAGGGCAACTCGGTATAGCGCGCAAATTTCTACCCCGGAGTTCGCTCTCTATCCGCTTCCGAATCGCACATCACGGTTTTCGGGATGCCATACTTTTGGGGATGTCGAATACACACGGAAGGCGGCCACGGACAAGGGGTATTGCAACATCATGGTTCTACTCTTGCTAGCGTCGAAGAACTTTGAAAGAGAACCGATGCAAAAAAATTTTCTCTCTGAACTTCTAAATTCATCGAATTTTCGGGAATCACATACATTCCATGCCTTTATGATAATGATGAAATAAGGTATAAATACCTAGTTGATCTTACTCCCAAATCGTCTTATTCTTCCAGCATCATCGCAGCATCTTCTAAGCATTCACAGAAACCAAACACTCTATCAATCCAATATATACTATATTTACAAAGTTCTCTTTGTTAAAACTTAACTATCAATCAAAATGCCTGCCGTTCCAACCACCAGCACCTCCACTGCCACCCCAGTTCTCCAGAACGGCACCTACCAAATCATCAGCGCTACTGATGAGCGTTATGTCCTCTCCAGACCCTCAGCTGAGGACCGATCCCTTCTCCCAAAGCCAGTTCTCGTCCTTCCACGCGGTCTCCCCAACCTTTCTACCGTAAGCTCAGCCGCAACCATAAATTGCTACAATAATGTCACACTCTACTATAAAACAGTCAACTAATAAAACTATCGCTATAGTGGACTGTCAACAGAAACGCCGATGGAACCTACACATTGAAGAACAAGAACGCTCCTGTCGTTAACGCCAACGGTCAAGTCGCCGCTCAATTGATGGCCGAAGAGTCCACTGAGACCTCCTGGACCATCACCTCCGTTTTCTACCAGGGAGAGAACCAATTCATGTATGTATCAATTAGTTATCCTCTCTACTCGTTGAATTATAGCTGACTGTGAATGTTAAACCAGCATCGAGAGCCGCGACCGATCCGTCGGATGGAACCTCCGAATTGACGCCGCCCAGGTCCCAATCCCATTCGTCCAGCCAAAGGTCTCCGGGTTGATCTCCACCCGCTCTTTCCCACCACAATACCCAGCTTTCGAGCGATTCATCTTCAAGAGAGCTTAAAGGAAGGACTAGCTATGCGCAGTTCTGACTTTAGAAAGCCTGTATAATATGATTTGTTCCACAAGCAAATTGTGAAACATATATAATAAGCCTGTATATACTTCAAAAGTTTGGTTTTTGCCGGAAAGATGGAGGGGTAAAAGTTTCGGGGTTTCGGTTTCGAGTTTTTTGGGGGGCTATATAATTCATATTGGCAAAGGTTCGCAACCTAATCGGAACCTTTAGTTTTAATCAATATATCTATATACGAAGGCTTGTCATAAAAGTTGGTGTACTTCTCTTGGCATTCTTGGCAAATAGACGTCTCTCTCGGGGAACCATTGGTAACTCACCTGAATACCATACCAAAACCTTCCAAACATTATTTTATTATTAAATAATTTTTAAATTTAAAATAAAAACAATACAACTATTATACTATATATTGGGAATAATTTACCAATTTTCTTTAACGAAAATCATTAATCTTTGGGTAAGTTAGTTTTGGCTCTGCTCCAGGGAGCCTCTGGGAAAAGCCTCTCAACTGATGCCAAGAGATGTATGGTAACTTTTCTGACAAGCCTTCGTATACTCAGGCATGATAGGATTGCGGAATCGGGTGTTAATTTACGTAATCTCCGGGTATTATATTTAAGCATTAATCGGAAATGCAGTGCAACTTCAGCTTTGGTCAAGGGTGTTTGCAAGGCTTTATCATTTAAACGATTACATATCAATCCTGCAGGATTGATCCTGTCTAGGTATATTTTACCTAGTAGATGTAGCTGTTAAAACCGTGAGGTTCAAGGATGCTTATAGTGCTCTGTATTGGCTAAATTTATACTCTTCAAATTTAATATGCACGTGATATGTTAGCTCTGCATGTGACGCATATGGTTCAAATCAGCCTCCAGACCCTGTTATACTCTATATGATTGAAATTGAAAACTTTTTCTTCTTCTTTGTTTTTCTCCGGCGCAACAATTGAAATGGGCTGAAAAATATATTAATTAAATAGACGGCTGAGATAATGTTGAGCTCTTTTGGGAACTGGGCTGAATGAACCCGGTTTGCATCCACATACATGTATATTGAAATACTTATACGTGCGATAACGATGAGAACTCTAAATCTTGAGAGATTGGCAATTTATCCCAACGAGCCCTGTTACACCTGAGTAGATTGAAATGAGGCACGAGCGTCAGATGGCGTGCAGGTGGCTGTTATCTGTCGCTCCTGGCTCGACCATTTGAGTGGGAGGTCAGTTCGAACGACCCGTGTTGAATTAATTCGTAGCTGTTTGGTATCACAACATGGATATAGCTCGCACAAAGGAATATGCAAGCCCGAACTTGGCTCCTTCTGAGCAATCGAAATTAATCCAGTCGCAGGCACTCAGGAATGTTGCTTTCCGCCCTGGCGGTTACCCTAATGAAAGTTTGCACCCTGTCAGTTACCCCCACGCGCACCACCTCTCTGATATAAATAAACTCTTATCGGCAGAGGCCTGTGCATGCAGCGACGACTCAGCGCTAGCCAGCCATTTGCTAGTCTCGAAGACCAGGCGCTGGCTTATGCAGCCTGTTGCACCCATCACAACTCACAGCTGTTGACCCAACCAATTGGTATACTGGATTGCTATATGGAACAAGATGAAAAACAAAACACTTTCTTCGACGCACCGACTTGAGGTGTTAATAATGCTTGGCGAATTCCAAGAAGCGGGCGCCGGGACAAGCTTCGGCGCCCAGGCTCGTCTTCAATGCGATTGGGCTCGGTAAGCCAGAATAACTATCGATTTTGGCTGCTGCTGGAGTTGCAGAGGAAACGAGATGAATGCCATGGCCGAACGCCGCCAGCGAAGCTTGCAAATTGCAAATGGTCGATTCGGCCGCCAACTACAGGTGTTTTCATTATTTCCACGCCCTCCTTTTGGGCTCAATTGTTTGTATGGGAAACAAGGTTGTTCAAGCCCCAAAACGCCTTATTAAAAAACAATTTTTGACAAGAAAAAAGAATTATCACTAGTTGACCATTCAGAAGCCCTCAAATCAGCCAAATCTTGCTGCTAAACTATATCTGGGGGGCGTGGAATTCATGAAATAACCTGTACGACATGGCTGATTTAGGTCAAAACATCTGAACAACGAAGCAAACTTTCTTGCTGGCGAGGATGCGGAAAGGATGCGGGTGCCCAACAAACACACGTCGTGCAATGTTTTGCAAAGTTCGACACCTTTCGAGATCAAGTGGATCCCAAATTCTGGGAAGAAGATTGCATCCAGGATTTGCCGTCTCTCAAGAACCCGCTTTAAGCCTAGACCTATCCCAACACGACAAGATAGGTCAGAATTGAACCCGTTGTCTGGTACAGTACGTTGGACCCGGATATATGGAAAAGTTTCGGTTTGCATATCGGCAGCGTTCCCCAAACTCAAAGCCTCGTCTCCATATCAAACATAGTATTCTGGCCATATGGCCATGTGGGGTTAGTTGGATCAAAAGAGCCCATGAGCGAGTGATGAGGGCTCCAGTGTACCCGATTGACTAATTTACCCGGATGCGATCGATAGATTTCCCAATTATTCTGGTTAATATGCCAAAGAATGTTCTATATCGCGGTAGAGTCTATTCGGTCAGATTCAGGGCAACTTGCGAGAAGGTGAGAATTCAACTGCATGTCACAGCGTAACAGAAGAACTTCAAATGACCTGATACTCCTTACTTAGAGAAGCAATTTAAGAGCACAAAAACGCTCATCTCGTACAGCCAATAGCACCGGCACGGATGGAGAGACACATGTTGCCTCCTTATTCTCGGACGGAATCGATCCTAACCATTCGCTCTTCCATCCTTGCGCTTCTGTTCTTTCTTGAGGTCTGCATGCTTTTCTTTTTCCCTTGCAGATTCGGTATGCAAGCCAAGGCTAGCCTTTTCGCGAACGATGCTACTCTGACAAGAGGCTGCCCATGGCCATCCCGCGCGGAAAACACCCAAAAGCTGAACCAAATAGCAACTGGTATCTGGTGAGGTTTGCTAGTTAGACTCGCCCTCTCCGTGGTCCTCTGCGCCATCGAAAGCTCCTTGCCTGTCAATGTCATATCGGAGGCTGAATTCTTTCATTTATCTCTTTCATTTTCTCTCCGTTTGAGATCCGGGGACCCTAGCATCCACCTGCGTCTCAGCTTTTATCCCGGTCGATAGCTTGACTGCTACGTGGGCCACCCCACCAGGCGATCTTTGAGCCCCCGATATCGTTTCCTATTAATAGTGTCCATTATGGCCTGATCTGTTCCAAGTATTCAGATATTTTTCTTCGTTTTGGATACTAGAGACTGTATCTTCACTCGCCATTGCCCTTTCTCTAAGCCAGCGACAACGGCCCGACGAAAACCTATTCCTTTTCGCTGCAGCATCTTTCATTTTTTGATATCCTATATTCTCTCCCGCAGAGGTGACGACGCCTCTTAACGGTGCCAGGCTCTCGGCTAACTCAAGCCACTGCGGTCAAAATGGCAAACCCAATGGTCATCGAAACGCAACGGTCGCTCTCCTTTGTTCGCCTACCTCGTGCGTATGTGAGGCTCGATGACGATACATTTGCGAAGCAATTGTTAGCCCTATTTGGGGACTCGACAGAAGCCGGCCGTCTAGCAGAGCCAATGCTACCCGACCAAGAAATAACTATTGCCCAGTATGTTCGACAGCATTTATCATATACGGTATACCTATTATCGGTGGCTTACGAGGAATGGTATGAGAGATGTCCCACATGGGGTTTCCAGCGCCCTGGCTTTGGAGTTTGCGTAAACACGCGAGAAAGCTCACGTTGATCTTAATTCCAATAGTCCAAACCTCGGCTACATAATACTGCCTGCAGCGCGGCACCTCATGACCGATCAATACCTACGATGTAATTATAAACGCTTGGAAACTATACCGAATTTTCCTACAGGCCTTGCATCTAGATTGGAACAGCTGGACCGAGAAACGTGGTTCTCACAACCACTCTTGGGATCGCATGTCGTATTCGACCACCAACAGTCAAACGGTCAGGAAGTTCCGGCCCCAGTGAGCACGGTCTCCACACCTCACTATGCGAACGGAGATCGGATCGAACTCGTAAAAATTTCTACCAATGAAGCCCCACTATCCGGCCAGAATTACGCCAAAATTCAAATTGAGCCGGCAGTGCACCTCGTTCCCGGAAGCAAATATTTTCGAAGATTGGAGATCTTGCGACTTTTGGCGAGGAGTATGCTCAATGTGGAAGAAGGCGCGCACAACAGCTCGTTGAAGCAACACTTTTCTCTTCCGGCGTACACTTATACGTACAAGGAGAAGAGCTACATGCTGGTGACTCCAGATATTCTGGCCGACTCTAACCCAGAAGATCCTGCGCATCATATTTGCACACTTGCACAGTTTATTGCTTGCCGCCCAGATTGGTGGTTAGCTTTTTCAAAGGAAGAAAAAAGAACGCGGATCTTCGAGTGGATGACATGTTTAGCTGCGACGGTACAGTTCTTTCACTCTTTGAAAGTTTCACATGGGGATATTCAAACAAAGAAGATTCTTCTTGTGAAAAATGGCAAAGACATTCAAATCTTCCTGGAAGGTTGGCATCAGTCGAATCTCGATCCTCGAATCCTTGAATTCTCCAGAAAGAAACCAGGTCTGAAGAACAACAAGAGTTTTGGATACGGTATGCCCGAGACAAACACAAATGAAAACAGTAGCCGGCCTTCGTCGAGATCCAAGGGAAGCGTACCGGATATGTCTACCGCTGAATTTTCACGGCTACATGATATCAAATCCTTGGGAGAGGTATTTTCTGAACTGTTGCTTGTTCTGCTTGGCTTAACCAAGGATTCATTGAGTCGCCAGAGGAAGGAAAGACTAGAATGGATCAAGGAGATGAAAACTCGGGAAGGGAATGGAAGCTGGAATCCGATTTTCTATCCAAAGCCTAATACTTCTGTCTCCGAAACGTCGGCTTCTTCGGTAGCTTCGGAGCTGATAGAAATCAACATCCCACGTCCGGGAACAGGTCATTCTGCTGTAAATGGACAAAAGCCTTCAGGGTCAAACCATAATATGGCAGAGAACACCGAGAAGCCACCTAGGACAGCGAACGGCAAAGAGAACCCGAGCAGACCTGGTAGCTTATTCGGTGGGATGTTCTCAAAATCATCTAAGGAGCCACCAAAGAATGCGGAACCAGAGCCGCCGAAGGTTAACAACAAATCCAGGATATCGTATGGAATCGTCAGCAAAATGACTTCTCTTAGCTCGAGTTCGAACCCGACGCCGCCAACGTGGTGGCTTGATGAGCTTAAACTCATGTATCCACCATTTCAAGGCGTCACCGACAACGTGTCATGGACCAAGCACGCCGATCTAATCGGAAACCACCTTTTGCCCTTGATATCCGCCATGTCCTTATCAGAGACTGCGCTCAGGCCAAGGGCGGAGGCTGTATGGAAAGATTTGACAAGAATTGTCAACGTCTTCTTCAAAGGTACTAAACTCTGCTGCTCTGCGCATAGTGAACAGCTTAAGGAGGCTCGGGAGACTCTGAAGGAGAACATTCTAGATGATATCTATCGAAGAGGTATAGCGGACGAGGAAGAAGAAGCCTGGGAGGGAATTGGATGGGATGGACCTGAAAGGTTCGGCTCTAAGAGAATTGGAAGACGCGGAGAGGGAGCCTTGGGAGAATGCTTGTTTGAGTAAATGAGCCAGGGTGTGGTCCAACGAAAAGCCTCAACGCCACTCTCCAGGCTAACTGTCTTTAGAAAGTACTTACAGTACACTTCGTATACGAAGTACACATCGCTATCTTTTTCAATCCTGAAACAAGGCGGACAGCTGTCTCGGGGTAAAGAAAAATTCGGATCATATTTTTATTTTATTGTAATTTCTTCAAGATTGTGTTCATGTCTTGTGAAAAGCAAAAAAACACTTTTTTCTTGATGTTACCAGCACATACACTTTTACCATTTTCTGATATCTATTAGGGCTCTCTTTTCTGGGTTTTGGGTTTAACATGGGATATACTGAATGACTTTGAGCATTAATCTAGCTTCGTTATTGATTAGTACTTCTCTTCCAGCTGAATTTTTGTTCTCGTATGTAAAATATTCCGCCGTAGGGTCTCAACGCGTCTGAAATAAACAATGTGTGCAATAGCCTTATTAGCTCGAGAGTGCCTCGTAGACAACTATGATAAAAGATAAAAGTCGAGCTTCGACCCTAGCCTCGTTTCGAACCTGCATACGAGAAACGAGACCACTATGCTCTTTCTTTACCTCTAAGCACGTGTGATCCTATTCATATCCCTCTTTGCCTAGACCCGTATTCACTTCATTGAGGAGAATATAACATGAGCCAATCCTTGGCAGAAACTTTGTTTCGGCCCTAAAGGAAAGACACAATGGACCCCGAAACTTGAAGCACCAACAGCGATTATATAACCACGCATTCTAGCCGCTTGTACGAAGGCTTGTCCAAAAAGTTAATTGTAAAGCTTGGCATTGTAAACTGAGCGCCCCGGAGGCCACTGGGGCCATGGGATTGCTACTAACAATGCAACTAGCATATTATCGACAGTTTACCATTGACAGCTTATTAGTTCACCAACTACCAGATCCGTTATTATAAGATCATAACTGCTACCAGAATCATGGCAGAATTACTACTACAACTACTATAATTATAATTATAATAGTATGTTTTAGGGGCTGTAAAACTGACCAAAGAATCTAGATCTTAACACTATTAACAGTTAATATACTTAGAAATATGTCAATAAGTTAATTTATTGTATTAAATAACATCAGGAAAAAAACACTTTTACATCTGGACATCGGGATGGAGGCCTCTCCATCGCGCCCATCATGCCCATCTGATGCCATCTGGCGGATCATCAAAGATTAAAAATCTAACTTATCAAAAACCAAATCAAAAACCAAATCAAAAACCAAATCAACCACCTCATCAACCACCATATCACCACGGTCCGGATCACGCCTATTATCACGCCTGTTACCACGGTTTCGATCACGGTTTAGATCACGGTTTGGATCACGGTTTGGATCACGGTTTGGATCACGGTTTGGATCACGGTTTGGATCACGGTTTAGATCACGGTTTAGATCATGTTTATTATCATAGATTTTTTTGTAAATAATTAAATAATTAAATTATTATTGTTGTTATTGTTATTATAACGTGTGATACGTGACGTGTGGGATACGTACGGTACCACGATGGAGAATGGTTCATCCGATGAAGAGTGGTTCATCCGATGAAAGAGCTTCCTTCCGAAGGAAGCCTTACAGCGGGGCGTACACTTTTCATCCTGCCCATCCTGCCATCTTGCCATCTTGCCATCCGGATGAGCGCGATGGAGCGCGATGAAAGTTGCATTTTTTCCTGATGAAGGCTAAGAGTTGTGGATATAACCAAGATGACTATATTATATTAATCATGGAGTACATTGTTGATATACTACAGCAATTATTATAGTTCTGGGTTTAGTGTTAAATTGAGTGTATTATTTGTCATATCTAATTGGTTATTAAACTGGCTGATAGTAATAAATATAACAAAGGTATTACTGATGATATTACTGGCAAGCTGGAGCCACTTTTTATTACTACAAATTGTACTACTTTTAATACTACTGATGTTACTGTTATTACTATTGTTGATTTGGCTATTACTGGTCCCACTGTTCATGATCATATACCTAGTCCATTCACCAGATCTTATAGTTGCTGGTATAGTAGATTGTACCGCGTGCTGCTAAGAAGAGTAGCCCAGAGCCACCGGTGGCCTCCGGCGTGCTCAGATCGCAATGCCAAGCTTTACAATTAACTTTTTGGACAAGCCTTCGTAGTATTCCAGGATATGGAGATATAAGTTCGCCTTTTCTCTCTCAAATTTGGCGATTAATTAATCCAGATGCAATTAACAAGGGCATGCGTATTACGAGAGTACTTAATTATATAGTTAGCTTATTCTATATATAGATTTAATGAATGCTAAAAAATGGCACGATGGTGCGTATTGATACCTTGGTATCTTCTGCTATAAAAATAGCCCAATTGCAACTCTGATCCTCTGATCAAGGTAATGTCACGTCAGCTATTGTACGGCACTCAATCTCTTGTCATTGAGATGTATTGCAACGCGTGTACCTAAACGTACCCAAACTTGAAAATACGTGCGAAGGAAGGTGCAATCTTGGCCAACCAATAAGTCAGCAAATTATCTCAGGCTTGCCTGATGCGATTACTTACCCATCAATTCCTAGATGATAAGACAAAGATGATATGATTTTTCTTCAGGTCGCCAGTACCCCAAAAGTAACATGTCAATCCTATTGCTCAGCTCGCGAGCCCTATCGCGGCTCCAGAACCAGGTTCACTAGGATCCAGCTTCATGGTTAACATCCGGATATTTGCCATTGGAGCCGAAGCTTTAATTGAAATTCGCTATCAATAATAGAGATTATTTTATTATAGCTCTTCTGATAGTAAGCTAAGGGCAGATGACTCAAGCTTCTGACCAGCAAACATCCCTTGCCTGCCGTCCGTCTGCGACATGCCATGCAGGCGAAGCTAAACACGGTTAGCGGCATGGCGCAGCAACCCAGATCTCAGCGCTGAGGATCACCGACCCCATCTCTGCTTACTTCGTTCACGACGAACGACAGCTTCGTCATTTTTTTAAAATGAGTCACGACCTGATTTTTCGACATTGATGCTCGATCAAGCTTGGTTAAGCGAGAACTGGTCGCTTGTCTGACCATTGATGAGCGACTTTTCGGACAGGACTTTTGCGCCCGTCATGATCATATGAGATCTGGAGACCAAGAGCTCGATCTGTTTGATGCCGCATGGTGCATGACACTGTACTTGGCTTCTCCGCGCTTCGGACGCTGGTTGTCCCACAGATCCTGCCAAAGCCTACGACTGGAAAACTGGGTCCCATGCAAAAGCTTACCTCGAAAGGTCGACGCATGCAGCATGCCGTATTCGGCATTTTCAGAACCTCGAAAGTCCAGTCAACCCTTGACTCGGCGAGCTGACGTCAATGCCTACTAAGAAACCCTCGGTTTTGCGAGGCTTCCAGGCCTGGCGAATCGAATATTCGAATTCATGATCCTTGCCTAGCTTTTTTGACCAGTGGCTTGACTCAGTGTTGAAGCTAACTCGTTTAGCTTTCCAATGCATTGGCTTGGACGGTATCGGAATCCTGAGCTCCAACGAAGCTGGATTGGTTCAAATGTTTCTACGAAGTGTACCTGCCATACGCCCCATTTGTAACGCTGGGCATGACAAGGCACCGAAGTGCGCAACCAATCCACTTATCACGCTAACGGATATCTCTAACCATCACGAAAGCCCCGCTTGTATATAAACCGGAGCGAAGGGATTGTAATTCGTCTATTTCTTTTCAACAACAGATCCCAAAATCTGTACAGATTACAAATCGTAGATCATATATCCTATTTACTCTCGCCTCGTTCTTCTTCCGCTCTCACCTCGATCGCCTAGCTTTGTATTTTTTTTTTATAAACCCAAGTTATTCTTTCTTATCCTTCCAGTCTTTCTTGATTTGCCTCCTAGATAATAATTTCTACTTTCACACGTGCACGCCGATATTCGACAGTAAGACGGACATTGACCCCTCCCGTAATATCGCAAATTCACCACTAGCGCCATCGACGTAACACCCCAACACATTCCCATTTTTCGAGCACAATTTTTTTTTAAATAAACTAGTCGCATCGACACAGTAGTATTCTTTTGGCTTCCCGACCGACTGGGACTGTAAGGATGGAAGCAATGGAGGCTATATCTGCAGTCCTTCCTGGATTGGCAGCCTCTGCCACAGGAGATCCAAGTATGGGACTTCCCGGAGGCGCTCTTATCAGCAATATGATGGCATCGGTCGGATTAGACCCATCGTTTCTAGGTACGTAGCTTCTAAGATATAACCAAAGAACTTTTGCGAACTGTCCTAATATTTCTTATTACAGTCAAAATTGGTGTAACTTTAACTATTGTTGCTTCTGTTTTCGGATTTCTCAGCAATGCATGGGAAGGTATAATTCAAATGACCAAATTCTTGTAAGAGTTAGATTGTGCATACACCCCATAGATCTGGATTATAGCAGTTATCGACTAACGTCAAACGCAGCTCCGATAATCTTGTATCATCGGCTACAATTCGCTCGACAGATGAAGCATACGTTTATGTTATGAGATGGCTTTACACTCATAAAATATCCACGGATTCACGCCTGTTCGGTGTCACTTGCCGAAAAAACCAGCTGAACCCTAACTATCGTCAACATACTCGATGGTATGGTTCAGAACCTACCGATGAGACCGAAGCCGATGGTATCAATATCCTGGTAAGTTTGATTCGTACCCCTTAACGAAACGAGTTCTTCAAAGCTAAATATCGATTAGGAGGATGATTTGGGTCCAAAATTGAAATATACCGCAGCTCCAGGTTTTTACCACTTCTTTTATAAACGGAGATTGGTTCTCATGCAAAGAAAGCTTAAGGAGGACTATTACGGATTTGAAGAACCAGAAGTCGATCTCGTTCTCTTCACATTCGGACGCTCACCTGTCACCCTTCGTGAGATTCTAGAAGCCGCGAGGCAGGAATACCTTATGGAACAGCGAACTAGCACACTAATCCACACCACTAACGGCAGTTACCCTGCAACTTGGTCGTTAGCCCACGCCAAACCATCACGATCACTCGACTCTGTCATCATGAAAGCATTCGACAAGGAAAAGCTTCTCAAGGATATGAAGGAGTACCTCGCACCGAGCGCAAAACGATGGTATCAGAAGCACGGTCTTCCTTATCGACGCGGCTACCTCTTCTACGGTCTACCTGGTGCTGGAAAAACATCGCTCACCACTGCTTTGGCCAGCGAACTCAGTCTCCCGATTTATTGTCTATCCCTCGCTTCCAGTTCTATGGCTGATGACGTCCTCTTAGGGCTTTTCGCGACATTGCCGAGGAAATGTATCATCCTGTTGGAAGATATCGACAGTGCTGGTATTGACCGACAGTCTTTCACCGGTGGTGGTTTTTTTACCCAACTAGCGAGTAAGAACGAGGAAGAAGATGACGAGGAAGAGGAGGAGGAAATTAGAAAACGCGAAGAAAAAAAGAAACTGGCTGCGTTAAAGCAGGGAAGCTCGGTCAGCTTATCCGGTCTTCTGAATGCTATAGACGGTATTTCCAGCCACGAGGGCAGAATTCTGATCATGACAACGAATTACCGCGAGCTTCTTGACAAAGCTTTGATTCGGCCCGGTAGAGTTGATATGGAGATTGAATTCGGTAACGCGGATATCGAAATCTTGGAAGGTCTTTTCAAAGCTGTCTATGCTGACCTGGAAGATTTACCGGGTTTCATCCGTGGAAAGAGCATTATGACGAAAGAAGAACAAGAACAAAAACATAAGGAAAAGCTTGAGAAGTTGGCTCAAGTGTTCAGTTCCAGAGTTCCTTCGGACAAATTTACGCCCGCAGAAGTTCAAGGATACCTTTTGAGTCACAAGTCTGACCCTGAGGATGCCTTGGATTGCCTGGACGAATGGCTTCAATCAAAATTACGGGAAATTAACCTCGTTGAACAGGCTGAACAGAAGGCTAAAGAGAAACTTGAAAGAGCCACCGAGAGGAAAATCAAAGAGCTTCAGAAGAAGAAGCGTGATAGGCTTAAGACTGAGAGAAAGGAGCTTGAGGAAGAGGAAAAAGAGGAGAAAGAAAAGAAGGAGAAAGAGGAGAAGGAAAAGAAGGAGAAGGAGGAGAAGGAAAAGAAGGAGAAGGAGGAGAAGGAAAGGAAGGAGAAGGAGGAAAAGGAAAAGAAAGAAAAAGAGGGCGTGATGAATGAGGACGCCTCTGAAGGAAAGAGTGAGAAAGGTGCTGAAGTGAAGAAGCTGACCAACGGTATTTCTGAATTAAAAGAGAAGATGGAGACTAGTGATTTGCCGAAGCAAAATGGCCTCGTCAACGGGGTTCATTGAGCTGAGATTTAACCTCCAGGACAAGCTGAAATTCTTACTACTGGATAACTGCTGACTTCGGTACTTTGAGTTTTTTCATTATCTTTATTTTGCCATTACGCACATACAGCATCGCATCTTACTTGTCTTTCATATAAAAAAGGGTTTATATATACTCGAATACCCCCAGTTTTCTTTTTAGAGGGTGGCTTGATATTTCTGCCCATCCTGCAGGCGCATGTTCTTCTTGAAATATTTTGTCATTCTCGCAGCCTCACATGCATATACACCGGCGTTCAGTATATTTTAGTTGATTAGTCAATTTTTAAACGAACATAAATTCGCAACGTAGTTAACATTTAAACTCAAACTTAAAAAGATCATCGATGAAATCATATCACCATACCGAGTCATTTTAGTAGGTTTAAGTAATAATAAGACTATGGATACAGACAGCGTGACTTTCGGATCGGAAAAATGACACAACCGTCACTATCATAACCTATCCAGGCTTGAGCGTGTACCTCAACACTGTTCTCAGCTTCTTAATTTGTCCAACCCAGTGACCGTGATTCTACGGCTGACGCGGAACATACCGAACGTACTGGGCAATTTGTGTAACAGTCATTGCATCTTCGTTGGTTCGCCCAAGCCTGATATCAATCAGCTGGCTCAGGAACAAGAACTCGCCACGGGATTTCACAAGTCAATGATAGGTCAAGATACTAAGCGACATCGAAATCGCGAAATCGCGGCAACTTTGAACGAGAAGGCTGCTTCGGAGCAACGGTTATAGTCGATCCACAGGGCTGAGAAGCTTCCGAACAAACTGGCGGAAGCCAAGCGTTTACACGAATGAGGAAGCTCCCTGCACATCATGTGTTGGTGTGACTGTATCTTGCTAACGTCATCCCACCTGCACGGAAGATTTGCTTGTAACAACCTAAAGCTCTGATGCACGATGTATAGATCAGGTGGTTCTAGGCTCTTGAAAGGATACCCCCATTTATCTCGTTCTCCAGCTACCGAGTCTTGGCGAAGGACGTCCATATGCATCCTACGGCACTGCCCTTGTTCCATTTCACTTGGCCCTGTACAGCTATATTTCGCGATTTCAATGTTCAGTCAGCGCTGACATGACATCAAGCATGATTTCTACAGAACAATTGCTATAAATGGCGTCGCATCTATATTGAAAGTTGTAAGGCTAGCCCTGTGAACTTCTTCCCCCAGGGTCGGTCGCCTATGCAACTTATATACATATAACAACGATTAACTAATCTCTGCAGCTCATATCGGCTAGATGCACCTTGCTACTTGATATCAGTTTCGTATATTTAATTTTAGCTGATAATTTATATGAGCGATATATGTAAACAAAGGCTTAGAAAACCCCAAGGACGGCTATTCTAAACGATTATAGGGTACAAGAAGCTATATCTCGAATCTGGTGTTTCCCTCTCTACGCGCTTCCAACTGCATATATGCCGAACGGACAGTTTGTACATATTCGCATATGCTGTCATCAGCTTGGTGAATTGAAGGCTTGATATATTCATCGTGGTGTGGATGGATGATGCTCCCACTGGACCAAAGTGTAGCCAATCGAAAATTTTATACAGGAAAGGGTAAGAATATGCGGCCCTGTTATTTGGAAAATCCTGAGAGCTTATTATACATACGATCGCAGCCGCTGGTCGGACGTCATGCATCAATATCAGCGGGCATCACCCGGTTCCCCATTATACCTTACCTTGGTTGCTGGGACTCTGTGGTTTATTTCACGGAATACTGGGACTATAACCGATGCTGCCCTGGTACTAGGTACTGGTAGCCATCTGGTATGATCTTAGTAAATTTTGGTACTTCAGTTGTGTTTGCGACAAAATCTGCCGCTCTCTTTTAATTCCTCCATTAAAGCTTCTGCGGCGTGGGTCTTGTGGTGTTCCTAGATGGACTTTCGTCATCGGGCTCAGGACCTCTTGACGTACTTAAACCTTTCCCATTCCTCCTGTCGCACAGGAAGAGCTTTTGCCGACCGGTATAATTCCATCCAAAATTCTCATTTATCCAGCTTTCACCAGACTATTTCTCTTATACTACCAAAATCTTAAAAGCATTGACTATTGCCTTAACTTCGGATCTGAAGTTCCGAAGACCGCTCCAACACAGCTTGCGCGACCGAATACGGTAAGTGCCTTGCGTAACCCACCCAAAAAGAGCAAGATCACACAAACAAGCAACGCAAAAGAACCTTCGCTGCTCAAAGCTGCACAGCTTCAGATATGCCTGGCTCTCTCAAATCACCTCGAGGGCCGCAAAAAGAAGCTCGGAATGCTTCTCCGGTCCCAAGTCCCACAGGGCTGCAGCTTTACATGTCGTGCGTTTATTTAGCGAAACATGCTAGCCTTTATCGCGATCTTGCGCATGCGCAGCTCAAGATCACGGCCGTGCGCGGCGCTAGAGCACGTGAGGCGCTTAGCTTCAACCTCTCTAGGAATGCTGATCACAAGATATGGGCATAGTCTACTTACAGATTATGAAAATGGCTCTTGGCGAAAGATTGGCGATAACATCGCGAACATGCTTGTCTTCTTTTATAGGAGCATATAGTAGCGACAGTTTCAAAGCCAGCAACTTAAGCTTGCAGCTCTGAGAGCTCGTTGTATCCAGAATGTTGAAGTGTAAAAGTTTCTACCAAGCCTTTACACTTCTTCTCTAAGACGCGACGATGAAAATCCAGCCATATTCAAACATTTGCGAGATAGGAGTGTCTTCGATGCCATGAAATCCACCCTCTATCCAAAGCCTAATAACCCTTGCACATGCAACAATCGATACAATTAGTGCGATATAGCGAATCTAAGAGATTGGCTAGAGGCGTCCTTCGGACACCATATATACATCGAATCAATGCACTTCGCTCCCTACATTTTTCAAGACAAAAATATCCTAAAGAGGCTAGTGATGCCACTTCTCAGCCTATGAAGCACTTCAACAAGATCTGCAAGATAGAGAGAAAAGTTTCATCACGTTCCAATCTTACTTATTAACCACAATGGCTGAAGACCATGTTATACGATCTGCTAATCCTCAGAAGAGGTTAGCGGAATATTTATGGTCTTTGTCAAAATTTAATATAACTTCGTTTTATCTTCCATCCCCAATAAATTGCATTCTACTATTTTTCTTATTCTGCTTTCCCCTGATATCAAGTGTTTCTGCTTTTCCGAATTCTCTACAGCAAAATCATTTAAAAGGTTTGAAAAAATCTCACAAATCTTTAGCAAATCTTCATAGTCTCCTTCCTTTGAACCCGGTTTCCATAAAAGGCTCCGGTCATCAGATCACACCCCACAGAAAAATTCCCAAGCAAGGTTTACTGAAGCTCCGCAAACCGTCAAAGAACAACATGTCCGAAGGAGCTGTCCAAAATGTTAAGCCGGACCCCAAAGCTCATCTTGAAAGCTTGGCCCCGGTTATCCTGTCTTCCCCAGAAGATGCCAATGAGTTCCCACTTGGAGGGATAAAGGGTAATGTGCAAGCAATCGCTGCTCAGCATGACTCCCCAGCTTCTCACGACCAAGTAAACTCCGAGGCTGCCTCTGTCAACATTTTTGATCAACCAATATCCACAGGAGCACCATTGCCTATGTTTACACGCAAGAGCGATCACCCTGTTCCCCGACGTGGTGTGATTAATATGGATGGCGTTCCTGTTGGGACGAACAAGTTTTACGAAAATTTATTGCTGGGAAATGGTAATCTTGGTGTTTGGACACAACCGTAAGTCTCGTTCTGCTAGCTTCGAAGTAATATTACGAATGAATGTAACTAACACTTACCTGAAGATACTCGGTATGGGCCAACCAGGACCCGAATATGTGGGGTCTTGCAATTAGCCATACTGATGCTAATCAACTGGTGAGTTCTCCGGGTTTTACGGAATAAACTTGAGGTTAAATCTAAATTTCGAATACAATGATACAGGTTTTCGGACCGGATCCGAACGCTAACCCAGTTCAATACTACTTCAACCCAGTGGGGATAAATTCTTTAACGCTTTCTGCGAACGAGTTCAATACCACTACGAGCACAGTAACCACAGAGTCCATCACGCCTCACTCTGCCTTGGTTACTTTCTGGGCCAACCAAGCCACAACTCCATCATCCAAGCGGCTGAACTCATTCCTCGTTCAGGGAATGGGATTCGTCACCGGAAGATACCGCGATCTCGTCCCAAAAATTAACTCTGGCGTTCTTATTCGTAGCTTCTCTTATTCAGGGACGCTTAGTAATAACGGAGTAGCTCCTCGCCAGAAATGGACCGTTACTTTGGAAGATGGAAAACAGTGGAGAATTTATGCCATCGCTAATAGTGGAACTGCACCTCTCCAACTTCAGCTTCTGAACAACAGCACCATACAAGCTTCAGGAAGCTTTTCTGGTCTTGTTCAGATCGCAAAGCTAGCTACTACAGGATATGAGGCTATCTTGGACCAGACTGCTGGCGCTGTAGTTACAGATGCAACCGTCTCTGCCACTGTTGCAGGTGCGGTGGGAACCTACCAACTTACTTTCACCACAACCGGATCAAGTACCGCTGGTGCTCCTTTGATGTATGCTTTGCCGCATCATGTCGCTTCCTTCGACAGCGCGACTTCCGGAAAAGTCTTCGGGAATCTACAACTAAGATCAACCACCAAGGGACTCATGAGCGCCGTCGTAGCAAACTCGTGGACGCTTGTTGAACCGAATATGCCTGTAAGTGTTGGTTGGCTGCCCGGATCCAAGAGGAATTGGACTCCGAACACATTGAACGCCATCCGTGCCGCAATCGCATCTGATATCAATTATGATGTGATTAACGATTCGAACAACCCGAGTCAATACTATTCCGGAAAGCATCTGGCCAAGTACGCTCAAGTTGTGCTTGTGGCTAGTGATGTCTTGAAGGACGCTGGGTTAGCTCAACAGGGTTTTGTGACCTTGAAGACCGCAATAGCCAGATTTGCCCAAAACCAACAAATCTACCCCCTATTTTATGATAGTAAGTTACTCTATATATGCCCACATCAGGTTTGGGTGACATGCTAATTGACATCGCCTAGCTAAATGGGGTGGTTTGGTATCCTCCTCTTGGTGGGTGACTAAAAACGACGGCGAAGACTTTGGTAACGCGTTTTACAACGACCATCACTTCCACTACGTAGGTTCCCATCACTAGCGATATTTGTGCCAATGCACATATGAAATTGTGATCTCAAACTAACTCATTCTGCAGGGCTATTTTGTCTATGCTGCTGCTGTTCTTGCTCACATCGAGCAAGTCCAATTTGGAACTAACACGTGGGTCAAAGCTAACAGAGGTTATATAAACAACTTGATCCGAGATGTTGCCAACCCCAGCACCAAAGATCCGTATTTCCCAGTGTCCAGAAGTTTCGACTTCTTCCATGGACACAGCTGGGCTAAGGGTAAGATATTCAATTCATGAATGATGGGATATACATGAAGCTGACATGAAGCATTTAGGTCTGTATGCCAGCGGCGACGGCAAAGATGAAGAATCATCATCCGAAGATTACAACTTCTCATACGGCATGAAGCTCTGGGGTAATGTAATTGGCGACGCCAACATGGAAGCTCGTGCGAATCTTCAGCTCGCTATTCTCGCAAGAAGCTTGAACAGCTATTTCTTGATGAGCAACAATAACACGAATCAGCCTGCGAACTTTATCCAAAACAAGGTATCCGGTATTGTAAGTTGAGAGCCCAATGATAGTCTTCACGAAAATCTTGTTAACGAAATATTTTAGCTTTTCGAGAACAAGATTGATCATGTGACGTATTTCGGAACCAATATCGAATACATCGAAGGGTACGTTGGTATCGAATAGTACCAAGTTAGAAGAAGAGCTAAGACTAACTCTCTCAAGGATTCATATGCTTCCTCTCACTCCGATCTCTCCGTATATACGTACAAAGACATTTTGTTCCGAAGAATGGTCTCGCTATTTCGATGGCCGAACGGACAACATCAACAGTGGCTGGAGGGGCGTCCTGTGGGCTAATGCTGCGATATTTTCCCCATCCGCATCATACGCCTTTTTCGCCGGTTCAACATTTCAAGCTACTTGGTTGGATGACGGCGCTTCTAGAACTTGGTATCTAGCTTTTGCCGCCGGTAAGTCCTTTCTAAAATCGGGTGGGGCGATTAGTGCGATATATTAACTGTTGATTTTCTAGGACTTGGTGGGGGGTCCTAAACCACATGAAGCAAGATTGCAAAGAATTGCTCGGTTGTTCGGCTTATGGGTTATGTTTTCGAGCTCAATCGGCATCTTTTCATTCGCTTACGGTTGGGTTTTAATGACTGGATTCTTTCTCTTTCTTGACGTAGCAGTTGATGAGGTTTTCAAATCTTAGGAGCTGCTTCGAGGTTCAAACAGGCACACTCTTTTTTCCTTCTGTAATCGCGGATCACTGTTACATGTTATTACTCATAGCTTAGCTGTCGCTGGGGATGCATTAGCTTGTAGGGTTAAAACTAAAATTATGACAAAAAAAAAAAAATTATCGATGATGAATTGATATTTTTACAAAAGCATCTCTATATTTATATATACATAGTAATTTGAAAGCATGTTATCCTGCCCATAGCTTAGATGGTCTGGATAAATTTGAATCTTCTTAAACGTCTAGTTTTGCTTCCTCTTCTTGTTCACGACCCGAGATGAATCTCCGTTAGGATAAACATGATAAGTATCTGTAAAATCACGTTTGTCAGGATTGGCGACATTCGTCCAGAGTCTTAATGTCGCATATCTGCTGGCATCCGAACCTGGATCTTGACCTTCATGCCAACTGGCAACACACTAAAGCTACGGAACAATGCAAGTTAGATCCAAAGAACCAATATGTTATAATAAGTTGTTATGGATGTAGTTGATAGTCACTCACCTCTGTTCCTCTAGGGAGCATTCCGTTCTCCCCGCGTTCAAATATTCCTCTGAGGTCTGTATTCTTTTTTCTGATTGCTTGGAAGATAGAAACTGTATCGCCTGTTGGTACTTGTGATCTGAATTTGACGCCGCTGTCTACTCTAGGGCTAGGGTTTGTTATACCCGGGTAGTCATTGCTGATGATTCTTGGTACGAGAGCGACGCGGGTTGGCACGTTGTCTGTGGGAGTGGGCACAGCAAGGGCTGAGGTTATAAGAGTGACAAAAGTGTAGAAAGAAGCATTGAATTTCATTTTGAAAAACGTGGCTGTAAAATGTTATTCTTAGGGCTGTTATAAAGATTGTTATTCAATATATTTTTCGGATGCTATGAAGTATGATTGCCGATGTGGTCGGGTAGCAAGGAACCGTATTTATAGATGCTCGACGACTATATTTAATATCACGATATGCCAACTTGAGGCATATTTCCGCGGACCGTCGGCCATTAACTCTAAGTTGAAGACTACCAAGGTACTATAAGAGGGCCAAGTCGCATTTCACATTGATTTTG
The DNA here is from genome assembly GCA_036971345.1 of Dactylellina drechsleri. Taxonomy (NCBI): domain Eukaryota; kingdom Fungi; phylum Ascomycota; class Orbiliomycetes; order Orbiliales; family Orbiliaceae; genus Dactylellina; species Dactylellina drechsleri. The sequence continues at coordinate 440,771 of JAJTUB010000008.1, forward strand.
AATATGGTGTCTTCGGGGTTCTATAGTATAAAGCAGCGGTGAAAAAAGCTAGTCACCTATCTATCTGTGTTCCCTGCACGAACTTATACTCGAACATGTTAGCACTAGGATACCGTTTTCAAATTAGCCAGCAATTCCACAGAACAATCCGACACGTGACAAGACCGAATCAAACCGTTATGACGGAGTTCCAGAAAATTCTGGTTAGACTCAAGACATATTTAAGGTTTTTGTTATGTGAAACCGGCCGTTGACCAAGTAAGGAATGGACGGGTTGACGAGTTGCTCGAAATTTTGTTGCAATATTGACACCACCCACATTCGGCTGAATGAAACATGTCCAAAGCATGATGCTCGCCACAACGTGGCTCGTAACTTATCTCTTTCTAGGATATAGCTACTCCGATTTCCTTGGACTACTTTCATAAATTCGGATAGTCAGAATATTTATGAACTTCTCTCTTGAGAAACCGTTACCAACCCTGCCTCAGATTATCTAACATATGAGTAATGAACATGAACTCCTTCTAAGCAAACATGGTCTATCCTTCTAAACGCCGTCCGCTAACTCCAAAATGAACTTCTAACCAGGTATAAAACTTATGACTAGTAGACCCAAATGTACGCCGCTATTATATATTGAAAATGCAAACAACCGATTAACTGCGACCCATATCACGCTAAATGATCCACCGCTTCCAGAGCGGGTTTCGGTTGAATGAAAAGTTTATAGAACGTAACTGTAACCACAAGAAAAGTTACCAATCCGACAACCGTGGCAGGGTGTTTAGATAAAGAGGACGAAAGCATCGACACAACTGCCATAATCGCCATGAGTATCAACCACACTGGATTCTGCTTTATCGTCGTTGAGCCTGGATTTCCAGAGTCCCGTGAGAAGCTTTCGCGAAGGCGGAGAAGTCCGAAGAGAGCGAACAGGACCATCGTAAAATCCACGATACCTGGTTTTAGAATCAGTTAGTCACGTTTACTCGGTATCAATAGGAACCATTGAGATATTTGTACCAAGGAATGTAACCAAGTTCCTAAAGTCGCCTGAGAATACGTATATTATCGCTAATAAGCCGTTGAATAGAATGGAGGATCTGTCAAGTGGTTTAGTATAGCATTCTTCTATTTAGAAGTATCGACTGATTATTTCCACTCACAGAGGTATCGTGCCATCTTTATAGAGCACTGGACGATCCAAACGACCAAATAGGCGCCTCCATATAGATCCTTCTCTCGAACTATCGAAGATCTCATCATCTAAAGAGGCGATGGTCTTCAGAGTGTGTGGTAGAAATTGACGCTCGGCGGCAGCTTGGGTTAACCGGCCAGCGGTGAACATTTTGACGTTAAGGGTACCAAGTCCAGAAAGACAGATCGCAGCAGTATAGGCAATCGATCCTGCATCCCCGAGGAAGTGCTTACTAAACGTCTATTACCGAGTTAGAAGACGAAGATAAGATCAATTCAACTCAAGATATTCGACATACTAGGCCAACCGTCGTCGATTGAATAACTCCAGCAAACGACAGCACAACGAAATAGCTGACATTAGCTAAGAGATATAGTGATATTACGACGGCCATGGAGGTGTTGATAACTATTGCAATATTTTTTTCAGGATTTTTTATTTCGCCCGCAACAAAGCTAAGCTAGAGGGTGAATGACATGTCAGACCATCAAGCTTTCTCGCGGGTAAGTTTGTGAGAAGACGTACTGTTTCCCAACCAGAATAAGCCCACATACACGCTATCATAGCATCCGCGAAACCCCCAAACGACACTCGTGATTCGTCTATTTGTGTGCTGTGTGGCGAGGCCGGTTTGTCGCTGCTTGATATCGGGAAGAGGGTATAGAACCCCATAGCCAGAACGAAGCCAAGGGCGATGAGCTTGCATGCCAACAGAAATTTTGTCAAAACTGTGCTTTCTTTATTTCCGGAGCAGTTGACAACCGCGATGAAAGAAACCAAAGAAACCGCCACTAGTTTCCTTCTAATGATGTATTCGCCTGGAGGAAGGCCAGCAGCGTCACATATATAGTCTGAAATGATTAACGCGAGGACAGCATTGGAACCAGGTTTAGACACAAAAATAATCGCCCAACCAGCCACAAAGCCAAATAAATCGTTGAAACAGACGGCAAGAAACTCTTGAGGTCCTCCGTTGATGGGTATATAATTGCTAAGTTCGATGTAGCAAAGTCCACAGCACCACGCTAGCGTACCAGCGGCAAACCAAGCAAGTAGCGCGGCGTACTCAGATCCTGCATTCAGAGCCACCAGAGATGGAGCCGAGAAAATACCAGAGCCGATCTGAAGACCAAGGATAAGAGCGATACCATCCAAGGCACCTATGTTTCGTTTGGGATCGTAGGCGACGTCTATCGAGCTCTGAGGAGTGCTTGTGCCATATCCCTCGTTGGTCCCAGGTGGATCACTCCCGCTGTTCTCGGAAATTTCATCGGTAGGTCGCGTTTCCTGACTGGAAAGCAGAGGAGTCTTAACAGAGGTATCCATCAACACGAAAGCGGAAAAATGCCAATTAGATGGCAGATAGGTAAATATAGTCAAATATCGCCAGACTGAGAGATCGATCTTGCGAGCTCGACAGATCTAGCAGTGATGCAAAAGTGAGGTCGGAGCGCCATCGTGTCCAACCAGAGGATCTAGTGTAATATTTAAATATTTGTAGTCTTGAATCGGAGCATGAAGCATCACAACGACTAGATCTAAAAAGGTCCTCGGGTTGGCTCCCGGGTGGAGCGATCTGAGATTCAAGCCAAAAAAAGTTGTGCATGGCCCGTATGTATGGCCGTTTTGGCACATGGCCGCTGTCAAGTGTGTGGAGTCATGCGTTGAGGTGGGATATACTTGACGGTTTCTGCCCGGCAGGTGCAACGCTTTGCATGCGGCATGCGCAGGATCATTCCGCGGGGTATACCACTATCGTCAGACGTGAGAGTTTGAAATGTCAGATATTCCTTTCTCCGTAAAATATGGCGTGGGGGGACGAGAGAACAAGCGGAAGCAAGACGCAAATGCCGGGAATATTCTTGTGTCTACATCTAAACCTCTTCTAAAAAGATCGTACGAGCACGACTCGTGTTTCTATATTAATTATAAGCTTCGACAAAAATCACGCTAAACGGGAAAGAACTGCCCCATGGCTAAGCTTCAGAGAAACCAAACCGTCCATGTCCATGTCGCTGTCTCCCCGTCGACATATTTTAACTAAATTACAAAATCCAAGATATAATTGCTGCAACTGTGGTAGTCATGAAAAGCAGCCTCGATGTGCTAACACCAAATGTGGCAGCATCTCCTTTACCAGTTGTGGCAGCATCTCCTTTACCAGTTATCGAAGCTGCCTGTGTTTCGTCCTTATCGAGATACCAAGCGCCGATATATGTCAATCCACCCTTTTCATTCAGCATGGCAGCGTTAGGGCCCACGTTACTAACGTCGCTTCTAAACGACCCGAAGTAGGTATACCGATCCACGTTGTTCAGTCTATCAAAATACTCCAGTGTCAAGTTGAAGAACTCTTGCGTGGGCTCGACATCTTGATGGTCGAATGCGAATTCGGTGAACCAAAATGTCATGTTCGGAAAGGCGGCAGTGTATTGACCGAGATGGCTGGCGATACCGTCGAAATTACCGTACCAGTGAAGAGGGATGAAGTCAAACGTACAGCCGTCACAAGCGTCAAAAAAACTATCAGCTCAAACATTAGAATGTACTCCAAAAATCTAGGTCGCGAGAAGAACAATTGTACATACGATTGCAACCAATCCAACCCAGTTGGTGCACCTGTTGGGGATGGCGCGCCCAACTTGATACCCAGTTTCGCCAGCGGCTGTATCGACTCCTTCCACCTCGCCGCCGCGTCCTGCGGACTTACACCACTACCCCCACTTCCACCGTTCGACGGGTTATCCGGCTCATTGAATCCCAAGACGTATTCGATTTTATAGCCCTGAGCTATCGCATCCTTCACATCCTGCACAAAGGTGTTGTTATAGTCACCCCAGAGCATAGGTACGAATTGAAGATTGGTCGCACCGCCGGTGAGGGCCACCGAGGGTTTTGTATCGTAGTTATAGTACCATGTCAACGGCGAGCCCGGCTGTATCCAAGTCTGATCGTCTTCCGGGTGGTCTTTATTCGGTATATACACAAGTCCACGTTTGGCGTTCGGATTCGGACCGATCGGATTAGCGGCAGAAACGAACGCGATAAGCCGAGCAAGCGTAAGGAGAAACGAGCCGTCGAGTAAATGCATTGTCGGAGAAGAATTGGCCGGTAAAGTAGTGTGGAGCGAGAGACAAGCAACAGTACAAGGGAATCCGAAGGCTAATATTCAAAGATAACGACCGCGAACATGAATCTGAACTACGAAGGAGTGACCACGGTTGGAGTGGTGAGGATAAAAGGAGAGGCTGAAGCGGGAAAACTGCAAGCTTGGCTCCGAAGACATCGCACGGCAGGTTAAAAGAGCAATTCACTTCCTCGCTTCAAACATCCAAGTGCCATTTTGGGAGAGCAAGAGGGGCCATGCAACAAAAAGGGTCGCCGGCTTTTGGTTCCCAGCGTGGTCGAAGAATTGTGGAAATTGGCCAAGCCTGTCAAGGCTGCTGGTTCCACACAAACGGCCTAGCGAGATGAGTTCATGCACCGTGCTGGAATTGGCAAGAAAGGGCTTCAACCAAGACCCGAGGCTGGCGGCAGACGCACCGTTAGTATTCGGAACATTCCAACGTTCCCATTCCCTCGATCCACGTTCTAAATCTTTAATATTCCAAGATTCGATCCCAGTAAGATTTGTCCGGAATATCTATTTTCCTTAAGAAAATCAGAGGATAAATTTGTGTAATTCTAATTCATGATCCAGACCTATCAAGTTTGTTGGCCCCGGCCGTCGCTATCAATTATTCACCCACGACGCAGATTGTTAATACCATGATCAACGAACCCCTCAATCCTCTTACATGTCCGTCGGACAAATGAATATCACTATGCACGAATATAAAATATTTTCTCCATCCATGCGCATGGATTGTGGATTGTTTTCTAGTTACATGTAAGCGGCAATTAATACTGGTCAAAGGAATTCCGTGATTTCCTCTCTGCGTTGCTCGAGACCAAACATGCTAACAAAGGATATGCAAGTGTAACAGAATGATATATAAAAATGATACATGGATCTAGATGTTGATTGAGTATCCTCCTCTAGATATTTCCGCGATATTAGAGAATCAAAGGTCCTTCCTACAGTACATGTAGCCAGGATACCTTTAGATTAAAAGGATAAGTTTAAGAGGAAGTCTGTCGTAAACGAGAAGAAAATGATAACCCCATCTAATCATATAAAGTGCCGACATTCAGGTGTCTTATACTATATGAGGAGATGATAAAGGATAAACAAGACCCAGTTTGGCAAGTTCCTCAATTCCAGGCTCAACAGTTGAGGCTGAAAGTGGGGCAAATAGTCGACCAGCTAAATTCTCCACATAAATCTCGTGTTAGATATCAATTCCTTTGCCCTTGTACTAAAAGTCATGAATCATATATGTATATCATGAAGATGAGATGGACTTACCAAAACAAGTTAACTACTCCGTCCAGAAAGATGGCTGAGCAATGTAACCGTCTCTTCGAATTTGTAATTCCCTGATTTTGGCTTGGTCGCTCTCGTAGGTTGCCATATTGCCACTTTCTAAATGACGCGGGAGCGACGCCGTCAAGGTATCAATTTGATTTTGGGCCGATTGGATACTCTGGTGTATAGCACAGATTCCTGGGTACTCGACGGTATATAATACGTTATACTGTCGAACTGCGCAAACTCCGTTTGTTTTAGGGCGATCGCAGATGTGCTGTGGATTCCTCCCCGTTTTCACGTAGCAATTGCATATGGCATAGTGATTAGAATTCCACTGGCACATTACTCTATTTAATGTCACAGAATAATTGAAAGTGTGTATGTCTCAAAATATGCCGGTATTTTGATATTATACTGCCAAATCATTAGGAGCTAGAGCTATACAAGAATCCGTCTTCAGATAGGAAAGAAGGTATCATCTCTTACCTAGTTCCAATGCAAGAGCTCAGTTTAGTTTATAAGATCTCTCGATAGCCTCAGCTAATTGAGACACTGAGCTGGAGGTAGCAAGAAATCTGAAGCTTGAGATAGAAACAAGATAGATTCAATCAAGAAAGTAGTATATAGAAAAGCTTGAGTGGTTGGTATGTATATAGAACTTGATGTAGTCTGGTTGTATTCAATTACTTATCCGACAATGGGAAACATCCTGAGATTTATAGACTCTCTAGACATAGATACTTTCATATCGAGCCCTACTAAATCCATTGACAACCTGAGTTCTCGCTGATACGATACTGCCAAGAGAGGATATTGATTTGAGAATGCATTATGACTTGATAAGTTGACGAGTTGCACGAAGACGAAACATATCCTCGCCCGAGGACAGGCCTGATTCTCAGAAGAAAGGACGTAGCTATCCTTTACATGTCAATACATTTCGTGATGAAGACCTTAAGCATCGATCCTCGGACGAAATATTAAGATGAGAGGAGCCATTGCCAGAAGCATGAATTCGGGAGCCTACCTATACGAAAGGATAGGGCTCACATGTGTCTAGATCCAAGTCAATACCTTCTCTAGCGTTTCTATTGCTCAAAACATCTCGCAGACGGGTTCTGACAGATGCAATGTTCAGCTTCATGTCTCAATTAAGAGATTGTACACGAGATGAGCACATGAGGCTTCTGGACCCACAATGGATAAATGATGAAATATAACGCACATCATCTGAGATTAGAGCCACTTTAGAGATCCCTTTCCACTAGCCAGAGATACCTTGTGCTTGAAATTATTCGCTGCGCACTTGTCGAGGGTATTCTGATATTCGATCTAGACCCCAACGCAAGATTGTAAATACCTGAGCAAGCAACTAGTTGGAATTTGAAGTTGGGAAGATTCCTGCAGCTACCCGCTAACACGATAAATTTATGGGGTAAGTTACAACCTCGACTCCTATGTACAATTCGTTATATACCCAATCGAGAAATAGGCCCCTGCACGGTCGATTCCATTGGAGAGGTTTTGTTGTATTTGGTGTCTTGCCAAATTCGAATCACGGTTTCTCGGGACCGAGATTCGAGGAACCTGTTGTCGCCGTAGTTTGGATATGTGACTGGATTGTAGTCATACCAATTCGTTCACTTGAGGCTTATAATTCCGTGCCAAAGCGGCAGAGGCATAACATCGTAGGATTATTTAGTTTCATTTGTCTTTCGACATCATCCCTCGGGTGCTGGCATTAGCGCCTCGGTGTTATAATTTACATGAATAAAGTCATTCCATGTCATTTTGAGCTTCTGTTCTAAGATACAGTATGTCAAGGCATGGTCATCAACAAGCGTGCATGTTTATTCTGAGCATGCGAGTTTCCGTTGAACACTGGAGAGGCTTCGCGATCACGATGAAGCGACGAGGGTCTGCACTAAGCCTGGCAATCTCTAGACCGATGTTGCCAAGGCCCGTAGTCGATGGTAGTAAATATCTCGAGGAATGTAGAAATTTGTGCGAGTGGATGCAGCAGGATTCGAATATTTGAGATCTTATTTCGCAGCCTGGATCTAGATGCGAGGCTAGCATTTTCGAGAGTTAAACAAAGATTTTGTCCCTGTTTTCAAAACCGGGCAATCAATCATGTATGTAAATGCGCGGCACAGTGTTCAGAAATTCTATTGACGAATGAAAATGCAACAACAACTCATACTGCAGTGCTGCATGCATCAACGATTGCCCTGATCTCCCCTACCTTCGAGACCAGGCACGAGCTACTCGGGTTATCCCCCGATCTAAAACTCTGGGTTCACTCCAATTAGATCCGAGCCCTCCACTTGGGTCCGCAATTCGAGGAATGTCACGAAAAACTTCTTTGTTCTTTTTTTCCATCTTACATGTCACATTTTTGTGTTCCATTAAATCTAGGGTTTTGCCAAGTTATCCATGGTAAAGGATGCGGGTCGGCTGACGCCTTCATGGGCCGAAAGAGGTTTTAGGATATCACATTTTTTAGAATTTTCGAAATATGAAAGCTTAAAGTTATATAATACCTTCCATCTTGGTTGCTAACAATGACCAAAATTTTGGTCGAGGTCTCGTAAAACCAACCAATCACGACGAAACTCTTACGCCTAGACTTCAAAGCAACCAATTACGATTACAGAAAGCTCGACGAGATGCTGTATCACGTGATCATAGCGTGATACTGTAAACAGTTGGTCTCCATTCCACCACAATCCGCCAATCGGACCATCCTCCACACCATGGAGACAGAAAAACAGCGCATTTCTCAGCCGTTATTTCTGTCTACAAGAGGTATCCTGCAACCTGGGTCGTGATGTCCGTGATCCTCTCGGTTCGATCAATTGGAAAGAATACCAACTCCGAATCTCGTATATGCACCTCCTCGAATTGCTCAGTTACTCAAGAAACATCGACGCGTATCGATGCATCATTGGACTTTGAAGCTTGCGAGTTGCAATCTAAAAGACGAAAATTTAAAACATAACTTGGTTTGTTCAATTTCACAAATGTAGGATTCACTGGCCGTGCCATCTCGATACAGCCACAGGTGAGATAAAACTCTTTTCGAGGTCCCAATTTGCGCGTTGAATGTATATGGGATGAAATTTTCACGTTTCGACAAGAGAATTTTGGCATCTCAACATGATGTGCAACGAAATAATTAATCAACTCCTTGCTTATATCCCTCTGCACAATCCCGCTGCACGAAGAGTGCACTGGCTCTAGAAAACTGCATATGCGATATGTGAACATGCATGGCAATGATATCGCCTATCCCGAGCCTGTCATCAGACTCTGTCACGTCTTGCCCTAGACCCTTTCTGATTCTCTAAGGTGAACTTGTTCATCTGCATTTCATCATAACTCCAGACGGCGTTAATGTTTTTCCCACGCTGATACTTCTGCTTTTCTTACTGTGAGGTATACACATACAAGACCGAATACCTCCAGAACCGTAATATCCGCAGCCTAAAATTTATCCAAAATCTGTGCCGTAAACTCGCTGCGAGACTAGCATGATTCACCAAGTTAACAGCTAGCCCGAGATTCAAGAGCCTCAGTTATGCAAAAACTTACCCTCATGTTCTCCCCCTGCCCTCCCCCCAACCGCCAGTTCTGGAGGCAATCCAGTTTGCATCTATGGATTATGCTCAAGTAACTCAACTTGATTCTCGAAGTGCAGCATCCAGCTCCGAGTTCGCCCGACTTTCCTTTCACATCTAGCACCTCTCGCTGAGTTGCCTATCAGCGAAACTGTAGGCTGTTCTACTCAAAGAACAATTGGGGACGATTCCACCTCCGAATCAATGGTATAATTTTTACTTTAATATTGTAATATGAACCGCTTCGTGCTGCGCGGCTGGTTTACAAGACAAATAATTTGTAGATACTTCTGGAAGCAAGTATGCATTGTAGCTACGTCCGCATACCCTCCTTCAAACACAAAAGGTTCAATGAACCACACCCAAATATGAATAATACTGTGTGGTAATATGATAGATTGATGATGATGATGATGATGATTGAGTATTATATGCACTATGAAAGTTAAAAAGAGTGAAAACCAAACAACAAACAGCAATGATCAACTATACAAAAAAAAAAAAGAGAAAAACTTCCAAAACCCGTGCTATGTTATTTTATTTTTGCTTCCACCACCACTCTCAGTCTCCAAAATTTTGTTTCTCCAATAGCAAAAAAAGCTATCAAAAAAATGATTACAAAAATGATAAATACTATCTATTATGATTGCGTTTCTTCATGCGCAAATTATTTCATGTGCACCGCCTGTAACCCAAAACTTAAAGATTTCCAGAAAGGATTGCTTCCGTAGCTAAACAAAAGTATATTAGCAAACCGATTCATCACGCTGAGCGTAGTAAATTTTAGGGCTTAGTTGACTTACCAGAATTAATATACGCCTTCTTCGCATCCAAACTCAACCCAAACCTCCTCTCCAATTCAAGCTTAATGCTCTTCTTCGTCACCGTCATCAAATCCGCCGTCTTCAAAATATCACGGATCTCAGCCAACAGCGCATCATCAGTCGGCAACTCCATGCTGATCAACTCTACTCCCTCCTTCGTCTCCCGCATACCGCTCTGAGTGCCCAACAATTCAGACGGTGCCAAACTGAACCGGCTGCCGTTATTGGTATATCTCGGCAGTGGAACTTCGTAATGACTAGGTGCCATACCGCCATACTCGCTACCAGCGGGCTTGGTACCGTACGAGATACCGCTGTACTCGCTGCGGGTGTCTTGTTGCGAGGTATGCGATTCCCATAGTTCGGCTTGGTATTCTTCCCATCTCTTGCGAGGAATCATGGATGGATCGAATTTACCTTCATCCGAGATAACAACCTTCTTACCCTTTTCTCCCGTGACAACACGAGTGTTACCCCATGAGAAATCGTCCATGTGCCAGAAAGCGTAGAGAGGGAGACCGAAACTGAAAATTGGGATGGCGAGAATGTAGACTACCATCCACCCAATCATTTCCCACTTTCTTCTCAAGATGAAAATGATCATCTGAAGACCGTACACAGCTGCCAAGAGGATGAAAGCCATAACATACTGGTTGACATCAGGTGCGGTGGCAACAGTATAGATCAAATAACCGAGGTAACCAACAGTGGCAGGACCGATAATAGTGGAAAGCAAGTCCAAAAGCACAACAAATCTCATACTGAAACAGCAAAAACCGCAAAGCTGGCTCAAGGGGATAAGTTCGACGAGATTGTGAATGGTGGAGTTAATCCAACGACGACGCTGAGACAAGAAAACCTTCCAGCTGTCAGGTGCGATGGTCCATGCTTTGGCGCTCATGATGAACTTGGTCTTGAATCGAGGGTGGAACTTGATTAGCAGGGTGGTGAGATAACGATCCTCACCGAGATGCAACAAGTTCTTGAGATGGAGGGTGTCCACACGGATATTGGCGTAGGTTTCGATGATCTCCTTGCTGACGAAAAGTGGCTTGCCGGTTTCTGCGGCACGGATACGGTACATGGAGAAACAACCGGGAAGACAGGTCACACTACCAAACAAACTTTCGAATGCTTTGGCCAAATTGTGGGAAATGAAGTATCTGTGTGTTCAACCCGGTTAGAACAATGTTTCCCGAAGGATGATATGCAGACTAAGGCAAACTTACTCGTAAACCTGCATCATGGTGATGAATGTTGCCTTGGCGTTTGTAAGACCGGTTTCACCACAGACGGCGATGACCTTGGTGTCGTTGATAAAAGTGGAAACCATACGTGTGCAAGAGTCCGGAGCAACCTCAGTATCTGTGGGTCTAAATTTAAGCTTCCGCATGCAAGAAAAAAGGACCCAATCATGTAAAGGAGAAAAACTTACCGGCATCAATACCCAAAAGATATTCGTAGAAAGCTGGGTTAACACCAATAATGTTCCTGATCTGATGGTACATCTCCAATTCAAGAGGACTCATGGGCAGATTGTAGTGAACACGGTTCAAGAAGCGCATAATGATCATCTGAGAGTCTCGTTTACCACGATTACCAGGCCTGAACAAGAAGAAAAAACGTTAGCCAAATCCCAATCATGACGGATAAGCGATTAGAACTTACTTTGAAACCTCAGAAGGCTTGCCAACCTTGACGACAACCAAGAAAGGAACAATATGACCCAAAGTATCGTATAAACCAGAGTAAATCTTACCCATATTGTGCTGCTTGAGACCTTCACCCAAACTCTCAAAGCTGAGAGCCTCAGGCTCCTGTCCTGTCCAGCCCAAAATATCAAGGACAATCCTAGGTGTAGGCTTATCGTTACCCTGTCCGATAATCATACCGTCGCAAACAACGACGAGCAACTTGCGCTTATCGTCGTACTTCATACGGGCGAGCGAGTCAATAGCACGGCGCAGCGAGTCTTCGTCCTCAGTGTAAGCTGGAACTTGGCAGATAACAAACTTGTCCAAGGCTTCCGGCACATTTTTGCGGGTGAATTGCAAGGCAGCCAAAAACTTGAAACCGATGACGGAGGCCAAAATGATGGTAATGGACAAGATGAGGTAGTTTGAGAACTGACAAACAGGTGAGTTACGGGTATCCACCATACCGGCGAAATAGAGATATCGCAGGCAGGACTTTTGCGAGGATCGCGAGGCAGCATCCATGTTGAGCGCGTCCCAGTATTTGGTAACATCTTGACCCGCACGATCTTGGAACAAGGCTTGGACATTGGCATCGAAGAGGTTGAGGTTGTACGGACCGGGGTCTACACCCTCAGGGACGGAGAGATAAGGAACACCACCGGAGAAGTAGTTTGTGAGATCGTAGACTTCCTTTCCGATGATGGCAATGGCTTTTTGCGAGGCAGCTGCTTTGGCAACGGCCTGTGGCGTGATACCGACGTAACCCTTCTTGTAGCCAGCTCGGAGTCTGATAAGCAACTCGTAGTACCAATCCGGACGGACATCAGTAGGATCAGTAGAGTATCTAAAGTCGTGGTAGACGGAGTTGCGATCATAGCTGGTCGAGTTGGGGTTGACGTAGTCAATAGCGATGTATGGGTTGACGCCCTTTCCGTCAATGCCTCTGCAGAGAGCGGAAACCTGGACGGGGAAAAGGACGGACGCATCGCGACCACCATAGTTGAGTAGCTCTTCAGGCTTGACGATAGGCGGGTAGTGATGGGTAGAGAAAGCAGAAAGATCGAAAACCTCACCACGGATGGATGTCAAGACATTGTTGGTTTGCTTGCCCTTGATGTAAGCATGGGACTGTAGTTCCGAAAAGGAATAGACATCTTGTTTTGGACAAATCAACCTAGGGAACTCGATGATGAAGAAGATAACAAAGGCGCAGGAGAGCCAGATGAGGACGTTAATGGCCAGTTTTTCACGCCACGCGACACGAACATCTTTACGCTTCATACGGCCGAGCCAGCTTAGCATAAAGTCCGGAACGTAAAAGGTGAGCGCCCAAACGACGAATAGCCAGCGCTTTCGCGACCCCGAAACGACAATCTCGTCGATCTCCTCTTCACGAGCCGCGGCACCCTTCTCAGCCATCTGCTCTCGAGTATCGAAATGCCTGAACATATCGCCCTGGTTGAAAGCAGAAGCTCCAGCGTCAGAGCGTCCATCGCCATCTTGTTTGGCACTAAGATATCCGTTCTTCCCATAGATATGAGAACCGAGACCTTGGTCATCAAGAAGCTGCGATCTAGAATCGCCAAAGGGACTCCTCTCATCTCCAGGGGTGCTCAACTTGCGTTCGCCACCAGCGTGGATGAAGCCGCCGGCTCCAATATCGGCAACTTCAGCCCAGCAGTTCTCGCTCAAGAAAACACCAGTAGCACCGCATCTAGCCTCATTGGAAGGCCATCTCTTCTCATCGAGAACAATCTCCGCCTTCTCCCTCTCGCTGCCTACGATTGAGGCCTCCGCGGTTGTTAAGCCCAAAAACTCGCCGAACGGCATAAACACCGAGAAATCGGCATTCTTGACTCTCTGCGTGATCTCAGCGATACCCAAAATACGTACTTGCGTTCTGACGCACTTCGAATCAAACTGGTTTGCTATTCTTCGATCGTTCGGTTTCAAGCAGAACACAAAGTAGGGGTTGGTGTTGAGATTGTTGAGGGCTTTGGTGATGGTGTCCAAACCAGCCAGGAACTGCCCTGCGGCTCCCTGTTGATTACTGGGCTTGGGTTGCGCTTCTGCTTCGGTTTCATCATTGGTGGGTGATTCCTTACCCTTAAGCTGCGGCCTTGTGCCCTTCTTACGGACGACACTAGGCTGTCTCAGGGGTCTGGAGGAAAGCTGGGCCTGCATGATCGCAGACTTCTCTTGCGGGTGATGCTGCGTGTTAAGAGCCTTGGAAGAGAAGAGTTCCGCGACAAAGTTGCTGGTGGTTGTTTGGATCAATTGCATAATGTCACCACTAATGACTTCACCATTGTCCTCGAGCAAACCGTAGGCTGGGTATTCAACCTCGCCAGCGTAGTGCTTGATCATGAAGGCACCACGGAAGGAGGTGGAATTAGCACCCGCGGGAAGGGTGACGTTGGCGGTAGCTATCGTCTCGATAGCCGGGTTCTTTCCCTCGAATCTCTTCTTGATGCTCTCCAAAAATTGAGCATCGCTACGTCCACGGCGGGTTTGATCGTCGAGGATGGCGAGGAAGCCGTTGCCTTGCTTGAGCAACGCCTTGACGGTATCTCCGTTATCAAAGTAGCTGGTGGCTGGGACGCTAACTTCCTCGGACTCGAGCATTTCTGCGCTCCTCTCGAAGAAGTGTTGCAGGGTGAATCCGTAGAGGGCTTCGGTGGCAGCATTGTTGAGGAGTTGATCGAGATGGGAGGCACCGTTAGGGGCGGTGGCATGGGCGAAACCGGGGAAATCGACGATGGAGATGGTATTGGCGACAGTGTCTTCAACAGCGCACAACCTCTCGTTGGCAGCTTCGACCACCCAGGCGACCAAGAGAGAGTAAAGGGTACGGGCGAGATCATCAGCGTTAGCTCTGGCACCTTTAGCGTCGAGCATAACGGTGACCCTCTCCTTCTGGATGGTTTTGGTCTTGTACCCAAAGCTGGTCTCAAGGGCATCGCTGGAGACACCGAGGAAAGCAGCAATGATGTTCAAGGCATCCTTGTTTTTCACAACAACGGTGTCTTCACCAGTATCTTGAGCACCACTGTCATCACCGGCAGGTCTAGAGGAGTGAGAGGACTGGAATTCAAGCTGTCCAATGTGCAAGATGGTTGCCAAGATTTGACAGATCTCAGCGATTTCACCTCTAGGAAACTCAAGCTTGCGCAAGGCGGTTTTGAAATGATCAAAGCCGTCGGCATCATTAATACCGACTTTCATCTGACTCGGATGACCGAGGTATCTCCATCTCTTTCCGACATTGTTGACAGAGTTTCGGTTACCAGGACCATGTGAGCTGATAGCATTGAGACCCAGATGCTCCTTCTCAGCTTGGGAAGTTCCGGCAAGCAAGTAGTAGAGAACGTGGAAGTTACGTTCTCCGGTTGGTACGTGGGAGATTCTGGACCTTTCCAACCTGTGATCCAATAACTTTCCTCCAATGAGTGTCGAAGAGGTGTTGTCATATTGAAGCTCGAGGAAGAGACCAGCTTTAGAGGCTGTTGGGGTGGTCGAAGACTTGGTTGTGGTGAGAGTGTCGAAGAGGAAGGATGCGAAAGAGATCTTGTTGGAGAGAGGAGTCGAAGAAAAGCTGAGCAATGAAGCTAGAAGGTAGGACCGAAGAGTCGTTTTACCAGCGCCAGATTCACCACTATGACAAGCACATTAGCAACTCTAATATAGACTGTGATAGAGAAATTATATAAACACAACATACAGGAACAAAACAGCTTGATTTTCGGCTCGGTGACACAATCGATTGTACATGCGCTCCGCGAGCTTTTCACATTCGACGCCGGCAACAGTGGCAGAAGTGAAGGTGTTCAAGCTGATGATGGCATGGGAGGAGATGGAGGCCGTTGGTAAGGAGAGATGGAAACGAGATGCGAGATGAGCCGTCAGGTGGGTGTCGGACTGGACGTGGGCCGGCAAGGAAGGCAGCGAGGCCTGAGGCTGATTGCCCGGTGCCGCCATGATGGGCTACTGCTGCTACTATCTATCTATCTATATCTACTCGTCTTCTTCGTAATAGCTATCGTTGATGAATGACTCGGTGGATATGTTATGTTGTTGTTGCTAGACCGACGAGGTGTTCTATATTTGTCTTTTCTCAGGGGTCGTCGGTAACTCTCAACTCCCTCTGCGGTTCACCCCTTGCGAACAACTGCCCAACCCTTTTCCTGTGCGCCGAACAGCAACGAAGAGTGGAAAACGAAGGATGAATTACTTTATTAATTGGAATGCCAGTTCGCCGGTGGCCGTCGTTGGTATGTGCGAGTATTAACGATGAGTCGTAGTCGAAAAGTGGGCGGTGGTCGGATCTTCAGCTAATCATGAACAACATCAAAAACGCGTCGGTACGAAGAAAGAAAGGAGAGCGACGAAGCAAAAGAAAGGAGTAACGAGAGTGTGTCGAAAGGTGTCGGAGGAACGAACGATAATAATACTATTGCTATAATCTTTGCAGCCGCACAAGAAAGAAAGAAATACGAAAGATAAATTAAATTAGAAGTATTTCTGAGCTGCAAAGAAAATAACTAGCAAAGTTGTATGAGTGTTATCGTGGGGGAGATTGAATTCAAAACGAACGAGCGTGATGGCAAGAGGAAAAGAAGAATAAGGGAAGAGACAAGTTTGGCTCGGCAACTGGGCTTGATTTGAAAATAGCAACCGACTATTGCCAGGCTGAATGGGCCAGACGAGATTAAAGAATGGAATACGACCGTACGGGGCACCGTCGTCAACGGGGGGGAAGCAAGGTGCAAAGGAAAGCGGGAAAAAAAAAAAAAAAAAGAGCACCACGTTTGGAATTGTTATTATTTTGGCTTCCTTCTTTTGACGAACCAGCAATAACGAGCACTCAATTAGCACTCAATCCGCCATTGTCGTGGCCACAGGCATAGGCACAGGGTTCGCCGCCCGTCGCATTAATTATTACACAAAGGCGCAGATGTTACAGCAGCAGAAGTTCCTTCCCAGTGAAAGAGGGAGACAGAAAACTGGTGTGAAGGTTGTGTATCATCATGGCTCCTCGCAGGTGCCCTCCACGAGGACCCTGATGTATCATATGTCCCCAAATGTATCACTCTCTCGATTCCATACCATCCTACAAAAGCCAGAACATACTGTCTACAAAATAAAAAAAAAACTCCTAGACAGACGTCCGGACCTCTAGACACCTATACCTCTGCACTTTAGGTTTCCAGTACCTCCCGAAAATATATTATATTGAAATTAAGCCGGAATTAATGAGCGTCACCCATTGGATGCTGGAAATCACATACACCTATAATTTGATCCGCCCTCACTCGGGCTGGCTTAGCAAGTGCAAGCTTATCAGTCCTCTTCCATAGCAAGCCTGTGCCAAACAAACGCCCACTCTCCGTATGTGTGTATAAGGAAAAATTTTTTTTCTTTCGTTCCGTTGACCCCTTAATCTTCACTTCCCCCGGAGCTTTGACACCTTGTCATGGAATCTATTTTCCTTCCTCGATCCCTGTCCTCGGAATCTATCACCAGTTTGGCAACTGCGTATGCCATAGATTTTCGAGAATCAACAAAAATCAAGAAATTAAGGTGGTAGTAAGTCTCGTATGCTGATTTTGGATTCGAGACAAGTTTTACTGTTGAAGGGTACCGCCACTGCCTCGATGCAGTACTCAGCAGGCGAGACCTTTGCGTTTTACCAGCCGCACGAATGATACTGAATAATATTCTTTACCTGCTTGTATCTGTTGCTCGGCCTTTTGATATTAAATGTTTACGACGGGAAGACTAGGGTGCATGTGGTTCAAAAGGTAAATTGCAACCTAACGATGATAAATAAAGTAACAAAAATTTTTAAATACTTTTAGCGAGAGCAGGCGCGTGAATAACATCCGATACGCTTGTAGACGTGGAAATGTAACCTAATTGTTAGATGTATCGCGACACCGTTAGATGTACACTTACTGGATACCAATTAGTACCGTAACGGTTTACCAGTACTAACGACCGAGATCGTGAGATGATAGCACAGCCATCTAATGGTCAGTCACTCTATTAATACTAACCATAATATAGTAATAATATAGTGGGGTATTATGACAGCAAAGACAAGGAAAATATATTTTTTCCTTTTGGTTCTGAAAATATGTCCGCTGAGAATACCGTCTTTCCTGCACGGGAACCGAAGAGACAGAAGAGGACCCCCTTGCAATGTTTGGGTGGGATCGCGTCCTTTCTTTCCCAAAAATAGTGGCTCGCTCAAAAACAAAAAAAAAGACAATTCGGCATCGCCCCACATCCCATCGATTTCATCAACATGCCAATTTTTTCACTAGTCACCTTTCTTTTTCCTTTCAGGGGTTTCGCTTGATTAAGGTTAGTGGCAAGGCAAGGGAGACACAGAACAAGACATTCAACTCAACGGCACCCTTAAAAGGCTTTTTCTTGTCAAATGATACAAGTTTAACGGCGGTATTGATCAATACGCCTCAGGTACCAGATACTTCTTTCCAGGCCGGTCCTTTCCTTGCTTTGTTTGCTTGCTTGCTCAATCGAGCAATTATTATAATTTCAAAACTTGAGCGTCATCAACACGATCGACGCGGTGGTCGACAAGGTCGGTGTCGATGGAAATGCCTCGTCCCGAGCATGACGGAATCTCATACTTTAAGCTTTTTTTTTTTTTTTTTAGCCTCCGTTGTCAAGTTAACGTACGCTGCTGGTATGGGAATTCGAATTCAATATACGTACGTGCATACTTTATATTTGCTTCATATTTTGGAGCTGAGTGCTCGGAAGGAATAGCAAAGTATGCGGCTTGACACTGCGTATTTGGATTTGGAAGATTATGATATTCTTTGTGTCTGAAATGAAGGCAGGTCTGGTACTTGCGCTGTAACTTCTAGGTAAGCTGAGCAAGGGGTCAGGTCAGGATAGTGAAGCCGGCCGGAGATGCAATCAATCATCGATTATTTGAGAGAAAGAGAACCAGCAGGAAACCCCAGGAACCGGGTGCCGCGAAATTGCAAGCGAGGAGAGAGAGTTATGCTACACACGGACATCCCAAGATATTTTGGTGTCGGTGTGTCTATCAATTTTGTATGAAAAGACGGGCTCCGTTTCTTGCGGCTTGGAAGGAGCTCGTGAATGAGTCGCGGTGCATAAGACTTGATTGATCATGAGCATATTGTAGATACCCCCGTCGATGCTTGCTGTTGTCCATGCAGAATGAACGGCTTCTTGTTCGACTCCTCTCTGACTGGCATGAGGGATGCTGTAAGGAGGTATCAGGTTGAGCCGTTCAACCATCGAACCCTCTTCAACGGGTTTAACTGCTAGTGTACCTGAATGAATGTACCGATCCATGTGCGTGTTCTGTGCTGAACGAATCAAAGCTGCTCGCTGGGCTGAGTCTCCTTTTTTTTTTTTCTCCTTCTCTTGCTAGTGCACCTTCCTCAGGCCCTTTTGCCTGTGATTTGGTCAAGGTATTGGTGGTGGTTTACTGGTGCATTGTGGTTGGTTGTGAATGGATGGGTGAACGGGTGCAGGGACAAGGGTGTACAGCAATAGTATCTCCTGGCCTTCGATTCTTCTCTTCTGTTTTCCCTTTTCTTTTCGTGTTCCTCCCATTCATTCTATTCCGCTCCTCTCTTCTCACTCTTCGCTCATCACTCCCCATCACCCATCACATTCGTTTTCCTTGCTGCTGCTTCTTCTTTCTTGGTTGACGGTCGTTTTCGTTCTTCTTTTGTCACTACGTACCATTCGCTAGATCGTAGAGACAAGAAGACGCTTCCATTGATCTGTACCCGTATTCTTCTCGACACTCGTTGTTCACTCCATCAGTAATAGGACACAAAGGACTTAGGAGTCCGCCGTCGGTCTCGCTCGTCCCCTTTCTATTTTTGGCTGTGGTGTTGGCCAATTCCAATTCTTCAACGCATGGCAACCGCCCTGCCCGTCCTGCAGGCAAACTAGCACGCTCCTACGCACCACAACAACAACAACAAGCCTACTATTACTATTGCCACTACGCTCGCTGCTTTGACTGACACCTCGTCCGCCCGGCGACGGTGCTGCTCATCTCACACGTTAATAACAACTATCACTTGCTCACTATATCCCACCACTGCTGCTCATTTAATTCAATAATTCGATTTTACGAGAGACACAAACAGAGCACTGCCATCTTTACGACCCTCTACCTTTTCCTCCAAAGAAAAAATAATAAAAAGTGTTCTGTTCTTTTTGAAGCGTCTACCGAGTATTTGTTTTGATTTTGGTTTTATTCTATTCGACTGCATCGTTTGCATCACGTCCACGACCCCCATCGATACGCTTAACGTTTCATTGAGCTTCGGCTCCTGATAGACATCTACCCATTCGCTTGGGTTGGCATGTTTCGGGCAGTTCGACATTCATAGACCATACTATATATAACTTGTCCTACATATAACATATAACTCGTAGTTGGCGCTCTCTCTTGAGCGAAAAGGTACCTCCATCCTCCCTTCCCTCATACTTGCTGCGATATAGAGTTTGCGACTGACCTGAGACTGTCAAACTACTCAGTAGACGGACGAGATGGCGCAAAACCCTCGTCAATCTACATATTCCACCACCTCTGGTCCCTTGTCGACAACTCCTCAAGGTTCTGGAAACATTAATACATCTACCCTGATCGCCTCCCTTCACAATGCTTTCCAGGCTGGCGCATCATTCCAGCTGGATGCTGGTACCAGTCTCGTGGTCACCAGTGCTCTAGCCGCCACTGGTTCCAATGGTACAATGGGCACCGGTGTTGGCTCTTCTGGCGCTGACACAATCGATGCTGGTCTTACCGCACGAGTATGGGAACACGCTCGTCGACGTGCTGAGGACCAATGTGTCGTTATCGCGTGAGTATTCATTTCTTCTCTAGTTTTAAAGGTTGTTGAAACTTAATATTCACTTCTTATACAGTTCTCTGTCGCCAACGACTACAACTCCAGCTTTGGCTCCTCTACTGGCTAGCTTTCCCCGTCCTCCGACCGTCCTTTCCAGTGTTCTAAACACCATTCGTCCCTTCATTACCGCCTTGTCGCCATTGGCTCCACAATGTCCCCTTCACAATGGTCTAGTTGTCACTCATCACATCTCTCTCGACGGTGATCCGGTCTCCTGCTCCATTGCTCTCACACCGGAAGGTATTGACACAGCTCGCGGCCTCACAAACATTCCAGCTCAAGTTGGCTACCGTGGCTTCGATGTCTTTTACTATCTCCTCTCCTCTGCTTCCTCTCCACAGGAGCGTGAATACCTTTCCCTCCAGACTCCCGACAAGTACAAGCTCCTTCGACGATCTGGCACTTACTTCCCACCAGCCTGGCACCCAACTGCAGACGACGCTGCTGGTGCCGAAGATTTCAGACAGGGCCTCAGGGAGATTGGTATCAAGGGAAGCTTGCTTCGCGGTGTCCTTTCCGTTCTCGCCGGTCTTCTCAAGCTTGGAAATGCTACTAGCATTCTAGCTTCTGATGAAGAAGTCGAAGAGATCTGTGAAGACGTTGCCGGTCTCTTGGGTGTTGATCCTCAAGCCCTTGTTGACCTCGGTGCCGAAGACCGTGAGAGGTTCATCGGAACTGCCTACGAATCTCTCGTCAACTGGACCATCAACAAAGCCAATGCTGCCATGGAAAACGAATTCAACTCTAAGAAGGACACAGGCGCCGACAGCAGCAACGGCGATACCATTGCCATTTCTCTTGTTGAGGTACCCGATGAAGCCCAAGCCAAGGCTCTCTCCATGAGAATAGTTTTCGATGATGAGATGGGAATCAACGCTGAGATGAAGGATGATGGTCTCGATGTTACACCTGCCAATAGTGCTGTGCTCCGCGAAATGAAACAAGCCATTCAAGACTTTGAAGGTGACGGCACCAAACAGCGTGAGAAGGAGTACGAGAGAGATCGTAAGGAAGGGCTGATGGAACGAGTTGGACGTGAAGTTGAATCAGAGGGCTTCCTCAAGCAAATTTTGCTTCCAGAAGAACACGGCCTCAAGTTTGAAAAATTGGACATCATGTCCGTTCTCTCCACCAGCCGAACTTGGTTCCATATCTCCCTCGGACCAAGCGAAGGTCAGACTTCCGTTCCTGAGCCTCGCTCCATGTCCCTCACCTCTCAGGCTGGCTGGTCGGCTGCTACCGTCTCCCGACAAATCCGCGCCTGGAGATTGGTCGAGTGGGCCAACCGACGAAGCAAGCATCTTGACTTCACCGCGGACTTTGACTTTGACGAAATTTATCAGAGGTACAGCACTCTCGGCTGCTTCTCTGGCCGCGATGGTGTAGAGACCTGGATCATTGAGAAGGGTTGGAGCAACGGTGAAGCCGTTGTTGGAAAAGAAAGAGTTTGGATGAGCGAATCCGCTTGGTGGGCAGTTGAATCCATGCTCGATGTCAGACCCGGTATGGGAATGGGTATGGGCATGATGGGTAGTGGCTTTGCTGATACTCCCGGCTCTTTCAATGCCATGTCGCGCAACAACAGCGGTTTCTTCCCACCTATGGGGGCTAACGGCCTCCTTGGTCAAGGCGAGAGCCGCGATAATTTACTCAACAGCACCGCTTCCCAAAGCGACATTGCTCCTGCAGCTGGTTTGATCAATAGGCCCATGTCCATGGCTCCACCACGCGCTCTTGGCGCCAGTGATGAGAAGGGACTTGACGATTCGTATAATCCCGAGATTCTTAAGGACGAGGAAGTTGGCAAGAAGGCTGTCTTGCAAAAGGCACCTACCACTTTGAGTCGTCGTGTTTGGATCGCTGTTGTCTTCGCTTTGACCTTCTGGATTCCCTCCCCCGCTTTGCGTTACATTGGTCGTATGAGACGTCCCGATGTTCGATTCGCATGGAGAGAGAAGCTTGTTCTTTTCACCGGTATCCTCCTCATCAACGCTGCTCTCACTTTCTACATTATCGGTCTCGGTGCAGTCGTCTGTCCTGAAAATAAAACTACTTGGAACGCACAGCAAGTCAGCTATCACACGACTGGCAACGACTTCTGGGTCTCCGTCAACGGCACTGTCTACGACATCTCCAAATTCTGGCGCATCCCTCACAGTGACACTGATACCCCAGTCTTGGCTTCTACAATGGAAGCTCTTGCTGGACAGGATCTTTCCCCCTATTTCCAAGTTCCTCTCACAATCGGCTGCGAGGGTGTTGTTACTGATCCTACTGCCTACCTCCGATTCAATGATACCGGTGCTATCCAACAGCCAACCGCCCAACATTTGATTGGTACCCGTCAACCCGACAGAAGATCCAAGCTCTACGATATGAATTGGTATGCGGACACCTTCCTCCCCAGAATCAAGGACTATCGTAAAGGCAACCTCGTCATCGAAAAGGCTGAAGTCGCCAAACAAGGCAATGAAGATTCTCGCATGTGGTTCATCATCAACAACCACGTCTACGACTTGACCAACTACTTCTATACCCAAAAGATTCTTGGCAAGACTTACTTTAACTTTTTCAACGAGACTTTCACCGATATGGTTCAATCCAACCCAGGTGGTGATATCACCGATCTCTTCAATCAGGGATTACCTCCAAACCGTCGCCGCAACTACCAGCACTGCTTGGACCAAGCTTTCCACATCGCTACCCTCGATGTCAGAGGTTCCGCTAGATGTAAAGTCCAAGGTTACATTCTTCTCTCCTTCGCCATCGTTCTTTGCAGTGTCATCGGTATCAAGTTTATGGCCGCCCTACAGCTTGGCGGTAAAAAGTCACCTGCCATGCAAGACAAGTTTGTCATCTGTCAAGTCCCTGCCTATACTGAAGGTGAAGACTCTCTCCGCAAAGCCATTGATTCCTTGACGGCTTTGAACTACGAGAATAAGCGCAAGCTCTTGTTCATTATTTGCGACGGTATGGTCATTGGTGGTGGTAACGATCAGGCCACTCCACAAATCGTCCTCGACATTCTCGGCGTTGATCCAAATGTCGACCCTCCAGCTCTTCCATTCAAGAGTGTTGGCGAGGGCAGCAAGCAGCTCAACTACGGTAAAGTTTACTCTGGTCTCTACGAATACGAAGGTCGTGTCGTCCCATACATCGTCGTCGTCAAGGTCGGCAAGGAATCCGAGACCACCAAGCCTGGTAACCGTGGTAAACGTGACTCTCAGGTCTTGCTCATGGACTTCTTGAACAAGGTTCACCACCGCACCCCCATGTCTCCACTCCAGCTCGAGCTCTTTCATCAAATCAACAATGTCATTGGTGTCGATCCCGAATTGTACGAGTATTTGCTCATGGTTGACGCCGATACTTGTGTTCGTGAGGATTCTCTCAATCGTTTGATCTCTGCTTGCGCCAACAATGCCAAGATTGCTGGTATCTGTGGTGAAACCTCCCTGGAAAACGAAGAGCGAAGTTGGTGGACTATGATTCAGGTTTACGAATATTATATTTCCCATCATCTTGCCAAAGCCTTCGAATCGCTCTTTGGATCTGTTACTTGTCTTCCTGGATGGTAAGCTCACTCTAATCTTATTTCTGTGTTTTCATAGCTAACTTGGTATCTAGTTTCTGCATGTACCGTCTCAGAACTGCCGACAGAGGTCGCCCACTCATTATTTCCAGCAAGGTCATTGAAGAATACTCTGATGGCAACGTTGATACTCTGCACAAGAAAAATCTTTTGTCTCTCGGTGAAGATCGTTACTTGACAACCTTGATGACCAAGCACTTCCCACACATGAGCTACAAGTTTATCCCAGACGCATACGCTTTGACCGCTGCCCCCGAAACTTGGGATGTCTTGCTGTCCCAGAGACGTAGATGGATCAACTCTACCATTCACAATCTTGCCGAGCTGATGTGGTTGAAAGACATGTGCGGTTTCTGTCTGTTCTCCATGAGATTCATCGTCTTTATTGATCTTGCTGGTACGTTTACTCATTGTTCACATGATCATTACACAAGCTAATAGCGTCTAGGTACTATTCTCCTTCCGTCTACCTGTGCTTACGTTGGTTACCTCATCTACACTGCTGCCAACCCACAAGGTGCCTTCCCATGGATTTCCTTGGTCATGATTGCAGCCGTCTACGGTCTTCAAGCCCTTATCTTCTTGATCAAGCGTCAATGGCAACACATCGGTTGGATGGTCATCTACGTTCTCGCCTACCCCGTCTACTCCTTCGTTCTACCCATCTACTCCTTCTGGAGACAGGATGACTTCTCGTGGGGTTCCACCCGTATCGTCGTTGGTGAGTCTGGTGACAAGAAGACCGTCGCTGTCGAAGATGAACCATTCGATCCCGCATCCATTCCTCTCCAGACCTGGGACGACTACGCATCCGCCAACAACCTACCTGGACGAAGAGTCGCTGCCATCCCCGTTGAGAAGTACTTTGACGAGGGCGCTGCTACTGGCTTCAATAATGGTGGCTACGAAATGGATGATATGCAGAGCGTGTACTCCTCCGTCAAACCTTCCAGCACTCTCCACTTTGGTAACGGCAACCCATACCTCGCACCTGGCGCACCCAGCCCTCTTGGTCGCAACTCAGTGCGTCAGAGCAACTACTCCAACTTCCAACGCAGCACTAGTCCCAGTCGCGCGATGAGCCCCGCGGGTGATTACTGGCAAGACGGAGCAATAGGAGGCAACCCTGGCGCGCGAGCTAGCGAGGGCAACTTGCTCTCACCACAGCCCAGTCCTGGATTCCAACGCGCTATGAGCAATTACGCCGGGTCGAGACCCGCCAGCAGCGTTTTGGATTTCCAGAGAGCATTGAACGGGCCTGATGACGCTACAATTGTAGCTGTTGTGAGAGATTGTTTGAACGCTGTAGATTTGGACAACGTTACGAAGAAGCAAGTGAGAGCGTTGGTAGAACAGAGGTTGCAGACTGAGTTGTCTGGCGAGAGGAGGAAGTTCTTGGATGCACAGATTGATGTGCAGTTGTCGCAGATGTAATGACGGGTTTATCATTTTCGGATCAAAAATTTAACAGCAGATAGTATATAAATAGTTTGGCTTTTGGCTTGTTTCTCATCGCATAGTGTTGGGAGTTTTTATTTTATTTTCCATATACTTTTAGTGTTTTTCTTTTTTTGAGATGCATATATAATAATACTTTTCGTTCATTCTTTATCACTGTTATTTGTTTTTGGCTGTCGGGGTTTGGCGGTGGGGATGATCCTCTATTCTATGGCCTGACTTTTTTTATACTTTTTACAAAAAAAAAAAAAATTGGAAGCTTATTAACACGATCATTTATCCATTCATTTTTAGAATTTAATAACGTGAAAAATCTTACGTATCTCTCAAATTTATAATACATAACTTCTTAAATCTTGTCGACTGTGCTTACGGTGTGTATGGTTTCTGGAATACGATAAATAGGATATCACCTTTTCATGAAATATTACTTTGATTGTGATACATCTATACATTTACCTGTCTCGAATATCCCTCGGTAAATACTTGAGTACGTAACCGACGGTGATATACCCTTCTACAGCTGTGTAGCCAACTTATTAACAGCATCAATCGTAGCCTGACTCACACGTCCCGCATTCTTAATAACCCTACACACCAAAACACATGTTAGCAATTAATCTCCCAAATAAGACTTAACCCTCAAACTCGAGAAAAGCAATCAAGGGACATGGGTTCTATCAGTATTATATTATTATTTGGACATACTTTGCGAGTAGATGCTCCACCGTCTGTCCTGGATCCGTAATGGTCTGACCCTGGGAGGTTTTAATCCGTGCGATCTGAAATTCGAGAAAGAATTTGGGGGCTTTTATGGCGAGGTTTCCGTTTATGCTGCGGATTCCGGCTTCTTGGGCTACATATACGTTTAGCTGGTTTTGGAAGGTTGTGAGGGAGGCGGAGCGGGGGGGTGTGGGGGTTGAGAAGGCTTGTAGGGCGACTATGTTTTGTGTGGAATTTCAAGGGTTAGTTAAGGTTATATGAAATAGAAAGTCGCATTGGTTTTGGTTAAATTTGTGACGACAGAATGATAGGATATTATGTATATCGTAATAACAAGAATGGGTGGCTTTCTCAAGGTGGACGAACAATCTAATGGTGTCAATTTACTAGCAGCGAAATTGATACTCGAGAATTTTATACCGCCGGATATCGTGTCGGGAATTCCTTGTAACGGACGGAGCGCAGTGTTACAGGTAACTACTGAAGCAATGGCGTCGGCGGCCTGTTGGGTTTCGGCTGGGAGTGCAGTTTTACCGATAATAGAGCATAGGGCAGCTCGTGGCGCAAGGTTGATAAGTGGCAGGGAGGTGGCGAGGAGAGGCAGGAAGGAGGAGAGCAAAAGGATAGATCGTTGGAATTGCATCTTGTGATTTTGTATATGATATAGTTATTCAAGAAATATATATCACAGGTGGATATTAAAGATCTAAACGATATATATAAATTGGAATAGAGAAATGAAATGAAAGGCGACTGCACAGCAGTGAAAGAAGTGAAATGTGGTTGGAGAATATGGTACTGACGACTCGCGCTGAGAAAAGAAGAGAAAAGAAGGTTTCAAGAAAGAACGGTTTGAGGATATATTTATGTGAATGTCGTATAGAGATTCTTACCCGATTTGTGGTACTATCATACAGTACGTCAACTTGAATAAGTTTGAAGGGCTTCCCGGCCGAATTGAAACGATGTTTCGTGATATTTTCGAAACTTGGTGCGATTTGGCAGCTGTGAAAGCCCCAAAGAACAATTATCACCCGCCTGAACCCTTCAAAGAAATAGGGTTCCGGCTTAAATTCATGAAATTCTGGAGTGAAGGCTTATGGTGGAGTCGCGATATGGCGGTTAGCCGAATTTGGGTTCCAAGGAGCTGACATGTTCGACGGTGTGCGTTGGAGATCAGGCCCCTTGTTGCAAAATGGACAGGGTTTGGTTCCCCAAGCGGCCCACGCGCAAGGGCGAACGCATGGGAGCCTCGTAACCTAAGAGAAATTCATACACGGAATTTCTTCATGAAAAGTCCAAATAAAATCCATGGTACTACTTGACTTAGATAGTACTTTATCCATGCAACCTAAATCTCCAGAAAGTCTCCACATGCTTAAACATAAAAATATGTGTTGCAATTTGTAGTAAATGGTGTGGAATTGACTGGAATTGTATGGTGGCTTTGGCTTTTACTGACGGGTGATTATATCTGGTTCTGTTTTCTTTCTTCTTTTAAAAACCTACAGGTATCGATTCAAACTTTTGTTCTGCACATAGTTTTACATATCTGACATTTGTTTAACATCTCGCTTTCGTGATAGACAAATTCTAGATCTACTCCTGCTACCCCTTTCAGATACTCTTACACGTAAGTGCAAGAAGTGAAAGATCCATATTATGACAACTATAATAGGGGGCCTTGGCTGTCGGCGACGACACATGGATATTCCAGGCATGAATATCGTAACAAACGTCGGGACTGCTACAGATCAAAGAGCCGACCTGTGGATCGTAGTGCGTACTCGCAACGCCATAGAAACCGTGGAAGTTCACGTTGTGGATCTCGAGTGTCGACTAGAGAAAAATGTCAAGTTAGTTTTTATATCTTTAGCGGACAGTTGATGGTTTTCATTTCGTCCTACCGGAGCTAATTGACAAGCTGTGAGATTCTTTTGGCCGTAGCATTGTGTGATTTCTATTGCGAGGTCCACATTGTTTAGGAGCATGGTGTCGTATGTCTTTAAGAATTGTTAGTATAATTTTGTTGGGACAAGGTGGAGCATATTTTACTCACCACATTGTTTACGTATCCGGTACCTCCACCACCAACCCTAGTAACACCATTAGAATACTGGATATTACCAGTCCAAGGCGAGTAGCTTTTTCTTACCATCCTGGCATCGCCTCTCCAAAAACACCAGGCCAAGCCTTGATTCTGGCGCCGTCAGTGGCGTTTTGCATGGTGATATTGAAAACATAGACATTTTCAACGATATCCTGATTCTGATAATATTGTCCCAAAGAGCCCACTGAGATACCGTGGGAACCAGTGCACGCCAAAGATTGGATTAGGATGTTTGTGCTATTTCCTCGCATGGATACACAGTCGTCTCCATTGTTTACAAGGGAGTTCTGGATGACAATGTTATCGGATCGGTCTGTTAGATATTCAAAAACTATATATTAGCTTCGAGTGACTCCGTGCGGTTGAGAGGGAGGGAGAAAGCGTACAAGTATCGAACCCATCGGTATTCTTCGCTGTATTGATACTGGTGGATGCTGCTTCGACGTGTATGTTGTCGAATATCATATCGGTGCAGTTTCCGATGAATTGATGCCAGTTTGGAGAGTTTCGGAACGTAAGACCACTGATCTGACCGCCTTGGAAACCGGAATAGACAATCAACATCGGCCGCAGAAATGTCGCGTTGAGTGACTGTGTGGCGAATAGGTCGTACCTGTTATTAGACTTATTGTTAATATTGAAGATTCCATAGCGGACTTTAAGAGTTTTAAATAACATTAATATTTCAGTGAGAACTCACCATTTCTGGCCGCTACTGTCAATAACCCCTTTACCAGAGCCGTACATATTCACATCTTCTCCGCCAACCTGCCAGAAACTAGTAATGTTCTGATAGTAATAGTGAAACTGATGTCTCAACCAATAATCGATATCGTCTGTGAATTTGACGGTTCCCTGGATATCGAAATCCACATGTTTGAGAAATGTGAGATCCAGTGGACTGCCAATAGTGTAAAGATCATCCAACAATGCAATTGTACCACCATTGTTGCAACTCTTAGCAGCCGCAAGAATGTTCGGAGCGTCATCCTGTCCGTTTCCAAGTGCGTCGACGAAACATGTTTTACTACGATCTCCTAAGCTGGGGAACATTTTGCCAGTTGTGAGTGGATGGGGGACGAGAGTGGGACGTGGAGCGGTGGTTTTGCCATTGTGTGTGCGGCCTGCCACAGAAGGAATGAGAGATGCGGCCGCTACAATGAGTGATACAAGCTTTATAGACACCATCTTGCAATGGACGAGGCGATAATGAGATATCGAGCTCAGGCGTAGTAGTTTAATACCATTGTATGTATTCTGCTACCCCTTTCAATCTACTTTAATTGTAATTCTTTACGATCGAGTTTCACAAGGTATTTATACGTTTACGAAATCTATAGGAGTCCTAAATCGACCTCAGTCTTTTGAAAATCATCGGAGTATCTAAGTAGAAAGTCCGTGTCGGTAAATCTCGTTCTTGGAAATCCTAGGATCAAAATTGGCTGTAAAGACAAAACTTCTTAGTAACTTGGCATTACTAGTGTCGACCCTGCCTTTGATGAGCTTTTGCCTAATCGTCATGTTACCCTGGGGAGGATGCTTTTGAGCCGTGGTATAGGAATTGGAAGGAGTTTCGGAATACAAGCCTATGCATTCTTTGATAGGATGTTATTGCTGAACCATGGTAACATGGAAAGTAAACTCTGAACCATGGCTAGCTTCGCGCAGTGTGAAGATAACCGATGGATACATACGGAAGGAAGCGAAACCTTTCCTTAGGCTGAAGCTAATTGACTCTGGTGCCGGGTGTGGCTTTAAGTTTCTCCGTCTTCCAAGGTTCTTCGTCCTGCATATGCTTAAAATATCGTTAAATGGCATTGGAAGCTCGAAAACAACCGGTATTTTCAATACCTTTTCGCGTATAGAGAGTCATGACCAGTTTTGTAACTGAACTTTGTGGAGGTATGTAAACTTGGAGAGAGTGCGGCTTGGGGTTCTATTTACCCGAGACGCCGGGGTAATTTAGCCTACCAGGTGGTATTTTGCCGAAATCTTAATTATGACAATGACAATCTTGATGATCGTACTGGAGGTATGCTGTAAGATACTGCAAAAGTTGAAGGCGTGAAGCTTCTCCAGGTTTTGGGAAACTGGTTTGTAAGGAATCGATTGCATTGGTGGAATCTTTGATACTGGAATCAGTGGGCCAAGCCGAACCCTTTAACTCTGACGGCCCACGGAAATCCATACGCCTAGATCTGGGCACCAACATCGACTACAAGACTAAGCTAAATCCAGTTCTCCGGATCGACAAAGTTTGGAGAAGAGTAAGGACTTTTCGTACGTCGCGTATACGTACAGGACTGACTAATCGGCTGAAAATAAGTGAATAGGGACTTTAGTATTTGCTAACCCCGGCTTTATCTTGTTATTTTTGGATATCAAGCCATGAGTTTCTGGTACGTACTATCGCCTGTCTTTGGTCATTATTAATTTCGACTCGGGTAGCTTGAGTTCCGGTGTCGTTATAAACGAGACTTATATAGAGTCAAGCCCTGGTATTGTTCTTCAAACAGGGTTAACGTTAGGATGACTTTACATCCCAATTGCAATAGATGTATGGCATTAATCAAGTTGCAATAAAATAATAGCGTAATATGGGCACCCGGCTGTCTCATCCGTATAATATTCTAATGTCAGGTGCTATATTTGAACAAGCTTGGGCCATAAACCCTACTAGCTACTCCGTGATGTGCTCCAAGCTTGCGGTTGCAGTTGTCCGCAGGGAGAATCGCGTGGTTGTCATTCGCGTTGATATTTTACCAAACAAGCGCGTAAAGTGTCAAGTGCCCAATTTAACGACATCCAAAACCAAACCCCAGACTTCGCAGACTCCACAGCTTTCAATCGCCGATGCAGATGTCTGCCCCACTTTAGTCGATATCTCTCAAAGGCGCGCTGGCGCACGATCGCAAATGAACTTTCCATCCGATTTTTCCATTTCCTCGTTCAATCCTACTTCCGAACCGCAACAACCGCCAGAAGAAGCCGAACTCGACGATATACCCGAAGAAGACGAGCTTCATGAACTACTCCACCAAGGCCGAGCCGAGCAGCAACAGCAAGCTACAGATCTAAATCTCCCAGAAAGCGAGGACATCCGTGAAGCAATCGAAGCTACAAAGCAGGAACGCACGGAGCGGTTGGTGAAAGCTGGTATCGTCATTCAGCATACTGTTCCTAAGGGATTTAGCCTCGGATTTCGAAGCGAATGCGAGTTTCCTGGTACATATTCACCAATTGACATGGCTGTTTTTATCATATGGATTGCTAATCCAGGCTTGCGTGATGTCAATTGTATTCTGTAGAGTCACCTTCTAAAAGATACGCTGCCGAAACTGGAATCGATCGCTCACAATTTACGGATATATCATTCTTACCGAGCTCTCAAGGGGCACAGTTTCTACCCTCCTCGCCGCCAATGATGACCACTGATTCACCATCTCGCAAACAGGCGGCAGCCGATGATATAGCCGACAATCCGTTCACGATGGAGGATGATTCTGGAAATGGCAACCCATTCGATATGCAGAATGATGTCCAACAGAGCCAGGATAATCCATTCAATCTAGAGGAGGCAACTGTGGATAGCAGGCAACAAGAGAGCATCTACGACAAAGCGTACAATAACCCCTTCAGCTTTGAAACCGAGGAAAACCTGGATGATATTGAAACTCCACGATTACCCCCAAAATCAATCATACCTTCCAAACCACTTGATAAAGAAAATAGAGACCCTCGCTCAGACGATATAATGGATGGTGGCATGCCATTTACTCTCGAAGACACTGCCACCACACCGTCCTTACAGCCCCCACAGTCAACTACTTTATTTTCACAACAATCAATATCAGCACCCCCACCGTCCTCGGCGCCGAAACCCAATCAAACCGGTAGAGTCAAAGTCCGCTTCGCTAACGGCGAAACCACCCATCTCCTCCAACACCCTCCGAACCGTTTAAAGATATACCGGAACTCCTTAGTGAACCAGCAACACGAACAAGAAGCAGAAACAAACCCAGACCTACCACGTTACCAACGAAAATACTATGGTGTAGACATCTTTCAACTCAAAGAAGCGATAAAAGCCGATGCTGAACTCGCAAAAGCTGAAGCGGGACGTAAAGCAGTCGAAGAAGCCGCGAATAAGCTCTCAGAACAGGTTGAAAAGATTGCAATAACGGGCACCAAAGCGGAAAGGAACGGCAAGAAGCTACTGTGGACGGAGAAATACCGTGCGAAACGGTTCACAGATCTTTTAGGAGATGAGAGAACCCACAGACACATCCTGCGCTGGTTGAAAGGGTGGGATACAATCGTTTTCGGAGCAGCGATAGGAAAGAAGAATGAGAAGAGGACGCTGCTGAGCGAAGAGCAGCGGAGCAGAAAGATTTTACTGGTGACTGGACCCCCAGGACTTGGTAAAACGACCATGGCGCACGTTTTGGCAAGACAGGCTGGGTATGAGCCGTTGGAAATCAATGCGTCGGATGATAGAACTGCGAGCGTGGTGAAGAATCGCATCAAAGATGTTGTTGCGACGGAGACTGTACATATGGGCGATGCGAAGCGGGGTAAACCGATATGTGTGATTATTGATGAGATTGATGGAGTAACCGGCGAGGGTGAGGGAGGCTTTATAAAAGCGTTGGTAGATCTGATCGAACAGGATAGAAGAAATTCCGGCGATCCAGCTGCGCAGGTCACGAAGAAGAGGGGAAAGAAAGGATCAGATCGGTTCAGGTTCTTAAGGCCGATAATTGCGGTTTGTAACGATCTATACGCGCCTAGTTTGAAGAGCTTAAGGCCATTGAGCGAGGTGGTGTATACGAAAAGGCCACCGTTGGGATTAGTTCTAGGAAGATTAAAGGAGATTTTTGACAGGGAGGACGTCGAGGGCGATACGGATGCGATTAGAAGATTGGTGGAACTGGAAGGAGGACATGGAAATGTGAATTCTGCGGATTTCCTAGCGGAATGGTCTGGAGATGTTCGAGGGGTCATAGTAGCTGGAGAATGGATATGCGGGCGGTTGAAGAGCGCGGCGGCGAGGGCAAAGGCGTGCAAAGCCACCAACCCAACACTCTTCAAACAATTCGAACCGACCCAAGGGAAGAGCTACCGCATGACGAAGAAATGGGTTGAGGAAGAATTTAACAATGGAGGAGGGTTGGGTGCCAACGACGGCGCCAGTAGTGGCGGTCGAGGAAACGGGGTTCGAGAAGTCGTCGAAAGGGTCTTTCTCGAAGAGGACTCGAACACTACGTATATATCATCGGGCTCGGGTTCCAAACAACCGCAGGTTCTTCCCGGAACATCCGGGAAATCAAGAAACGTCCAGCGTCTACGAAACCTCATCGAAGCATCCGGGGAATTTGACAAAATAATGACAGACTGTTTCGCCAAATACCCGGCTCACCCATTCCATGATGACCCTAGGCTCACGAAACCGAACAAAGCGTACGATTGGATATTCATGCACGATTTACTGAACAGTAGAGTGTTTGGTGGTAACCAGGAGTATGAATTGACGCCGTATCTGAGCACCCCATTGTTGGGATTACACAGCCTGTTCGCCACACCCGCGGCAACAAGTCTAAAGGGTAGAAAAGTGTTTGGGAAGAAAGGCGGCAATGCGAACGCTGGGGATGATGATGATTCGGTTGCCGCGCCGTTTTCGGGCGCAAAAGCGGATTTTGAGATGAGGGAAGCACAAAAGGCGACTATGAGTACCCTGAATCAGTTACTGGGGACATTGCCTCATAGTCTTGTAAGAGGGTTCAAGCCCATCGAGACTGTTGCGTATGAGTTGGCGCCTTGGTTGATACAGATCGTGCAACCAAAGGTGAACCCAGTGCTGGTGGGAGGAAAGGATGGGCCCGGTGTTGCTAGTGTGAGAAGAGACGTGGAGAAAAAGATGGTGGAGAGAGCAGTGGAAGTATTGGCAGAGTGTAACGTTGGGTTTGAAAAATTGAAGCTCGAAGGGGATGCGATGGGGAGGGGTGCTGGATGGGTATTCAGAATGGAGCCGTGAGTTATCATCCAAATAGTATTATATGGTCTATTTGTTGTGTGCTGACTATTTGCGATACCAGGCCGTTTGATGCTTTATCTACGTACAAGACTCTTACGCAGGATACTCCAACTTTAACGACGCGTTACGCTGTGAGGCAGGTCCTCGATCAAGAGCTTCGAAAGTTTATCATACTACAGCAGGAACAAATACGACAAGCTAGATTTGCGGCAGCGAATCCTGGCGTGGATATCCTTCTTTCCGCAGCTACGAGGCAGAAAGAAAAGGAGAAGGAGAGAGAACAGAAGAAGAATGCTGCAGCAGGTGTTAAGCGCGACTTCTTCGGGAGGATTGTGGCCGATGAGGAGCCTGATGATGATGAAGCCGGGAGCAAGAACAAGAAGAGAAAAGTTGCAACTAGTGAAGGGACCAAGATCTGGTGCAGCTTTAGAGAAGGGTTCAGCAACGCGGTTAAGAAGCCTATAACGTGGGATGAGCTGATGTCAGGATTGTGATTTGCTTGTTTGAAGCGATTACGACAAGTGGTAGCATTTTCGGCGTTATTATCCTTTGGAACATGGTATAGATCTTGATAGTTATTCATATGCGCTCAATTTTAGAGGAGCATCTGCGATTCATTACATTACATTGCTCTCAAGGATATCTTGAGAGGGACAAAAAATAATATCAATCAACAATTAAATCACCAAAGGAAAAAAGAATCAAGATGACACAGTTCCTCCAATATACCACCAAGCTATAACCGGTAACGCCAAACTCGTCCCCGCATTAAGCTGTGAATCGATAATGAGTTTATTATCCAACATCATGCCATACCTCGCACCTCTCATCGTCATCGCATATATATTTGCATACTTGTCAATAGGAGCTCTCGTTTGTCCCTCTACCCTAAACATGAACAGCTGACAATTGAAGCTCCCGCCGGGACACCTCTCATAGTTATCCAAGCCACCCACTAATAATGCTGTCGAGTAAATTAATATATTATCCGAATTCACAATCCTCAACCCGAACGCTTTCGCACATTTTGTCAGTTCCACTTAGCACAGATTGAACCGAAATCCGGGTCTGACCAAGTTGAGTTTTTGGTGAACGGCGCTGGTGCCATTGGGTTTGGTTGGAAGTTCGGATTGGTACCGTATAACATTGATGCGAACACGTTGTTTAAGTTTGCGATTTGGTATTGGTACATTACGCTGTTATCCGCTGAGACTCCGGAGAGAAAGTGGGATCTAGGACTGGAATCTATAAAAACGCCGCGGCCGACATAGATATCTAGTGGGTAGGAAGGTGTGGAGGTGTAGGTGTATTGGTAAGCTGCTGAGGCGAAGTATGTGTTTTCGAGGTAAGCGTAAGTGGAATAGCGAGTGATGTGCATATGGAGGAAGGCGCCGATACATTGGCGTCTGACGAATGTGGTTGTGGAATTGTGGGCACATTGAGATACTTCGAGGTTGCTGTTCGGTTGGGCGCCAGTTATAGAGTGGGCGTCCCATATGCCTGACATGTCACCATTTTGGTTCGCACCTTTGAGGTTCCATTCATAAGAGATGGCACCTGAAGAGCCACCTTTCGTCGTCATCACTATATCTTGTATTTCGACGAGCCCTTGGTCGCCTGGGAGGCCGATCTTGAGGACCGGCTGGGGGTTTGCCGTGCTGGTGAAGAATGATCCACTCGCCATTATTTTAGGCCAGGCTTCACCGACAATTCTTGTACCCGGACGGATCGTGAGAGTTTTGGTGACAATGCAGACTCCATAATCGATAAATACGAGGCCGTTGCTGGCAGCCGCTTGGTCGAATGCTGTTGTAATTTGGCGGTATCGTCTGTTGTACCATCTCCTTTAGCGCCAATTGTCCTAGCGCTAATAATAGGTGTATTTGTATTGCGAATACTCATATACAATGGTCGTGACTTTTGACCATAATTTCCGTTCGTGTTTTGTAAGAGTGGTTGGCTCGACTTTGCAGAGGTAAACTGGCCGGTAAGATTTGCTGGTGCATATCCTGACGGGCTATATTTTCTACCTTGTAACCACCATTTCACTAATCGATTGGACGTAATGGATGGTGGACCATACACAGTGACTCCTTTATCAGTTTGCACTGGCGAGACGCCCACTCCTACGTATACATTTTCTAGTACTGCTGACCCCGCGCCGATAGGATAACTACTACTTCCTCCTCTTGAAGTCTTGACTAACACTGGGACTTGGGAAGCGGTAACTTCGAGAAGGACAAAAGAGTTGACGGGTTGAGAACTCATTGAGTTGGATATTTGTACGATTGTGGATGCATCGATTCCGATGGGAGTTGAACTGACAGTCAGCCCCTTGAAAGTAATTGCGTAGTCGGAATTTATTTTAATAGCACTTTGCTTGGTATTCTGGATTGTAACCCCTCGAATTAAGCCTGCTTGAGCGGAGATGTCGAGACCAATCATTCCCTGTTGGATAGAGACATCAGTCATGAAAAAATGAGCGGCTTTATGTATTTAGTTACCAAATATTCAGGCACATGTCTCGATTTTGAGGTGTGAAAAGAACTAGCAATCTTCTACCAATATTCCACGATGGGTAGTTGTTGAGTCCGAAGACATTGTTATATCAATATTTTGGATACCGCTAGTTTGACTAGCATTCCATGTGATAGCGGCTTGGCTCTAGTTGGTGGAATTTCACTGCCATCGATCACGATATTCCTGATGACTATAAAGTCACCTATTCCCCCAGCTGGGATACCACCGACTTTAGTTTCAATAATCCCCTCACCCCCAAAGCCGAGAGCAGCGGCAATGGCGGGTCTATTGTTGGCATTTCCTACTAACTGGGTGTTTCGATATATAGGAAGGGATTTAGTCACTAGGTATCTTCCGCTGGGGAAGTATACGACAGAAGGGGGGACGTAGAATCCGTTGCAGTTTAGCTTTCCGGGTACGCAGAATTTTCCATCTGATAGGGCACGAATTATTGCATCCGAGTCGTCCGTCTTGCCATCGCCTTTCGCCCCGTAGCATTTAACATTTCTGTAAACAGAAATGTTGTATTTTGAGCGTAGAAGCCTTGATGCCGAAGTCTATCGATATAATATGGGTATTGCTCTGGAGTTCCACACGGAGTAATAGAAGAAACCGTGGTAGTGCTGGTGGTCTTGGATGTGGTCTTGGATGTTGACTTCGTGGTTAATTTTGTAGTCGATTTTGTAGTCGATTTTGAGGTTGTGGATTTGGTTGTCGTAGTACTGGTTAGGCATCGACATGCGCTACTGACACGGCTAGCAGGATATTGCGAAACATATGTTGGCAATGGGTTATTTGTCGGGTACGGGAACGTGGCGCAGAAAGTAGCAGCGGCAGATTTATATTTTGTACTGGGTAATGCTCGAAGGACGTTGTCTGAATTGCATTTTAGAGATGTAGTGGTTGGTGGTCGAGAGGTTGTGGTAGGCCTCT
Organism: Dactylellina drechsleri; assembly: GCA_036971345.1. NCBI lineage: Eukaryota > Fungi > Ascomycota > Orbiliomycetes > Orbiliales > Orbiliaceae > Dactylellina > Dactylellina drechsleri. Next base: position 478,830 of record JAJTUB010000008.1, read on the forward strand.
TGTGCATCACGTTAGAGCCATCTGGATTTGCTAGAACTAGTCCGAGAGTTGAAAACCAGGTAATTATAATTGCGAATGAAACTAAATTCAGAAGGATGAGTTTATTCGCCATTTTGAAAGGTTTAAGTTCCTTATCTCATCGTATAATGGTGTAGCGAAAGTTTTTCGGAAGCTGATGTGCATGGCTGGATGTATCAATTACTGCGAGCGCACCTATTATATCGATGCTTTTTAGTAGTTAGTGCTATCGTCAAAACAACTTCCAATTTTCTGGCGGTTTACGCCGCAAATATGAGGAAGGCATGGCGTTTTCTGGTATTCAAACCATCCTTCCGGCAACGAAATCCTAAAACGCGGCACGATGTGAATGTCATTGCTCCAGCCACATGACGCACTTATATATGATCTACTACTTCGAGCGGGCGATGCGGCGGCGGATTCGATTCTACAAAAAAGTAAAGATTGTCTGAGATCATTCCTCTTCCAAAATCTGAACGGGCTTACTGTACGAACGCGAACGTCTTTGTAGCAACATATCTGGATGCCAACGTGCGTTTGTCAAATTATAGCCAAGAGTTTAATGTTAATTATTCAATTTCTATATGGCAATTGAAATGATTGCCAAGGTCACTTCAACGCCACTTGACGTATCCCGAGTTAACGGAGCGAGAGCCGAGACGATGATTCCGTATACTTGAGGAGATTATTCAGCTTAGTGATATCTTGAAATTAGCTAATTTAATGGTGCAGGTTTGTGTCGCAGACATCTTTGATATATGTAAGCAATTATTCTAAGTATCGAGAATGAGCGATATCCCGAGTAATAGCCCTGGGGCAAGAACTCATAATCACCAGAAGACATCCTGACGGTCTGAAACATGAAGCGGAGTGGATGCGCTGAAGCAAGTTAACTTGCAATAATAGTGTTGCTTGTTGCAATTCGTACGTGGCGTTGATAACTCAAAAGGCTATGATTAATCTACTGAAACGATTGAGCTGAGACCATCAAAATAAAAGAAACAAAGCAAAAGGCCATTTGAAGCGACTAGCCAGCTTCGTCAATTGCAATTGATCAAGAAAGACGAGAGAATCAGAACTCGCATATTAGGTGATCGGAGAGAGGATGTGTTGAGGCTCGGTTGAGGCTCTGCGGTCGGCTTGTGTGCCAAGACTTTTGTCGCAAACTGAACTTCCAAAATTTTTTCTTCAGGCACTGCATCCGCTCCTCGACATCGATACCCGGCAAATCCTACGACGACGTATCTCGCAATGACAACCTCAGCGTCGAATAAATATAGCGAGGCCCAGGTCGGCACTCTCATATAAACGTCAAATATAAGGTGCAATGGCTAACTTATTCTATAACAGGCTGGCAAAGCTGTCGCGGCACTCAAAACTTTTCTGGCTACTCAAAAGGCCGATTCATCGAAACCGTCACTCTTCGACGACGCTGACGACTCGGGCCCGGAAGATGCAGATACCTTTGTCGCCGACCCAGACATCGCCCTGTGGCTGGTGGTTACAACGAAGAAGTTCCTTGTCAAAGAGAAAAAGACCAAGCAAGAGAGAATGTAGGATCAATCTCTGCTGGATTTAACACTGTTCTCAATTGTAATTACTGATGGCGTCAATATAGTACTATTCCGAATCCCTACCTCACAACTCCATCTCCAAAATTCACAGTGTGCCTTATAACCAAAGATCCATCGGCATATTGCCGTTCTCTTCTCCCACACCTCCCATACCATGCAACCTCTCTCACAATCATCGCCCCATCAAAACTGAAAACAACCTACAAGACCTACGAATCCAGGCGTCAGCTCGAGCGTGCCCACGATATATTTCTTGCCGATGACCGTGTGATCCCATTACTCCCAAATCTTCTCGGAAAATCCATCTACGGACGATCTGCAAAAGTACCAATTCCTATCAAAATCTCCAAGATTGCACCACCAGCAAAGGATACAGAAGCACCCAAGTCGAAACTACAATCCGATGCAGAAATTCTACAAAAAGAAATTGAGAAAGCGATAAAATCGACATATTTCATCCCGAGTGTATCGCAAAGTCAAACCATCAAAGTTGGCATACGTTCGCAATCACCCGAAGAAGTAGCGCAGAATGTCACGGCGGTCATGAATCGGTTGACCGAGACCTTGATTAAGAATGGCTGGGATGGTCTTCGTTCGGTACACATCAAGGCCGCCCAAACAGTAGCATTACCCATTTGGCTCGCCGAGAAAATATACGACGATGCTGATGTCTTGACGGAAGAGGAGATCAAGAAGATTGAACACTTGAAGACTAAGGAGGGAAAGATAGAGCGGGAAAAGGAATTGAAGGAAAAGAAAGCGGAGAAGAAGAAGGAAAGAGATGAGAAGAAGAAGAATAAGAGGAATTGGGACAGTGATGCTGAGAGTGGAGAAGATCAATATTTCGTAAGAAAGGTCAAAGCCATCGAGGGCGAAAAGAACAACAAGCGAAAAGCGGCAGAAACAATTGAGGAACCTGGAAGTGCAAAGAAGGCAAAAGTTGACGAGAGGGCCGAAAAAAATGAAAATAATGAGGAAGACAGTGAAGAGGATGGAGGTGTCAAGCTGTCTCAGCCAGTGGACCTTTCGGAGCAAGCGAAGCGATTAAAACTCGGAGACAAGAGAATTGCACCGCCGGCACCAGCCCTGGAAACCGAAAAGAAGAAGGGAACCAAACCTAATGGCAAGATTGGAATCAAAGAAAAGTTGAAGCGGAAAGCATCCAAGACGCAGATGGCCGGTTCGAGAGGGAAGAAATCGAAAGCGTACGAGTAAGCGGGGAGAGCAACTTACGTTTCCCTGCGTCTGTTGGCATGCATTGAACGTGCGGTTCCTGAGGGTTTATTTTCTGTATCTGTCTCGAGCACCCGGATTCGAGGCTAATGTTTTTACCTGGAGTTTAGAGAAAAGTGCCGTCTAGTACACATGTATAATAGTCTGAGAGTTCAAGTACTTTTATATACCGACATGTTTTCTGACAGGGATTCCAACTATAATCCGGTAATGCAGCTGCAGCGACATCCACAAGAATCACGTACGCGATAACGTTATCATTCAGGCCCGTCTAGACAAATGGATATCGGATCACTGAAACCAATGTCGAGATGGAAAATGCTCAATAAATGCGGCTCTGGTCTTGCTATTTTGTCATGCAAAGGTAGTTGGGGAATACGGGGCTGGGTAACGTAGTTAACAAGACAATATCCCGCTGCACGTCGCCCTTCCCAAAACTCGCCAATCCCATCGTCGCTTGTCATCCACGCATCTGCCTCGGTCGTCGCAAGTGTATTCGTCAGCCATTTATGCACGATACTCTACGCTTTGTATAAAGCGGTCGGAGAACCGGAGTCGCCTACATCTTACTCTCGTGTTCCGGGTCCTCAGGCTTGGTTTTCTACGGCACCTGGCTTGGTATGCTCATCTAGATACGATACCTCCGGCTTACGCGACTTTGTACACAATGGTTCGCCAAACAACATCGCTGCTGCTGGCTGGCATATTGGCCTCTTTGGCCACCGCTACAGGCCCTCTCCCGTTAGTAATTTGGCACGGGCTTGGTACGTCTATACTTCGCAGTATCTTTCTCACCTTTCACGCAATTCGCTGACTTTGAATTCAAGGTGATACCTTTGATAACCCGGGTTTACAATCCGTCGCCGAACTCTACACATCGATATACCCCGGTGCCGCGACATACATAATCCGCCTGGCGGACGACGGTGGTGGCGATCGGAAAGCCAGCTATTTTGGCTCTGTGCCTGACGAACTCGAAGATGTATGCGAACAACTCAGTTCAAACCCAAATCTCACCTCCACCGCGGCACCACACGGCATCCACGCCATCGGCTTTTCACAAGGCGGTTTGTTCATGCGAGGTTATATTGAATCGTGTAATTCTCCCAAAGTTCACACTCTCGTAACGTTCGGCAGTCCACACAACGGAATCAGCGAGTTTGTAAAGTGCAAGCCTACAGATTGGGTTTGCCATGCCGCATTCGGGTTTCTGAACAGCAATAAATGGAGCGGATGGGTGCAGCAGAATATTGTCCCGGCGCAGTACTACCGTCACCCATCACCGGAAGAGATGGTGAAGTATCTAGAGTCGTCGGGGTTTTTGGCAGACATCAACAATGAGAGGGCGGAGAAGAAGGGTGCTTATAAGGACCATCTCGGGGATATGGAGGGAGGTCTGGTGCTTTACAAGTTTGATAATGATGAAGTTATCATTCCCAAGGAGAGCGTGTGGTTTGCAGATGTATTGGACGATGGGAAGGTTACGTGGTTGACGGATAGGGTGATGTATAAGGAGGACTGGTTGGGGCTTAAGAAGTTAAACGAAGCTGGCAAGATCAAATTTTTGAAGACCGCGGGACCTCACGTAAGTGTATTTGGTTTCTAAATCCTCTGATTACTTGGTGCTAACGATGATTGGGTAGATGCATATTACGGATGACCTTCTCAAGGAAGTTTTTACGAAATACCTGTGGCAACCAAGCGGGGTAGTAGCCAAAGAAGTCGATAGCACCGCCCATAGCGAACATCTTACAAGTCTAGCGGAGCCATATCGTGGCTTGACTAGTGACGAGGGTATTATCGAGCAGGTACCGCCGCCTATTATAGTGCAGAATTGATAAACTGGGCTCGGTCTTTTATGTAGGTTATTGGTGTACGGCTTGGGTTATGTACGACTATTTGTATCGCAATTGTTTAACTGTTTGAAGTATAGGAGGCACACGTATGTACATGGCACTAATGGATCACACTCGCATCTGCTTTCTTGAAAGAGTACCACCAATTTTTAAAAATCGAAATGAAATTTATCATATCATGAGATTTATACGTGCATTTACAAGGCTTTCTAATGACTAAATATATAGATCGTTACTCATATCCTAATCATCCCATCATCCCTAACATATAAAAACAAAAAGAAAGCACGAAACTCCGTTCCAACAAAATTGAGATTATATGACCGATTAACTCCCATAACACCGACCGAAAGCTTAAAATCCGGATAGATCGATCGTGAAAAAAATATTTATATCGGAGGCATGTATTGTAATAAGCTTCCGGAGGCGGTATTGTCTACATTTCGCTTAACCGATTCTTCATTGTGCTTTTGGAGGAGTCCGAATAGCGGGAGGGCCAGCGTGGAGGATGCGAGGAATAGAACGGTGATGAGATGTGTCTGGATTTGCATTGTTGGATTTGATATCTGGATGAGAATAAAACTTAAGCAAGCGCCTTTTGATTGTTGGTAGTTGTACGGGCGGGGATTAAAGATTAAATCTGTTCTGTTGGGTTGTATCTCGATAATTGGTATGTTATATTTGGAGACACAACTTGCAACGCCCGCCCTCTTGTAATGTTATTATTATTTTAAAAATTTTCTAAAAATAAACAACAAAAGAGAAAGAAAGTATTTATCGATATATCGAAGTTAGCGTTAGAATTGAAAGAGTTGGCTCAGCCAGCTGGCCACTCTATGAAAATTAATGAACGTTGGGTTGAAAGAGATGTTGAGCGTGAAAATTTAACGATAGGAAAAAAGAAGAAGGAAAAGATACTTATATTCGAGTTCTACTGGGTTCTTTTCTCTGGATCTATAGACACCTAGGGATACAACTTCCAGATATGATGCTTCAAAATGTAGCAGTATTCTCCGTCGACCGTCGGAGATGGCTGGGTCTAATGCTCTGTTGTTCGATAGAGGACTCTATGTCATAGGATAGGGTACTTGATGTTGTTCCAAGCTATCGACGCTAGATGATTTCGGCTTGGAGGGGTTGCCGCTACGCCCTTTGCGGTATAAAAAGGGCAACGGGTTAGATGGTTGTTTCGTTTCATGTAGGTTAGCTTCAGCTTCAAACAATATCAATAAGTCGAAGGGAATGTCCTCATCGCCCCGTGGGTTGAGGATATAGTTCCCATCACAGAAATATAACTAATTATAATCTAAGTTGGCGTGAATATAAACTAGCTGAATACGGATGACGTTGAGAATCCGAGAATATTATATTGAGAATTAGTAGTCTACGAAAGCGATTGTAAGACAGCGAACTAGTTGCAACTTTTGATATTATAAAATATACCTGTTGTTAACGGCTGTTAGAGATAACAGATAGGAATTTATCTTTTATCAAAGCTATTCATGCGTGAATCTAGTTATATTCATGTTCGTTCTCTTAACAACTGATTCTTTCGGTCAAGTATCAGATTCTTTAACATAAAATTACTTACTTACCACCACCGGTCTCGATATATCCACGACATTATGTATAGTGGTATTCTCTATTCTTACTAAAACTCATTGCAACTTCGAGTATCTTTATATCTATCGAAGCTCATGCCGATACACTTAAAACACTCTTTAAGATAGATCATCGTCCCGGCGGTAGTTGCGGCACTAGCGGACACGGAGAGGCTTGTGAGATCTGTTGTTATTAAACCACTTGCTAATCAGATGTTCCATAATCTTATAGTCTTCCACTCCCGCATTGATATAAAGTGACTCACACTGAACGTAAGAGCCTATAACTATTTAGAGCTCATATTCTTTGTAAGAATATGTAAACAATTAGCTGTACCAAGGGTTGACGGGTGGTCTTTGCCCAAGGCCTTCTCACGGCCAGCAAGTGCCCGCTCGTACCACTGCATGGCATCGTCGTATTTGCCTTGGTTGTGGAAGACTACGGCGATATTGTTGACTGTGGAGAGGGTTGACGGATGGTCTGCGCCTAAGGCTTTCTCACACCTAGCAAGCGCTCGTTCGTACCACTGCATGGCATCGTCGTATTTGCCTTGCTTGTGGAAGACTACGGCGATATTGTGCACTGTGGAGAGTGTTGATGGATGGTCTTTGCCCAAGGCCTTCTCACGGCCAGCAAGTGCTCGTTCGTACCACTGCATGGCATCGTCGTATTTGCCTTGGTTCTGGAAGACTACGGCGATATTGTTGACTGTGGAGAGGGTTGACGGATGGTCTGCGCCTAAGGCTTTCTCACACCCAGCAAGCGCTCGTTCGTACCACTGCATGGCATCGTCGTATTTGCCTTGGCTGTCGAAGACTAAGGCGATGTTGTTGACTGTGGAGAGGGTTGACGGGTGGTCTTTGCCCAAGGCTTTCTCACACCCAGCAAGCGCTCGTTCGTACCACTGTATGGCATCGTCATATTTGCCTTGGCTGTCGAAGACTAAGGCGATGTTGTGCACTGTATCAAGGGTTGACGGGTGGTCTTTGCCCAAGGCTTTCTCACACCCAGCAAGCGCTTGTTCGTGCCACTGCATGGCATTGTCGTATTTGCCTTGCTTGCGAAAGACTACGGCGATGTTGTTGACTGTATCAAGGGTTGACGGGTGGTCTTTGCCCAAGGCCTTCTCACGGCCAGCAAGTGCTCGTTCGTACCACTGTATGGCATCGTTGTATTTGCCTTGGCTGTCGAAGACTAAGGCGATGTTGTGCACTGTATCAAGGGTTGACGGGTGGTCTTTGCCCAAGGCCTTCTCACGGCCAGCAAGTGCTCGTTCGTACCACTGTATGGCATCGTCATATTTGCCTTGGCTGTTGAAGACTACGGCGATGTTGTGCACTGTATCAAGGGTTGACGGGTGGTCTTTGCCCAAGGCTTTCTCTTTGCCAGCAAGCGCTCGTTCGTACCACTGCATGGCATCGTCGTATTTGCCTTGGTTGTCGAAGACTACGGCGATGTTGTTGACTGTATTAAAGGTTGACGGGTGGTCTTTGCCCAAGGCCTTCTCACGGCCAGCAAGTGCCCGCTTGTACCGTTGCATGGCATCGTTGTATTTGCCTTGGTTGTGGAAGACTACGGCGATATTGTTGACTGTATTAAGGGTTGACGGGTGGTCTTTGCCCAAGGCTTTCTCACACCCAGCAAGCGCTCGTTCGTACCACTGTATGGCATTGTCGTATTTGCCTTGGCTGTCGAAGACTAAGGCGATGTTGTGCACTGTATCAAGGGTTGACGGGTGGTCTTTGCCCAAGGCCTTCTCACGGCCAGCAAGTGCTCGTTCGTGCCACTGCATGGCATTGTCGTATTTGCCTTGGCTGTTGAAGACTACGGCGATGTTGTTGACTGTATCAAGGGTTGACGGGTGGTCTTTGCCCAAGGCTTTCTCTTTGCCGGCAAGCGCTCGCTCGTACCGTTGCATGGCTTCATCATATCTCGCAGTATCATCGTAATACGATCCAATTCTATCCATTACCGTTAGGGTGTCCACGCTATGTAAATCGCAGCTATTGAGTAATGTCATCACCGCAAGTGAATGTGCGAGATAGGAATTGCATATATTCCATGTATCATGTGAAGGACTAGGAAATGCCCGACTTATTATCTGCCCTGCATACCATAGGAAATCTTTCCACTGCCAGTCTTCAATTTTCTTTTGCAGTATTTCCTGGAAAAGATCATGAACCCAGATCTCGCCGCTCTCTCCTCGTCGAACGAGCGATGATTTCTCCAGAATAACTACTGCTTTATCTAATTTCAATTTTGATTGAATAATATCTTTAATAGTATTAAAGAGATGAACGCGATCTGCTTCTACGCAACTTCCATTTTCCAATAGGTTGGACTTCGTTTTAGGTTGCTTGGAAAATCGAGGATGTTTGCTAAAGCGTATCATCCACTTCTTCCTCTCCTTTGATGTTATTACTTGCTCACGGTTTATCGCCTCACTGTGCTTTGTTTCGTATGCTAACCCAGAGGCTCCATCTAGAAGAATACCTAATGGCAGGGCCTGGGGACGCATCGTAAGGATGAGATTCAGAAGCGCAACATGGGCTGGTTCTAATGCCTTCAGCGCCATGTCTAAGGTTGTAATGATATCAGCGTGATGCGGGTTCTCCAACGGATCCTGAATTACTTCTTGTTTATTTTCTTTTAAGTTTTCGAATAGTGTGCTGAGCTCCCAGCAACGTTGTACGGCGCATGTTGTTCCTTGCTCCAGTGCTAGTGGTAAACCTCCGAGTTCCTGACTTATTTTTTCTGCAAGCGCAGCGGTAGTGCTATTCTCTTTCTTATCATATATTCTCAATACGAGCTCTTTTCCTTCAACCGGACCCATCTCAAGAAGATGAATACAAAATTTTGGGCTGAATTCGCGCGCAATTTGTTTATCCCTTGTAGATAATAGTATGTGGCCGCCGAGATGTTGAGGCAATGTCTCCCGCAGCAAACTTACAACCGATGAGGCTATATCGTCAATAACGAGAATCCAGCCGTGCTTAGCAGAGAACCATCGTTTCAGCGCTTCTGTTCGCCGGGTTTGCTCGCTAGAATTCGCTTCAGGGAGACTCAAACATCGAACAATGATATCGCAGCTGCTAAGCCATTGTTCTGCCGTACTGGCTGTGGCATGGAATGTACAGTTGTATTCATTCTTGTTGTCCTCCACATATTTGAGGCAGAGCTGGGACTTGCCAACACCAGGGATACCAAAAATGGAAACGACAGTTCCCCCTTGCGCAGCGGAGTTTGAATGGAAGTACTCATGAATCTGGGCCAAGTATTTTTGACGGCCGCTGAAATGACGATGAAGAATTCTGGGGATGTTAAAGATGCGTTCTTCGGCGCTGGGAGAGCTTGATCCTCGAGAAATACTCCCTGTTATCCGATTTTTATTAGCAGGCCGAAGGTATCCATGCGGGAATTGTGGGGTTACCTAGTGGCGTTATTTGAGAGAGGAGTTCCTTCGCATATGCGGCTGCCGTCAGAGCTGCATATGGCTGCCAGCGTTTATTCTTATGACTGTCGGAGTAATCGCAGATTCCTCGGACGACCAGGCATGGGAAATGGTCCATAAGGCCCGCAGCCTCCATTTCGAAGCATATTGCTCCGACGTCGTTCCCGATGCGATCTCTAGTCACGCTATCCTTAATCACCTGATTGCCCGATGCGATGATCCCGTAGTGGACAATTGGATGTGTATCATCTCGGGGTTTCCGGGGTTCTAGTTCGCTGGCGACACAGAATTCGCAGGTAGGGCCGCCTTCGTGTTCATAATGAGCTTTGTATAAGGCGTCGTTCTCTTTGCCTTGATATTTATATTCCTCTCCCAGATCAGGATATCTCGAGTAGACATTTGCGAGGCAATTGGGAATTTCACTTTTCATCGGTCTGCGACGAGCTTCGAGGCCTGCTATTGCGGTAAGCAACAGTTGGGGCGGTTTGTTCAGGACGCCTGATCGTTCGAAAAGACCGCCTTTCAACGTTTTCCCAAGATCATACTGCACAACCCCTCCAACCCCGTTCTCAGGCTTGCTAACGACAATATCGCCCAGTCTGACATCGTGGTTTGCGCTCGGAATCCCGCCCCCAATCCCAACCATCAGATATATTTTTATAGAAGGAAAGCTGAGTCGTATATGTGTTGCAACCATGGTTGCGCTGGTGATGCCGTAGCACCCTAAGGGGAGACAAGCGATAATTATATTGTGCTTCCCAATGCTACCTAGCTGATAGGTGTTTTGATCGTCGGAATGAACTGCTAGCGGTTTACCATGGAGGCAATCCAACATAACCACACCAGCGCTTCCTTCCACCGGAAGAGCACATATCCACGCGACGGTATACTCTCGGTTTGGACACGCCCGTTGCGACATTTCGATCGTGGTTGGTTGGCTTCTATGAGCGTAGTTACTCGCAATTATTCATTGGAGGGTCGCAAAACAGGGGAAGTGCGCAGCGCACGGGTTGTTGTGTTTCCAAGTATAACAGGCGGTTATAGGTGCGTAACGGCCAACGTGAGGTTGCTGCTCGTAGGCAAAGTAACGATGTGCTGAACTAGTTCAGATCTGGTGCTTAGAAGATTGCGTATATTTATATTGGATTGGAAACCATTAAGCGGGGTTATGAAGACCGAATGGCTCTGAACGTGGCGGTACAAGGCTAGGATATTTCAGCCGACACTATGCATCATGCACGCCAGGTGTATATGCACAGAGGACAAGATTCTATTATAGCGGAATATCTAGCCAATTAGAATGTTACAGTGACAATTAAAGCCTTTACTGGACTTGCTATTAGGTTTTCAGTGCAAATATGCCAAAAAATAAAGTTACATACCATCTTATCACTGCAAATATCCAATATATTATCGTCAAGACCTTTGGGCCGAAAGTCAATTTTGAGCTAATCCGATGACGTGAGGAGTGCTCGAGATGAATTTTATTCTCAAGCACATCAGAGAGCACCAGAGGGGCCAAAAATAGTCTGGAATGGAATTCTTAAGTCTGAGTGGCCAGCTTACATACCTACCCCACCTGGGTCTCCCAAGGCCCACCATGATATTTCGTAGAGACCTGGATATCGAGCGAGATATTTCACTACTCTTAGCCTCGAGACCAGCAATGGTTCCCGATATCAGTATGCCCTACGCATGGTATGCGCTCGTGTGCATGCCTATAATATTTGATTTCATTGGTAGCAAAGCCCTTTACTTTTGTAAACACTTATCTTCGACCGAAATCAGAAGAGGTTCCCGGAGCTCGATAATTTTCCTTTTCCAAATTTATTCTACTCAACCAGCGCATAAACTAGACGGTTGAATATACGCGGCCAATTCACCGCAATCTTCGCGTCGAACGTCTGGTTCATGAGACAGCCTACACTGATATGTAGTATAATATAATACCATAGATGTAGCAAAGTGGTGGTATCTCGATAATTTAAACGCTTTCTCACTGCCTGGAATTACCGTGTTCTGAGTAAGCTAAATTGGACGCAAGTCTTTATGTCAATATTCGGTGTATATAAATATAAGTTATAGCCAGATATGAAAATTTACAAGACTTAGATATTCGATATTCGGATAGAGTAGGTATTACACAAGAGATACCATCAGTGCACATCGCCTCAATTGGATAGCGTTGAAGGTGGTAAGCGAGGTATTCCTTGCAATATGTACATATTTTGCCTATGCTACCAATTTATAGAGTTAAGAGAGATAATTTGCTCAAAGGCCCCTATACCACCGAAGATAAAATTGAACGAAGTCAATAACGTGAGCCGAAAGTAGTAGAAATGTTTTTAACTAGCTAGCTGTACGCTTTAATACTATTACCAGTACCATTTCATAGGTATTCGTTTTAACTGACGAGTAGCTTATCACATATAGGCGCCGGCTTAACTAGTTTATTTAGTGTAGATTATTCATACCAGTTATCAAAACAACTGAATTCCTACAACCAAAGAATTTTTGGCGAGAAATAACCATCTCAGTCAACCAAGCTAATAGGTTCATATAATGGTTGACGTTGAGATAAAGCGTTGTTGATCCCGCGGGAGATGGTGGTGGACCAACATAAAAAGGAACGTAGATCGCGGTCGAGCAATCTTCTATCCGGATTGTAGGAGAGGTTTTTTTTTATAGTTAATGAGTGGTAATTTAGCGTTTTAAGCAAGCACGGGCTGGCAAGAAACGATACTAGAAGCAGTCTAGTTTCACAATATGTTGCTTTTTATATCAGTTTAAACCAACATAGGTTGCTTCTAAGTTAGAAGCATATTTAAATTTAACCGAGTGGTGTTAAGAGACCATCATATCTTGCCAATGTTTAAAGAAAGTTCCGGAATAGGTCAAATTGACCACTGATAATATGATACATTTATAATCTTCCGACTCTCCTAAATAAAGTTCACTTCCATTGTCATATGCAATGATTATTACTAGCAGAGAGCCATAGTGCGATAGCACGCTGTTTCCAAAAGCAATCAATCACCCCTCACGAAAAAATCGCCAAACTTAATCTTTAAGCTAAATTAGTTGACATATGCGTCGCGACAAAAACTAAAAGATCATTGGGATGAAGGCCAACCTTCAATATTTAGTTTTTCTTATATTCTGGATTTCTGCAGTCGTCTTTGGAATCCTACCAGAGGAAGGAGATCCCCCACTTTCGGGGACCAATTATATTGCGTATGAACATCCTACAGGATGAGTGGAACTCGGGAGTCAAAATTGAGGTTCTTTGGAATGATATAGAACGAGTTTCCCGGACGTATCCTGGATATAAACGTCATCTGTACAGAAGCTATAGCAAATATCTTGGAACCGCTTTTATTTTCTTTCCAGCAACACCTCAACAAGCGGAGACAAATCCTACAGCAACATTATATGTTGGTGAGTTTGAGACTGGCTCGTTACGAGACTATTTGGGTTCGCCCTTTGTAACGTTCCGTTTCCTCGGTGATACTAATTAATCAAAAAGTTCTCAAAAATATTAATTTGCCGTGAGCTCGGACTCTGACAATTAGATTGACAGGATGGAGGATTTTCTTCTCCCGCTATGAGATGACAGGGACGTCACCGAGCGACTTCAAAAACAATCAACAGTTTTCTCCTCCCCTGGATCTTGATATTGACGATTTGTTTGTGATGCTGTCGGAGCATGCAAAAAGAGAGAACCCTAATATACCGACTGAGCATGGCTTGTATGACAATTTACAATGAGTTTCTGGTCATAACAATTCTCGGATCGTAGAGCGTATGCAGGGACATGCTGTTAAAAAGAAATTGACGGAAGATAAATCTGCGTTATTTGCAGTGGGTAATTATGCCAGAGCTTTATCTACACCAGAGCGTGACTAGAGTTTGGAACCAAGCGATTGGAGTGAGTGGAGGGTGGACGAGACACAGGGAGTAGGAATTGTAATATACGTACTGGACTCAGGATGGAATATGAACCACAGGGTAAGTACTTAAATATCATAACAACTCTGGCCGTGAGCTCCTACGCGTAGCATCTATCGATTACCTACCGTTATAATGATGTGAGTTTTCAAATTATGCGACAAATCTTCGTAGATTGAGGCTAATAGTACTGGTATAACGTAGCTTTTTGAAAATCTATCGAGAGAACAAAAGACTCAGCGGCTCTGGTAAGCCCCACATTTCTTTTTATGGTACTGAAGAAAAACATCAGATCCTTAATTTCTACGATTATGAACTTGAAGGATGCGTTACTTGAGGTACATGTGAGTAGAGTACTCGAGTAACTGCTTACCAAGCGTCAATAATATAATATGTAGGCCAAGACCATATGCTCAAGAGGGGCAGTTTACAGGCTATTTAGGTCATGGCTCTGCGGTATGGACGCAGATCGTCGCAGCGCATCATGGGCTGGCTCAACGCGCGACCTTGAAGAATGTTAAACTGGTTGATCTCGGTTACAATATTCTTCAGTATGATTCTTTATATGGTTCATATTTCCGCATCTACGACGATGTGGTGGATGATTTTAAAAAGAAACCAGTTATCATCAATCAGAGCATGCCGCCAAGAATGTCAGAGCATATCAACCATGGCTAAGTTTCCATGCCAACTATAACACTAATTTCGTAAGCATTCTACTTGAATTTGGGAAACTTGGAAATGTCGTTATAACATGCGCTACTGGGAACGAAGAAGATGTAAGTGACCTCCTTATAGTAGTATATTTCGAACATTTACTCCCGGTTCACAAAGATTTTCAAATTCGATACACCGATGAACCAACAACCTCACTAACGCACGATTGAAATCATATAGACAGTGCCAGTTAATGAAATCCCAGGGGCGCTTGCTTCTACTCCGGAGTTCGAAGACATTGCAATAGTCGCTTGGTGGGGTGGAAACCGATACGTGGGAGAATAAGTACCAAACCGCAGAGTATCTTCGAATCTGGGCACCGGCGACCAATGTCGAACAGCCTACTCCTTGGTCAGACACTGCATCTTTCCACATCGTGGGACTTCTCTCGATATTTCTTTCTTTCTAGTCTCAGTATATCGCTCGGGTAGAATATTTGGTTTGCTAATATGGTCTGTTCATGGATGGATGCAGCTGCGCCTGAGGTGGCTGGGATGCTGGCCTATTGTTGCGGTATGGGGATGACCCTTGAGCAGGCTAAAAAAGCGCTTTACATTTATGCATATTATTGGGGGCAAACAAGCGTGGGGGAGAGTAGTAGAAATGGTCCAGTTCCTAAAGTAATATACAACGGTGCTTATGGTATCGATGGCTGTGGTGAGGACATCCTTGAGTCGCCTAAAGATTGGAATGCTTTTTTCCAAAAACTAGAAGAGCGTCTAAAATCGATGGGTTGTGTATCTATCATCAAGCACAAGTAGTAGTAGTTCCAGCAGCTTTGAATCCTGGGCTACTAGCTCGACAACAATGGTTACAATGACAACGCAGACCTTGAGCACTATAAATCTCACCGAAACCACAACGGCGGCGGGTAAAACACCTACGGAGTCACCTGGTTCAGAAGATGATTCAGACGAGGATGAAGAGGCTCCTCCTCCGGAGGTGGATATTCCAGAATCATTTCCTGGTGATGCGCCCACTGTTCCTTGGGCTCGAGGTGGATATATAGCGGCGGGTGGCTTCTCGCAGTTGGAGCTGCCGTAGGCATCATTGCCGTCTTGGTGCCACTTTAGAATGGAACAACGGCGATTGTTACTGCTACTCTTCCTGTTTTTACTCCTGGGCAGACCGTAAAGCTAAGTGATTTGGTGCCAACCGCGATCCAAAATCAAGCAGCAGCGCTTACGAGTTCGATAAACGGATCTAATTCAATGGCAATAACGGCAATGCCAACGCATACACCACCATCGCCACCAAGTCCTACGCAGGCGGTCTTGGGTCATTGCTATACCACTCAAAAAACTATTCAAGGTGCTAATGATTCAGATACGAAACAGATGTATCAGTACGTCGAGCGAGATCTAGTCGCAGAGAGTATCAAGCAGCTTTGCACTAGACAACCTGGTATCCAAAACAAAACTGAGCGCTCCGGATGACACCTTGAGTGGTATTACGGTATTCCGAACCACTTTCCACTAGACATTCTCTGGAAGAATAGTTATCCCACTGACGAGCAGTGTTTGAGTGGGTTTACTAACCTTTTCATACTTGTAACGGGAACAGCTATAACGTTACGACAAGGTGTAGAAGGCGAGAAGGGGATTTTATCTACGAGATTATACCATTGTATCACGAAAGACAGGCACTTCGTGATAAATGGGCCTCAGCCTACATTACAAGAAGGTATTTCGATTTCAGCGATTGGATAGACGGTTACGAGCATGTCGTATGGGGTAGGTGGCTTGACTACTATGGTGCGCGACGGCTACCACTCGGGACCATTGGGTTTTATAGAGACCTGAGCAAATGTTCATTGTTGCATATAGAGTTGACTCTCATCAATGGTCCGAAGGGATCTTTGACCCCATGGGAGTGGCGTGCACAGATATTCACGAAACCGTACGTTAACTCTTGTGTCTTAGATGTTTGGAAAAAATGGAGTAGTTTTAGGAACTTGAGTTACTCGGAAGACCTGGAAACGAAATATAAGGTGGTTTATCCTCCGGAATCGGAAAGATTAAAGCACGGGCCGACATTGATGCGCCCCTATCATCCGAACGTACCACATGGAGATTATAGTGTGGATTATGGCCGAAATATTCTCTAAACTCAATACAGCAGATTGTACGCTGGAATGGGAGTGCGTATGAGAGAAATAACTTTAGAAAACGCTTTTTTGCCAGCCGCTCTAGAATACTACCGTATCACAGCTATAGATCGATATATATGATTGTAATTTTATTAGATATTGAAGTACCTACGTAGGCAATTGTTCAACACACCGAAACAGCTCCGTATTTAAATTCATTGCATTGTTTTTGTCACTCGTCATTTATTGATACGAGTGGCTATAAAAATGGACTGGTTAGTTTTGGGTCGGTTGTCAAGAGATTCATATAGAGGGTTTCTAAATATCCATAGTTGAGGGTTTTGCCGTTATTAATTAAATGCACAATCTAGTCTGGTGCGTACGCTTCTCCAGACTGTGCACAATCGCCTGTCGCTGATGTAAGTGTTCTTTGTGTGTTGATAATGCTGTATTTTGAGTATCTATTTTTGGTTTAGCGTAGTTCCGGAACTCCCAGCGATATTCCCAAAAATCCCCAGGAAGCTTCTTACAAACTTTAGCGGATTTTCCATACCTTTCTAATTCCTCCTGAGAACCATTCATATATAATCTCATCGACCTGCACAAGCGACACCAAGATCGAGCGAAGGTAGTGGCCCAGGCAAAAGGGACATTTCAGCGCATCTACTATGCTATTCCCAGAGACTCGGTGAGCCATCGAAGTCACAAAGGTGGGCGTGTCAAGACATCGGCCTGGCTAACCACCTGCATACCACCCCCCGTTTCTAGTCACCATCGAAATATCCAATTCACTACTACGATATCGATAGTCTCGAGAGACGTTATACTTTGACCTCTGCATATCCGACCTGCGTCTGTTGCGTCAACCCTTTATCTAATTTCAACACCACAACCTCGAGCTATATATCCGGCACCACGACCAAGCAGAAAGAAACCCACCTGATATTCAAGTTTTATCGACATCGCAGAGGAAGCAAAGTATAAAGCACCATGGCGCCGGCTAGCGACGATGAGGCAGGGGAGCCCCGACCGAGGGTCCTTCAAAGATCTCGTCCGTATCTGAGCGAACAGATGATCACGGATCTAAAGCCGAACCGGCTGTTGACACAGTCCAGGGACCAGCAAGCGGCAATTCACGTCTTCAATATGATCTGGAGCGTTGCGGATGGCTTGGGATTGTATGTGGCCGTACCTGTCCCGGTTTAAAGAACGATAGGCGTTGGCATTGTTGACATGTGCTAACATTTTATGTACATACAGCCCAAATAGGACGCGGTGTACGGCGATGGCGCTTTACCATAGGGTACGGCTATATTACCCTGATATTGACTTTAATATTGCTGTGAGTTACTCCTTTACCCTCTCAGCCGTAGATGCATCCATTCACACGCGATTCCAGGATGTCGGACTGGCCTCTCTCTTCACAGCGTCAAAGTTTGAAGACACGTTGAAAAAATCACTCGAAATCCAGGCTGTCGCCTACAACATCCGATACCCGAATGACGAACCCATCAATTCGGATTCGCCGCTTCTTGAAGAACAGCACCGTCGTATAATCTTTATTGAACGACAGATTCTAGAAGCCTGTAGCTTTGATTTCCGAACCCGAAACCACCAACCCTTTCTGATCAAGTTCGCAAAGCTATACAATATACCAAAGCCAATTACGGCATTGGCTTGGCTGGTTGCTTTGGATGCGCACAAGACATTTGCTTGTTTGAAAGCCACACCCCAGGAACTGGCATTGGCGGCACTCATCATTGCCGCAAGATTGCGTAGTATCCGGCTTGGTGTAACGCAGCTACACACGACGACTCCATCATCTGCGACGAACTCCCCAATCGACCCATCAGCTACCATGTCGCCAAGTAATTTCACTCCATCATCCGGACCTCCGATCCAGGTCATGTATGACAAGTGGAAAACGTCCTTCTCGGCGGTATTAGAGACTTGCCACGACATATTGGATTTATACACAGATCATCTTCACCAGACATTCATCGGGCCTAGGCACGGTGCCGACGCGTTTATTCGGGTTAGGATCGAACTAAATAGGGAAGCGAAAAATGAAAGCATCCTGCCAAACAATAATACAGCCGGTAGTGGAGCTCCACCGGCTAGTCCTGTGACTCCTGGTAACTATGGATATGGAACGCCGTATAGTGATTCTAATGGGAATACAAACGGAAGAGGTAAAAGAGACAGGGATAGAGACAGGGATAGAGGTAGAGATAGGGATCGGGATAGAGATCGGGGTCGAGATCGCGACAGAGATAGGGATAGAAGCAGAGATGGTGCAGATAATGAGATGGAACCGGAGATTATAGTTACTGCGGGAGATAAGATAAGAGGCGGTGCGAAAGGGCAGCAGTTGACCGACAGGAGTATGCACGGAAGTGTGAGATTTACATTAAGTAAACGGAGGGAGGACGAAGAATGGAGAGCTATCAACAAAGCGACCGAGAATGGGGCGGTATGATGATGGGTTTACGAGGTGGCGATGATCGATTGGTGAGGTATCGGTATATCTGGGTATGGAACAGAAATCATAAGGAGTTTTTGGTGCTTTTCTCTTTTATCATTTTATATTTCTCTTATCTCTTCTGGATGTATATTATCATACTTGCCATCAAATAATTTGCAACTTCGTCAATTTATTCGGGTTCGGACGTGATATATTGAAGGATGATATCCCAATCTTAACAAATCGATTCTTAGACGTGAATATATACAATATACGGCCGTCAGAATGAATCCCGTTGAACAACCAAGGCTTCTGCGAAGTTTGGGCGACTCTTCTGTTACCGACACAGAGTTTACTATACACATAACCATATCGAATGTCCAACGTGAACGCATCATGTCGATTCTTTCGCTTTTTGGTGCTCTCTTATTTCTTTCGACCACTATCCGATGATAACAAGTCAGCATCACAGTCCCTATAATGTTCAGAAAGAGGCTTTGTCCTACCCAGCGGCTGGGGAAGAACCTTCCGTCCTCTGGCATACGCTCTCTGTGTTCCAAATTGGCACTTAGATTGAGTGCCATGAGTCCGAGTCCGAGCACTAAGGCGCCCATCGTGATCGTATTCTGTCGCCAGTTCTTCGGTTGTCCGTACCAGCCTCCCGCCGGGGACCAGACGTGTTTTGGGTAGGGAATTTTGCCGCCACCGCCCTATTTGACTTGTGAGTACGTCTTCCGGAGGTTTTAGGTGGGGTATATATACCATATTGAATATTGAGGTGGGTTGACTGGGGTATATCAGGTTCCGGAGGTTATATCGAGACTGCGAACGGGACTGTCGACATCAATTGACAAGCAACGGTAGCAACGGCCAATCGGAAGTCTGTTGAACGAAGTCTCATGCGGCGTCAGATAGTGGCGGTGGTGGTTGGTGGTCTGTGCAGGGATGCGTTTACGGAAGAGGAAAAGTGTGGTGTTGAACTTTGCAGCGAAAAAATTGTTTGGCACTCGACACAAAATTGATGCTTGCTGGTCATTTGATTCGACCTCTCTGCGATCTCTCGACACTTCCCGTCGACAGTTTCTTGACGACTCTCCTTCCTGCCGCTGGAGCTTTCGCATGCTGCCAGTCACCTGATGATTTGACGAGTTCCTGTTGCGTCTATTCCTGTGCAATTCATAGCCTCGACGGATGAACCTGGTGATATTTATACAGTCCAGGTGGGATGATAATTCCATATTTCTATACATGACTGATAAAACAATGCTGACGCAATTGGAAATCAAGCTGGTTAAGGTAGTCGTCGGCGAAGGGGACAAGACGGACGCCTGTCCCTCTTTTAATATCTCGGCTCGTCATATCTTCGTCCCTCGAAGCCATCCATACATAATACACCTCGATGAAAAGAGTCTCAAGGTCGACATGGGACTCCCTCGCCGTCCCTCGGCGATGCGTCTGCGGCAATCCAATTGCTCTTAACGACCTTCTATCTTCGACCTTCTCAACTTCATCTCGCTCCTCTCTTCCCATCCGTTCTCGGTCAACATCGTCGTCCATAGCTACAGTTGTTCGACCGTCGTTAAAACCGAGAACCTCTCGTCCTTTTCACGCATCTACATCTCTATCTGTCATTCCGAAACTCTTACCAACTCAATCAGCGAAACTGGCAGCTCTCCATGGTCGTCTCAAGCTACCGAACAAGTTCCCACTCATGACACTAGGCAGAGCATTAATAGATCCCACAGCCGAATCGCAAAATCATCTCAACAATGACAGTCTCGCTCACTTAGGAAATGTGCTTCTCGGCTACTATACCTCTGAATATCTAATTGTACGGTACCCCCGGTTACCGTATGAGATCGTGAAAACGGCTATGAACGGTTATATAGGCCCGAGAGCTCTTGCGGCCGTGGGTACGGAATGGGGTGTGGAGGCCGCTTTTGCACCTGGTGAGACGGTAGACCCAGGTTTACTACAATTCAACAGATTAGCGCCAGGGACACCCTACGTGACATCAAAGAATAGTGTTGCTTTCAATATTCCACGCATGAGGAAGAGGATGGTGCCAAACTTTGAACACAACCCAACCGCTGAACAGCTACTCGCTGAAGAACCACCGGAAGTACGAGCCGCACGAGAACTGCAACAAAAGTCTGGAATCGTCGCTGAAGCGGTACCCCTAGAAGCCGCGATGGCAAATTTTGTGAGAGCAACAGTGGGAGGAGTGTACCTTCACTCTGGTGGTTTATCGGCCACCAAAGAATTTGTGCATTCCCATATTCTTAGCCGGAAGCTCCAGATCGACAAGCTCTTCCAATTCGAACAGCCAACAAGAGAATTATCGAGATTATGTGTCAGAGAAGGATTTCAACAGCCAATTGCTAGATTGGAGAAAGAAACCGGTCGTTATTCCAGACACGCAGTCTACATCGTGGGTGTATACTCTGGAGAGGAAAAGTTAGGTGAAGGACAGGGAGGCAGCTTACCTGAAGCGAAACTTAAGGCAGCCATTAGTGCCTTGAAGGGATGGTACCTGTACTCTCCCGTCACGGGTAGTGACCTACCTAGCAAAACTGACGGAGACCCCACAATACCTTTCGTTCCCGCTATCATTGATGTCGGAGACGTCGTATCGTAAAATATACCCAGTAAGAGAGTTGGAAGATGTTACGAAGATTCTGATACTGGACATCCGGTGCCCAGATTTCACCCGACTAAAGTATTAAATTACACGGAGTCGATATATTATCTTGTATATTGTAATGTACATATTTGCGGGTTTCTACCCATTACTTTTGTATATTTATCTCATGCCGTTCTTATTATTCTAAAATAGTATGGAATTTATGCTGAGGATCAGTAAAAAGAATTCATTTGTCTAATATTGGGGTAACAGGCATTACTATAGGGTTTATAGCGAGTAAAAGGGGAAGAACCAGGGATTTTACTGTGAAAACCAAAGCGCTTTAACCAACTAATCAATCAACTACCGTTTGGTAATACATTCTCAATCCGTGAACCGAGTCTTCTCCTCCCATACTATCTCCCGATCCGCACCACCCCCCTTGACTTTGTAAATCCTGACCATTTTCAATATTTTTCTTCGCTGCTCGAACCTCACTTCTTCAAGGTTGTCCATGGATCCTAGCTGAGACCACATATCCACGCAAGTATCTAACGAGCTTGCAGGAATAAAAATCCACCTATAATCCCCAACAGGCCAGGGCCCCACGAGTCTCCTTAGTTTCTTGAGAGATGATATCGGATGGTACGGTTCATCAATATCCCGGGCGGAATATTGTCTGCAATGAAAATTAAAAATCTCCATGTTTGGAAATCGCTCCGCAATTTCGTCAAGTTCTGAATCAGAGGCGAAGTAGTCGTCCATGTCCAGCCCCACCTTCCTTACGTTTAGGTAAACTGTACCGGGTATACTCCTGTTGTAGCCACAGTTTAACCACCTGGTTGTTATTTTTACTTCGGTGAGCGTTTGTGCGGACGCTTGGAAAAGAAGGTGTGGGTTTGGATAGTGAGGGAGGGAGTCCTCGTCGGAATAATCGTCGGAATATGACGTGTAGTATTCGTCAAGATCACTTTCTTCTTCTCGGCTCGCTTGTTTGATTCCATGTTGCTTTTCACCCGTATTGCCGTCTTTCTGATCATTTGGATAATCAGGTTTGGCCATCGTAGCGAAGACCTCGAAATCAAAATTATCCTTAAATTCACCTGACGAGTCGGAATATATTTCAGGCTCGGATATATCAGTAGAGTCAAATTCGCCAAGTGAGTTCTGGTAGTGATCTCTGAAACCGAATTCCGAGGCCCTGAGAACAAATTTCGTTAACGAGGTGGGATAAACTAGCTTGTAATGTTTCCAGAATCCACGTCGAGTCAGTCTGTCGAAAATATCACCAACCCTTAGATGACTGTTTATGCGGTCTCTTGCTTTTACAGTACCAAGGTATTCCAGAGCTGGTGAGTCCAATTCGAGGCGGATTCTTTCTCTTTTGGGATACGGACGCTGTTCTAACTCTATAATCTTGAGTTTTTTGAGAATTCCGTGCTGTGAGAGCTTAAACATGAATGCGGTGAGAAAAGCAACTCCAAGTTGTTTGGAGTTTCCAACATTTATTCTTCTTGACATGAAGAACGAGAGATGGATGCTAGTGATATTAGGGAATAAGCTCAGGCAGTCAGAAGAAGTGTAAATCCTGGCGAGAGTCATTGTGAGCGCCATATCTTCAGATCTGAGACCGACATAACTGATATGACTACAGATTGTAATATGATGGTAGTCAGTATCTGGGTTTCCGTTGGACTGGGTTTATGCTCTTAAATTAAAACTAGCGACGAAGCGTATACCGAACATTAGCCCGCAAATCTTTGAGGTGCTGTCTATCCTGAAAACCCTCAATACACGGCGGAGAAACTCGGATCTTAGAAAAAAGAATTGGTAGCGAGAGTTTTCGGAAAGATTTCGAGCAGATTGAAAATAATTTGAGATCGCTGCCATAAAGATTTTCGAGAATTGAGAATATGAGTTCAGTGGGGATCCGAAGAAGAAGGCTTCCACGCCGGTCCATTGATATGGGTTCGGGGGGTTCGCTGGGGTTTTCAGGTGCCATCCTTGATTCAAGTAAGGTACCTCTATATCTGGCGGCAAGCGACCGATGAATATATCAGTTTTCTGGAAATTCCTAGTATCTGAGAGAAGCGCGCGTAAGCGTTCGCGTTGTGTATACTGTTGTACTATAGTAGGCGGCGCAGTCTATACATCTACCGAGGCCTTCAAGCTTCAGATGGATATCAGTGATGGTAAAGGCAATTGCTAGAATCTTAGAGTTACTACTCTAATATTGAAAGAACTTGGAAGCTTGTGTCACCGAATATTACACTGTCATGGAAATCTGCAGCGCGCGTTACCTCATGAGTTTATAACGTTTGTTTAAATTTGCGACTCTCAGCTCAGCCGTCCACATAGGATCGGTGCAATAGTGCATAGGATGATGACAAAATCCAACATTTGTTTGTGTTGCTCAATATTAACTCAAACCACTACCTCTATGCTATCTGGGAATTTTACATTAATCAAATAAACATTGAACTTTAAATCTAATAGATGCAAAGTCCCGCAGAGGGACCACCAAACTATTATATAAAACAGTTTGGTCCAAATAGAGCGTAAAACTCTAGGCTAACCCCAGGTTATTTCAAACCCTTTCGCTAAACCAAACGTCATAGAGTTATATCTTACAACAATATCCTTTATATAGTCACTTAAAATTCCATTCATAAATAGTAAACGCTATGCTTAACTCGCCATGTATTACAAGTTAAACTATTCACAACTTTGAGTAGACACGTATAAAGATCTAGACATCTCCTCCTCTCCCCCTTCTCCGTCTCAATATCGAAGATTTACCGTGCTGTTCCATGCCCACTCTAGTGTCGTTCTCACCCCTAGCTTCAAACTCACCCGCAACAGTCGCTCTATCAGCGCCAACTTTTCTGGTATAGCAGTAATACTCCTGGTATCGTCGTCAGTCGAAGCAACCTGCGCCAAAGCTTGCCACGGATCACCGATTCGGGTCAATCTGGTTTCTCGCATAAATCGTGCAATAATGACCATGGTAAGAATGATTTGCAGGCCGAGCATCACTGCGACCATAGTGTACCCGACGGGGAACCGTCCCTTCACGTATGTGCTAAGCAGACCGAGCTGCTCGTCCTGAAATGGGGAGCTACTACCCGTCGAGTTCTAAAGGGCCCAACTGGAGAAGAGACATTCTGAAACACTACTATGGTGATGTTACCAAACTTATCGAACAATGAAAAATTGTCGTAGTAGGCGTTGCTGGCAATCATAGTGAGGACAGCTTGTAAGGCTTTTGCCGAGTTACCCTCGGGGTGCTTTTTAATAGCGAGCCAGAGATCGCCCATCCACGTCCTGCCCGCCATAGTGTAGTCTTCAGCATCATAGTTTACTTGTTCTGCGATGAATAAGTTATCTAGGATCGCGGTGTAGTTGCCATATATCTGTGTAGTGTCGGTATTGGGCTTTTGAAGTCTTAGCGAGAGCGCGTTCGTCAAGAAGTGCTGTTGAAGTGGAGCCATCAATCTAGTTTGAAGTCCCCAAGGTCCGTCTGAACCGGTACTATTGTCTACAGGTTGTATCAATCCCGGTTAAGGTTCGTTCAAGCTCAGCAGACCTCTCGATTCGGGTATACTATTGGATACTAGTTGTGGAAATATATTTGTGAAATTGTATTGGCCGCGGAAGGTATTTGGATTATTGAAATAAACGCCAAATTCAGGTTCCGATCGCGCATGTCGCCCTGATATTTCAACGGTACGGTCAACAGCGTCGAGAGAAGTGTAGCAGTGTGTGCCAATGACCGTATCAGTGAGTGAAGCTGAAACATTGCCTATTACTGCCCATTCTGGATGATCCTGTAAATATGGTCCGGCGGTGTATGGATTAGTCTGATTCAGAACTAAGTATGCCCCTCTCGTTTGCGGTCTACGAGCTGGGGTGCCGAATTCGCTCTTCAGTCCACCAGCATAGTCGACTGGTAAGTTTGACTGGTCCCCATCATTCCCAATATAAGCGTTTGAAAGTTGACAAATTATTGGTCTGTCTTCCAAGTCTCCAAAACGATTAATACCGCAGAAGAAAAAGGCGGAGTCGGGTTGCGCGTTTTGAATCGCATCGAATGGGACTGATTTTCGAATGTCTCCACTGACAGCATAGCCAAGTCCGCTTCCGTCTTGATAAAATTTGAAGATGGAGATTTTAGGTTTTTGACAGATGACTCTAGAATCCAGAACTACTGCGCTGCCTTGATAATCTCTCAGCTTACTTCGATCGTTCGAGTTGGGGAAGGGAAGGAAGGCACGGATGGTTCGCCCTGTATCGACGATTCCCGGAGTCGTTGAAGGCGATCCCGTAGACCATTCGGCAAATGCTGGTAAAACGAAAGGTCTTGAGCTTTGCCAATACGAATTCGCCGTGGTGATATTGTAATAAAACGCATCTGGCTCGAGAATACGCGAATTATTGTGCCAGACATAATCGAGAGGGACAGTAATATTAGTGCTTTTGGAAGGAATTGGTTGAACCACCACATCAGATAACAGTATTGTGGAAGAAAATCCCAGAATCGAGGATGTTAAAAGCATAAAAATTGCGAGAAGGACCACTGGCAGTGTTCCTATATCTCGAATTCCAGATGCGTGGAGTAACGGAAGCGCGAATTTCAGTAAAGTTTCGGTAACGCTTGGGGCAGTTGCACGCATGATTGAGATCGCAGCAACCTAGAACAAAGAATAAAATTAGTACGTTGTCGATTCCCCATTGATTTGAATTCATGTATCGGTTCATGTGAGGCTTACATCAGGTAGCGGGACATACGCCTTCTCTGTCGCAAGCGCTGTCAACATCGACAAGCAGGCACCAGCTTGAATTGCAACCGCCATTCGAAATAACGAAGATGGAAGCGATATAGCTCGAACCGCCCAGTCATTGATCACAATATCATGCCATACAGAATTGTCGACGGAACCCCACCAAAGGAAAGCAAACTAGCCCATACATGCGATCGCGAAAAGCGAGCTCCCGAAGAAGAGAATCGCAGATAACAATCCAATACGGTTTGCAATACTGGCAGCATTTTTCCTTTCCGGTCCTCCTCTACTGGTGTCTGCAGGTACTACTTTTGACTGTATTTGAGATTCTGAAGATTCCACTTCAGCCTTCGAGAGCACTTGCTCGGGCTCGAGTTTCCCCTCCATAATGACTACTTGAGAGTGGTAGTCTCCCCTCGAGGGCTCGATTTCGATTGTCTTTGGCGTTCCTAAACATAGGGAAGTTATCATGGCTGTACTTTCCAGACCCCATACCCGTTTTAAATAATCTATGTGCTTTAAATTCACAGCTGCACAGCCACTATATATTATGTAGATTTATTATATGCCTCACTAGTTATAGCGAGAATCTGCAGAATAATATCAATTATAATACTCAAAAAGTGAAAATAATATTACTTTCGTGCAACTCACACTCTAATCCCCGCGGTTTTTCTGGTTTGCAGTGTCTCAAGTCCACTTTTTGCAGAGCGCGAACTAATTGAGGTCACAAATGGTCTTATGCATGACGCCACTATGCAGGCCTCCATGCAACCGAGTTGTGCACCGCATGCCGAACGTGGTCGCCCTTTTCCGAGTGCGACTGGTTTCAGATCCCACTAGCTATGATTAATACGTGTTTCAACATTATTTCCTTGTGGGAAGATAACTACGCGACTTCTTTGTTTCTCAAAATTCGAACTTTCAGCTCGCCTACGCATTTGGCTATCTTATTTTGTATGAAAAAGGATTTAATAGTTACAATTCGAGATCTATATTTTTTTAAATTTCTTGCTATAACATATGAGGAAAGAGATGTTTTATACATTTTCCGAGCTCGTACACCCAACACCTTTGCCCAAATTGCAAATATGAATCGTAAAGGTCGTAAAACTTCGTTATCATATAAGGAAAAACGCAAAAACTTTAAATGAACTGTTTAGTCTGATCCAAGTAGAGAATTTTATTTGGTCTGATTTGGAAGTCTTCCGTGCAAGAAGACACCCATGTTAACCGTTCTTTTATCTGACTAGTAGTAAGCATCATCGGCGGTGACATCACCAGGATTAGTGGCATCACTGTCGTTATCTTCGGCATCAGATGGCGACACGGGAGCGGTATCCATGGACGGGTCGTTATCCGAGTTCGGGAAGGTGGGTGGGGTATTTGGATCTTCGTCGACGGTAGTGGTGTCGGAGTAGTCAACTGGATAAGCTGGGTCCGATGTGTAGACTGGTGGAGGCACCACATGTGTGCCAGTAGGAGGAGGTGCGGTAGTCTGGATCTGTGTTAAGACAGACTCGTTAGGGGTTTCGACAGGGGTTCCGCTCGGTTGATCAGTCTCGACGACGGTGTTAGTCTCGGTCACCGCGGTGCTATCAGTCAACGTAACGGTCACCGATTGAGTGTTTGTGACGACTTGAGTATTGGTAACGACCACGTTGTTTTGTTGTGTAACATAAATCGTATTGGTTTCGACGACGACTCTGGTAGTGTGAATCACCTTTGGAGGTCTAACAGGGATTGGCTTTGGTGCGGGCTTTGGCTTTGGCTTCACGACGGCCTTCTGAATCAACTGAACAGGGACGCATCCGCCAAAGGGTCCATTAGCAGCCTTGTTCTCACAACGGACCATGCAAATGTTCTTTGCTTTGCCATATGTGCCCGTGCACTTTGCAGCCTTCGGGATTCTGACGATAAGATCGAAATCCTTGCCCGCACCCGCACCATAGTACGATTTGCTACCTGGGGTGTTTTTCGTTACCGGGATCCACTTGCTCCAGTGTGTTCCCAGACCGGTGTAGTCTATTCTGCATCTGTAAGGGCCAGCGCCATCGGAGTTGACTTGGTGTAGACGCATTCTAAGCGTACCACCAGCGGTAACTCTCGGGAGGGCTTTCGCCTTGAGAATTCTGTCCACCTCAGTCGTGGTGTCAATGAATGCCTTGGCTGACGTATATTTGGTCATGAAATACCAAGGGTTCTTCTTGTTGGTGGATTTTGCCCAAGGCTTAGACTTGTCGGGGCTCGTCTGCTCGTATGCCTCGATACTGTAGAGACTGATACCGCAGCCAGTGTTCAGATAAACGCGCTTCTCACACGATTTCCGATATGCTCCCTTGTAGCATGGTACAGCTGGGTTGCTAAAGACGGATGTGACTCTCTGATATGGTAGCTGAACCTCAACCAATTTGGGATTTGTAGTTGTAGGAACGCTGTGATAGCCAAGGGCCCAACCATCTCCAGAGCCTTTGACATTACCCTTAGCGTGGTAAATAAAGGAATGTGCATCTGCGTAGGGAACCGTAGCCAGAGTTGCAAGGGCTGCAGAGAGGCTCAGCTTGGAGAAGTGCATCTTGATAGATTAATGTAATCGATCGCTGCTAACACTCAAGAAGGGCTCGAGGCGAGAGCGAAGGCCTGAACAAGTTAATGAGCGAATGGAGGATTGCAACAAAAAAGAGCGATAGTGATAAGGAGTGACTGGTAAAAGGAGTGAATTCAACGATGCCAAAACGATGCCGCTGTAGTGGAGGAATATCGAAGAGACGGGATGGCGGAGCCCTTTATATACTGATTTTGACCTTTTAACCATTTCCTTTCGATAGGTTTATATGACCAAATTTATTGTCACCAAGTCCGGACCTCCGGATACGATCACCTTCGCATCCTATCCTCACTGTTGCTTCCATAATTCATGCCTTGCGAATTCCGGGTCTAGGGTGTGCAGACAAGACAGCATTAGAGTCGTTATTCTAGATCCCCTTGCCGGCTTGTCGTGTTGGTTCCCCAATTCCAACATCAAAGCCGCCTCGCTAATGTCAAGTTGACAGGCCTTGGAAGGAGGCGGATCCGATCCAGCCGAATTGGCGATTGCAAACGTGAGCAATTACGATGGGTGCTATCATCTAGGGCTATCTAACCGACCTCTTCTAGTTATAACTATAGGATAACCGCTAGGAAACGGCCTTGAAGTTTGCCCCCCTGCAGGCCTCACGATGTTATCGGCAAGACAAGTTTTGTCAAGTTTGCGTGGCTAAAACTAGGTAGCTCGATTCCGGCGAGCTCTGAAATCTTGAGCATCGGAAAACAGGTTTGTCTAGTCAAGAGGCGGATCGTAGAATGAGGTTGGTAAGTTGCTGAGATATGTTTTTTGAAATTTTAAAACAACCAAACAGGGGAGAAGCCCTGAGACCAAGAGAAGCTTAGAACTTGAGACGCCATAAGCTCGATTGCGCTCCCTCAGATCTAGACGCCGCAAGTCGTTCCGCACCATATGAAGTTAAATCTAATCAATAGCAAGGTAACATAGTTGCGCAATACGCTTCATCTCTTGCGTGACGCTCAAGCTTGGCGGGCCAGGAACAAATACCTGCATCTACATTCACTCTTCAGATTCCGATAAACCAGTATATGCGCATATCCATGGCAAATGCACGGAAATTTCTTGCCAAAGCGATGTTAGGGATCGTACTGCCGAGTTTTCAATTCAACAACTTGAAGCTCCGAGTTCGAGAGTCTCCTTGCAGGCCTTTTTGGTCAACTATTTTAATCCTCCTGCTCGATTTGGATACCCGAGGAGGCCGTTGAAGCCATATTTGCCAATTCCAGGTCCCCACGGACAGGACGTTAAGTCTTGAATCTCGCAGCGTATGCAGTTGTCAGGTTTCGGATTGTAGAACCATTAGCGGCGTTGCGAGCTTCAGGTAGCCCCTCTCGTCTCCCCGCCCCACACAGCGCGTCCTCCTAATTTCAGTCCATTAAACGCGTTGTCGACTGCTAACATCTAGGTCACATCTCCCCATCTGGGAGCAAAGGCATTTCATTAGTGCATCATATAATTGTTCTTATTTTCCTTTGGAAGTTCATATCGAATGTTAGCTGTTAAGAGCGGGAGACGCGTGGTGGGACTTTGCCTAGCTAGATAGCTCTATGAGCTGATGAAAAGAATAAGAGGAATTTGAATATTTTATCAATCCGACTGCGGAAAGGGATAGGGTATCTAATGAGATGGAGAAAATGGGGGTTATACCAATTGTATGGGTTTTATTCGTGGTTCCGATGGAGCTGCGGTGTCACAGTTCCACATGGGTGACTTTCTATGCTCAAGCAGTCTGTGGATTTATTTCCTGTTCACATGTAGCTCGTCGCCTGACTTGTAATTACAGGTTGGAGAGTTGGTACAATAATGTTTTGGATAACATCAAGTCTTTCGTAATAAATTCGATTGACCAGTCAGTATACATACATGTAGAAGATTCGGACTAGCAATCCTCCATGGGAGCCACAAACTTAATTCCTTTTTCTAGACTCGTACGGACAAGATTATATCTAACCACAAGCTACTATTTTTCGTAACAGTAATTTAATGCCCAATCGACATTTTCTCCCTAAACGAATGCCATTTTGTTCACGTCATTGAATGTAAAGTGGACTTCTTGGACTGACAAATATTGCAATATCCAGGTGCACTTTTGCGTTGTTGGTTGCTAACTCATATTAAGCACTCGTCAACTGTTTTTATAAAGACGTGCTCGATTTCCCATTTCATACCAAATGAACCGACCCCAACGCTGACGCCGGTCCCATAAAATATATTGGAACAATGCTGCCAATTCGCCTGTCCGTACCTCGCTCGTTCGCTGCGGCCTCCTGCCCGTCACAATCAATTGCCGGTCGGGCATGTACCTCCTTTGCAACCCGTCAGCTTGCGAGTCAGGCTTCCGCAGCGGCCGTTCGTCGGATTGGCTCAACTGTGCCAATCATCGCTGCGCGAAATTTTTCTCGAATTGGAGTCCGGCCTATTTCGACAACTTCTTCACTCGGACTGAAGGAAGAATCTCCGGCACCACCGCCAGAAGATGATTTGAGAATCTACAGTTTTGAGGATGTGTGTGATGAAATTCCCCAATAATATTATTCAATTCTGGTAAAGAAGTGTTTTTGCTAAATAAAATCATATACAGGTTTATAAGCTCGCAAATAACCCAGAATCCACACGTTTGCTCATCGGTACGGAACCTTATTGCTTGTAGAATCGTCACTCGGAGAGCTGTTGAAGAAGAAAAGCCCTAACACATATGACAAGACGTTCGGGAACCGCACGAGCTTAAAAAAACAGGAGAACTCCCAAATAGCATCAATATTCCGTTAGAAACCAGCCCGGACGCCTGGTTCTTACCCGAAGAGGCTTTCCAAGACAAGTTTGGGTTTGAAAAACCGAGCTTGGACACCGAATTGGTGTTTAGTTGCAAGTCCGGTGTTCGGAGTAGTTCTGCTGCGAGGATTGCAAAGATGGCAGGGTATAGGAATACGGCGAGCTATAAAGGAAGCTGGCTGGATTGGGCTAAGAATAGTGAGTTTATAGCGCTCCCAGCTAACTTTATCTACAGGCGATGTTATCTTTCGAAATAGACGCTAACCATTTCGAATTGTAGCTGGAGCACCAGCATATTAGATTAGCTGTTTGAGAACCCATTTGGATCCTTGCGAGCATAGAATTACGGTGGCATAAAACGAACTTTGTTCTTTTCGAGAAAAATAATTGAATTAATTGATTGTCAATTTGTAAATGTGAAAATTATTTGATACAAACGACT
This sequence comes from Dactylellina drechsleri, assembly GCA_036971345.1. NCBI lineage: Eukaryota > Fungi > Ascomycota > Orbiliomycetes > Orbiliales > Orbiliaceae > Dactylellina > Dactylellina drechsleri. The sequence goes on from JAJTUB010000008.1 coordinate 511,005, forward strand.
ACCCGATCAGAATATCTTACGGTTACCAGCTTGACTAGACTATCTCTGCTCCCTCCACATTGCAACAACCGGAATAAACCCACCAACCCACTTGATGACGGGAATATCACCCCTCTTCGCAACTTTTTTCCCCTTAACCTTTTCTTCGGTTAACAGCTCCAAGCATCCCTTATCTCCTCTATCCACTCCTTGCCAAAATAGTTTGTGACCTTGTATAATTCTATCATATGCCGCTAGCACGCCCACGTGATAAAACCCTAAACTGACCAAAAGATGCCACCAAGCGTGTCCCTGCGGATTGAAAGTAGTCTGAATCCACTTGATTCCTTCACTACTCGTCAAGCTTTCGAAATCCGGGTAGGAGATTGGTATTTTGCTCACATAATCACATAGATTGAGATCTGTAGACCAGATAGCAATTGCGATACAATAGAGCCACAACCCTCTGTTATGAAGTTTCCTAACGTCCTCCTTATGCTTTTGGACGAGATGTTTATATTCTGCTTCCGAATACCTGCCCTCGATGTATGCGATACCCCTGTCATTTGAAGATTTTGAGACCTCGTTTGCAAGGGTGAATGTACGCCAAAATCCACCGAACTCGACGGATCCGAAGAGAACATGGAAGACCAAAAATTGGCTAGGGCCACGGAAAAGCGTGACGAGAAGACTGCAGGTTATGGCGTGGATAAGAAATGCCGTCGAGATGATTGGGGTATATGGTTCGCCTTTACTCGTCCTACGAAGTGAGGGGACCAAGAGCCTCGTAAACCATCCCAAGTTTTTACCGGATGAGGATGCGAGAGGTAATGGATCGAACTTTGCAACCAAACAGGTTGATAAGTGGATAATGGCGCACCAAACCATCGGTACTTCATCGAATGCTTGTGACCACCACTGTAGGCTTCCGTGAAAAGCGACAGACCCCCAGCCGACAACTTGAAGTGCGAACCAAGTGCACCATATTCGATCGATACCGAGAAGCGATGGGTGGGCGTGAAGGGGATCGTAGATATCCCCTTGGAGTTTATTTTTTGAGTTGATGTTTTTGGTCATATAACGTAAAGACCACTGACCGAGAATACCAAAACTAACCATGCACATTGAGCTCATGGAGTTGACAAACTCAGCGATGTAGTACGAGATGGCATAATCCGACTCGCACCAGTTGACCGAGGATGTCGGGACACCCCAGATGCCAACGGTCTGGTTATCCGGACGTGGGAGGAAAATCGATGAAATCGTCATTGTGAGATCGATGCTGGTGAGGCTGAGGTTGGGTGATTAGAGTAATGTAACGTTGGTACGTATAAAATATATTCCGACTTGGCTGCGATAACTCGGCCTCTTTTATATATCCTTCGCACAACCATTCATATGCATACATGCGGGACAAAGACGGAAGGAAACAAGCGAACGTGAAGCTGTATCCCCCTGCTGCGGCGCGGCCCTGCTCACGTCAGTCCATATCGTATCTATCTTTTAAATTCCAGGAATAACCGGCGCCGGAATCCATCGGTCGACGGTCATCGTGAAACGTTAACCCGTTAATTGTGCATTGCAGTGCAGTATCATGTCATCTGCCTGACTCTGACAGACCATTTGACACGCGGGACTCTTGAGGCGCGTGCACATACCCAATATTGCCTGGTCGCACAAAGCGAAAGACCCACGTTTCTCTTCTTGGCTCGAGCTCGTGCTGTTTCGGGGGCGTTTATCCCATTCTTGGAGTTCCCAAAGTACCGAATGTTATCTCGGATTAACTTGGACCGAGTGGGATTGACTCTGGGTGGTATCATATGCACCTCCGCAATGGGAAACCGCGAGCCGGCCAGGTCCTGTGGCGGTGGTGGCGGTACAGAGGATCCACATTGCTCGATCAAAGAGTGTTTAAATGTGGCAGTGCACCTGCATAGATAGAGATAGATGCATGCGAGCTGAACTCTCGACATTCGAACTTTTTGGTCAGCCTTGGAACTGATTTAAATACTTGTCGTCATCTTGTGCGCTTTTTGAGCTCCTCTTGTTCGTTCTGAAATTGTATTTCGAGAGAATTCGTTTTTATTAAATCCTGCGGAAGGCCGTATTTTAACGTGGGACGAGATCCGTTTCAGGCTGCTCCCCGCTGCACCGACTTCACAGACTGACCTGCTTCCGTCGATGCTAGCGGCTGTCACAAAAATCATTCACTAGTCTCCAGCTTTTATTTCAGAAACGATGGTGAGCACACCTGGCTTCTAGAAATGGACCGAGCTCACGCTGATACCACAATTCATAGGCCCAAATACTCCGTCAAATCGTAGCCGGCCCGCGAGTCAAGCATCCAGAAACCGGTCTGGACCTCGTCTACGTCACCGATAATAGTTCGTTCACAATCCACATATCCATACTACTAGCGTATTGATTCTAACTTCAAAGTGGTGGAAATGTAGTAATAGCAATGTCCATGCCCGCCGCCTCGGGAGCCAAATTCTACTATCGCAATCCCCTAAACAAGGTCGTCGAATTCCTAGACAAGGAGCACGAAGGACACTGGGCCGTTTGGGAGTTTCGTGCAGAGGGTACCGGTTACGATGATGCTGCCTTCCATAATCGAGTTTTCCACTCTCCATGGCCGGATCACCACCCCCCACCATTCGCGTTAATACCCAACATCATGGCCTCGATGCGAAACCATTTGAAAGAGGATAAGAAGAACGTGGCAGTGGTACATTGTAAGGCCGGGAAAGGTCGTACGGGTACCGTGACATGCTCTTATCTTATCTCCGAGGAAGGTTGGTCGAAGGAGGATGCCTTGGAACGGTTTACGACGAAGCGAATGCGACCCCAATTCGGAGCCGGAGTCTCGATACCTTCCCAACTTCGTTATGTCGATTATGTAGCTCAGTGGACTTCCCCGAAATACAACAAGATATACGTGGAGCGTTCCGTGGAGATCACAGAGGTTCACGTTTGGGCTCTACGAGAAAATGTAAAGCTTGCGGTCTTGGGATACGTCGACGAGGGAAAGACGATAAAGAATTTCCATAGCTTCACGAAGGATGAGAAGGTTCTTGTCGATGCGGATGAGAATAAGAATAGCCAGATGGTGATATATAAGCCAAAGAATAGAGTAGTGTTACCGACGAACGATGTGTGTATCGATTTAGAGAAACGAACTAAAGCAGCTGCTGGATGGACATTTGTAAGAGCTCCTTAAACTTTCCGAGTGATGGCTTGCTGGCGAATGGCTTACTAATGAACATTTATATAGATATCAGCCCTAGCACATTGCTGGTGGAACTGTTACTTTGAGGGTGGCGGCGCAGAAACAACTTCCGGAGTCTTTACGCAAGAGTGGGACAAAATGGACGGTCTCAGGGGCACTCTTAAAAAAGGAATTCGTATATTCGACAAGATTCAAATTATTTGGAAGGTTGTAGAAGATCTCGAATCTCGCACTATCAAAGAACCGAGCCCGAACGAACCGGTCGAAGGCACTCAGAAGGCGAGCGAAGATAGAGGCGAAAACCCGGAGATGGATCCGTTAATTCAGAGAGACTTAGGTCTGCGGCCGGTCAACCCTGGAGACGATGCTGCTAGTATTGAAGGTTCGAATTCCAAGGCTCCAAGTTTGACCAATAGTGTCAAGGACCTAGTTTTGAAAGATAAAGAAGACGCAGAGAGAGAGCACAGGGGAGATGATTCTGAGACGGAGTCCGAGTCGATACGACCCAGCGAGTCTGCATCTGTCAAAGGCCTGGAAGGCGAGTCGACGAGTACGGCTGGAACTAGCAGGTCCCCAAGTAAGACTATCGATTCGCTATCATCTCCATCGACAGCGGACTGGACAACCAGCGGTTCATCTACAAGTACAACGATGGCGGATCACAACGAACCGTTAGACATCCAACAAACTCTATCACCGGTAGAGAGTGAACTTGGCACCACTGGTCAAGTCATATCACATCAGAAGACGAACAGTTCGGCCTCCTCAAGCATACCAGAGATCACTACCACTCCCCCTCCGAAGGGTACACCAGAGGCAGATCCTCCCAAAGCATTACCACCAGTATTGAAATCGGTTTCAGAGCCTACGAATGCCACTGAAACACCACATATCATCACTGCGTCTACCGGGAGCGGCGAAGTCTTGGTCTCTACGGAGCCGGAAGGTGATGCGAAGCTGCGTACTAAAGTTGGACGGCTAGTGCACGCTCATCCGAAGGATATGGCTAACTGATAGCGGATTAAACCACTTGGTATTTTTTAAGACGTTGCGATTCGATTTTTCGTTAGGAGTATTGCCTAGTTAGCGGTATCAATGAATTAGCACAAGAGAAATGGCGTTTTTGTGAGTTCTACATACATGCACAAGTGCGCCCGTAGTATTTTCTTGAGCACTTGAGTACTTAAGTAGTTTCTTGCTTTGTAGTGTTGTAGAAACGAATTACAGGACATCCAACTTTTTTTTCCAAAGATTCGGGCTAAAGGTACTACGTCGAGTACTTTGTGATGAAAATGTTGTGTCAGAGTGTGAATCTAAATGACTGATCGAACTGAAGCCAAAATGACAACCGTCTCCGTCTCACATATTATCTCAACGGATTCAATCCATATGCATATCTGCACATGCGACCATCCAGCTCGCAACACCGATTGTTCATGAATTCCAACAGCCTCAACATCCAATGAACTCAGCTTGGCAGAACAAACGATGCATAACATCTCAGCCTTTCAACTGGGAGCCTAAGCGTTGCATTTTTCTGCGCTAACTAGGTTCGATCCGTCATAGTTTTGGAACCTCATGCATGAGCAAACTGTGTGAATGCCGTGACGACTCACCGGCCAAAACGAAGTGTCATGGATCCTTGACGTTAGATAGATTTATTATTAAGCTCAGCTAATCCCAGGTTCCAAATTTAAAGAGTTATTTTGCCTTTTTACTAATTAATCCCGGAGTTCAAAATTCGGTTTAGCGAAAACGCCCACAAGATAATCCGCTATAGTTATATTATTGTCCCACGGTTCCAAGGCTAGGTACTTTCGACGAAATGCAGCAGCCGCCGCCACCGCCAGCCACCCTTCCACCACTCATTGCTGCAGCACCAGCAATTGCCCCAGCACCAGCAATAACCTCGAATTCTACGCCGATAACCTATCCAGTTGAAATATTTGAGAAAAGTAGGCGTATACGCCATAGGATATATAGTTTATATTTGCTTTGCGATTGTATATAGAGTGAATCAATCGACTAACGTAAAATAGATGGAGATGAATGGGAACAGCGACAGAGCGACCTGCGCACCTACCTCACAACAAGTCCGTGTTCGAGATTCCAAATTTTTCCCGTACTATGTTATAGTAATGTTGACTGAAACCACAAATAGATTCGGATGCACCATGTTTTGTGTGAGTTTGCGTTAGCCATGGATCCTAATATATTCGATATAAATTGATCACACTTTAAGCTTGCCAGCCTAATTATAAAGATGAAGAGACTAAGATATTCCTTTCTTAGATTTGCAAAATTTAAATCCCATAAAATAGCAGGCAACGAACCAGGCCGTCCAGAAATTCGCCAGGCGCTCCAAACATTCTACGGCTTACCTACTCTCATCTGGACTCAATCGTGCTGGGGTGCGAAAAGTTATTACGGATGTCGCGACGACAAATCGAGACGACATAGTAAGACCGACCCTACTTACAACTAACCTTACACCTCAATCAGCTATATAGAAAACCCCATACTCACTTCCTCCAATCTGCCTAGACACCTGGTTCCAATTCGACTTCAAAGGCATCCCCCAAGGTCCATACAATCCCGCCCAACCATGCTTCACCCACGAATACCACCAACCCCTCTGCTTCACAACCTGGGATCGCTCTGGCCGCAAGAGCATTTTCTGCCTCAGCTTCCCGACGCAAATGGTCCGTGGTCTCAAAGCTACACTGAAAGCCGGCGACGACGATTGTAACAACATATTATACGACCCGTACTGTTTCCACCAATTGATAATTCAAAGCGTCATGCAAATCACCGATTATTGTATATGGCGGGAAACCGGCGATGTGTTACGGATATTGGACTGGGTATGCATGTCACGCATGTCTATTTTCCAACAAACTCTAGACTGACGGTACCGATATATACATATATATATATATATAGTCTCTAAACAGCAGACTAAACGCCTTTACATTCAAAGAATACCGCCAACTAAAATACAATCTAAACGAAGGCGTAGAAATGCTGAACGATATAATCGTAATCCTGGAAAAAATGATGCAAAGACAGAACTCCCGTGCCGAGAAGATAGTAAACGCGGCACCGGAGGAGAAATTGGCGTTCACGCAGGTATCCGATATGCTAAACTTTCAACATGAATTAGCGCAGGTGTTCAAGAGTAAAGTTGCGACTTTATGCTCTGATTCTGAGAATTATAGTACATGGGTAAGTTATAAGCCTGGCCAGCATATCCCTAGTTAAACTTGATAGCTAAGCCAACGACCTATAAAGGCATTCTACACCGTCACATCCATGAATTCGGCGAACGGATACATCAACTTACAACTAACCTCCTTCTTCCTCCCAGCCATTTTCATTTCTGTGGGTCCAACTCACTCCACCGTATTCCAAGTTCACACTATTTACCACCTCAAAGTGAACATACTAACAGAACCAATCCAAAACCACAGGCATTATTCAGTACGAATTTCTTCCACTACGACACACTCTCAAACAGCTGGTCCCTCACCACAAAGTTTTGGATATACTGGACAGTCCTAGTTCCGACAATCGTAATAACAATCCTCATCGCATTTTACAAATTTAGAATAATGGGGAGAACTCGAATATGGATGAACGAAATGAAAATGCAGAAGGAGCGGTTAAAAAACTTCATTCGGCGTTCTTGATTTACTCGACTTTTGTATCTATTTGCATACGCGGTTTTGATATTGTCTTTATTCTCACTTCTATATGGCGATTTGAATTTCTAGAATTTTATCACTATCGCCATCAACATTACGCTACGGCTACTATAGGAACAGTTGCACAATAATCAGAGAAGAAATGAAGCGAAATTGCCTAGGAAGGTCAAAGGGACGCCAAAAGTAGAAAAAGGGTACCAAAAACCAAGCAACCAGAAACAGAATCAAGGGTACTGAGACACTCCTCCATATATGCCAACCATCAGTTTATTAAAACAACTGTAAGACGGAGAGAAACAGGCTTTTATGAAAAAAAAAAAAAGAATGAAAAAGTAAAGAAAGAATGACAAAAGGAAGAAAATATGCACGATCCGTCCGGGCCATAGCCCCACAATCTCAACCGAATAGTGACCATCGTACGCCGTGGGTGAGTTGGTAAAGAAGACGGGATCACAACCATAAAAAAGCCCCCATAAATCAAAAAATCCATTGAACGTCCTCAATTAGCATTCCTTGCAAAATAATAAGTCAGTAGATTCCTCTGGCTGTCCGACAAGCCAGACAGGCATCCATCCCACATCTTATCTTCACCTTGTCCCCCTCCCATAACAAATCTTCTTCTCATTTCGCAGCACATATTCACAACGGCTCTTCTGACTTCGGGATCTTCGTCCTCCATGTACCTCTTCGCAATATTCCCAATAACAGGCCAGTGGTTAACAAGGTCTTCATCGTCACTGTCTTTGATAAAGGTAGCCAGAGTTTTCAAGGCGAGAACGTTTGCGCCTGCCTTCTTTTTCCCACCTCCCTCAGCAGGAGCAGCGGGAACGTTGGCAACTTTCACAAGAAATCCCGTAATAGTCTGGAGGGCGACATTCGAGTCTGCCACCTTCTCCACATATTCTTCAATCAGATCCTCCAGGGCAATACTGACGGGGCTTTGTGTCGGATATTCTCCTCTTAGCTTGAATGAAACCGGGAAAACACTTGGTTCTCGTCCACTAAAATAAGGTGTGGCCTTCGTCATCAAAAGTCTGAGTAGCTGAACACCCTGCGCACGAACATCTGCCAGTTGTTCCGCCGTCTTGGACGCGGTTAAAGGCTCTCCCATAAAGTCAAGGAGAGAGTCAAGCATATCCTCAAAGGTCTGTCCGCCGGCCCAGAAGTCGACAGAATCTTTGTTTTCCTGTTGCTTCTTAACCGGATTGTCTCTAACAATAGCGCAGAGTCTTCGAAGTCCGTGGGGATCAATATCACCATCTCTTAGCTTGCGTAGGTAGTTTTGCAGACTCTGAAGCTGCTGTTCTGGAGTTTTTCCCGTGGTGGTGGAGGCACCGAAGTCTATTCAAAGATATTAGCAGACGAACTAGAGGCCTCAAAAGGAAAAAAGACCCACTTTTCTGTCTTTGGCGAACGCTGTTTGTTATATTAGCGAGAGGCTCATGCTCTTTGGATTTACCAAAGTCCAGTGGCGACACAGCAGGATCTTGGTAAACTCGGATCGGCTCTGGGGTTTTGGAAACACTAGCACTAGCACCATTCGTCCCCTTCAGCCCCAAGAGATCTGGGATATCGATGCTATCGCTTATAGATCGGACTTCAGAGGCGGCAGGCGTAACAGTGCTTGTAGAGGGCGTAACCCCTAGGTTCAAATTTGCTAAAGCACTCATCGGATTAATCATCGTCAATTCTTCGTCATCATTAATAAAGTCGCTTCGTTGAGTGATATCCGGAACTTCAGCAAGTCCGCGGTTCGGTCTCGGTGGTGGTGGCATGCCAGTAACTGAGGGTATTATCCCCAGGACCTTTTCAACATGCGCAACCTCCTCGTCATCAAGTTTGACACCGCCCTCATCCTCCTCTTTCATTCCCCAGGCTTTTTTCAATTCCCTTTGAATAGCGGGATCGAAAGTAGCAAGAATACGATCAAAGATCATTGGATTCCTCGCTTGAATATTTTTAATCAAATTTGCGAGTGGTGTGAAATTCGGTTGCTTGGTGGTGGGAACGAGCGGAACTAGCCTATTAATAAGAAGCTTATAAGTGTCCGGTTGGTCAACGTATTCGTTCTTTTTCACTTGATCTCCTCCAAGCAGGTCAATCATCCATTCCAAGGCTCCGTGTAATATTCGCCTTCTTTGTATTGTCGTATATGAAATGCCGCCTTGCAGCATCTTGCGCGCCATAACTCCACTCGCGCCCATACTGGTTATCACTCGAAACAAAAGGTCTGCAGCTTCGGAATCTTCAAGGAGTTCTTTCAAAGATGCCAAACTCTTCGTGGGGTATGGTCGAGGGTGTTCTGTTTCATCTCCTTCGTTGAGGAGAAGGACGCGAGGAACGATTTGCTCATATCCAACAAATTTAATAAGTTCCGGAAGAACTTCAGGTGCTAGCACACTTTCGACAACCTCAGGGTTTGGATCATTCAAAAGCTTTTGGAGAGCTGGTGCAAGTTGATCAGCTGGAGGAACTGGTGGCTTCTTGTCATAATTCGGCGGCGTTCGTCCAGCTAGGGCACATCCCAGAACAACAATTCCTTCTAAACGAGCCTTGTGATCCGGATGATTTAGTTGCTCTAGAATCGTCATTTTCCGTTGGCTAAGTGGACTATGTTTAACGGTAGGTCTGGCGATTCTGGTAGAACCAGGGGGTGATGCTGTCGAGGATTTCTTGTAGCTAGAGGACGGCGAGAAACCAGACCGGGCAGACGAGGAAGGACTCATTGCTCGATTACCGTTCATTCGTTCAAGTGTCCTCTCAATAGCGCTTGCAGAATCTCCATTACTACTAGAAGATGCAGGTCGCTTTGATTCATCAACACGAACAGACAATTGTGATTTCGGTCTCATGGGACGACTCGGGCGCACAGGTGCGGACGAGAGACCGCTTCTCTCTAGGACCGGAGTGTGAGAGGTGGAAGACGACGCGACACTTGGGGGATTAGTAAAGAAAGGAGCGGGGTCGAGTTTAGGTGCTTGAGTAGCGGCGGCGGCAGCTTCCTTTTGACGAGCGGCAATTCGGTCTCTGATCGAAATTCTGGCTGTACCTGTGGTAGCAGCGCGGGCTGCGCCAGGTCGAGAGGAAGAGGCACTCGTTGTGCTTGTGCTGTTCGGATTGTCTTTCTCGAGTAACTTTTTGGTATTTGAATCCTGCGCCTCCATCATTCTATTCAAAAATTAGCCCCGAAGGCCGTACGAAGCTGCGAGGGGTAAGAGCTTACACATTGGCACGATCGGGCCACAATCCGTAGTACATCCAAAATGTTGTGCGGGCTTCTTGTCGTACACCCGGATTCGAGTCTACCAAAATCTTCTTCAGACCATCTTCAAGTTTCTTGAGCCCCTCACCATACTCTAACACATGCTTGTCGGAGGCATATGTTTCGAAAAGAACACGAAGCCACCCGGCGGAATATAGCCTTGGCTGTATGTTCTTATCAGTACACGCTCCGTAAAGATAGGTAGGAATGCGGAGATGATGGTATGTGATTTTCGCAAAAATAACAGCACAAGCAACGTTGCCGGCTTCAGATGTGATTTTTTTGTTAGCACCGCACAGTTTGATCATCGTTGGTAAGATTATATCGACTGTCGGGTCCATACTATGACCGAACACCAAGAATAAATCTTTAACGCACTGGCATCCTTTTGTCGAGAGCGTTGTTCGAAGCGACTTGACGGTGTTGACAATACCGTCGCGGAGTGTGATAATTCCCGTCATAAACGCCGCAGGATGATCGGTAGGGGCATTCCCTCGTAGGAGCTCTCGTATTCTGGTAACATGTCGTTCACGTGCGGCCCAATTATGTTCGGTCTCTTTACCTGACATATCCGCCAGCATCCCATTGAGTTCGTTTTCGAGCTCTCGGCCGGTATTAACATATCCCACTTTCATGTCTTCCATGGCAACGCCAGGGAGAGAATCAAGAAAGGTAGTCTTTGAAGCTTGCTTCGCCGGCCTCTCCTCCTTCGTTTCCCTCGCCTCTTTCACCTCTCGTGCAGGCTCTTTCTCTGTTCGAACTGAACCCCGCATATCTGGGCCACTGATGTTCTCGGTGATATAGTTGGCTATTGTTTTACGAACTTGATGTTCCGCGATAGATTTTTGGAGATCAGCTTTAGCCGGGCCGGACGCAGATCTAAACGGTTTATAAAGATCAGCCAAACCATATAAACAAAAGTTGTTTCCACCGACACGTACACGCCACGTTCCCTGAGGGAAATTTTACTCACTTGAAAAGCTCAACCACCACATTTTTAGCTTTATCTCTCACGCCGTCATTCGCATCTTCCAGCAACCGAACCAACAAGCTTGTGTAGGGTTTGATAGAGAGCTGCCCGCCGTACAAAGCATGAACTCTAACCAGCCATTCTAAGCTAGACTCCTTAAGTCTAGCGTTCTTGCTGGTGAGCCCTCCTTCGCGGATACATCTTTCTGTCTCCACCGGAGCAACAGTCCAGATGTCAACAACGGGAGTCAGAGCCATTTCTCGGATACGATCTTTCGCATCTCCCATTTTATCTAACAGCAGAGGCAAAAGGTCGACCGACACACGCTTTAAAAGGTTGGCATCATTGACTCTACACCGTTTTACTAAATACCCGAGACAGCTGAGGGAGTGTTGGAATAATGTCATGTTGGAAGCCTGGGACATTCCAATGCGGAGAGCTGAAAAGGTAGGTTCTGTCGCCGCGGCATCGACGCCATAGTGCTTGATTTTCTGCTTCGCCTGGACTAGGTGATCGATTTTTTGGTTGTCGTCTGTAAAAAGGGGTCACCGATATCAGCAAAAAGGATTTTTTTTCAATCGAGAATCATATTTTCCGAGGCTCGGCCGGTCGCGTACCTCTGTTGGATCGGAAGAGCGTGAGAAGCAAGGACGCTTCGTCCTCGCCTAGGATTTCGCTCATGGTGATGAGATGAGGAGGAAGATGCAGAGCTATCGCCGCTACGTGTCACGCAGCGGAAAGCCTTGGTGACGGCGAAAATCGAGGTAATATTGCGGTCCGAAGGTGATTGGAGAGTTATCGTTTGTGCTTATCGGCGGGGACCCAAGGTAATAAGGAGAAGATCGTTGATGAGGAACCCAGGAGGTGAAATTAAGATCTGAGTGGTTCGTTAGTGGGCTGTGAGATGGAGAGATATGCGGGCAAGCTAAGTCAGGCAAGGGTATATAAACATCAGCTGGCCCAAAACAGCCGATGCAAACAGAACAGCAAGATATTCCCTTTGAAGCGGGAGAATTGAAGCAGGAAACGTCTTGAGGTTATCGCACTTACAGGAGATAATTAGTCTTGGAGGTAAGGAGAAGGTTGATGTTGATGAGAAGGTCTTTTCGCTAGTCGATTTAAGCCGACGTCCTTCTCTTTTGCGTCTTTGTGATGGCTTTGTGTGTAAACATTTGTAAACAGAGATGCTCTCTGTTGCCATCCCAAACCCAACACAGACGACGACCCTCACAACACAACCCTCTCCCACCAGATCGAACATTAGCTACAGCTAGGAAATTATAATGCGGTGAAACGAAAGAGAATTTTCAATATAGCGATGGAAGACTCACCGGAAGAGCCCATTCACTTTGTGACACTGGGCATGTTTATCATTGACCAGATACACTTTCCTTCCTCCGGTCGAGTCGTAGACGATATCATTGGCGGCGCGGGTACCTTTGGCATCGTTGGCGCCCGTCTCTTCTCGCCTCCACCGCAACTCTCCAAAACCCTAGGTTGGATCGTTGACGCTGGTAACGATTTCCCAGAGGAGATACGGCGAGAACTAGACCGGTGGGAAACAAACCTGGTTGTGAGAGAGACACCGGAGCGAAAGACAACCAGAGGTATGAGACTCAAACGAACTTCAAAATCATTAGAATCAGCAACCTAAAGGACTCGATAGGGTGGAACTCATACGGTCCTGGTGACTTTCGCTCCTTTAAATATCTTACCCCAAAGTTAAGACTCACACCAGTAGATTTCGCAAACACTCCTCTCATAAACTCCTCTTGTTTTCATCTAATATGCTCTCCAACCCGTTGTGACGACATCGTCACATCGCTATCCTCTCTACGGACTTCACTCAAAGATCCCATATTGATATGGGAACCCGTACCCGACTTGTGCACCCCCTCGGAGTTATCCGCCTGTCTTGGTACCCTCAAACGCATATCTGTTGTTTCTCCGAATGCAGCGGAGCTTGGAGCGTTTTATGGGTTAACTGAGTCCGAAGCCGAGGTCAAACAAGTCGTTGAAGATAATGCCGAAAAATGGTTTCAAGCTGGTATCGGCCCTTCGAAGACCGGTCCAGTTATTGTGAGAGCCGGCAAAGATGGGTGTTATATTAGGTATAAAGAGGGGAAGAAATGGATACCAGCATATTTTGATGAGAAGAGTGCTGAGAAGGTAGTCGATCCGACAGGTGGAGGCAATTGCTTCGTAAGGTTTCCTCTGTTAGATTTCTACATAAAATTGAAAGTTAATGATTATTTAGATTGGTGGATTGGCAGTGGGGCTTGTCAGAACATCAGACGTAGTTCTGGCAGCGGCGTATGCGACTATCGCAGCTTCGTTTGCAATAGAGCAAATTGGTATGCCTGTTCTATCATACCAAGATGGTGTAGAATTGTGGAATAGTGTAGAGGTGCAAAAAAGACTTTCGGAGTACTTGGAAAGGATTCAGACCCGTTTGATACCCTATTGTACAAGGATAAACTCCATTTAAGCAAGATTATACATAGAAAAGCTTACCTAAAATCACCGACTTCAAACTAAATTCAGCCTCGCTGTTACATGCATGAATTCAGGCATTTTTTCTGAATCCCAATCTCGTGTCCCCAAGCTAAGCCATTGTGTGTTTTGTCTGGCGCCTATTCAACCACACGTTATGCATCTTCACTGCCCGCCTCGAGGCTACCTCCCTGCCACCCTGAACACGGCAGACATACATGTACGTCTGTGCCACAGGAACCTACAATATATAAACGCTATAGGCCAGTGAGACTCCCTTCACCCGAACTCAAATACAAAGTCTAAACTTCAACGCTCTTGATTTCTTCATTCTCAAAGCTCGCTACATTTTCTGATATAGACTTGGGCTCCAACTGTTCGCGATGTCTGACATTCAAGTCTCTCCAGCCTCAAGGTGATCCATACTCTAGTCTTACGCAATCCTACAAGAAATAACCATTCTCTAACATTAAAACTCCCACCTAGTACATTCTACGGACCCATAATCACAGCCATCCGGGCCAACCCCCAATATATCGCTATTCCAATCCTTACGACTGCCGGTCTGCCACTCCTTCTCGGTGGTTTGGGATTCGCCGCTACGGGTCCGGTCGCAGGTACACACATACCTCTACTTATCTTTCATCAAAGTATACAGCTAATGATTCTGTAGGAAGTGCCGCAGCCGCCTGGCAAGCCTCAATCGGCAATGTCGCTTCCGGTAGCCTTTTCTCCGTTGTCCAAAGCATCAGCATGACCGGAATTGCTCCAGCAATCGGTACTGGCATAGGTGTTGTGGCTGGCCCGGTGGGTGGTGGAATTCGCCATATGGTCAATTCGCCGTATGTTCAACGTACTGCTGTGGCCGCAGGAAATACAGTTGTTCAAGGTGGAACTATGGTTTTCAATTCGTTTGGAGTCGTTGCGAGGATGCTTGGACGTTGATTAAGTTACTACCAAGTCCTGATTTACGGTTGTATGTAAACGAATGAGTTCTAGACCTATATCCATAAGACTATATAACAATGTGATAACTTCCTACAGGTCCAAAGCTTCGAGGATCTAGGATAGAAACTTCATTAAATCAAAACTAGTTCCACTACTTTATTAATATCGTGATATCAGCACCCCATCACCTAACCATAACTCCATCCTCACCGCTAATACCCAATCCACGACCATAACCCCTCGAAAACCCCATAAGCCCCCCACAATCCAACCCCATCTCCTGAACAATAGCAGACACCGAAAAATTAACCCTACTAATCCTCTCCCTCAACCCCTTCATCAACCTCTTCAAAAATCTACCAATCTCAACCATAACCTCATACCACACCTCCCTCCACAACTTCAACACCCTACTCCTCATCTCACACATTAATTCCTTCAGCACATCATGTATAACAAACGCGAGACCGATACCACTTCCTAATTTTATAATTTTCTCCATCCGCATACTGATACTTCGAACCCACGCGAAGAAACTACCTTTTTCGACGTTTCCTAGCTTGGATTGCCACCAACTTGCGAAAGAGTCTATACCATTAATACACCATACAAGTTAGAATGTATATCTGTAGTACGCAAAGTGAAATTAAAAGGGGAGGGAGACGGGTGATATTTATTCGGTCCTCGTTCAGAAAACCCTAAACCCCTCAAAAACAATAATAAACAGAACGGTCCTTCTGTGAGGTATTTTAAGATTTTCTTTAGTGATCCATCGAATCAGTGCTGATACGATGGAGTTTAGTAGTGCTCTAGCGAGTGTGGTTTATAATAATATTAGCTCGAGATATCGCGTGACATGATATTGTAAACTTAGGTGTTTGCTTACCGTAAAAATTCGATGACTTTTTGTTTGAACTTCCTTTATTCTTGGGGTGTTAGCTTTAGCGTGGACTGATGATTCGCCATTCTGTAGCAGTTGTGATACCCGCCTTATTCCATATGTATGGACGGATACGGATGTCTAGGGAGCAAGGTTGAGATAATTTAGTTGCTGTTTTCACGAAATCAATCAACTAGAACCAGGAATAACTAAAATTGATACCAGAAACCCTGAGATATATCTTAAAATCTCGGAGAACGTAAAAATCTTCCTGAAGAATGTCCATATACCTCTACGCATCAAGAATTTCGATAAGCAAATATGTTTATTCATAGCGACTTCATTTACAAAGTTAAAAAATAGGATTAAAGAAGCAAAAAGGTATCCACCAATGAAATGGCACAAGTAATAACCAGTTATCTAGTTAGCAGACAAAAGAGAAGAGATGTATGAAAAGTGAAAAGGAAACATTGTAAGAGTGGAAGGGTCTCAACAACAGCTATATGCATACACCATCCGTCAGTCATACCTTGACCCGCGTCCGATGTGAAATATGCAAGAGTGGAGTCCGTATCGCTATCGCGTGAAGAATTATACACAACGTCCCCAACATCGACTATACACCCCCAATCATTACCATCCCACACCTAATTCTGCTTCTTCGAGATATAACTCTTCGCGAACCTACACCACCACACCACATATTAGCATCCTCCTCACAAAACCCGACCCAAATGTCAAAATGAAAAAAGAAAAACTTACTTGGTAGCATAATACTCCACCAAACTAAACCCCACCAAGATCCCCGCACCGATGCCAGCAGTCTTGATATCAAACTGACCAACCTTATACTTCCTCCACCCCACAACTCCCAACCCGACAACCAAAAGCGTACTAACAACAGTCCCACCCGAATGAACAGGATCTTTAAACCACGCCAAAATATCCGTCCCAGCCTCCTTCGCTTTCGACCGCCTCTTCGCCGCTTCAGCCCGTGCGGCTTCCTCCTCAGCTGCGACCTGTGCTTCCATCTCCAAACGATCGGCTTGGGTGTACGTCTTTACCGGCTGGTCTGGGAATTCTGATGAGACGACGGAGACGCCAGAGTCGACATCTATCAGGGATGCGACGGAGGAGTCGGTTGGGATTACGGTATCGACTTGTGGGGCGGCACTATATAACACACCAGTCATTGGTATCAATATATCTCATTCATCCATAGAAGCAACGGTATGTGAGATAGTTTAGCTTGTTGAAGCTACAATGGACGTTCGAGGGAGGGTGATATGAGACGTACGCCTAGATTGGGAAGATATAGTTAGTATTAAAGCTTGCCACGCGACAGTGAGGTGAATTCGAATAGGCATATATGAAATATGTAACAGGCATATATGAAATACGTACTTCTTCAGGATCCTGAGGACCACCTTTTGCGACAACCTCGGCGTACGACATGTTTGATCAAATATACGTTTAATATTTTCTCGATGGAAGAGAAGAAGGGAAGAGATGCGAGATTGGGGGGTTTATTCTTGCAGTTGATATGTCTGCTAGACGTTTTGTTGCAAAGAAGCACGTCGACAAGAGCTAATATGCGATATGGATATCAGTAAGAACTTCGATAAAGAAAGGAATACAGAAATGATATAACTCACGAGTCGCAAGATCGCGAAGGAGGAACAAGCAGAGTATCTAAGAGCTGAGAGTAGTAGTGTGATCAATTATCACGAGCCAAGTGCAGTCTGGAATGAAATAAATTTCTTTCCCGTTTAGCTTTTTGCTTTGGTTTGTGCGATGTTCCCTGCTTTTTGCCCACTTTGGTCCGGGCGACTGTTGACGTCATACTCGAAGGCCTGTCCCGCCAACACCGCCAACACATCTTTTTTTCACATATTTTCACATGCAGAGACACCTGACAGACACTCCATCTGGCTGTAAGGGTCTCTGATTACTTTCCTAGCTTGTGCTGTAAGTTATCGATGAGAATAGAATGTGGAATAGTATACATTAGCGATCCCAGGATAGGAACTAGGTGCTCTGCTGCTGCTTTAATGTACAGATTTCTTTTAGTTGATACATAAACCCTCATGCTTTCATGCCATAGAAAAAACTCGAATGAAAAAGAAAGGAAAAGGAAACAAACAGAAAAGGATAATACATTTCTCGTAACGCCGTAATTCAGATCCAGCAAAGAGCAAATAAAGCCATGGAACAAAGATAAGACAGAGGAACCAGGTGACAAAAGTGATAATGACAACAAGAAGGATAACCTTTAGAAAACACTGCGGTTGCGCAGAGCACGCTTCGCCGGGCTTGGGGTAGAAGTCGAAGGACCTTGTTCGTCTTCGTCATCTTCCTCTTCGCGACGGCGTTTGAGGTTTTTCTTCGGTTCTGCGGTAGCTTTTGGTTTCTTAGTAACTGTTTGTGGCTTCTCAGCGGCTGCCTTTGGTTTCTCAGCGGTTGGTTTTGGCTTCTCAGCGACTGACTTTGGTGTAAAGACTGGCCTTGACCTAGGAGGGACCCTTGGCTTGGGGAGAGGCCTTGGCTTGGGAGGAGGCGGAGCCTTTGGCCTCCTCTTTGGCTTGTCATCAGTCATAGAAGCAAGCCTATCCTCTATAGTATACCACCTTAGCTTCTTGTACCAAAAACAAGCGATCCCTTTTAGTTTCGGCTTCTCAGGTTTCTTCAGCTCCTCAACTTTATTCTCCTCACGCTCACAAGCCTTGAGCCAATCACTGCACCTCTCTTTAATATGAGCTAGTTCATCACCCGGTTTAATTTCGTTTTTTTGCCATATTTTCAATTGCCTTGTCGAGTGCCATCTCGTACTTTGTGTAGATGGGTCTCTTGTCCTTATACGCATTTCGCTGTTTATCTGCGTGCTAAGCAGATCCTTCAGCGGCAGCGACGTCTGTTTTGTTTCGCTTGCCATCATTTGCTTCCTCACCATCTTCTCGTGCTCGCTTCAAGTTCTTGGTAGCAGAGTCTTCGAAAGTCTTGACGATTGGAACGCCATCAGCGCGATATTGCTGTCCAGATGAGCCGTCCTTGTTGTCGCGTCCGCCTCGGCGATCGTTGAAACCATTCTTGCGGTCGTCATCTCGTCGCTCTCTCCAATCTCTGTTATCTCGTCTAGGAGATCGAGAACGGTTTCTGCCACCATCGCGTCTGCCTCCACCTCGCCCATTGTGATGACCACGACCGCCACGGCCACCGCGGCCACCGTGACCACCGCTTTGGTGCGAATGTCTGGAGCTAGTGTCCTTATCCTTCTTGAAGGCGTCAAATTTATCGCTGCGCTTGTAGTCTTTCGGCTTGATCTTTCCCTCTTCGATCGCCTTCATTTTCATGTCGACGAAGTCCTGCTTGGACATGTATTTGATTCCATTTTCGGCTTCCTTGGCCGCTTTCTCGGCGGTTGGAAGCCCCTTATCTTCCGAGTCATTCTATTCAATCGGGTTAGCTAGATCTTCAAGTGTAGCTAGAGTAGTGGTTATCATTACCTTTTCAGCATTAGGGTCAATAAGTGTCATCTTCTTTCCTTCCCAATCAGGCTTCTCCTCCAGATCCATAAACTTCTGCATATCCTCACCGGTCTTGAACTCAACGAAAACAGATCCCTTGAAAACCTTGTCGTCATCACGACGTAAACGGACAGCATTGACTTTTACTCCAGTTCCCTCGAAGAACTTTTCGAGATCGAATTGGGTTGTTTTCGTCTCCGTACCAAACCCTTTCTGCAAGAAATTATTAAAACCAAGTATTTCAATGATCCTAAAGGGGGCTTGTTTACCGCGTAGATGGAACGAGCAATAGATTTATCAACGAGCTTTGGGTCCCTCAACTGGACCATGGCGTGTTTTCGCCTCATTTTAGTCTTATCGTCGTTGAGCTCCATCAACTCGGAATCTTCCAGAGCTTTTTTGATGTTATCGAGGCTCTTAAATCGACGCATACGGTTAAACCCGGCAACGAGGGCAATATCGACCCATTTGTTTTCTTCGCCGACAAGGCTGTAAAGGAACTTGTCGAATCGGAGGTTCGAGTCGGCAAAGTAGAATTCAATCTAGCAAAATACTTAATAAGATGGATATTCTGAAAATGCTGATGGTAGGTAGGGAGAAGCAATTTACTTGTTTGACGATCTCCTTGGGGTCATCAGATTCCGGGAGAACAGAGGCGTCAGAGATGATACCAGTCCGGTCTTTCTTTTGTTCATCTTTTGCTGCTTCGGTCTTTGTCTCCTCGACGTCGGTGACAGCCTCGACGGGCTTTTCTTCGGGTTTCGTGTCGGTCATTGCGATGTCGGTCACTGTTAAAGTGACGATGAGAGGTATAGAGTCGTGAGGTAGTATTCGATTGAGAGATTGTTTGATGATACAATCGGATTGTAGAGTGTGGAGTAGTTGCGATGAAGAATGTGTGGGAAAGAGGAAAGGAAGAAGGTCTATGACTGGTTCGTTGCAGCTGGAGGAGTGATGAGTCGCAGATTTTTTTTTTGGGGTGCACCAGCTATTCGATTAGCGGGATCCCTGCCGTGTTCGCCTGTCCACCAATCAACACGCGTCATTCCTCGGCTTATCGATAAGACGATTCAACACACGCAACACAACTTGAGCGACGAGAAACAACCCGTAGCTATAGACGGTACAAGACCAGCTCTCCTGATTTCTGCTCCTTCACTTCTTTACAAAATTTTAGATTTTTCCAGGAGCTCGATTCCCCTTAATACTTGGCGACTTTGTATTATATTATAGAAGCTTTAAAGAGGATCAAAGTTGACAAAGAAGTTAGGAGATTTAGAGAAATGCAAAGTTACACTGGTTGGGTAGTGAGTTGGATACCAATAGCGATAAATCCCACGTGTGAACCTTATTCTTTCTTAGCTTAGGACCATATTCATACTATAAAGTGGTACGAAACTTAAAGGTGCATCCTATCAAAACAATTCCATAAATTAAAGCCCCAGTTTGCACCTTTCATCTTGCTGTTAATCTCTATTTAGCCGGCCCGAGGTTCAGTTATTTTCCCAGAGCTACATAATTAGAGGTTCCTATTCATGATGAGATTTCATGCTACATATACCGTTATCTTGCTCTGCCACGCGTGTTGGTAATTCCCCCTCCTCGCGCAGCGAAAATTTCAGAAATTAATTTGTTCAGCATATTCCAATATTGACACGATCTTTTAGTTACCTATATAGGTTATGTTTGAGTGAGAGACGTCTAGACTCGATACGATGTTGATGAAAGTGACTCTGAATGAAAGCAAGCAGTACTAGAGTGTATGAAGCTAAGCAGGCATTCCCCTAGGCCAATAATAATCACTCGTAGAATCCATAGATTTGTCTGTCTATACTCACTTAAATAATTATTAATCTTTGCCATATTGGCTCGACATACCTTGGTGGTTTGTGTATGTGTAGAAAAGGAAGAACGTTATCATATCTGGTGGATACCGAGGGCAGGTTATTAATTATTGTGGCGGTCTATAGAGTAAAAGTGGGTTGTGTTGGCTGTACCGCCTTATCAGCCCCACCAATTTCAGGACCGGAGCCCCGACATCTCGGCTAGAAATCGGTGCCGTATCCCGAATAAAGCTTTGTTGACAAAAATCATTGCTCGCGAAAGCTGAAGGCGTCCCGCAAAGCACGGTCCAACTGTCGGGCTGCTGGGCTTCAAATGCCCAACGCACAATGTAATTCGCCACTTCCGCCTGCAGTGAAGTCGAGACAAGTCTTGGCTCCAGACCTTCGTATCACCAAGCGCACGCACGTGCTTATTGGATTCCAGCACTCTGGAGACGCAGACGCAGGAGAACCAAAAGGCTGTCAGCAAGTTGGCCATTTTAGGGCAGAAATATTAGCTATCGCAGCATGAGTGTCATCAGAAACGACGTCCGACCCGGCGGCGCGGTCCCGCTATTAACCCTCAACATTCCGGAGATCTCTTCGAGAATTTCAATAATGGTCACCCAAAGACGCACATTCTGGATAGCTTGAGATGTATCTCCATTGACGAACTTCAACTTCGCCTCACGTTTTGACGGGATGCTCGAGCCCCAGATGGAAAGAGAAAGCAACAAGATTGCCCACACCCCTAGCAACCAACCATGCCTCCGGCCTCTCCTGCTAAGGTAACGATGCACAACGACGCCCAGATTGCTTTCCGGTCGTCGGTGAAATGCTGCAGCGCTGCATAATCGCTGTTAAGTTCACAGAAATCAATAATGACAATCCATCCCACTCGGGATGGTTTCTCAAATCAACCACTCGCAGCTCATCTCCCAAAGAACTGGCGGATGCCAATTTCCCCGCTGCTGCAACTTGCAGCTGGTGACAAAAATCTGCACCTATCGACTGGGATCCATCCAAGTGCCATCCATGTGGGTGTCTTGTTAGCGTCATAGCCGGGAAGTCGACGGAGTTTGATATGAAGACCCACCCACACCAAACGAATAATCCTTGCCTTCGAACGCCCCAAATCTGCAAATCCCATTCGAAATATTCACGGACTGGCCTCAAATCTCGTATCGAATGAAAAGAGACGCTTTGGCGAACCCAAAATCGCTGCTTCCATTGATATCGATGGTGCCATCCATGTTGCTTCCAATTAAAACCCCCCTCGCTCCACACGCTGTCTTGATCAGCTTTTTTCGACAAGATGGGTTTCGCTTCCGCCTTAGGTGGGGCAAAAGCTTTGACTTATCGCGGACCCAAGTTCTTTTTTTTTTTTGTGGCTTTTGCTTTGGAGGATAATTATTTGGTGTCGTTCGTTCTAGCTCCAAATTCATATCCCGCACAGAAGTAGAACTGGGCTTGTCAGTTTAATGCTTGTAGCACAGCACTTTGGGCCTGGCCTGGGGCGCCCAAGAACGGGGGCAATCACAACCTTACTTTCCCTGTCTATAAAGATATCTTGTGACCCCTCCTGTGGGTGTTAGCTCTGATTCATTTCTAGAAACCTTAAGAAAACACTTTTGCCTACTAACGATATCTAGAATGTCCATTCGACCTTTTCGAAATTTCTTGACCTAAACTCCCTTCAACAATTAGCTCGATATCAGTAACCTAGATTCGTATATCATCCACAAATTCAAACACACCACTACGACATATTATTTTCTCCAAAGTTTAATAGACTAAATAGAAAGGGCGTTTCTGAGCATACATATGGCAAAAGGAATATCTAGCCATGCTAAATAATATCGCCGATGTCTCCCTCTATGGAGGAGTCGGTTTTGGGTGCTTTTGGGTGTTGCGCGCTCTTTACCGACTATCGCCATTTCACCCTTTGGCGAAGATCCCTGGACCCAGATTAGCCGCCATGACAACATGGTACGAATTCTACTTCAACGTTATCCAGGACGGACAGTTCATGTAAGTTCTCACCTAAAGTTGATTTTCTATACCTCTCAAAGTATATTTTAGTTAACAAAATTTTCATATCCTAGATTTAAAACCATAGAATGGCACGAGAAATATGGTACGTCGTCACATTATCCCTTCTGCATTATGATACATATCTCTAACATAAATTTGAATTTATAGGCCCCGTCGTTCGAATCGGCCCGAACGAAGTGCACATCAGCGACCCTGCCTTCTACAATACACTGTACAGCAAAGACTACCGCTTCACAAAAGCCAAAGACCACTACCGCTTCGCCCAACAAAAAGAAGGCGGTCTAGGAAACACCAACAACCGCACGCACAAAGCCCGCAGAGGCGTGCTCGACCCCCTCTTCTCCACACAATCCGTATTCAAACTGGAACCCCGCATCCGAAAATACGTCGACATGGCGATGGCACGTATCAGCAGATCCGTGGAGAAGAGCGAGAAGGAAGGTTTCGAGATCAACATGGTGTTTAGGTGTTTGACCGTCGATGTGATTTCGGAGTATGCGTACAGCGAGGCTATTGGGATGTTGGAGAACGAGAGGCTGAACGACCCGTTTTTCGTGGGGATGGATAATTTGATCGGATTGACTTGGATTTATAATTGGACGTGGGTGATGCAGGATGTTTTGATGGCGCTGCCGTTTGGGTTTGTGAAGAGGATTCTGCCGGCGGATGTGTTGGCCGTGGTGGATTTTCAAAAGGTTGGTCTCATCGATATGGATATAGTTTATGCATGAAAATGGAGTTATGTGTTATGGATGCTGATTTCATACGATGGTGGTATAGCAAGCTGAAGCACGGGTGATCTCTTTCCTAGCGGATCCTGAGAAAGCGAAGGCCAAATCAACGCATACAACTGTTTTCGAAGTCTTGTTGACTGGGAATGAAGAAAAGGGATACGAAGTTCCTTCGTTAAGAGCTCTAAAGGAGGAAGCTTGGGGTACGTGGATAGTAGATAAATAAGATACACGAGATCTATAGCTAACAGAAATCACTTTAGGATTCCTCGCTGCGGGCTCCGAAACCACAGCTGCAGCGCTAAGCAACGGTATCTACGAAGCCTGCAAAGTTCCCAAGATTCAAGATAAACTATACGGCGAACTCCTTGCCGAATTCCCCGACCCGGACGTCACACCGATCACTTATAAACGAGCTCTTCAACTGCCATACTTAACCGCATTCATCAAGGAAACACTAAGACTTCCGCCTGGTGTTCCCGGCCGACTTCCCCGCGTCATTCCCCAAGGTGGTATCAGAGTCTGTGGACAATTCGTTCCCGCTGATGTATGTATTTCCCCCAATTTAAACCTAAGCCGTCTACATATGTATAAATCACCTTGTTTCGTTTCACTAATTTTCTAATGCAATGGTACTATTTGCAGACAACAATCGGCATGTCATCCATCTTCCAGCACAACGACCCGAATATTTATAAGGAACCTTCAAAGTTCGATCCAGACAGGTGGATAAGGGATAAGATCCCGGAGCAATACTTTGTGCCGTTCGGGAAGGGATCGAGAGGGTGTCAGGGGATGAATTTGGCGTGGGCGGAGTTGTACCTCATGTATGCGAATCTGTTGAGGCGGTATAGGCTTGAGTTTCATGAGAGTTCGACGCTGGTAGATGGCTGGACGGATCAGTTTATTCCGAAGAGGCAGGGTAAGTTGAGGGTTGTGATTGTGCCTAGGGAGAAGTGAGGTTCCTTTATTTTTGGTTCGAAATGCGGTCTAGTTTACAAGACAGGATCGGTTTGGACAAATGGAAGTTAGTGGGAGTGTTTGAATGCACGGGAGGTTGTTTGAAGTTACTGGTTTATCGGGGTATGTATGGTTTGGTGGATATCAGTGGCATTTTCTACTGCTTGAAAGCGAGGTGTCTCATGCTATCCGAGTTATTCTTATTATTTATTATTATTATTATGGAGTCTCTGAATCCATTTTTTTGACCTGTCTGGTAGCTTCTTAATATTATAGTAGCATTCTAGTAAAGACTATTCGTCAACAGTGGAGCCATAGTATTTATATCGATATATCTCTATGAATCTGGCGTCATGAATATGATGGAGACCGGCGTGGATAAGTGCACGAACCAATATTGTGATATGTAAAACGGATAATACCCCGACAAAGGACAGAAATACACAGGCCCGTGCTAGATTACAAAGAAGATTGACTCATATCATTCTGCTATACAAAAGTTGGAAGGTGCTCACCTGGTGGTTGTCTCGTCTTCGTCGTAGGCGCTGGTGGCGTTGCGTTGCGTGGTTCGGTTTGTATGTCCGAACTTAACACCGTTGACACTTCCTCCCGTTGAAATCCACATCCCACCAAGATATCTCAACCATCCCGGATAACACCGTCTTCTTACTCCACCATACCATTCGAAGCTTCATACGGACTCGCACCCGATATAATTCCGTTTACCACTGTCGCGATACTCTAATCGACCGCTCTTTCTTTCCCAACTCTCGGAATCGCAGCCATCTGAGAGAAGCTTCACCCCTAAATCTCAAACAAACATCGCCATCTCGCCACAATGGTATGTGGCGGCACCAAAATCCGTTCCAAGAAACTGCGACTAACACGATCTACGGCTTCATTAGAACTCCCTATTCAACTCTGCGCTAAAGCAGAGCCAATCTTTAAAACGCGACATTGACCACTTTGAAGAATCATCGGCGACGTCGACCGCGGTCTCGTCGACCACGGCGCTACAAGGTGCGACAATATACTAGAGCCTTGGAGTACTCATTTGATCTTTCCGGTTGAAGCTAAGAAAGGTTCGGATTCATCTTATAGGACAGATATCGGCTTCACTAGCATCCTTCAATCGTACAATCGATGATTACGACTCGATGGCCAAGCGGGAACTGATACCCGCGAAACAGGAAAAGGCGAAGGAACGAGTGAGGAACTTTAGACAGCAGTATTCGGAGTTGAAAGACCAGTTCGACAAGCTGAAGAGCCAAGCGGAGGCAGCTGTACGTCCATTTACTTGCCGTTCACACGATAACCGTTAATATTATGAAAGAGTTGAAGCTAATGGGTTGAGGGTGGAACAGACTGCACAGTCGCACTACAGTGAACTATCTGGCCGGCGCGCCCACTCTTCGGCGACACCGGACAACCCGTATTCTTACGGTGCCAACAATGCCGCTACTGCTAATAAACCACCCGGATCTACAGCTTTCGGTGCGCCGTTAACATCCTCGAACCTTACCCGCGAATCGCACGCCTTGAACGAGCAAAATTTCCTCAGCAGGACGAACGATGCGCTCGATGAGTTTCTCGCGAGGGGTAGAGCCGTGCAAGAGGAATTAGCACTCAACAAGATGACGCTGAAGGGAACGCAGAAAAGACTGTACACTGTCGCGAACACGCTCGGTATCAGTGGTGACACAATACGCATGATTGAGAGACGGGCAAAGGAAGACAAGTGGATATTTTACACTTGCGTAGTTGTGTTTTTCGCGTTTTGCTATTTTGTGCTCAAGTGGCTGAGGTAGCTGGTTTGCTTGTAAGGCTCTTTTTTTTTTTCGGTGGTCTCGCTGGTATTTTGGGTAAATGTCGGAGAAACGAGCTTCTGGGGTAGGTTCCTTGCATGCTCGGAATTTTTGGTGATCAGGGACGAAAGCGCACTAGCTAGGCACCCAGAGTGTAGGAAGCTTGCGACGACCACCTGTCCCAGTTCCGGAGATCCAGCTTGGAGCTTATAAATTGATACCATTCGTCTTGTTCTTTACTTCCATCTCCTTTTTTCTGCATCATAGCGTCAACTCGTTTAGCATTATTTTTTAATTGGCTTGCTTTCCGGTTTCTAAAGGGAGGCTTTTTCTGTTGCCAGCTTCGGATCCCTCGCGGGTGGCTTTGGAATAGATTGATAGATCCTCTTAATATACTTAATTCGTTAATTCACACACTCGCCATCTTCGTATACCCTATACCAATATATAAACTTCGATAGTCCATTACATCTTAGACTTTTAGTTCATCTTGACAGCTCAAAGTAATGGCTACCACCAGCGAGACATCCGAACCATCAGTTCTCCGGGACGCAGGCAAGTCCGCCTTCTCAAAATCCAACAATATAAACACATTTCCGTTCTAACTCCTCATTTTCAGGCCTCATCGAACGATTCCACATCATCCGTTCCTCCATCAACTTTTACAACAACGTAATTGTCTCAGCAAGCTACTCTACCGCCGTCCCCTTCACCCCCGACACCCTCATCCGCGCCCTCCACCCCGTTCTAAAACAACACCCCATCCTCTCCGTTGGCGTCCAGCTCCCGTCGAAACCAACCTCACCACCGTCATTCATCCGACTCCCGTCCATCGACTTCACCAAATCCTCCAATTTTATACTCTGGGAGAAATCCAGTACCGCCAACTCCCACGAAAGGGAATACAAAAACCTAATATGCAGGTTACACGACACCCCATTCAAGAACGACCTACTCGGTACCGAACCACTCTGGCGTATCGCTGTACTTCAAAGATCATATCACGTGCCTACAGCTTACGATTCACCCACTAACGGCGAGGGACGAAATGATTATGAAATCGTATTCTGTTTTCATCACGCCATCGCAGATGGGATGAGCGGTGCTGCGTTTCACTATTCTCTACTCGAGGCTTTGAATTCCAGCGCTGATAAGACGACAGAAGGTACAAGCGGAAGTGGGTGGTATGTATACACCCCGCCGGAAGATTTGGAGATATTACCACCCATGGAAGACCTGGTCGATTTTGGTATGGGGTTGAAAACCGCGGGACGGATAGCAGGACATATCGCGAAGGGCGTGTTGCCATCTTTCCTGCAAAAGTCGGTATGGACTGGTGGGAAAGTCGGGGATAAACTGGAAAGTACCAAGATTGAAACGGCCGTGGTGGATCCGTATCGGTTGGAGTCGTTGATTGAGGTGTTACGTGAGATAAAGGTCAGTATGACATCGTTTATAACCTACGCGGCGGCTGAGGCGTTGTATGCTACTATGAAAATCGCGGATGAGACGGAGTTTGGGAAGATGAAGACTGTGAGGGTGAGTTTGCCGATGAGTTATAGGCGACACGCGGAGTGGGGGAATGATGTGATGGTGGATTGTATCGGTGCTATAAATTGGGATATCGCCAAGTTTAAGGATTTGGAACATGAGATGCACGCGATGAGGAAGCTGACGGGGGAATTGAAGCATGAAAGTGGGGTTACGAGGGATACCGAAGTTGGGTTGTTAGCGTTGGTTCCGGATATGGGGGGTTTTTTTAAGGGGCAAGTTGGGAAGGAGAGGGGGTTGACTTTTGAGGTGTCGAATTTGGGGGTTTTGGATGAGAGTAAGATTGGGAAGGCGAGGAAGGAGGATGGGAAGGCGGAGGTGAAGGATGAGGGTGGGAAGAAGGAGGCAGATTGGAGAATTGAGGAGGCTTTGTTTAGTCAGAGTTCTTCGATTGTTGGTCCAATGTTTTCTATCAATGTGGCTACGGTGAGGGGGAGGATGGTGATTGTGGTTCAGTGGATGGATAATGTCGTTAAGGACAAGGTTATGGAGGCCTTGGTGATGAGACTCGATCGCAATCTCTCGACGTTTGGGAAATAGATCCTGACATATTGATATCTCAATTTCCAATATCTTAATATCCGAGCTAATGTATAATATACTACACAATCCATTAATGTTTATGAAGATAGCACATTCTGTGTCATGATAAAATACAATAATGTAACAGACTTAGCTACTTATCCATCCATCTAACCTAATATAACGATTCCAATTTCGCCATCAATGCCAGTTTCAGTCTCGTAACCTAAATGCCATGCGATCCTACTACCAACTAAAGAATGTCCAAGATTATAGCGAAAAGTAACAAAATACAAAGAATAAACCCCTTAAAAGCGCCTGAAACCACCCGAAACTATCGCAAATATATCTAAATATTCACATCTTCGCGTCATTGGCGACCGGCCTCTTCCTAACCACTGTCAAGAAGAGTGCAAACCGATCTTCATCCTTCAAAGCGTCAGCTTCGACAGCGCCGGCTACAATTCCTGCCGCTCCAGCAGCCACAGCGGTACCAGCACCACCAATACCCACCGCCGTGATAGCTGCAGCACCAGCAGCACCGCCAGCGCCAGCACTCTGCAAAACAGCGAACAGCGACCCCGCTTCCACGAGCCCGATCGCTGACTGCCACGCAGCAGCAGCAGTCCCAGCACCGACACCTACGGCCCCGAATCCAAGAGCAGGTAGGATAAGTGGGGCGCAGAGCCCAACAGCGAGGACCACCCCACCCGCTATACTCGTCCCGATAGCCACCTTCTTAATAATATTCGTAGCCTTTTTGATCTTATTCTCTAAGTTCGTTCATCTTCATGTTAATAACCCGCACTTTGACATCAGATGTGCATGTAGACCTACTCTTCGTGATTTCAACAACATACTCCCAACTCCAATACGACAATAACATATTCCAATACACCAATTCCGTCGTATCAGAAGGATACAACCCATTCTCATACAACCTCCTCGCCTGATCATCCGAGAACCCACCCCACGGTTTCTCACACTTAAGTATCTGATATAACAAACACCCAACGGCGAAGAATTCTCTCCGAAACGCTTTATCCTGCTCTTCGAGACCTACGAGACACGAATCAGGGATCCAAAAGTGTGGCTCGTATTCCGGGATGACTTGACTGGTGATGGCGTATCCCTCGAATCGTTGGAGTGTGATGTTGTCGTTTTCGTCAACGATAAAGTTGAGAGGGAGGGGTTGGGTGCGGCTTTCTTTCCAGGTACTCATCAGTTCGATTATTTTTTCGGCGTATTTTTGGCGTTGAGGTTTGGATAGGGTGGCGTAGTCCGTAGGTTCCTCGAGGGAATCTTGGAATTTGAGGCAGCAGGGGAGGTAACTGGCCTCTTTCTCGCCCTCCGCTGGATCTGTTTGGAAACGTTTGCGGTTTTTTTCTTTCACTGTGGCCATGATTGGGAACGGTGATATGTCTCTATCACTTTTGCACTTAGCTATAAAGGATTGGAGAGCGTCTATACGATTTAAGCTCCGTGTTGCTGTGTACCAGGCTACGATTTAAGATATCTTGATATCTTGAAATATTTAAATATTGCGGTTGAAAGTGTGGTAGTAGTTTGGAAATCTGTTTCGGGGAAAGGTGAATAACAATAATGTCTCGCGTACTGATTTATACTTGCTTGTTAGCTATACAGTGCCTGAACCCAGAGGCAAAGGTATGTGTGACTCGCACCCACCTCTTCCTTGGTAAGTTTTGGTAAGCTTAAGAAGGCTACCCGCCCTAAGAATATCCGCAGGATTAGATGGTAAAAATATACCAACTGTGCATACGATGTGGCTCAGAAACCGAAAATTTGATCAAGTTGGTTCGGTGTGGGTAACAACCTCCGAAGATATACACCTGAGCGTCTATGGCAGTTTAAGAGGAACTGAGAGGCAAACAGGGGGGTCTACGTAATGCGGGAATACGTACTAGTCTGGTGGCACAGGCCAGGATCCTGAGGCCAAGCTTTCCACATTCGACCTTGGTCCAAATATTAGAGTAGCCTGGAGAAGTGTATAGAAAACATTAGAGCTCCAACACCGCCCGTGAACAGGCGCGAATATCGAGTCCCGTTGCGGTAACATTTGGAAACAGCTAGAAAGGTATGGCATCAAGCGCGAACTCAGCAGGAGCAAGTAAGTTCTTCGGTCGGCTGAAAAGGTTCAAAAAGTCGAATCCGAGTCCGTTCAATCCGCAACCTGCTGCTCCGCACCCAGGCCCCGAAGCTTACAACATCCCCTTTCGTGATGATGTCGGTCCAGCTCCAGCTCCGACTCATAGACGTGTTCGGGTACCACGGGTATCCCCACAAGTAGAGGTTTTGCCTCCTCAGATCGTCTCGATTCTTCTACCGCCCAGTACTGATCATTCACTACAATTATTTTTGGCCCCTCACAAACTTGGGAAGTCGTGTCTGCCTTCTACACGTGTTGGCGTCCTGTCACAAATTGCAGAATGGGCGTCCAACCCAGATGATAACTCCCTTTTCTGGCTCGCGGGCCGCTTGGGAGAGGGCAAATCGGCAATCGTGCGGACTGTTGCGAGGGACCTCGAAAATGGCAAAGCGGCCGCCAAACTGGGAGCTTGCTGGCTTTTCCGCCGCAAAGAATGGCCTAGAGCGAGTGACAGCATATGTTTTGTTAGAGCTATCGCAGCGCAGCTTGCAGTGAGAATCCCTGGTTTTTCGGACCAGCTCGAGCAAGTCATTGAGGACGACCCGAAGGTGCTTGAAGGTGACCTCGAGCAACAATTCATTGACCTGGTCTTAGACCCGTTGGAGGAAGTGACGCGCGACAAGGCAGAAAGAGAAAGCGCGACGAAAACTTGGGTTCTTGCGGTTGATGGGATCGATCAATGTCACGACTTCGAAGCTAGAGCACTTGTTCGGCTCTTGTTCGAGTTGAGGGATATCAAAACGACGTCCCTCAAGGTCATCATTACGAGTAAACCGGAGTTCCTTGAGCGTCTCGCTTTGCGGAAATTATCAAATGCTCAACCGGGCGTTCTAAAGCTTGTCGAGATAGCGAATGAGGCTACCGACCGGGACCTTTCTTTATATCTGCGCCACGAGCTATCGACAAAGTGTCCCGGAGACGAGGAAATGTCCGCACTTGTCGCGCTAGTCACGCCCTCTTTCTATGATGCAACAATGATATCGTGTTTCCTCGCGAGTCCTCGGCGTGAAGCTGGAGAGTCTGTAAAGATCCTGCTGAAACGGCAATCCACAACTTGGTCATCAATTGAGGAAGCGTATCGTTCAATTCTCAATCATGTCTTCACCGAATCAGAATGGGAGGAGACGGAAAGACTACATAAAGAGTTCCAGGATGTCGCTGGCTCGGTGTTAATGCTAGCAGAGACCTTATCTCTCGAGTCACTCTCTAAACTTCTTTTTGCGCCCATTCAAGTCATCACGAACAGAACAGAGGATTTGTACTCCCTCCTTGGTATTCCCTTGGAATCTAACATGCTCTCCCCGATACATAATCAATCCTTTCGAAAATATCTCCTCGATTCTCGAAATCGGGGAAGTCCGTTTTGGATCGATGAAGCAGCCGTTCATCTCAAGCTGGCGAGTAGCTGTTTGAAAACTCTCTCGAACCCAGATGGCCTAAAAGAAAACATTTGTAGCCTATCATCCCCAAGCACACTTCGGAGCGAAGTTCGCTCACAAGACCTGAATAATGGTTTACCAGAACACCTACGATATGCGTGTCGGTATTGGATTTACCACTTAAAATGGAGTAGCTCTCATATAAATGATGGGGATGAGGTGGATATATTTTTTCGGGAATATTTTCTAAACTGGGCTGAAGCATTATCCTTGCTGGGTGAAATATATCAAATTCTGCCAATGCTAGAGACGCTCCACTCACTGCTGCGGGTAAGGAATTGACGAATACGTAAAATTCATTACTCTAGCTAACTTTACTTTGCATTCAGGACAAAGCTCCGCAGTTGAGGAGTTTAGTGCATGATTCGATCCGATTTGTGTTAAATTTCAGGAATATCATCCATAATACCCCATTACAGCTTTACTCCTCTACATTGCTCTACTCGCCTGAGACTAGTCTTGTGAAGCAAGTTTACGGGTCTCGGGTCTCCAAAACGACCCGGAGAAAACCTATAGCTCACAAAACCTGGCCTGCTGTCGTGCAAATACTCGTTGGCCACGAGGATAGTGTCAACTCCGTTAGGTATTCTTCTGACGGCAGAAAGCTCATTTCCGCCTCAGACGACAAGACTGTCCGCATTTGGAATTCCACGACGGGACAACTTCAAGACACTCTCAAGGGCCACATGGGAGCCGTCACCCGTGCCTCTTTCTCACCGGTTGACTCTAAGTTAATGGTATCTGTCGGCAGCGATAGGAGCATCTGCATGTGGACTGAATCGGAGCTAACCGCAACCAAGATTCTCGATTCCCACAAAAAGTCGGTCAACTACATCTTTTACACGCCAGATGGAAAGCGAATAGTGTCATCATCAAATGATATACGGATTCGTGATGCAGAAACAGGAGCCCTTGTAAAAATTTTGACTCATCAACCTCGAGAGGATAAATCATCAGACAAATATGAAGAGTCGATAAGAATAGCGCTCTCCCCAGATGGAACGAAGATCGTCTCTGTAGGCTGGTACGATGGGTACATCAACATCTGGGACGCTGCTACGGGGGAAAACTTGCATTGGATTCGCAAATCACAGAAAAGAGGTGAACAGTTCGGTGATGTGGTATTTTTGCCAGATGGGGAACATTTCGCTACGATTGGTGACGATGTGAAGCTCTGGGATGTGAACACCAGAGAAATAATTCATGTGTTCCACCAAAAACGCGGGTATCATGGAGGGTCAACTCTGGCCGTCTCTCCATGTGGGAAATTCTTAGCTGCGAGCTCGGACGGAGTCAGTGCTAATCTGTGGGATGTTGAGCAACGGGAAACTTGGAATTGCAAAACAATCTCTGTCAAAGATATCCCCGACCGACATTATAGTAATAATAAATACTTTAGCGCCCTCGCTTTTTCTCCCGATGGTAAGAAACTCGCAGCTGCGGAAGACTACAATGTGTATTTATTCGATTTGGAGACTGGAGACTGGAAAGTTTTACCTAGCGAATATCACTACATTTACGACATCGCATTCTCCCCCGACGGTACTCGACTGGCATGGGCAGGAGAGAGAACGCTGGTGATAGTAGATGCAATCACAGGGCATAAATTAAAAGACCTCCCTCGCGGTAGCTGGTCGATACATGCGGTCGCCTTCTCACCTGATGGCAAGCGCTTAGCCGCCGGTGCGGACACGGGGACTCTTTGGATATGGGACATTGAAAATGAGGAATTACTGGCAGAAGCCGATGGTCATAAGAATCCAGTCGGCCGTGCAGACTTCAGTTCCGATGGTAAGCGGTTGGTAACAGCGTCTAACAAGTCACTTAGGGTTTGGAATGCCCTTACAGGGAGAGCCATTGGCGAGGGGCATCTACCGACAGCAAGGTTTAGCTTTGGGCGGTCATTTGACAATTATTATAAGTACGACATCGTTATCTCTCTGGATGGCAAGGAACTGGCTTCGGGTACTTCAGATAAGGCTGTGCGTTGGTGGAATGTGGATACTGGGGAAGAACTAGATATTAAGGGTGGCCACACTGAAAGTATTTGCGCAGTTGCTCGAAGCTATGACGGCACGAAACTCGCGACGGCGGGGGTGGACATGATTATCATGATATGGGATTGGAAGGATCGAAAGGTTATTTTGACTCTCGAAGGACTTACCGACGAACCTTCTACAGTTGCCTTCTCCCCGGATGGCGCGCACCTGGCATCATGCGCACATCTTTCTATCTTCCTTTGGGAGACAGGCGGAGGGACTTTCTTACGAAAAGTCAGCTTAGACAGCCCGATAAACGATGTAACATTCTCTCCTGATGGCAATAACATGGCCGCAGCAATGTATAACGGCTCGGTCTTATTACTAAACAAGAGCACCCTCCTCTCCGATGACGACCCAACCTACCAATCTCCTCAGATTTCTGTAACATCCTTAACGTTCTCTCCTAACCGGGCTCTCCTTGCTGCCGTCAAATCGGATCATACTGTCCGCCTCATTAACCCAGTCGATATTGAAGAGTTAGGCACTCTTACGGGCAACAACAGCGCCATAAACTCTGTTGTTTTTTCGAGTTGTTCCAAGTATTTGGTGACTGCGTCCGACGACTGCACCGTCAAATTGTGGTCTGTTGAGACACTTCCTTCTACTTTGCTCCATACTCTCAAAGGTCACAAGAGCTGGGTCCGCTGCGCCGTATTCTCGCCCGACGGTAAAGTAATAGCATCAGCTGCTGATGACCGCACGATATGCATCTGGTCTTTTCATACCGGTAAACTTTTGCATACTGTGAACGATGCTCACGAAGATTGGATCCGTGTTCTTGCATTCTCACCCAACGGGGAGTTTCTCGCGTCTGCATCCGATGACGAATCTGTCAAAGTATGGAGTGTCGCTATAAGTGATGAGAAAGCAATAGTCACATTGATGACATCGCTCACAGGACATAAAGCGTGGATTAAAGCGCTGGGATTCTTAGACTGGCAAGCTCAACTACATGCTGAAGAAAATTTAAAGGCGGGAGGACAGGATGAGAGACTACGGTTGGCGTCAGCGGCAGATGATGGATTGATTCGAATTTGGGACGTACGCACTGGTGAAGAGCTGGATTGTATCAATGGGGTTAAAGGGATTAGTAGGATTCGCTTTTCACAGGATGGCAAGTGGCTCGATACAGACCGTGGGCAATTTAGCTTGGAGGATGGAATAGGTACCACCGATATACGCGGTTTGGATAAAGGCTGGCTCTATGTTAAGGGGAATTGGATATGTCGAGGCGGCGAGAGGGTGATGTGCGTTCCGGATGAATACGCAGAAACTTGCTCGGTGTGTGATGGGAACGGTGTCTTAGCATTGGGGTCAGCGGGAGGGCTGGTTTCTTTGCACGAGTTTAATTAGTATTAACATTAGAGACTAAGTTAATTTTATGTTTCGTTGTATAGCAGCATTTCGAGCCATGAATGTCGTAAATTTTAGCTTCGGATGTAAATTTCACATCATTCTGGTCACGCTTCTTTTAGGCCTGCTTTTTTCCTTGCTTTCTCTGCTGCTAGTCTATTTTTCCGACTCTGAATAAGCACATATGAGCCCATAGTCCCCATAACGACGATGCTCAGTGGGATCACAATAGCCCAGTATACCCAGAAACGGTTTGACATCACTCCAGACATAGTGCCAGCACCCCAGTTGAATAACGGCATGGCGAAGAGCGTCTTTTTCTCCGTAATATCGGTTAGTTAGGTGCCCAAGAATGTAATTTGTTTTAAAGAAAGAGGGAGAGAAGGAAGTAGACTCACAGCTACGAATGTTGCTGGAAGGAAAACTGTGGTGAGGATGGCAAGAACCTTCATTGCTGAGCTGTCGCGCTTGCTCGCTTCAGCTAGTTGCTTCGAGTCTGCGGCCATACTTAGGTTGAGGTTGTTCTCGTCCTGCGCAATAAGGTTGAATAACTTTATACCAACATTCGTAAGCATAAGTGGTTAGCGAGCTCCTCAAGGGGCGGATATTTATGAATTCTTGAGGTAAGAAACTCCTGTGAAATATATACGTATCGACATTAGCAATAAAGACTTACCACATCACGCTGGACTTGCATGCGCTGAGCGATAGCCCCAAATCTCTTGATATGCTGTAAGTTACTCAACAGCAGGTCAATCCTGTGTCCGAGACATTCACTATTCGCGACAGCATTCAGCTGTCTTAAGTGAGGTCGGCTCCTGCAGTTGTCAGGCATTCTGTCTAGTTCGCGCCGTGTAGCCTCTACCCCAGCGATGCTACAATCGATAGCCACATCCATAAACGCGAACCGACAGCTAAGTGTACCTAAGATCTGCGACATCAAGTGGTAGTTCTGGTCGCTAGAACTTATTGCATGCCACATGAAAGTCCAATAGCGAGAATCCTTCCTAGTTTCCATAGCTACCGTAGGGTCCTCATCTTCGCTGTCGCTATCTTCATCCTGACCTGCAGTTGTCCCAATGTTTGATGTCATTGCCGGCTGCAACCTTGTTGTTGACATCTTGACCATCGAGTGTTTCTCATCGCAGAAGTCTACATCATGTCCATCGTCTGAAGCCGCCATCTCACTGGCAGTATCCTGGACCTCCCAATCACCGAATCTCGTTCTCCTCTCCGCCATTGCGAGTGCCGAATGAATGTGATGAAGTTCGAGCATCAAATCGTTTGCAGTGCATTCGCCTAGATATGTAGGTACGAAGAGCGGATGGGCAAAAGAGGGAAACTGACTGACAAGGTCTGCCGTAACCTTCCGTAGGGAGATGCGCGGCCCTAGGAGAAGGTAACCAAACGTGAAGTTCGTGGTAGAGTCCCATCGCAGGATAGCCGAGACGGTGCCGTTATTATTCGAGCGATGGTAGATGAATATGGGCTCGCAGCCATTCACCATGAACTTCCCATATGCCCCTGCCTTACAGGCGTTAAGGTAAGAATAACCCGGCGGTATCCCTAGCGCGTCATTGATTGATTTAAAGGTTTCTTCATCGAAGGGATTGGTTGTCGACACTTGCTGTCTGGCACAAATCAACCGCAGCCCAGCGAGTGGACCGGTTTTGCCGTTGAAGGATTTCGGTATTGGCGTTCCCAGCCACGTCCGGATCTCTTGCTCATTGGCCACGACATTCTCAATCGTGGGCTTCTGACCACTTTCGCGTTCAAAGACGAAGCACTCGATCCGCCGTATCTTCGCTGCGGGCTGGTTTTGAACGATGTTCGCAAGCTTAACTTTGGCTGGGTAGCTTTGGCCGTTTTGGACGCTTTGGCTGCCCTGCCCGTTTGTTGTTTGTCCTGGAGTTATAGTTACCACCCCTGCGCCATTAGCGATTGCGACCGCTGCTTGTGGTTTCTTTCGACGGACTGGCGGTGGCGGAGTTCTCGGTCTAATATCCATCACAGCGAGATGTCGGTATCGATGCTGGGCTAGTTTATCTGGGTGATATCAAACAGTGGCATGTTCAAATTCAAAAGTGGAGATCACGCAGCGGTTTTTATGAGGCTTCAATCACTTAACAACCATTGATTGCTAATCATGATGCGGCTGGGTTGGGCCAGCAAGATGCGCTTTCACTGGCTGCTCGGGATCCTTTGAGCTGTACCGTTTATTTTCCACTTTGCCCAAGTCCAAACCACAGTGCCCTTTACCCCGGCTCGCTTTGAGGCGTGCAGATGGTAGACTAGCCAAAATTAGACAACCGGTGCAACCTCCCCTCCCGTTGCAGGGACCGACTGAGAGTCCCCTAGGTTTGCGCGACCTTTAAAGGTCCTTGTTTAGCGGAGCGCAAGGTGCCGTGGTTGATGAGAGCTACTTTTATCACCTCTACTCGCGAAACAGCTATCAGACCGCGAAAGCGAACCATTCGACTCTCTGTCGCGCCCATGTCGTCGATATGAATCTCCAATCTTGATAGTTGACGATATATTATACGCAAAGGTCTCGCTGAAAATAATCCCAATTATCACTACGATGGCACAGGCTCCGGCACCCGAGCCTCCTTTTCTCCCGCCGTTGTCCTCTAGGATCTCTCAACTACTCAATACTGCTTCCGCAGAGGTCGGCGCTAGCATTCGCGCCGCTGACCCAGATGGACTACTCCTCCTGCAAGCCGCTCGGACGGGCGACACAGAATCCCTTATAGCGCTGATAGACAAGGCTGAATTCCATCCGGACATTTACCCAGCTACGACCGATGAGAGTATTGCTGATGGCGACGATGCCAATGGGCAGGTGTCTATAGCAGGTCGAATAGAACAGCGGACCCCATTATCATGGGCAGCAGGGGAAGGATATGAAGCTACTGTAACAGCTCTGCTAGAGCGTGGAGCCGACATAGATCGCACGGACCGTAGGGGCATGAAAGCACTGCATTGGGCTGCATATACCGGCAAAGTGGAGACGGTGAAAGCGTTATTAGACTGGTATAATGCACCAATTGGAAGCAGTAGTACTGGCGAAGATGCGAAGATGAAAGGAAAGGAGCCAGAAGTGATAAGGAAGAAGAAAGAGAAAACAGCTGAGGACTGGATGGACACAAGTGGACACACGCCTCTCTCGCGAGCAGCTGCAGCAGGACATGCTGCTGTAGTGAAGATTCTACTTGAAGGCAGCGAAGAGCATAGTTTAGGATTTGCTTTACTCGATATAGAGGATCCCCAAGGTCGCACGGCGCTTTCTTGGTCGGCGGGAAACGGACACAAGGATGTGGTGAAGACTATCTTGGATGCCGTATCAGAGCGGGAAAAGACCCAAGCACAGGCAACATGGACCGAAGCAGAAAAGAATAGCTGGTGGAAGCGAACCCCGTTAGAGGACGTAAAGGGACGGTGGGGAGGAAGAGAAAGTAAAAAAAAGGCAGCTGACATCTTGACTGGCTTTGGTCTCGATCTGGCGCATGCGGACCGACACGGCTGTACGTCTTTAACCTGGGCGGCGAAACATGGACACGCAGAAATCATAGACCTGCTCTTAGATTATGCGGATGACCCTGATGTAATGGACAATAGACAGTCCACACCGCTCTGGTGGGCGGCAATGGGTGGACACGAGAGCGCTGTTAAAACATTACTGGAGGCTTCAGTTGATGTAGAGCACGAGGGGAAAGACGGAACGGCACTTTCGCAAGCCTTGTTTTATGGACATGAACGGATAATAGAACACCTCGAAGGGTTTATCAATAAGTCAAGGAAACCACCAGCTGTTACTCAGGAGAGTCTGCTCTGGTGGGGAGTTCAAGAAGGACATACTGCGGTTGTAGCTTCTATGCTCCAGAGCGGCGTCAACCCAGACACACAGTATGAAAACGAACAACGGCCGTTACTTTTAGCTGCAGCGAAAGGGGATGAGGAGATTGCCAAATTGCTCCTTAGCTACGGCGCTGATATTGAGGTGACAGGCAACTGGAGGTACGACAATGGCGAGACTAAGATTCCGGGTTATTACAGCGGTGGGAACCGAACGCCGTTAGTGTGGGCCGCTCTTAATGGTCACCTGAGGATCGTTGAAGCCTTGTTGAAGAAGGGAGCAAATATAGCGGCGAAGGACCACTTAAACTGGTCGGTGCTAGCAGAAGCGGCTGGCGGCAACCACGCGGAGGTGGTGAGTCTCCTGCTCGAGCATGGGGCTGATATGCAAATGACGAAGAAGAAGAAAAAGAAGAAATACAGCTATTCCTACGATAGTGATAGGGATGACTCTGGCCCGACGCCATTATCGGTGGCCGTCATTCGTAAACACTTCGATGTTGCAAAGGTTTTACTAGACAAGGCAATTGCGTCTCTCCCACCGGAGCCATTGGCAGATATCATAGACACAGACAAGTGCAGCCTCCTCACGTGGGCCGCGAGGATAGGATATGAGACCGCGGTGGCACAGCTGGTACAACGAGAAGAATTCAAAAATGTCCTAAATGAGCCGGACGACAATAAGCGGACTCCTCTATCGTATGCAGCAGAGAATGGTTGCGATGCTACGGTCCGTTTGTTGATCAATAGCGGAGCGAAGGTTGACACTCTCAGCCAAGATAATTGTTCTGCTCTCTGGTTTGCCGCTAATAAAGGCCACGAAGGGTGCGTTCGCCTACTAATCGACAGTAAAGCTGATCCTCGTGCCATGGGTGACGGTGGATCTCGTCAGGAGGACTCTCCGATCCATAGAGCGGCTATGAACGGTCATCTAGCCGTGGTATCCATGTTACTTGACTACGGTGTTGAAGTTGATATCCTCAACTCCGTCAAGTTGACGCCACTATCACACGCTGCTGGACATGGACATCTGCCGATAGTTAACTTGCTCCTCTCTCGTGATGCCAAGCCGGATACCCATGGTGGTTACGACGATGGAACTCCTCTAAGTCGAGCAGCGGCCAGTGGTCATTCGGCAGTCGTCGAAACCCTCATCGCACACGGAGCACCGGCTGACCCGTCAAGTCCCCTTGCCAGTCAGTCCGCACTTACGAAGGCGGCAAATTATGGTCACGAAGCTATAGTGGATGTCCTACTATCATGTCCCAATCCGGCCAATCCGAATTGGGTTTCTAGGTCCCGCTACAGCCACAATTCGGCCCTCCGTTCTGCCGCTAGCAGCGGTAGCGAGTATATTGTACGGCGCCTATTAACATGCGGTGCAGTGATAGATTCAAAAGCGAAGCAAGAAACAAATACATCTTTATGTGAGGCGGTATCAAAGGGAAATCCAGCGGTCGTAAAGCTACTGCTTGAGAAGGGTGCCGAAGTCGAGCCGCAGAAGTGGAGCAAGTCTGCTGATCTCAGGAGTTATTCCTACCGGCCAATATACCTCGCAGCAAGGAACGGGAATATAGAAATCGTGAGACTGTTGCTGGAGAAAGGGGCTGGACTAGAACAAAAGATTACCAGGATTCGGGCAGGAAAGAAGAAGAGAGCGGCGTGGGAGGGGCTATTAACCTCGATACAAGTGGCAGCAGAATGCGGACACGACGATGTGGTGGGATTATTGCTAGACACGATGGTCAAGCGAGCTAAGAAGGGCAACATTGCAACGAGCTTAAACTGGATCAGCTGGACGAACCTTTGGAGCCATCCTTCAGATGGTAAGAAAAGAACCATTGAACTGCTGCTGAAGTGTTGGGCAGATCCAAACTCCATTGATCAATCGGGCCGCACTCCACTCTGCCTTGCAAAAGACGCGGCAACAGTACAGCTCCTTCTCAAGGCTGGGGCGGATCCGAATGTTGGCCGGGGTAGGGGTGGCCGGACGGCTCTGTCGGTAGTTGCTGCGTCGAAAGACTTAGGGTCGGAGGGGTTGCAAATGGTGAAGCTCCTCCTAGAATACAAAGCCGACGTGGAAATCAAAGACAAGCGGCACCAGGCGCCACTGCTGTTGGCCGCACAAAACGGCCACCTTGATATCGTGAAACTACTAGCCGAAGCTGGTGCAAACTTGGAGACCGAGGATAAATCAGGCCGCACGCCTCTGTCATGGGCGGGATGGAACCGCCATGAAGATGTGGTGAAATACCTATTAGAATGCCATGCGGATCCTGATGCTTATTTAGGACAAAAGCCACTTGAGAAGGATCTTTATTCGTACAGGCCTCGGAGAAGAAATGGGAGCGATGATTCGGAGTCCGACTGAGGGGAATTATAAATAGCTATCATTGATACATTTATATCTATTATCTCTAACACCATCATATCCAGCCATCCTCCTGATTTGAACTATCTGGAGACTCGTTTTTAATAGTGTTGACAATATCATTCAATTGGATTCATCGAACAGAGCAACGAAGATGATACCAATATCACCTATTACTACAAAACGTGAATAGATGTTTCATGACTTAGTGAGCAAGCTCAAGGGAGCTTTATGCTCCTCAAATTCGCAAGATGCGTTTCAATCTAGCTAATCGTCAAACAATACAAACTTAAAAGTGAGGCTCTCAGAGGTGTTATAATTACAATCCATACTATAAAACTGGGAGTACAATACGTTGAGGCCCAATAAACAGTTTTTGGCTGCCGGTTCTGGTATAGGTATTGGATATACGTCTTGGTGTTGCATTTTACTATGATCAATTCTCCGCTTATCCCCGACCATGGCCATGAGATCAGGGCTATCGCGATCTTGGTTTAAAGTGCTAGATATATCGATATATTATCCTAGTTTTGCAAATTTCGTTCCATTACATTTATAGCTACAAATATACACTAGGATACAATCTAAAAGAATTTTCGAAGCAATATGTTATAGAATGAAAATTATTGTAACGTCTCGGGATCTCGTGGA
The DNA here is from genome assembly GCA_036971345.1 of Dactylellina drechsleri. NCBI lineage: Eukaryota > Fungi > Ascomycota > Orbiliomycetes > Orbiliales > Orbiliaceae > Dactylellina > Dactylellina drechsleri. The sequence goes on from JAJTUB010000008.1 coordinate 553,319, forward strand.
GAGGGTTCTAGTTGTGGATGCGTGTCAAGTGCTCTCAACTTTTCTTGAAACTTCAAATTCGATAGTTGAATTTATACAAAAGTGAAATTCGCGTTTAAAGGTTTATGAAATCGATTGTATTCAGGTTTAAGCGTTTTGCATTTGTGTATGGGTCAGCGTACTTCATACCGAGATCCTATAAACCTCATGTACGTATGAAAAGAGAGCTTAATGTCGTGTCACAATATTGTGTAACATATAGCGAGTTGATCCTCTTTGGCGGGACACGCAAGAATATATAAATGGGAGATATCTAGATGCAGTCAAAACTTCGCGCTAGACTGTTGTCGACTCTGCATACTTTAAATTATCGTAACTCTTCTAATACCAGATTCTAAAACCAAAACTCACTCTTCAATATATACTCTACCTTATAAAACAGACAACTAACATCCCAATGCCCAAAGGCAGCCTTGAAACCCACTTTGATGTTAAACTACCCCCTCTATGGCAAAAATGGCTCAGCAACTGGAGAGTACCAATCCGATCGTTTCCCGTCTTGACGAGCTGGCTTCGTACCAAAAAGCTGAAATACTAATGTGGCTATATTGTTCCATCAAATCGACCAAGGGAGACAAGTTGACGATCGGGTATCTATTCTCCCGTCTCATTAAGTACTACGAAAACGATTGGTAAGTAAAAACTATTCAAATTCCACTGAATTGTGATTTCTTCATTTGAGATCTAGCTATACACTTATGTAACTATTGGCTACATCATCCTATATACTTCGAGGTTTAAGCTAGAGAAAAGTTTACTCTTACTAATATAATTCGGAGTGTAGTCAATTCGATGTCGTCGAAACAACAGCAATCAATGGAATTGAAGTTCCTCTAGGTGGTATATCATGCATGCTAACCGCTTTAGTCTCCCAACTTCTGCAGCCCCCAGCAGATTTACACACAGACTACGAAACATACTTACGAAAGGTGATCGAACTACTCCGCTGTTGGATTAATAAACTCTGTCCAAATCCAAAGCGACCAAGGGTTATCTCAGGAATGTTGGGCTTACCGACAACTTCGAGCCCGCCATATCTCATACTGGGTACCACCAAGCCAAAACGCGTGAAAGGCAATGTTAATACCAGCCTCAAAGGTAAGCGCGAAAAGCTGGCCAAAAGTTTGGGATTCTGGTCGGAGTCTCTTGAAAAATGGGATGTTGGAGATTGCGCAGAAACCATCCCGATTGCAATGGTGTCGCGGGCTGGACCGAGGCAGCTGGTTCTTACCTTGGCAGTGGATGTCAAAAGCGGTGAGTATAAGGAACCGTGCAAAACTTGTCAGATGACGCTTCAAAATTATGCAAATGATTACCAGGCGATGCTTTTGGATTTAGAGAGCGGGCTGGAGTTTCATCCAGGGGCATTGGCGCTAAAGTTATATGCGGATGGTCTTGAGCCCCATAACCACAAAATTTCCTATGAGACCAAGGAAATCGGGCTCGGGACCTTAAAGCATTGCCCCAGACAATAGCTATTATGCTAAGACCCCTTACAACTCTTCTTTGGGTCCGAAATCTCGTAAGCCTGAGTTCTGCATAACTCTCGCTACTTTCTTTTATTTTTTGCTTTGGAATATGCTACACATCACTTTCAACAGTCCTCACCGCCCTTCGACTGATAGCTCCTTCATCCGCACCAGGTGTCCTGAACACCGAGGTTGACGAAGGTACATCGTGCATCATAACAGTATTATTCCCTTCTCCTCTACCGCCTGACTCCTCAGTTTCTTGTTTCTTCTTCTTCAGCCACTTCCCTACCCATGGTTTCAAGTTAAACCATCCTCCACAAGCCATAACACCAATCCAAAGCACCAACTCGCTCCCATAAATCACCATCCCCAATACCTCTCCCTTTTTCTCAAAGAAAACTGAAATCAAACTTGTCAAATCTCCCAGAGCGTCTATGAATACAAATAGAAAACTTATCCCCCTTACTGTTCTATGTTTATAGATATCCCAATAATGCCTCAACACTCCTAATGATAGAAATACAGCTGATAACACCGCCATGAGGGTCAATGGCCACTGTAAACCCTCACGTTGGGGTATACGCAATGCAAATATCAATCCAATTTCGACACCTGCTAGTAATATACCGATAGCGGAAGTGACGAGAGCACACTTTTGTAAAGTCCATTTTGAGGAATAATATTTACATTGAGACCAGGTTAGTAGGCTTAGAAAGGTGAGAATTTGAGGTTGGATTTGTAATGCGACGTTGAAGCTGCTGGTGATGTTGTATATTCCTAGTGGAATGCCTGCGAATGCCCATAGGAGCATCATGGAGGGTTGGAGGCCTGTGGTGTGGTGACGGCGGTAGTTGATTATGATTTGGGGGATGAGCTGGATTGACCAGCAGATCTTATCTCAAGAAATTGTAGAAAAGGAGAGTTTAGTATACGGATTGTCAAAAATAGGGCAAGATGTGACTTACTGCGCCTGCTGTGCCTAGTATATTTGTAGCGACAGGGTTGCCCATTCTGATTTTCGATAACAATTACGATACTGTGGATTGATATCAGTGAAACTTCTAGTGGATCTTGCCTCCGAGCTCGGGCACTGCATCTTGTAATGCAATATCGGATTATAATGCAGATATCGATTGCATTGTCTTTCTATCCATCTCGTGATGTGCAGGGGTATACCGATATGCAGAGATGTTGAATTTTTCGTCGATTACTATTGCGCGTGTTTTCGACTTTGCAATATCGCTTGCTCCCTAAGCCCAAGACGCCCCCCAAGTTTCGCCCTTATTTTATCGATTTTCGAAAAAATTTCCCTTGACGAATTTCGTATTAGACCAAATATATTAAATACAACATGAACCGACGACCAGCATCTGTCAATTATCTCGGTTAACGAGCACGGATCTAGCAGGCGGAGAAAAGTTAATCCTAGTCGGCTATAGTCCCAGCACGCGTGTCATTCAAGTAAGCTTAAACAAAACTTAACACGAAACTCATTCTCGCTTAAAAGTGTGCAGACGCTCGGTCATCAAAAAAATCTTGGCTTCTGGCCCACTATAAATTTACCATTTCTTATAGGTCGACATGTCTAAATAGGTAGTATCGTCAAGTGCCTAGATCAACGTTTAAATTTGACAAAGAGGACCGGTGGACCTAAATTTAATAATAAAGACCTTTAAGCTTTAGAACTTCATCGAGGCTCTATAGTTATGTCGGCGACGCCCGAGACTACGCTGTGGGGATGAAATTGCATCGGCTTTTGTTGGCTACTCTATAGCCGTTCTCGCATAAGGAAGTGGATCGCGACGCATGTCATATATCGCGCCTTTAATTGGTCTCGGAAGCCAAATCCTTGAGACAAGAGAGTTTGAGTATGAGACCAATCTCCATGGCGCAGGCGCTTTGACCTCACCACAGGAGGAAACAACATAATTGATGGCATCAATACGAAGTTTGATATCAACATATCATGATGTTGGCACCGGCACACCACGCTTATGCGCGTGCACTGTATGTGTGATATCGAGACAAAGCAAATACCGATTACATGCTCTCGTATTCTTCTCTGAACCCCGTTTTGATCAGGAGTATGCATTGCCAACCCTGGTAACCTTAGCTGCTCGAAAATGCAGAGCTCTATCGATATCAATAGTTATCAGCTCGAGCGTACAACTTGGCTAGCGTGAAAACTTGAGCTCTACGAAGTGCGAAGGCTTCTACCCCCTCGGGCTCTTGTCCGAAATACGACACCGGATGTTTATATAAAAACCCTTACAGCTGCTCTCGAATCTCTATATTCCATTAAGTAGTCATTCAAAAAGCCTACAAGATATTATCACAAAGATCTAGTTTGATCATCCTTCAGCACTATTATCCTCCTTTGAGAGCATAAAATTTGAAATCTCTAGCTCTTATATATCCTTCCAAATCATCACCAAAATGCGCTCTACCATCCTCCTCGGTTTTTTTGCTACCATCTCCACGGTGGTTGGTTACCCCGCAGCCAACCAAGAAGCTGCCGCAAGATCTATTATGAGAGCCGCTCCGACCTCGCCAATGGAGACAACGGCTCAAAAACGCGATGATCCGATACCTTTCTGTTATGGTGGTGACGGTTACTGGTGGGCCGCCTATGGTAACGACTACTTGTACAACGCTGCGTACCATGTGTGTGACAATCTTAAGAAGTACAATCCGATTGTGAATGGCGCAAATTCCGGCTGGATTGACCAGAGCGTTTATACCGACGATCAACTCCAGCAACACCATATTACTGATTATTATGGTAACAATTTAGATGGTCACTGGAAAGTGTGGAATTATAATTCTAATTTCGACTACGCCCTTTGTTTTAATGCTTTTTGGTGGACTCTTAAGAAATGCCCTGGATCCAACCCTGATACTGCTGGCGGAGAACTCGACTATTATGGATATGAGGTCCAGGTCTGGTTTGAGGATCCTACAGCATGATTAAATTCTTGTATTATAGATGATAGAAAGTTGATGCCTGGGTACTATGCCCGTTAATATGATACCATATAATCTAAGTAATATATCACGTAACACTTAGTGATAATCATGAATTAACACACCCTGCTAACGTACTTTTTGTTTATTAATTTACTCGTGAGTGCAAAAAGGAAACAATTTCTAATATCTCATAGTGATTTAATTTTTTGTACATTTTAAAATTTCCCCCGTCAAATACAAAATTTACGCTATCACTTTATATAAGTTTATATTGGGTACAGGATTTCGCATTGGTATATGTATCACTGAGAAAGTAATTTATAGATTATAAGTGAGCTTATTGTGCCAACATCGAGAGCTGATCCATACATTTACAATAAAATCCAGGTGAATAGGCATTATATTTGAATAATAGCCTCAGTGCAGATCTTCTACTTGGTAAAAATTTGATAAAGGGGCCTTCCATAAGGTCATAGAGAACTTTTGGATAACCATCCCGAGACTCTAGATCGTCGTTTTATTCTGCTTACGAGACTGACTCTGGTAGACTTACCAAAATCAGATCCTATTTTACGATGCAAATTCTTACGTAGCTATATAAAACTGAAAATTGGTAGAACAAATGGACTAACCACTTAGAGATATACAGTACTTCGTAAATCTAGTATGTAAACTATCTACCAGAGTGATTATAACTGAGTTATATCGTCGCCTAAGCCTCTTACAACCCACCGTGGTGGCCTGGGTTCAGGCAGCCGCCCTAACAAGTTTGCCGCGGAATCCCACACATTAAATAACGATCCCTCCCAGCAATTCGCAAAATCGGCAATTCGTTCAAATATCCTAGGTATATTCCACGGCCTTACCACCCTATCTTCATCCTCATCCTCTCCCTCTCCCTCATCCTCCGGTCTCAAATCCGCAACCAACTTATCAAAAGCTTCCTCCCCATGCATAAACCCATTAAGCAAAACAGAAGCCCTCATAGCAGCTTCTGAAAACAGCGATACTTCCCTATACCCCTTTTCAAATATCGTTGCGAAACTTTTCCGGCCAGTGGGGTCGACCTCCACCTCTGGCTGGCCCTGTAAAATAGAATTCTCAATAATATTACCACCCTCGATCAACAACGCCAACTGATTTATGTTATTCCCCCGGCGTGCCATATCCGGTGTGAAATGCCCAGGTATCAACTCTACCTCCTCATCGAGAAGTTATAGAGATCTTCGTTGTGTGATCAACTTGTCGAGGAGGGAGTATAGCGCATTTTTCAAACCCTGGGCTGATTCGATACTCGGTAAACCGAAGGCTTTCAGTTCTTTTGAGGCGACAGCTTTGTCCTCGGACTTCATTCTGGCGATAGTCTCGTCGAAAGATCTGGAGGAGAGGACGAGAATGTGGAGGTAGTATGTTAAAGATCTTTTCCAGGTGGTGGGGTTAGTCGGGGAGCCGATCGGGCAGTGAATGTTTTGCGGTACTTTAGCTCGTCGATATCATTGCCTATTCGAGTGAGGACTTTGAATACAGCCTTGTAGAAGTCGCGCCAGTAGGGGTTCATTGGAAGGATGCGCGATTCTGTGGGATTGGGGGTGGAAAAGGTGATGCCTGATAGGAGTAGAAGGACGGGGATAAGGATGGTAGAGATATAGGAGGTCCAGAGCCTCATGATTGATCGTGATGTTGGAATCTATTCATTGAAAGATCTAGGGTTTTTTGTTGGGAAAACTATGTCGCGATCTCCATGTGCGCAACTTGCAGTTATGCGTCTCCGCCCAAGTCGCTACTAGGTTATAGAATGCTGGGAATTGTCTCGTGTTAGGAGTATCTAAATGGGAGATGCATGGCTGAGACTGTTCAAATTGTTTTGAGAAAGATAAAAAAATTGTCCTAAAATGTGGATAGAATTCAGTATATGGAGGGCTGTACGGGATTACTGGTGCGACATTTGCGCTCGATTTTACTACCTATTGTATTTCGTCAACGCAGTAATGAAGCCATATTACGATGAAGTTTGTAATTATGCGCCTTCAATTCCCTTTTGATCGTGGTTGTTATTAAAACTTTAATGAGAGTATTTGAATTTCCTAGGCATCATAAAATTGAAACTAAGCCATCCCATAGCTAAAAATACAAGATATAACATTCGAGATCCAAATAAGCTTCATAAGACGTCTGTAAATTATAGCTAACTCTGGTTTATTCGAATGTATAATTTATAACCACCAACCAATGAAGAATTACGGCATCACCTGGATTAAACATTGGATAAGACACCCCAAATAGCTTGCTCGTATTCTTTCATTATTTACTCTGTTTTAATGGGATATTTTTTCACGTATTTTTTAAGGTTATTCGCCACTTCGCCAGGGGTCAGCTCTTGAAGTTGATAAGCTAAAAATACCACACGGAAGTGTGTTGTCCTCCTACATGCAACTTCGCGACACCAAAAAAACCACCACAGCCACAGCTTCATTCCACCTTCAACATTCAATCCTCCAACCTTCGAAACTCCACGAAACCCACATCGCGACGACATCTACTCCCCTCCGTCACTAAATTGCCCAACCTCAGCAGCAGCATCACGTCAATCCAGCTCCGTAGACACCTCCACACATACAGAGATACCACACAATGGTCAGTCACACATCCTCCCTCCCCACACCGTCCCAACGACCTCGAAACCACCAGCTAATTTAACTAACTGCTCCGTATCTATTATTTATCAGCTACCGTTAACCCTTCTAACAACCGTCCAAGGCCATCCTCTCCTCGTGGAACTCAAGAACGGCGAAACGTTAAACGGACACCTGGTATCATGCGACACGTGGATGAACCTCACACTTAAAGAAGTCGTTCAGACGAGTCCCGTACGTTGTCTCCTCATCCCACCACGGCACGCTCCACATCATAGCTTCTACCATGCCATATAATACCATACTATTCCCGTATTCATTAACTGCTGTACTCTGGTGTTGTATCGTATGGTGTGGTGGGTGTGGGTGTGGTTCGATATGATGTGTTCTACCCATGCCAGACACCTCACCCTACATCTATCTACGCCTCCAAGAAAAGCGAACAACGGATACAGATTCTAATACACTTTTTACTAAAATTACAGGACGGCCAAACCTTCCACCGCCTCCCAGAAGCCTACGTCCGCGGCAACAACATCAAATACCTCCGTGTCCCCGACGAAATCATAGACATCGTAAAAGAACAACAAGCCCAACAAGCAGCCAGCGGCGACCATCACCGTTCCGGCGGCGGTCCCGGAGGGGGCGGTGGTGATAGAGGCTCCGGGAATCGCAGGGGTGGTGGTGGCGGTAGGGGTGATTACCGGGGTGATCGGGGCGATAGAGGTAGAGGCGGTGGACGAGGGGAATTTAGAGGACGGGGTGGCGGTGGTGGAAGGGGTGGAAGAGGGAGGGGGAACTAAACATCAATCAGTATTGAGGGTATCGATTTGGCGAGTTGAGATGCGTGTAATGTATGATACTATCTAGTTGATGTGGAAAAAAAGACTCGTAGATGATATATATATTTTATGAGATTCTTATCCCAGGAGTTAGCAAAAGCTCTAAGCTCTTATGTTTCATTTCGCATCCAGGTGTTGTACGAAAGTCTAGGTATCGATGCCTCGCATATATACATTCCACACATCCTATTACTCATAAAAGAAAAAGTAAAATATATTACAAAAAAATGCCGCCTAATATGCTGTATAGCACGTACCATCTCACCTCTGACTAACCTTACTCATCTATCCTCTGTAGGTTAGCTCCGGCGCAGGAGCCTTCTGCCACGGCTTAGCATAATCGTGATAGCCCAGCGCTACCATCTCCTCCACAACCATCCCTAACCGTTCATCCCCCTTCTCCTCTAACCGCCTCGCGATCCATTCATAAACCATAGGCCTGACCCTGCCCCCCTCCACAACCTCCTTCATCTCCTCCAAATACACAAATGCATCCTCGTAATCATCCTCCTGGTACAAACTCACTTTGAGCAGCTCCTCATACGTTCCCGCATCAGGGCGCAACCCCATCTCTTTCATCTCGTTTGCCAAAAACATTGCAAGCTCCTTATTCGGCGGGGACGAACACTCCACACATCCTGCGAACAATGTATTGAATGTTTCCGTGTTTGGTGCTACATTCAGCGATGTGCATTCGGTGTACACTCCCAATGCTCGCTCGAGGTCTGATAATTTAACGCAAGCTGCCAGAACGGCGTTGAAGCCGGTTACTTCTACAACGTCGTTCTCGTTGCTGCTCGCGACAAAGTCTTTGAGGGTGGAGTAGGCTGAGTCGACGTTGGCGATGCTGCCGGTTGAAGTGAGAGCTTCGACGATGGCATTGGCGGTTGTCGGAGTGGTGGGGACGCCTTGGTTACGCATGAGGGTTAGGGCGCGGAATGCGGGGGTGAGTTCACCATTTCGGGCGTATGCTGCGATTAGGGCTGCGTAGTGGGGTTCTTGGAAGGGCAGGCCGCGGAGGGTGAGGATACGGAAGACCTCAAGGGCGAGTTGGGGATTACCGTGGCGGGCGGCAGTGTTTAAAACTTTGAGACAGACGCCGTCGTCAGGGTTGAGCTCATTGCGTGTGCTACCTGGGGTGGCGTTGGCTGTTTGAACGACTTTGCGCCAAATGTAGGATACTCCATCGATCTGTATATTGTTAGAGTAGGGTTATCAAGCTTTACAAGAGGAGGCATTTCTTACGTGGTAATTGCTAGCAGCGATATTGAGAAGTTCGTACCACGCCATCGGCTGTAGTCCCGAGCTGACACTGCCCCACTCCTTCTGAAATTCAAACATAACTCTCATCGCTTCTTCGACTTCGTTGACTCTGCCCAATGCTTTTATAATTTCCATGTAGGTGTTGTAATGTATCCTTTCGCCTTTTGATCTTCTATCATCAAACATTTCAAGCGCACGTTCCAACTGTCCTGTTGCAAGATAGTGCTGCATGATATGTTGGGCTCCCTCTGTATCGGGGACGATGCCATTCACATCCTTCATTTCCTTGAGTATGGCCTCCATGGAGAGGTAATCCGGCGAATGGGCGAATATCTTTAACAGGTTATGAAATATCGTGCTATTGGGAAGGAACCCCTCCTTCTTCAATTCCTCAAGGAGAGCCATGGCTGTATCTTGCATTTTAGGCCCATTTTTAGGATTGGCACAAGCTTGTATCAAACAACCGTACGCTTCTAACGTCGGCGCGTAACCTTTCGAAGCCATCGATTTAGCGTGTTCGAAGACCTCTCGCGGGCTACCGTGGTTGGCGAGATCGAGCAGTCTAAGCATCAACTTGGCGTATGCTGGGTTTTTGGAAGATGTTTCAGGGATATCACCGTTGACGGCGTCCCTGTGGTCGTCCTCGGGTGGGGCCATCTTTTGGAGTACACTGGCGGACGACATGGGGCCATTGGCGATGCCGTCGCCGCTGCCGCCTATGCCTATTGGTCGAGACTGGCCGGGCCTGAAGCTGATATTAAAATTATCACCACCACTGCCTCCTCCTATTCCACCACGGCGATTGACATTATTGTTGGAATTATTGCTTGATCCAAATATCTGCTGCGGCAATTGTTGATTCGATTGGAAAGAGGTGCCATCATTACGGAGTGAGGATATTCGGGTATTTTGGCGAGGGTCTGCGTTCGCTTGAGGTATTCGAGAGAGACGAGAGGTGGAGTTTGAGTTTGGGGTGAGGAAGGAGAGAGTTTGGGAGATGTCATTGTTAGAGAAGCCGTTCGCCCCACGAGTCCAGCCGGCTTGTTTTTGCTTTTGATTTTGACGGGAGGATGTCGATACTGTATTTACAAACCAATTGAATATTGTTACAAAGTTAGCCACCGGAATGAAGCTTGGAAGAAGCTGAGAGTGGAAAAGAGGGACATACCCCTCCGAGTGCTTCGAGAAATGGATGACGATTGAGCTCTAGCTTGGGCGAGCAGTGCTAGCCGAGGACATAAGCACTGTGGAATGTCCGTCTGGACGATGTTGGCGGCCGGGCGTAGCATTTCTGCGGCAGCCTCGCAGCCTAGCCTAGTTAGAAGGGGAGGAGGAACGACGAGGAATGTAAGGGCTATCGATAGTAGGCCGAATGCATGTTATGAGAGCATTCTCGGATGTGACGTATGTTATCGACCGTGGCTCCGATTATAGATACACTCGGTATCTTTCGTCGTCGTCGTTGTCACTGTCGTTGTTCAATTGAAGATTTGACCGAGATGGTTTCAATGCCGTCCTCGTTTGGTGTTCTCGCAGAAATTCTCGTTTGCTGACTCAGCCACAGCGACACGCCAACCTCAGGTGTGGCGTTGAGGTCTGTGTTGCGTGGCTTGCGTGCGACAAACCAACCATTCGCTTTTAATTGCAGCAAAATGCGACTAGCCAGAAAACGGAAAGGTCCGCCCGGTCGCAATTAATTCGATTCTGCTGCGATAATGATTATTGTTTCGCGCTATTACTTCATATCGGAGACTAATTATTAGAGGACTGGCAGGGGAGAGGCAGAGCGAAATCAATTAACACGTTGAAATGCGCGGGCTGGGGACGCACAAGCACAATTAATTCATCACCGCTTCCATCCTTCCATCCTTCCTTCCTTTCCATCCCACCTTTTCCTTCTCCCTCTTCACCGCACCCTTCTTCATATCTTCTCTTGGCTTTGATTTCTCTTGCGACTGACGCTTGTTATTCTGAACATATTGCGACTCGCATTCGATCAATATCTCGATATCGATCTATATACAGACACATCTCATCTACAAGCCGAGACTGGAAACCGTTCTGGTACATATTCAACCTTCGATCAAAAGTATCTGACATACTGAACAAGTATCGTCCAAGGGAACCATGTTCCAACTTACCACCGGCAACTTTGCCGTCGAGGCTCCCATCGAGGAACTCCAAATCGCAAGTCGCGCAACCAACGCCGATGAATGGAAACTCTATCTCAGATGGGAACTCGCCTACCTCTTCACCCGTGTCCGCGCCTTTGACGACGACCTCCTCTCCGAAATTCTCAAATACTCAACCCCTCAATCTGGCTCCGGTCCTCCCGAGGCTGCAGCCGCAGCCGCTCGTAGCTACGCTAGGGATTGTGTCAGACAATTGACCGCTCTGCTGGCAGAGTCGCACCGTGAGTTCGCCAACATTATCGTCGAAAGAACAGAACTCGGCCGGCTTTACAAAGATCGAGCCACCCAAGCAAAGTGCGCATATCCCTTAGTCGCTCGCTGGCATTCCCCTTCTAATATCATGCTAATTCTTTGAATAGGAATAATCGCTCGGAGAGACCTCGCCTGGATACCACGGAACTATCCCGATCGCTCGTCTTCTCCCCAGAAGACGTCAAGGCCCTCTGGTATCCCCTCCACTTTGCCATCTCGGGTCGCTACTTTGACGAAGATCGCAATTCGGATCGTTACTCTGACGTTCGCACCGTCCTCTCCCAAACTTCCTCATGGATCATCCGCGAATTCATCAATCTCATCTTGTTGGGTCCGTCGGATAGGGGCGCATCAGACCTCGCGGGCTTTGACATCATCGCCCGCTCCGCAGAATCCGTCAACGTCGAACTATCGAGATGGCCGGAAATCTCCTCCTCCCTCCAAAAACGCCTCGACGGTTGGCAGAGAACACTCATCAGCGGAAACTCCTATCCTACAAAGGACTCCCCGCAATGCGGCCATATCTGGGAAAACCTCGTCGCCAAGGCCACCGTCATGGGCCAATCTCAAACCCCGCTCGTGGCCCCCGCGCCGCTCCGCCCACGTGGTAGCAACAGCCCCACGAAAGCCGCATCCTACGAGCCCGTGGCTTCAACATCAATCCAACCCGCCGCAGTCACCTCCTCCGCTCTCCCACCCTCTGCCTACGTCCCGGACCGCACATCCTCCTACGGTGCACCCGGTATCTCCAACAATGGCGGCGGCTCGAAATACCAAACTGCATATGACAAGCAAGTCGAACGTCTCCAATCCCAAAACTCAAACATGCGCGCATCCTCCAACCCACTCCCCCAAAACGCCTACACTTCTAACACCAGCAGGCGCATAGAACCCACCGCAGCCACCAATAACGGCGGCGCAATGGGTTTTTCACCAATAATAGACCCGCAAGCCTCTCAGCACACCATCACCGAAAACCAACAACAACCTCCCGCCACATCATCCTCCGCCATCCCGCCTTCCACCGGCGGCTCAGGCAACTTTGACGACTACGTCCGATCCCAGTTCGACCTCCAAGACCGTACCATCGCCGACGCCGTCTCCTACTTTCAACGCGAACGCCAGCGCATGCTCGAAGTCAAAGAAAAACTCCGTGACCTCGAAAAGCAGCAGGAACTCCTAACCGCAAATTATAAACGCCAGATGGAGGATCTGGACCGCAGAAAACGTGAAGTGTTCGATAAATACCAAACCGAGAAGACAGCTCCCCCGGTCAACGTCCCCGCCGAGGTTGTCACCGCGATGCCCCAGCAAAGCACTGTGCATTTCGACCTAGGCGAGGCGGAGAGGCACGTTCAGCCGTCCGTTCAGCCGGGAGTACCGGGAAGTCAACAGCTAGGCCATTCCGCTGTGCCTACTAGTGGTGGCCATGACTATTATGAAGACGAGGAAGAGTGGGAGAGGAATCCCCATCCGCATCCGCAGAGTAGGAAGAACTCAAAGCTGCATAAGATGCATCCTGAATTCGAGTCACACGCGGACCGTGGGGCGGCGTCGGGGCCGCCGGATAGCCCGGAGCAGACGCAGGGCGGGAAGAAGGGGAGGATTAGTTGGATAGCGCGGATTAGGCGGTAGAATCGCTTCGGTGAAGATGTAGCGGAGATTGGCGAGTGGATTGAGTTATTTCGGGAGTATAGGTTGTTGAAGAGGAGGGTTGGTGTTTTTGGTGATGATGAGGGGAGAACGATTTAATGGTAGAATATCCCGTGAGGTGGAGGGAGGATATTTGGGGTAACGTATTTGTAATATTCTTGTCAAAAGCCGTTATGATGTGCTGCTATTTCTTCCCTTCTAGATTCGAGGGCCCTTTTTCGTATACGAATATTTTCTTCTTTTCGTTATCTGCTTTTATTCATAACGAAACTAAATGTCTACTTTGAATGGCTTTTTTTAATGCTCCAATGTTTTATTTTCCGTTTATGTGTACGATATATTTTGAAGATGATTCTCAATTCCTTGATTTTAATCGCCGGTACTCAATCGTACCCGTCTAATGAACAAATCACTCCAACTAAAGTGTTCGGTCTTAAAAACCTCAAAACGGCTATGTTGTGAACCTAAATATAAACCTGCACTAATATTACATCCTCAAAACTCCATACAAGGCTTAACAAGAAAAAGGTACTCCAACATGCCCGCCGAAACCAAAAAGCCAAACTAACCCTCCAAGATATCCAAGCCAATAGACAAATCATCAATCAATCACTGACAACTAGCCAAAACAGCCTGCAACCCCGCAACATCATACTTGATATGCTTATCCTTCACCACCTCATGATACTTATCCCAAAACCTACCATAAAGCGGACTGATAAATGTGATCTCTTTAAACAGCATCGCCTTTACATCCTTATCCGGAAAGACATAGCTCTTGTGCTGCTGAATCAACGTATCGAAGAGAACGTTAAAACTCTTAAACTTCTCCTTTATCGCTTCTTTATCCTTGGATGTCAACGACGGTTTCGAGCTCGATGAGACTTGGATGGCCGCCTTGGAGGTGTACGTCATATCGAGGAGGTATCCGGCTGCTTCTTTCCATCTATGCCTCCCAAAGAACAAATATTAGTATCCTCATTATCCATAAAAGACAGCAGCGTTACGTAATATAAGGGAAGGATGGGATATTGGGTAACATACGGCACCATATACTCCTCAACAGCCCGTTTCCTCCACTTCTCAATCTTCGCCATCCCACCTCCTAAGCTCAAAATAGTGGCCAACCCGCCCCTCTTAATCGCCGTCTCAACGAATGCAATATTATTCACCATGAAAACGGCACACTGCTGTTGCTTCTTGATGAACAACTTCGCCTTCTGGTCCAGTATATCAAACATACGGTCGATACTCTCGATGCAGTAGTTTGCGATGTACAGGTTCCCATCCGCCCCGACATCAAACGAAGCCAGATTCGTTAATAAAGCAGGGTTATACGGCGATTGCCAATTCTTGTCTCCTAAGGAGATGAGTAGGCCTCCGACGGCACCAGGATAATCTGTTAACCGTCGTAACCGCGCCATTACGTTTTGGGTGTACTCGCACACCGCACCGTCGAGGGGTACAGCTGCCATCGCGTTACCCTTTCGCTTCAGATCTTCCAAGAGTTCGAAAAAGCTAGCGGAGGCGGTGAGTCGGATCGGTTTCAAGGCGTCTACGAATTCGTTCCGTTCACCAGTCTTGGAGGCCAGACGGGTCCCTGTTGCCGTTACGGCCTCGATTACGTCGAATGCTAGGAAACATTCGGTGACCATGTATGTGACGATGTGTTTGTTCAGTTGTCGTATCGTGTTGGAGAATACGGTCATGGCGGGTTGGGTTGTTTGGGTGTACATTTTAAGCCAGCTGTCGGAGGGCCAGAGTTTCTGTACGTTTTCGTATTCGGCAGAGAAGATACCTTCAACGGCTTGGGCGTAATAGGAGATACCGTTGTCGCCCTTTTCATAGGGGGCCAGGACGTTGCGGCCATTGGCATTGTTGACGGTGGCTTGGGAGAGGGAGGAGAGGGAGTTGGAGATGTAGTTGCCGCGGACCTCAGTGAAGATTGTTATGGCAGTAGATTGGGCGTTTGGGGCGGTGTTGATTGTGTCGGAGATGAAGTCGGCGAGGACTCTGATGGGCTCGACTTTTTCGTCGGCGAGAACTGGGAAGGGAAGTTCTGTAGATTGGGTTAGCTTATGGGAGTGGAGGAGGTGAAAAGGAATAATGAGTACTTTTTGTGATGAAGTGAAGGGGTTCGACGGGGTTGGAGTCCTGGGCGAGGGTCTTGCGGTACTGGTCTTCGAGCTGAACTGCACCCGTTTTAAGCAGTAGGGTCTACCAAATGTGAGCTTTTGTAACCAATAGTTTATCCTATGAATTGCAAAAATACCATTTCCTTGACTGCCTTTTGGGATGCACGTAGATTTGTAGACTTAAGGGCGTTGAGACCATCGCTGAGACGTTTAACGCAGGTAAGGTATTCGGAGAGCTCTACCATCTGAGGTCTACACCAAGGAACATTATCATTCATCAGTCTCGTGCATCTTAGTTATGAGATCAAACTAAACGCACCCCTTTCTAATGGTATTCTCCTCACTCTTGACCAGGTCAAGCATCTTCATCGTCTTATCGATCTCAGCAATACCAGAATCGATATCTACGCGTCAAATCGAGGGGTATTTTAGCTCCAGGATCCGATATCATAGCTTCCACGAAAGGGGAGAACACCTACTGTCGGCGAGGGTGGTCAAGGAGTTCGTCTGCTTTAGAATCGGCTGGACGGAATTCTCGACCTGCTGGGCGGAACCGGAGAGCTTGCCCAGGGAACGAGAGATCTTGTCGGTGATAGCAGTCATCTTTTTGAGGCGGTCATTCAAGACCTCGACCTCGGCGGCCTCTTCCTCCGGTAGAACGGCCATCGTGAAGGACAAACGACGACGCTCTTACTCGAAGGAACGTGGATATCTGCGTGTCTCTCCGTCGTGGTAACGAGATAGCAAAGGAAGGTCGTGGAAGTCGTGGTCGTGATGGCCAGTCGGGGACATTGAGGTTGATGGGCCGGTTAAAGAAGGTGGTTGAATTGGTGATAGGCGTTTGGATAGGCAAAGACAGACGTGGACTGTTCGGGGCAGATCTTCCACTCCCCGCCGGACATCATCGACGATCAATCGCAATCTTGACGACAACAACAAACAACTCCTTAGCTACTAGCTAGACTAATAAGATAATATCTAATATCAACGGAGGGGGATGAGATGACTAGCAAAAGCAGTCGGCCATCGATCGCACAGAAGGGTCGGGTTTTGAGTGGGAATTTAGACTTCCAGTCCGTCCGCGTGCGATCGAAAGCCCGCCGACGCTTATGGGACTTTGAGCGACTGGGCATTCGAGTCAAGCAGGGCCTTCGCAAGATCGCAAAGACTCTCTCTGGCGAAGTTTAGCGTCATCTTCAATAACTCAATAACGCCTTTCGACCGACACCGATAGCTATGGTTTAAAGGTAGTCTCGAGGAACAGTCCTGAATTCATTGGGCTAGTCTCAACGTACAGAGACAGACCCTTGCAGACTTGGCCCCGGTCTAGATCGATCGCAGCACCAACATTCGATCGCAGGCGACTCGACTCAACCTCTGATATCATATGATAACCGAGTTTTCCTCTACCCACTTTAATTTCTTATCAATTCCATTGCCTTCCGCCCGTCTTTTCTTTCTCCAATTGATTCAATTCTTTCGATGGTGGTCACATTCTGAGAGTCGTATTTCGGTTTCAAAAGATGTTGTCCCAATTGCCCCGGCTCCGGCTGCGGCTTCCTTTCTGCAGTCACCCCGCTCAGTTACACCGCTCCAAATTTACAACCTCTTCTTCTTCATTTTCGTCGGGTGCTCATACTCGTGCTCGTGCTCGTGCTTGGGTTCATTCTCTCGCCGTCACCGCCACAATCGGCGGTGGCGCATCGCTAATCCTATATTCCAACGTCAACACGCTTCGTCTCGATGACGGCCGTCCACTTGATCCTCCAAAATCCTTCCGCCAGAGATTCGCCGCTGGTGCCAAAAAGTTACAGCCAAAATCACCCGAGCAGACCCACGAGATAGAAGATCGCATTCGTCAGCGTGAGGAAGAATTGGCTAGACACGCCCGAACTTTCCAGCGATCTATCGAAGCTGAAGAAGAAGCTCTTCGCGAAAAGATCAAGAAGGAAAATGAAGGTCTCTGGGGTACCCTATCCGAATATCTACCCACACCTTCCGGCAACATCTTTGTCGATTTCACTGCCTCTCTCAATTGGCTCCCCGACTGGGCTTCTGACATTCCGACATGGTGGAACAAGGTCCAACGCGAGATCAACATGGAGCCTGGCACTCTCGCATCCGAACTATGGGAGGAAGCCGAAGATCCCAACATTAATCCCGAGATATTGTGGGATGCTAGAGTCCGTGTCTCAGACCAGCTTTGCGATGAGGAACTAACCTTCCGTCGAAATCGCAAAAAATACCTTCGGAAAGCTCTAGCGAAATATCTTGGCATCTCGTATTGGTCCATCCACGAAGACGATATTCCAACAATAGCGATAACCGGTTCCGGTGGCGGTCTACGAGCCATGGTCGCCGGTGCTGGTTCCCTAGGAGCATGCAAAGAAGCCGGTCTCTTTGATTGCGTAACTTACCTTGTCGGCGTGTCTGGGTCGTGTTGGCTCCTTACCCTCTACTACACCATCGGTAACCGCTCGTTCTCGAACGTTATCGATCATCTAAAAAGCCGTATACACACGCATATCGCATACCCACCAGCGGTAATGGACCTTATTTCCTCCGCTCCTACCAACAAATACCTTCTTCGTGGTCTAGTAGAGAAGAATGGGTTTGGATATGCATCATTCGGTCTCGTTGATGTTTATGGTTTGCTCCTCGCTGCGAGGTTGTTGGTCCCTAAGAACGAAATGACAGTTCACGATGCGGACATGCGGCTTTCCTCACAACGACGATATATAGATGGTGGAGAACAACCTCTCAGTATCTATACTGCTGTACGGCATGAGATTCCGGGACTAGGGGGAGAGGGTGAGAAACCTACAGAATTGCCATCGGATCATAGCATTACCGCCGAACAGGCAAAAGAGGCCGCTAAAGAGGAATCGTGGTTTGAATGGGCCGAGATGACGTGTTATGAATTCTATATGGAAGAATTAGGAGGTATGCGCTTCACGCTACTTTCACTATCGCGAAGTTTTTACATACTAACCCCCAAATATTAAGCTGGAATACCGACCTACGCTCTCGGTCGTAAATTCTACGCCGGCCAAAACACAACCCACAACCCAGAGATGAAAATACCCACCTTGCTCGGCATGTGGGGTTCAGCCTTTTGTGCAACTCTATCCCACTATTACGCCGAGGTTCGTCCAATGTTTGCCAGTTTCATCCTCTTCACAGAACTGGATAAACTAGTACAGGACCGCAACGACGATTTGGTCAAAGTTCATCCCATTGAGCCTGCTGCAGTACCAAATTACGTTCTGGGCATGGAAGATCGACTGCCAAATTCGGCGCCGAGGAGTATTCACCGAACCGAGGTAATCCAATGTATGCGCTCCTCCATCTACCGTATTTCTCGTTTTAGCGAAGTAAGAGCTTATACTAACGAATTTTGTAGTAATGGACGCCGGCATGTCCAACAATCTCGCCACATACCCACTCCTCCGCCCTGGCCGTGACGTCGACATCGTGATCGCATTCGACTCCTCGGCTGACATTAAAGTCGCAAACTGGATATCTCTAACGGAAGGCTACGCCCAACAACGCGGCATTAGAGGTTGGCCCGTGGGTATCGGCTGGCCGCAAGTCGGTGATACAAACACAGAAAGAGAGCTATCAGAAACAATGGAGAGTGGGTCTGCTGAGGAGAGTGAAGAGAAGCTGCGAAAAGCGAAACAGGACGACCCAGGGCCGCAGTCCGACGAAGAGGAAAGGAAAATGAGAAAGGAACATAGAGGGTTGGGATATTTGACAGTTTGGGTGGGTACGAAAGAGGAGAGATCGAGTGATAAGGAACCACCTCCGTCGAAAGCTATAGAAGAAGAATGGGAGTTGACGAAGCCGGAGGCCGGGATAACAATTGCGTATTTTCCGTTGATACCGAACGAGAAGGTTCCCGGCGTGGATCCGGAGACAAGCCCGTGGATGAGTACTTGGAATTTCGAGTATACCGCTGAAGAGGTGGATAAGACTGTGGGCCTCGCAAGGGCAAATTTTGAGGAGGGTAAGGAGAGAATGAAAGGTATTGTCAGGGCGGTATACGAGAGAAAGAAAAGGATGAGAAGGGAAAGGGAAAGGCGGGATATATTGAGGTTGACTGACGGGGCGGAACATATGTCTTGATGCTCCTTGGTCCTTCCCAGATTGAGGTGATTTATAGGTTTAGGTGGGGTTATGTAAATATATATAGATGGATAGAGGCAGCTCATTGCTTTCGAGGTTGCTACGGGGCTGGTTTGTATTTAATTCCATTTCGTTTAATAATTAGGAGTTCCGAGTATGTACATATGATAATTAGGATATATCAAGATCCGCATTAACGATAATTCTGAATTACTAGCTTTGTTTCTGTGTATACTTCAAACTTACAGACGCACAACTTTAATGCGATAACATGTTGGAAAGGGGAAAAGACCAACCAATCGTACCTGCGAGATCAAGGGCAGGATTTGTCTAGGTACTCAAGTACTTTAAGCATCTATAACTTAAAAACTTAGAAACAATATATCTGAAGAGGGAATGTCGCTCCGTCGAGATTTATTCAGCCTCCTAGTTCCACATCGTAACATGTTCTGAAATACACGGCAATCGATCCAGCACCCATATAAACCCCCAGAACTCTACCCATTCTTTGTTTTTCTAAATCCATCGCGATTTTTATCATTTGGCTTATTCCCTTGAAATTTCGCTTGGGTCCCAGGTTTGGCTTTTTCATTTGCCTCTTTTTCCTCCTCCGCTTTCTTCTGTGACGATGCAACTAACCTTCTAATAGCTTCGTCCCTCCATTCATTCTTTGCAATCTCCGCAGCATCGTCCCACTTATCCAGTCCAGCAGGTTTCCCATTTTTGGGAGTCCAGATATAGCTCGTATCATTTTTCTCGGCCGCTCCTTTCAAGGCAGCAAAACTCATCGCAAACAATGTTCTAGCCCTATCATTAGCACCGGGGATCGCGAAATCTTCGTCGGCGCCAATCTGCGATTTCCTAGCGATACTCGCGGCTTTAAAGGCCATATCCACGAAGATCTCCGTCAAGAACGCCACGGGACCCCGGAAAAATCCTACCGCCGTTGCATGCGTGGCGTATAGTAACATCTCTGGCATTTCGGGAACCAGTTGCATAGATTTGTGTCGCATTCCATATTTCCCAGTACGGAAAATTGACCGGCAGAAACTTGTATACCTTGTTGTATTTTTCCTGCCAGTAAGCGTAGTACCCCATCTCTCGACGTTTCCACACCCCCAGAGGCCTTGGGAATGGGTTGGCTAATAAGTCTCTATTGGGGAATAGCTTGAGGTTTATATCTTGCATCAGAGGTGTGAATCCACGGGTGATCCAATGCGCGCCCCAGAATGAGTTGAACTCGATGACGTTCCAGTTATGAGAGAAAAAATCGTCAAAAATAGAGATCTCGTTAAGAGTGAGTTTTTCATACATGAAGAGGTTCTTGATTAATTCTAGGCTCAAGGGTTCTCGGAGAACACTGTCATCCAACTGAGCCTTGGTTGGGGACCCTAGCAGCCCGCCGCGATCGCAAAGGCCGGGTATGTTTGCTGGGTAATCCTTTCTTCCCGCGTGTTTGTTTGTCAAAAAGTACGAATTGCGCCAAAACTTCGTATATTGTTGGTCTAGACATTCCGCTAGCTTTTCATCCTTCGTGTCGAGGTATTTCTTCGTTCGAAAGAAGAGTTTTTCGACAGAAGAGCTCCACTCTACTATCGTCTTGCAGGTAAACCAGATCCAAAAGGGCGTATCTTGCAGATCTTTTTCCGGAGCGTATGCGTCCATCATGTTTCCCTGAAACTCGTTCCATAGCTCTTGGCTTAGAATTACGCTTGTTCGCCAGGAGTAGTCCGCGAGCGGAGGGCCGATGTAGCCATTTTTATCGGGCTGGTTTGTGTAATGATTTTCTCGGAAACCAGTGAGTCCCGCGGCGTCGGTGAGGACCGGAGCCTGCGGACGGCTACTTGCCTTCCGGGCTAGTTGTTGAGAGGACCAATCTGCCAACTGTAGCATGTTTATTTCTTGCCTTGCTTCGTCGTCTAATTCCTCTTCTGACTCTTCGTCATCTGATTCTTCGTCTTCCCACTCGTCGTCGTCAGACCCTCCTTGGGTAGTGTTAGCCGGGATTCCCAATTCTTGAGTCGTAGGTGGCGCGCCGGTCGACTGTGCTGCGAAATTAATAGCCGCGAGGTCGTCTTCCATTCCAGGATCATCGTCACCAGCATCAGGAGCACCTTGGCTGATGGTATTGAATGGAAGGCCGGCTTCTTCTGTGATTATTTCGGAGATTTTTTCTGCGGAGGCCGGTTGATCGCAGGATCCTTTGGAACCAGCGGTGCCAGGACTATCATTTCCTTGACCTAGTACCCGATTCACGACCAAGATGCTCAGAAGAAGCTGTTTGAGGAGCATTTTGCTTCTATATATGGAACTTAGCACTTGAGGGGGAATATTTAGTCAAATTCGCAACGTATATTTCTTATCAAGGTTTCAATATACCAAGGCGTCGACGTCCCAACTCTGAGTCAGTCGCTGGATTATAATAACAAGTACGATGTTATTTATTCGAATTTTCAGATTAGAACTATATATTATATTCAATACTCTGCTAAAGTATCTACATAGACCTATTCACGTCACACATATTTCAGCCTTTCTGGGTTCGAAAATAAGCCTCTCGATACAGCGCGACGAGGTATTTCGAGGTTTGGATATTTCCACATTCGTCAGCTTGCTAGCGACAAAATGCAACATATTGATGTGTTGGTGGGGTAGAGTTTTCAATACACTTCTCCAGTCTACGCTCATATTATCTCATATGGCGAAAAGGTATGGGAGATGGCTATTAAATTCTGTCTAGTGAAGATTTGCGGAAGGGGCTTTAGGGTGGCGATATCCGGTAGTGATCTATACAGATGTATAATAGCTTCACATCTACTACAGCAGGCGAACTGTTTACGATATCACGACCAGCATGTATGCGATGTACGTTGAATAAAAACCCCAAAAAGACCTTTAAGCCGATACCTAGGTCGCAAATATGAAACTCCGAGGTACCCTACAAGGCATAATATGCCTATCATACATTACCACCGCCCTGGCAACCCCACACCCTCAAGGATCAACCCTTGACCAAGACCTCCGAAAGAGTCTCGCAAACCTACGACAGCTGCAAGGCCCACCACGTCCAATACCGCCAGAGTCAGAATGGGCAACAGGACAAGACAACATCATCGTCCAAAAACCCGAATGGGACGCCTTCGCTACGAGCCTCACTACGAACATGACGGAAAACCCACTGTGGTGGATCTTCCATGCGGCGGGTGTCCTCAGAAACCTATCAAGAGACGCCGAGAAGCTAACACTAGCGCTCGCCGGTCTCACTGAGGATAAAACCTGGATGGTATTCCGCGAAGCTTTTTTTCAAATAATCTCACCGCTTATGACCGAGTTTACGGTGGTGCAGCAGACGAGAAGCGACGGAAGGAAGGTGAGCGTGTATCAGCAAAACCAGCATTTTTCTGATGGTAGTAAAAAACCGCTAGGGATAATGGATAAGGGTGGTATTTTTGACGTTTCATTCCCGAGGGACGATTGGAACGCGCAAGGCGAAGTTCCGAATCCGTTTCCGAGGGATAAACTTACCATGAAGGTGCTGGTTAAGAAGCTATTTCAGGACACCGTCGAAGATTTCGACGGGGACAAGGTAGTGTTTGCTTCGGACGAAAAGCTCAAGCAAGCGTGGAACACGGTTTGGAAGGTCTATAATGACTTCGAGGTGTTTACGGATAAAGTTGTGAAGTATGTGGATGGTAAAAAATGTGGTCCAGTATCGGGAACTAAGCCGAGGATGGTTGTCGACGTGCGGCCGCGGCAGACACGAGAATTCAACCGCCAGGAGATCGGATACGAGCAATATTATCGCCAAAAGTTCTCAGAGGCCCTGGCAGCCCATGAAATCGAAGATCCGGACTCGAAATGGCTGGCGCCAGGATTTTTGGGTCGTGTTCTCAACGTCGAGGATACCCCTAATATGTTTGTTGTTTACGGAGTCATCACCAATACCATTTATAGAAGCGTGCTGCCGTTTATGATGGACATGTTTGCGGATATTGGAGTCCGGATAAACGATCTAGCCAGGGACTCGGTATCTAGTCTGGAGTTCAACTGGGGGGTTCCTTCGACGCCGGGCCTCAATAATTTGAAAACACTGAGGAAGTGGCCAGAATGGACTGAGGGTATCTACCGGACTGTGGCATGGCCGATACCACAAGAATATCTGCAGCATGCTATACCAATTCTTGAGATGCTGAGGCAGGAGAGAAAAGCCAAGCTAGAAAGACGTCGAGATTTGAAAACTCACTAGATTATAATTTTAATTTTTATCATTCCAGTTGTCTCGGCAAGTCGACGAAAGATACAAGGCATACAAGTTTATTTACCTTGTATATACAAATACGGTTCGATCTGCAAGCCTCGCAAGATTCTTAAATTTTTCTACTATGGGTCAAAAATGTACGAGCATTCTGTGGCTGCAAGAAAAAGAGGACAAGGATCAATATTATAATCCGCCGCTTTAAAGGAAATCGATGTTGATTATATCGTTATCGAAATTCATATTGCTGCGGCCACATTCAGCAACTGCTGACTGAAACACAATCTATCATAGCAAGCCGCCTCGTATTACCTTATTCAGTAAGGCATTTATTCTTTCATAAGATATTCACCAAACACGAGAGTAACGGCCGTTACAGCGTAGGTACATCAAGTTTCTTCCCACCTTTGAGTATATCCTTTATTTTAAATATTTTAGTCCAATGAATCATGCTATGTTACATGTTAGTGAGCATTTTGCTGGCCCAGCTGAGTCCGACAACGGAAAAGTTGTAACGTCCTGCCCACAGGAGCGATTGCATGCGAAAGGCTGAGCACAGCCACAAAGTACACCTGCAGCGAGAAATCCGGTACCTGACACCAGGAAGCCATCGATGCCGCATTCGTGAATTCATCCGATCCCGTCACGATTCGATGAACCACACTTCCATAAGGCCGAGGCTTCGAATGATTTGGAGATGTTGAAATATTGGTGCACATGCTTTTAGTGGTTGTAGGCGAAGCCTAGGCAGAGGAGCCTCGAAGACCAGAAAACAACTTTTTGTCAATAACATGTAATTGGTTCAGGTGTTGTTTGCTCCTTTGCGACGTTTAATTCGGTCTCGTAAATTCAATTTCACCTTTAAACCGAAAACAACTTTCGGACTCGAAACCAAACCATAGAAGTTACACAGAGCTTCGGTCCCCGCCGTCTCGCTGAATTCCAATTGTCTTTTGCACATGTTAGGGATAAACTCAAGCTTAAGGAAGTCGCCGACTTGCATGATAAATGCTAGTCGTCTTCAAGCAGCTGGGCTCCATTTTGATGCATCTTCAAGCTCGCGTGATCAACAAAAGCTGTCGACCGTCCCCGCAGCTGCACTCCAGGCCTACCAAGCTGCTAGTAGCTCCGAAAGCTCTAATAAGTTGGATGTTTTCATCTCGTAATAAGCTATTAGGTCATCACATGGCGAAAGATTGAGGGATTGGGGGTGGACCACTGGACTACCAGCTGGCATGCATCGTCGATTCCTGCCGGATTTGCCGTTCTCGCTTGCTGAAAATAGCCTACGACATTTTTGATGTTAATGTGGTAACAGACGTTAAAATTTTTCTTTCACAGAAGTGCTGAATGGGAAGGAGCTCGAGTGATTGCGAGCGGGAAGTTCAATCGAGGGTGGTTCGAGCTCAGGTACGTCAACCCTCATCTAACAAAAATATCTTTTACTGTCTCGTAGGAGTGTTCTGGGCGGTCTTAGGAGTGTTCTGGTAGCATTCGCTTCAGACTTCTTTCGCATTTGTTCTGACAAAAATGGCGAAAGGCCTCGGCCGGCCTTTCGGGATGACTTTTATATCCCCCGGCATGAGACTTTGGTGACAATTAGTGAAAAAAGAATTAAGTGATCTTAATTGATCGTGTTTCGATATTGGAATACGTGTGTGATGCAGTTTAGTGTGGGTTTAGTTCGCACATTTGTCACACTGGTGCTGCATATCGCGGAGACTGGGAAAGCCGCTCTGAATATTTGAAATCGGCCAGTCGTTACGATTGACACCGATTTCCCTTGTGGCTGCCCCAATCACAATTCGAAGAAAGAGCCAAGCTTCCAAAAATGTACCAAACGACCCACCAAACCCAAGATCTTGTGCGGTTTCCAAAACGCTTGCTTTTCTAGCTTGTGACTTGAGAATCGGTCGGGAGGAAGTCATTTGCAGGGTTGACGTGGTATGAGGTTGGTGGCTCCACCTGTCCCTTAAATTCTGTCAATCCATTTCGTCGATTTCTAACATGATCACTTTGGTACCGACCGAGGCCGCCAATTCCTGTGCGGTCGGTTTTCTTCTCGGGATTGGAGTTTTTACCCGATTGACGACATGGTATCCGAGAAGAGAGTCTCGAAATCAAGGGGGCGAAATCCAGAAAAAGTACGCCCGCCCCTTGCAGACATTGCGCATGTTCGACAGCCGTTGATCATGACATATTTGGGGCAAGCCCTTTCGTACACAACGTCTGTCTGCAAAGATGTCTGGAGGTGCGTTTGTTCTGTACCAGACCGACGGACCCTGCGTATGTGGTACAACGATGCAACATACCTCTCTCCCTGCATGCAAATGCAAGTAGAAATGATGGTGCTTTCGGGAATGGTTTCAAGCGCAAAACGACAGAGTGAGGGTTTTGCGCCCCATGGTGAATCAGTGACAAGGAAAGATTAGTATCCGAGAAATTGCTGTTCAATCTTCCCTTTTCGTGACCATTGCAGTTTGCGCATGTCAACGAAACTAAAGTAACCTCCTTGTGAACGGAACAATAAACAGTTTGGCGCAAGGAAACAGCGAGCGAGTGACAAGGGGGCCAAGAAGCTAACCTTCTCCTTTCTCTGGGCTCTCTGTTACACACCTCTCCTGAATGTGATTCTCGAGATAAATAATAATAATCACTCAGAGAGAGCGTAAACATTGCCAGGCTCTAATGCGCCGGCCGCGGTTTTCGCCTCCTAATTTATATTTAACAATCCCCACAATCACACTCACACCTCCCCCTAAACAGAAACCCCCAAGCCATCTCCTTCCTTCCTGAAGAATCTCACCCCAATCAGCCCCGGCCTTAAATGTGAACCCCAAGGCGGTTTTCACTTCGAACACCAGTCCCTCGTTTTTTCTTCTATTTTTCCTTCGAATGTCTAACCAACTTGTAATGCTGTTTTGAACCCGTCTAGAAATTTTCTAATATATACCGACAGCTGGGCTCCTAGCTTCTTTTCTCTTCTGTAGTTTATTTATTTCTTTGCTGGCTTTATTGCAGTGTCATTATTTTCATTTCGATTCTCCCCTGTGCCACGCCACACCCAAATTAACGCCAAACAAGGAAAAGACCACAAAAACAACACATTTATATTCCATCAGCCTCCATACTCAACGAAATCGCGAGAGACCCTTTCCGAAAACGTCGAATTCCCTGAAGCCCACCCTCACGAAAGCGGATATCTGTCAATGAACTTTCCCGACTTTGCACAGCGTATATAACAAGCGAGCATCCGAGCTTTTACTAGTTTGAGTGGATTTTGGACATATTTTGATTAGTCTCGACTTGAACGACAAGGGGAAACGATTCTCTCCTGTCAGAGTATTGGACCGTGGGCGTCGAGATCGAGAACCACCTAGCCTGGATCATAACGTCTAGAACCTGTTCGATCCAGGATACTGGAGACTACTGCTCGCGACTATCCTCTCTGCTGACCACAATAATCAGTCTGACCATCGCACCCGGAAGCCACGTTATTAGACCGGCCTGAGATCTGGAAAAAATCACCGACAGCTCTGAACCCGATAAATTGGTAGCAGACGTTAGAATATCTCAGCTGGAAGTCTCGACTCGTGGCTAGAACCTCGTAGTCGACATCTTAGCGAGGAGCCAATACGCAAGATTTTTTCGGTCTATAGGTATAGCTCTTGTACGAGAGAGAAGCTCGACATAGCCTAGCTACGAGGAAGTTCTACCTTTTCCAAGATTGGCTCGTTTGTGGAAGCGAATAGAACCAAGGAAACTACCGCTCTTCTGGTAGCTATATACTACTAGTCTTTGTTCCATTGCGTCCAAAGCCTAGAGGCTAACACGTCTACCACACAGAACCGACGTAATTAGTTGACTGTCCTAGATCTCGGACGTAGTGCTCGGTAGTTGAAGCTTGCTCTCCTCCCAGGGCTATAAAATTACACGATCTTCCACCCCGTCCACCTAAATTTACAAATACAAGCTTGCCTTGTGTATATGCCTTCGGGTTTAAGTCTAAAACTCATTTCATATCAACAATCGATGCGAACGCCGGTAGCATCCCTATTTCTACAGCCTCGTCTGACTTATTTCCGACATAACATCCGGTGATTGATTCAATCTCACCTCTCCATAAAATCCCTCATCATGTCGACGTCCTTGAGAGTCACTTGTCTCCCAGACTCTCCGGAGACACTCTCTCCCTCGCCATCCTCACACAACGGGAACTGGTCATCTCTCCTAAAACCACTTTCCGCCTTTCCTACACCACCGGATTCCATCGATACCGACCCCTGGGATGTCGAAGTCGTCGCTACTAAGAGAGTCGCTCTGGCTTCCAGTTGGCAAACACCTACGATAACTGCCTCCGCGAACTTTCTCACATCACTGCTACCACCATCATGCAAGGCTCCAAAGCCCTCCGGCACGATACCTCAGAGCCTTCACCGTGGCCAACACCTCTTTCCGCCATACACCATTGCCATGGCTGGCTGCATTCTCGACGCCCTTTCTTCAAAGTTCTGCCACAACCTCCTTCAACACCCAATCATCCCTCGTATTCAACACAGTTCGAAACATTCATCCTTAACAAACAACGGTAGCTTTGGGGAACTGATCGCCTCGACCGCCCTCTTGATTGCAACAAAGTTCTTGAACGACAGGCCGCCACATAATATTCACTTTGCCGCACAGGTCTACGATGGTGCTTTCTCAGTTGACATGTTGACCGTCACAGAGAGAGCTATTCTAGAGGATGTCAACTACCGACTAGGATATCTCTGTGCTGAGGGCGTCGTTGGCGAGAAGATGGGACGCCTGGAGAAGATTATCGAAGAGGAGAAGGGTAAAGTTCTCAACGGACCAACCGGGCTGGAAGAGTTAGAGTTCGAATTGGAGTTTGACACTACTCTTGAGATCATTGACGACGATGATGTCATCGATCAGAGTAGAATGTTGGGAGCCTTTGAAATGGACGAGGATTTCGATTATGATGATGAAGACGACTAAGTTTTTACGACGCATTTTCGAGCAAGCATGTTTAAACATTTTTAGTAGACGGGTTGAAAATTTTGCCGCGTTTTTTACGGGTAATAAGGGTTCTGGGCTAGTATGTCCTTTTTTGTTGTACTATTTTTGACACTCCCCGAAAAAGTTTTAATATGGGAGATTTGATATCCATGCACCTCATAGCTATCTTTGCTTTGGTTGTTTCTTCGGATTCGCAGCATCAGCATCTTTTCTATTAGCGAGAGCGTTATGGCGTTTTTTTCTTTTTGAGTATTCTATAATTTTTTTCCCGATAATTTTATCATCTGTCACTTTTCAATATAAATTGCCATATTATTTTCCTTGAATTTTTTTCACTTACAGATAGAAGTACACCGAAACTAGCGATTAGAATCTAAACACCAGAATATTTAGTTCTACTGTACATCAAGCACGGAGCTTTTTCAAAGGCGAATTAGTATACGATCCTCGTGTCCCACCTTGCCTACAAATATCCGCATATATCTATCGAATTCGCAAGAGATTCTACGAGTAGAGCAATCTATATTCGCTATCCAGATCTACGCATGCCTGCAACTAGCGGAAGCTAGTAAATGATTGTATTAGACTAACTCCAATAAGCATAGGTTGAATAATTTTTTGGTGAGCAGTGATATCCAAAGTCGATGATGGATTTATATTTATACTTATCTACATTCAGACCGGCGATTGTGCATCATGATTCATAACCGGAGACTTGGAGGAAGGGTTTCCAGGTGATCTCACGTGTTCTCAAGCAGTGTCGGCTTTAGTGCACTAAACCCAATAAAATGCAACAAGTAACCACATAAAGTCTTCAATCGATTGGAAACTCTTGTATACGTGTAAGAAATTGTATGAAAACAGAATAAAGGATATAGTGTTTAGATCTAACAAAAGAAAAAAAGAAAAGATAGCAGCAGCAGCAGCAGCAGTAGTAGTAATAATGACAGTAATAGTAGTAGTAGTAGTAGTAGTAGTAGTAAGTAGTAGTAGCAATAGCAGAAGGAAAAAAGGGGAGGAAGAAGGGGAGGAAGAAGAAGAAGAAGAAGAAGAAGAAGAAGAAGAAGAAGAAGTTACTTGAAGAAAGGAAATCGAAAAGATGTATATCATGATCATATCAAACCCAAATATTCCAAATACCGATTTTATAGCCTCCAACAAACTCCAAAAGAATACACCGATAATGACAAAACAAACACCAACTCCATTGTTCCAAGCACCGAGTAGCCTTAAAGCTTAGGTACGGGACCCTCGGCCCCTCTAGACAAACTGTCGAGTGCACCAAAGAGACCCGAATAGTTTCGTGTTACAGGACCACGAATCGGGGACCAGGGATCGGTGTTTACCGGCGAGTTTCTCCAGAATGTGAGGTTGTGATTAATATGTTCCGGGGTATGCGGGGGCGAAGGGATTTGTAGTTGTAAAACTCTATGAGAGGCGAACTGGTGACCATGAAGGAATATTAGAAGACCATATTGCGTAGATATAAAGGATAGAGAGGCTAGGTACCTGTAGGGAAGGGACTTGGGACAACCCATCTGAGTTCTTGGTTCCGGAAGCCATATTTTCAGCGAGGAGATAAGGGGATAGTTATTCGGGTGGTTCTGGAAATCTGAATCGATCGAAATGCTGGATGAGGAGATAGTATAATATTCTTTCCCACGATAGTGATTGAGTTAAATGAGAAATCGATATAAACGAATCTATATAGCCGATAAGTATGAGAATATGTAGCTTATATATCAGAAAATACGAAAGTATAGATGGTTTTTTAGATCTCTGTCTATCGATAAGCCGATTAGGAAGACGAAATTATTTAATTATTAAGGAATGACTGAGGCTTCAACGTGAGATAGAATATGCAGATAGAAGGGGGGAGGGGGAACTGGATGGGATATATATGCCAAAGAGATCGCATGTTCAGTATGGATGCAAAAGGAAAAAAACTTAACACCTCTATTGCATCCCTTATGTCTTTACAGGACATGCTATTCTTAAGATGGGAAGGTTAATAGGGTTTTCAGAGCCTCGTGTTGTTGACCGGCCCGTCGAGCATCCAGGTTTCACGCCTCCCCAACGTGCCGGGAATCTTGGTACCGGGAGTCTTGGTCACATACAAATACAAACGAGTCGAGGTGCTGTTGCTCGCTCTGATTGGGCTAACTGGGAAAATGTGGAAAGATCAAGTGCGCAGTCATTGCTCGCGAGTTTCTTGCACCCTCGCTCTGAACGAGAAACGGTTCTAGCGAATGAGAAAAAAAAGGATTGGATTTGTATTTCCCGATCTAGTTAAACTATCAAAGAGGCGACATTGCCGGGACGGATTGGTCTGTGTACCAGACTAGGGATGGTTGTAATAGTGGTTGTCCTCGCTCGTATTCACCCGGGTCGAAATTTAGACGAACGAAGAACGAAACCCGCCAATGAGGTGTTTCTGCGTTGTGTCGCCAGGCGTCATGCATTCGAAATTTGGCGGGACACGCATGCCCGACTTTTAGAAAAGGAACGCGTCAACAGTCGGCAAGGCGCAAGGTATCCTTTGAAGCAGAGGCAAGGAACGGTGTGTCCCAATCTCGGGGGTAAGTGCGCGGGGTCCTAATGCTCGGTCTCTGCGAAATGGGTTACTCAATGCAATGATCTACGATCACGCCTATATATATATAAAACGTACTATACAGGGAAGTGAGACACCCAAGTGAGACAAGTACAACAGCAATATGGTTTGCCTGGACTTCACCACACAATTTCAATCATCGACATCATTACACAACCCTTTTTCACCACCCATACCATCACCATCTCACAACTGCAATCATCAATATAACACATACAATAGCCATCACAATAGCCGCTCTAATAGGTTCTAAAATATCAACACCAAATAATTAAAAACTATAGCCTAATCATCTATCAAATACATCAAGTTTTAACAAAATATAAAATAACAGCACGTCTTGTGATAATATCAATCTGTTAATATTTATCAGATCAGCTTATAAAGTGAATATATTAGAAACCTAATAATAATTTTAGATAATAGTCATAAAAACTATTCAAATTAATAATATTTTGGCTATAATATCAAGAAATGAATTACCATCAGAGTCAACACGTTTTTCGCGGGTGAAGTCTATATTGCTGTTGTAGCTGTCTCACTTCCCTGGGTGTCTCACTTCCCTGTATGGTGCGTTTTATATATGCGAGCTACTTGAAGGTGCCGTGAGAATCACCAGACTACGTGAGTTTCCTTGCCAGAAAGCAAGAAAATTCGCAGGGGTGGGTTTTCGAGACTGACCAGCAAATGTCCCTTTTTTTTTTTTGGTCCTTAGACTATTTTTTGGTTAGACCCAGTATAATTAATCCAGGTAGGTGCTGATTGGCTAGATTCTTTCTTCGCCAAGAACTTCCTTGAGAATTCGACGAATTTCCTTGTTCTAGTGTCACCCGACAACCAAGCATCGCTTCAAGCTATCTTTATGGGAACTGATCCCCAGATCGAGCCTTATCTCCCTCGCCTTCCCTTTACCTTGTTCCTCCTTATGCTCCGCTATCATACGTTACGAGTTATAGCGCCCTGGAACATCGCTATAGCAGCCTGCTACTCTGTTTGTTTAAAAAAAAAAAAAAAAAAGGCTAAGTGATCTCGATCTCGTTTGTCTTTGAATTCTAAGGATCAGTACTTCGGCATATTATTGTGGCAAGAAGCAAAGTAACCCTTGATATATCTTATTACCGAGTAGGACTAGTAAGAATAAATAACATATGAAAGTTCTATTAAGCATCCAGCCCAAAAAAGTACCAGACAAAGACAAATTGGACCTTAAAAAAGCTCGCCAGTCTATCGACTATCTACGAACGTCTACTTTTCGTTTCGAATTTCTTCCCCCTGTCCCCGGCCTTACCCAGAAGCTCGAAATCTAACATCGGGACCAAATGATCAGGCACAGGAAGGAAGCCTTGGAGAATCCTAGAAAACAAACGTAAAAACCGTAACAGCATTTCAATGAGAGGCATCCTCAACTTATTTGCCCATGCACTCACGCGCGAGTACAAAGAATATATTATTATTTTAGTTCTAAATTGGCATATTGCCAATTTTGTAGTCAGTCCACGTTGTTGTAGCCGATCGCTCTGCACGAATATAGGGTTCCGCGCGGCCTTGGGCACCCGATTTCGATGACCTGAGCTTTCTCCAGCTGCAGTCCAGATTGCAACCTGAAAAACAACTTAATTAATACAGACCATCCGCCCCACCTTGGCTCCTTCGCAGCCTAGTGTCGAGCCTTGAGAAAAGATAGACGATTCGGACGAAGTGAGTCTTTCGAAAGTAGAAGTGTAAGTAAATGTAGTAATTTGCTTCTTTTCTCACCTAGTTAACGAAGTTTTCACATTGGAAGTCGCCCCAGACCCTGGCTCGTTCAGAAAACATCCTCAACTTACGTCAGCACAGCACACATATATGCACTTTTTGCGCGGGATTGAGGTACCTACGTTCAGATCCGAAGATTATAGTAACATATTTACATCGCAAATTTCTCAACTCCTCATTTGAGCCTAAGCAATGTATTATCGTCCATTTAAAGACATACCAGAAAACGACTGAAGCGCAGGTTATCATCCTCTGATGAAAAAAGAAAATAAAAGGTGAAAAAAAAAAAAAAAGTTCCTCAAAATGAATTTTTGCAACATTTCTTATCTACAGGGTTAATATCGATATAATGTACCTTTCTTTTCACACGTTTGCGCTGGTGATCCTATTCACATCTAATATAGCAAATGTCAGTAGCAATAATCTATGTAATACCAATGACACGTAAAATAGACTAGGCTAAGCCTACAGACTCTACGTCCGCTATGGTCCAATCTCGACCCCAGAATTTTAGTCCCCAGTTGAGACGTCTTTCCGCACACCTGGCACCAAGATTGCTTCGCACAAGGTTCAGGATGTGAAAATCCAACAGACAACGCATTCTCTGATTGCGGCTCAAAACCGTACCTTGATTACCATGCGGGACCACCCACCTACCACTATGGTATCAATCTTGAAAGGTTCGAAAGCCAAATTCACTCAGGACACAAACAAGCAAATAAAAATCTGTTGAAACTATCTTTAGTCCTAAAGACTTTCATATTCAGCAGCTTGACTTCTTTGGCTGTATTTTCTTATCATGGACATGAGAGAATTACGGCCCTTGCACGAGAGGTTAAAGTAGAGCATACCACGCCTTCCACTCAAACCACCTGCGCTCCACGGGAAATGCGCTCATAGAGTCATCCTCTGACGCGGCATAACCATGCTTGGTAGCATGCCGTACCTGGCAGGATCGACCGGGTCCCCGAAGCGTCGAAACTAACACATTTTTTGTACGCAGCCGGCTAGCCACTATCTTTTGAATTGCAACTCGTCATCATGGCCAAATCTAACGGCCTACGAATCTCTAATAAAGAGACGAATTGGACGATTTGCCATTTTTCTTCGGATTCCTAGCTATCGCTGCTATCGTGGGTACCTGTGAATTGTGGTATACAAGAGTTCCAGCCACAATCCTCGAAAAAGATGCCGCAGCAGTAGATGAACACAAACCGACAAGTTCACCTGCCGTTATGATTCAAGATTTCCAGTCCTTCGGTATCCACGGGCAATTTGCGCATCGCCTCGAAAAGCGCGCTGGCGGAAAGAACAGGAACCCCCTTCCCAAGAAGGGCGCAAGTCGCCAAACAGCAGCAAACGCCCAAAGAGCACAAACAGCACAAGCATCCACCGCTGCAGCTATACAAGCCGAGTTGGCTCGGTACCAGGCTTTACTATTGGAACGAGTCGCCGAAGAGAAGCGAGCGGCAGCGGAAGCGCTGCGTCAAAAGGCTGAGTGGAATGACCTCGTCTTGAAGGCTTTAAGGGAACAGGAGGAACCATATCAAGCAGACCGACCGCTGTTATACGCTATTGAAAACCGCCTTTTCGATCAACCACCGGGGCTGCTGGGGCCGGAGGACCTCTGGGATGCCGAGGATGTGTTTAATGATTTCGATCCGAAGAATAGACTTGCGGTATTTCCTAAGAAATATCAACCGCCAAAAGGGAAAAGTCTCTTCGATGAGCATGATAGTGATGACTGGGGTTTCATCAACCAGATGAAAGATCTCGAGAGTGAAATTGTTCGAGAAATGTGGAATGCAATCGAAGATTACTCGGATGAAGAAGAAGCAGCCACGGGAACCATACTTTTTCAACCCTTGTCAGAGGTTCGAGAATGGCACGAACAGGTTGTACAACCTCCAAAGGTGGTCGAGGAACAAACAGGCAAACTTCCAAAGGTAATCGATGTGGGGGATGCGAGCATGAATTCAGCAAGGCTTGGGTCGACCGCTTCTCAAACGCTGAGTACCATTGAAGGAGACTCCACGGATCGCCAAGGCTTCGGTTATATGACCCGAATACCCAGTCAGAGCTTCAACTTGGGCATTATCGAGAGCGTTGAGGCGGAAGACGAAGAAGATCTAGTCCATGAAGGGTTCAACGGACAGAACGTCAATGGCCTCGAGGAACCCTTTCTCAATGCGATGAAGGGAGTGACCAAGTCCCCTGGACTGAAAATAGCACCGGTACGGGTGGAAGAAGAACGGAAAGTCAACAGCGATATGGATAAAGGTTTTTCATTGATTGATGATACTGGGTTTATACCCATACCCGACCCTAACGAAAAGAGACTCGGGAGGGAAATGAATGCCAACACTAGGTATACCGGCTGGGCAAAAACTTGGAAAGGTCCTATTTTCCCTTGGATGGAAAAGGATTGGAGGGATCCGGGTGGCCAATCTAGCTTGATTCCGGCGACACCACCGAATGGGTATGCCTTTTCCACAGAATGGAAAAACGCGAACAAAAATGAGTACGGCATTGATCAGTGTTCTAAAAGCACTGTTGAGTATTATGGGAAAACGAAGGAAGCACATTGGTGCCAATTGAAAAAACCGTAAGTGCTTCAATATGTGTATACGTAGAATTACTCTGTGGATGGTCGCCGGCCAAGAAGGCAACGTACCGATACTAAACTTTAACTTGCGAGGTAGGAAACTTAACGTCGCCTGAGGTCTGCCAAATGAAATCGCTCAGAACTCGATCTGTTCTTGTACATTGGATGTAGAGCAGTAACAGACCGTGTCAACTGTGGCACTCGTCATTGGTACTTACAGCAAAAGAAAGTCTCAACAAGCCTGGAAGATGGTTCCAAAGCATACGAAGACATTTATATTGATGTGCGTTTCGACTTGGCTAGCGCTTCGCCTATAGATGCAGCTCTGGGGCACGGTGGTGTGGGATTGCCCCACGCGCAGCTGACTTACTTGCTGCCTTCGGAGCTCAATGAATATCAACCAGCATCGGCGAGAGTGTGGGACTATTTTGAATTTCCACACGCCATCAAGTTGGATTCAAATATTCTCAACAACATGTTTCTCGGAACTCAAGCTTCCGTTCCACACTGCGTAGCCGAAAGGATGGGCACAAGGCGATTTCATTGCGCCGGAGACACCTTGGGGACCGCGAAAGGCGAACGGTAAAGAAGTTCTGATACCACAACCGAAAGATCAAACTTTGATGAAGATGACAGGAAGACAGCGGGTAATTTTAACTACGAAGGGCTGGAATGGGCCCGTATTAGATAGAAGTAGAGCCTCTAAGGTTTTCAAGGCATGAATTGCTTGAGTACCCATTTGAGAATTTATCCCGTTTTATTTTATTCCATTAAATTTAAATTTTCCTACTCAGCTGTGCCGCAGAAGTGCATGTTGGAAACGCTAGCTAACGCATGTTGAAAATGCTAGCTAACGCAGGTTGAAAACGCTAGCTAACGCATGTTGTGTTGAAAACGCTAGCTAATGCAAGCGGATGAGAGATTGTTGCTATTGATTTTTTAAGCCCAAACGTTGCAAACTCCTAGGCCGGGTCGGGATGTTTCTGTCAACTAGTGGTACCCACCCAACCGACAAAATCGTATGATAGCGTCCTGTCATGGATCCATGGATAACGATAATTCATATAGAATGTTGGTGGGCATGTGGTCGAAGCGTTGCGCAGAGGCAAACGAGACCAGGTTCGTCTAGTCCCCAATGGATCGACTAATTGCCCGATTGAGTTTGGTGATCAGAAACGAACATGTTGGTTGGATACTGTTACACAAACGATTGGTTGCGAAATGTTCCGATCAGGATGTTTGGACCTCGAACCCCCTTGCTTTTATTCCAAGCCGTAAGACTAGCTTTCGATTCTAAACAACCTTATCTTTTCGCTCAAGTAACATTTGTACTCGCACTTTTCGAAAATCAATCAACCTTACCCAACTCTAAATCGCGATGGAATCCAACCACGAATGTGGGTTAAAACGTAAAAGAGTGCTCTCATGGCCAGATGGCAAGGATGTCTCTATTCTACATCGAGCAGCAGCAGCTGCCGTAGCTCGACATCTCGGTATATGCGTTGAGCCTGGCAAGGTCAACCTTAACGGACACCCGTTCGCCAGGAAAAGAACCGTATATGTCTGGAGGGCGAATGGCGAAATTACAGATGAGGAGTCCGAACTACTGGCGAATACCATCTCTTCCACGAAACTACCTCGACGGCTCCCAAGTCGATGGAGCGCTGAGGAAGTAGGTGTCATTGTTCAACTTATCGAGAATGATGTTTTAGTTCCCGAAAAATACCACGGTGGGTGACTCCATCCATATCATTTGAAACATAAATTTGGAAAAATGAAACGTTTGAACCCACAAGCTGATACTAGTTTACGAGACGAAGCCGATAATGGGGTAGATACTGGAGCAGATGAAGGGAATCCGATAGAACATAATATGACCTCCCAAGATACCCTTCCGACACCAGAACCGAGCCCTCAACCATCTAAGCGCCAAAGAAAATCAAACGAAAATGAAGTTAATGCTACACCAACAAATGAAGGAAATCAAAGTGATGGAACAGCATCTGTCCCGACAGTATCTGAGCACGAGATTAGCAACGGGGTACCTTCCAAAGATTCCATCATCGTCCTAAAGAGATGCTCTCTACAGCAGCCAGATCCCTCAAATCAGAACAGCGTCTCAATCACTACCACCACCACTGCTACCCAACCGGTTTACTGGAGAACAGTCTTAAGGCCTCAAGAAAATGACGGAGTGACAGCTGATAGGTCTGCTGAACCACCTGAGACCGAGACACCGAGACTGATTGAGACTGAGACTTTCGACAAACCCCCGAGTTGTCCCACATCTCTATCTCCAGCTCCATTGAATCGTATCACATCTCTATCTCCAACTCCACTGAATCGCATCGCATCTCTATCTCTAGCCCTTATCGATACTCTACCGAATCGTACCACATCTCTACCTCCAGCTAGTGCCGAGGCAATCACTCCAACGCCCATCGACACCTCACAGAATCCTCCTATTTCTCTACTCCTAGCTAGTGCCGAGACTGTAACTCCATCCCCTATTGATATTCCACAGAATCGTATTATATCTTTATCTCCAGACTCTGTTGCCGCTTTCTCCGATACTTCCATATCGGCTATGTCGCCAGCCTTTACTTCTCGCAGTGATTACTCCGACTCAGAAGAAGACGAGGAGGAGGAACAGAGGGAGTACGAAGAAAAACAAAAGACCACCATGTTAATAAATGATATGTGGAGTCAGATGCAAGCCTTTTATAAGGGTGCCACAGTGGGATATCTAGACTCCGGTCGACTCAAAAAGGATCTCAGACGCGCTAAAAAGACTTATCGTGTTAAGGAAAAACAGCTTGATATGCAAATTGAGCTTCTGTGCCGGAGCAACAATGCTTTGAAGGCTAAGCTATATAGTGCGGAGGAGGATTACAAGGATCTCACTGTTGAAAAAGAAAATATGGAGGAGAAATTTAAATCTGGACAGCAAGCTATAGAGGATAAATCTACCTCTGAGCAGCGGACCACTGAAAGAGAAGTTACCTCGGAACGGCAGACTTTGCAGGAGAAACTTAATCAGCTACAGAAAGATCACGATGCGCTCCAAGAGATCAATACCACCCTACAAATTAAGAACTCTGAATTAACAGAAGAAAGAGATCGCCTTCGCGCGACGGGAGAGGAACACAAAAAATGGACTGAGCTGCAAGCCACTGAAGAAAATATTACCTCTGAAAAACAAACTTTGCAGGAGAAACTTGATCGCCTGCAGAAGGATCACGATGCTCTCCAAGAGATCAATAACACCCTTCAAATTAGGAATTCTGAATTGACAGACGAAGGAGATCGCCTTCGTGCGACGGGAGAGGAACGCAAAAAGTGGGCTGAAACGATAGAGACGAAGATGATATCGCTTGATAAGTACATAAACGACCAAAATAAGGAAGTTAAAACTTTAAAGGAGAAAGAAGCTGAACTCCTTCTCCAAATCGAAACGATGGGCGTGGAGTTCAAAGCCACTCGTGAAAATTACTCGAAAAGGGAAGCTATCTTTGAAGAAATAGAGAAGGTTTTGGCCGATGAAAAAGCGGCTCTTGTTGCTCAAAATGAGACTCTTATTGAAGAAAAGGAGAGGTACAAGACTCAGATGGACTCCTTATGGAAAATCCTAAAGCCGGCTAAGTAGCGGGCATTGCTTTATTTGGCTTGGTTCTTTTCTATACTCTTTTTTATTAAATATCCTCTAGTCTCGTACGCATACGATTGGCCAATATGGTATTTTTATATGTGCCTAGGTACATGGGTAATTAGTAGGTTATATGTTTACTCCCCAGCTCCCATTTAGAACACCTTAATGTAGGGACCTTGTTTATAGAATTAAAAGACAAGATCGAAATATTATACGAACCAAAAATCACTAGCGTCGAAAGGTATAGTATAAGGTAAATTGTGACAAATTTGCGCGGTTGTAAGCCTATTTGCAGCTGCTTAACCTTGAGACTGGTCTCTGCGCAAGAAAACTCTAGAGACTATGCTGAGGAGGAGGTGTGTTACATTGTGAGGAAAGTTGTGTTGTGCCTCGGCTCAGCTTCAACCTTGTGCCGAGGAACTCCGGCGGCATTGTGTTCTCAACCAGCGAACCATCCGGGTCAGGGCACCGGCGAGGTCGCGCCTGCCGTCGATATATCAAAGTCCTGTGCGACTTCAACTGCTCTCAGCCAAGATGCCAAACTTCCTCGACCTTCCGCTTGAGCTTCGGGACCATGTCTACTCTCTCCTTCTTTCCCCTTATTCGAACCGACGTCATCGCAGCGACTGCTTCTACAACTACAACTACTCTCGATCACTCGTTCTCTTTCGACTCAACCGGCAGATATACCTCGAATCTCGACGGATATTCCACAAATTAAACACCTTTGTTCTGGTTTCCACGCCCTGGGAACAAGCTAGACATCATGTCGTGCTCGACGGACAGGTCAACATTGTCCTCTCGGAGGCAGACCACTTTAAACTCTCCAGTCTTCGTGTCACAATCGAACCGCTCTACCCGAGCCCGGACTCAGAAGAGGTGTCATTTTTTAACTTTGTCATCCTGCTTGAGACCGGCGATTTGGATCGTTTCTGTCGGTCGTGGTACTATAGTTCACTTAACATGCCATATCTGAACGCCCACCTCGCGGTAACAATCACCATGTACGATCCATACCTCTCCGCCTCTCCGTTCCCTCTACCAGGAGAACCCCACATTCCGAAATATAAACAAAAACTTCTCCTAGAACCGTTCAAACAAATACGGCAGCTGCGGAGTTTCACAATAAAGGGCAATATACAGGCTTACCCGTCCGTCCTGGGACCGGTGGAGGAAGTGATGAAAATACCGTTAGACCCGCCGGAAAAGTGTCTAGAAGACGCAACCAAGTTCAAAGAATTGGGAAACGAGGCACTGAACTCTGGAAGATATAGCGAAGCGGTGGAATACTACAACAAGGCCTTCTTCGCGATACATATTGTGATTGAGGGAAAGAATAGAAGGGTACACGCCGACGCATGGTTCGATAGACTAATAACCGCGGAAGGTCCGTTTAAAAACCAACACGCGGGAACGACAAGGATCATTTTGAGAGTGCGATTGGTGGCCAATACTATTCTCGCATACCTGAAACTGCAGGATTACGAAATGGCTATTATGACTGGGATGCGAACAATAAAGATCATGAGAACTAGTATTGGACTGGATGACGAAGAGGGAGCGACCGATCCCGCCATGGAAGCTATGAGTGGATTTGTTGCCTCTGGGGAGATGGGCAAGATTTATTATCGGACAGGGATGGCGTATAAAGCAATGGACAACAAGAGTGAAGCGAGAAAGTTGTTGAAAGTTGCGGCTATATATTTGCCCAATGATAAGACAGTGAAGCAAGACCTTGCCAGTGTTTCACTGAGGTTGGGATAGATAACCTACGCAGAAAGGGTTGAGAAGCTGATCTACAACTCGAGGTATGGTATTACTAACGTATGCTACTCTCTAACTACTGGATGATCTATGTTGATATCGCTTGCTTAAATCTCTGAAATTGATATTACTTAGCTTCATCCACTATATACTACCAATACATTCACCTACGCATTGCCAATACAACATCAATAGAACAAAGTAAACTCCGAAATCTTAAAAAGATATACTAAAATGACTGGTAATATTCATTCATCCCAAGGAGTCTCCGTCGGCGGTACTCGCGGAGTCAGCCCGGTTACCACCTCAATACGCTTTCATCCGACGTAGTTTTCCCAGTACCCACATCTCTGAAGCGTCAAGACTACTCCCCATTAGTAGCTTAGCGATGCCTTTAGCGATATAGAACCTAGTCATTTCTTAGCTCAGGGCAGCCATACCATGTTCTTAATTCATCACTATAGCCTAAAAAATTTAAATAGGCTTCTATTTGAAATTTATGAATACTGGTCTTCATGGACCATTGTATAGCGTGCATGGATAGTTATACCGGATATTACATTTTCCTCTTCAAAACCATTAATATCGCTCTCTCTAGGTTGCTATAACCTTGAACTTCTCTAAAGTAAAAATTACAAGCTTTTCAATTGTTAGAAGATACTGAGACCAGAGCCTACTCTACTGGCGACAGTTCCCGGTTGACGTCATAAAGGGCAGTTGGAATCGATCGAAACGGATTCTAAGAAAGATCTATAGGAAATAAAAAATACCAAGACACGGACAAGTTAGGATAATTATCATGAAACCTATATGTAAATAGAGCTCCAGTCTAGAAATTTCTCAAGTCGGAGTTCATCAAATATAACACAACATCCTAAAAGAAAATTCAAACACAAATCTATCGGTGCGACAGTAACGTTAAAGAACAAGAAAGAAGCAGCCGTGAGTAATGGGGTATATTTCACAACAACATAGAATAACGTAAAAGCATACAAATTACAAACAAGCCACTCAACAGAAACGACCAGCGTGAAAAGAGCAAGAGAGCCAGAAACGGGAACGAGTTGACAGGAGGAGGGGCCGTATCTTTGAAACATATACGTAGCATAGAATAAACGGGAATGAAGGACACATAAGGACATGGGAAGGGGTGTATAACATAATGCATCATTAAGGGACTGTGCACACAGCACTAGCCACACACACACACGAACTACCGGTATCAGAAACTGAGAAGGAATACGAAGAGGGTGTTGAAGTAAGGAGAGAAGATAGCTAAGAGGGGGGCAGGGATAATTATGACTGTAAAAGAAAATAAACTTGAACGACACCATAGAACGCCAGTAGTTAGAACTAGACAAGTCGAGGGAATAGGGAGTGATAATATAAGAAGTAGGAAAATATGTGAGAATAGAATAAAAAGAAATCACAAAAATAAACCATGAAACCGAAAGAGAAAAAAAACCGTTTCCACCATAAACGCCAGAATAAAAGCACCAGAAGTGTATAAAGATAGAATCAGTAAGCACCGGTATCACCACCCCACCGGTCCGAAATCACAGCAATAAACTGTATCATCTTGGTCAAACATGACAAACCTTTCCCCATTCTTAATTTTAAATGGGGTCATGCGTCCGCCAATCCACCATTCTCGTCTCTCATCCATCTGGCCTTCGTCAAGTTTAGCGGTTCTCTTCCTCTTCCTCCTCCCCCCGGGTCCCGTGTTCCTCATGGGGATAGGTCCCGTATAGAAAACTCCGTCTTCACGCCACTCCGTATGATCATAATCATCAACCGGCTCCTGAATTGCGTTCGGTTGGACTTTGGACAAGGGTGGTAATGTGATGGGATTCTTGGACACCATCACATAATCCTTGCGAGGGGTTTCCAGAAATATTTTTCCTCGAGGGGTGACAGCCGTAATGTCGTCAGTGAGCCCGTATCCTCCGAATAATTGGGTATGACTCAATCCGAGGAGAGTGATCTGAGCGGGAAGATTTGTGCCTTGGAATTGTCCTGCAATCTGAGTAAGCTGCGAGATTATGGCCGAAGCGTGATTCACGGCGGGGATATTGTTAAGAATCGAAACGTTCGGACCATTCCAGTTCCACTTATCGTCTGGGTTTGGGAGTTTCGATTTCCATACCGCACCCCAGAGCTCCTCAGGAACTCCTTCCATCAACTCGTCCATACTCATGAATTTGAGGATTTCCGGTCTCCATTCCCCGGACATTGGTTGTGCAGGATTTCGGGTGGTAAGAACCTGGGTTTGCAATTTGTGATTGAAACTTGTACGGCTGACAAAGGTCGTCTTGGCGGGGACATGGTAGCTCCTAATAAAGGCAGGCTTGAACCCGTGGGCGCAATCCAGCTCGAGTACATTAAAATCGAGCCCGTTGCATTCCTCAGTCAAGTATAGTCTGCTTCCATCGGTGGAGAACTCAAGATCGTACTTAGAGCCGACAATAGTGTGCTGTAACCAAGGGAGATCAACCTTTTCGATAAATGTGTAATTTTGTGCATCACAGATCCAAAGAGCACGATTGATACTCAAAATGATGTATTTGCCGTCAGGACTGACAAGGCTGTGCTCTGGTGCCATGAAATACTGTGGCCCAAGGGCTTGTTCGAGATCTGTCATCTGCTTGTGGTGCAAAGCGGCACCGGTCTTCAAATCTCGTACCGTAAGAAAAAGCTTCCGAGAATTAGGATGTTGCCCAAAGGTGTGTTGCTCTCGCGGACTAGTGAAAGCGTAGACCTTGTCATCATTGATCATATACGTCGAAGAACTGAACTGGTAGCGCGGTCGGAGGTATAACGCATGAGATGGGGGAAACGCCAGAGGAAAGTCGAGAGTTATATTCCAATCAGCGTAGCCTGTAATGACATTGATACACGCAAGCCTTTCTCGCAGTTAGTTAGCACGACCGACCGGACA
Organism: Dactylellina drechsleri; assembly: GCA_036971345.1. NCBI lineage: Eukaryota > Fungi > Ascomycota > Orbiliomycetes > Orbiliales > Orbiliaceae > Dactylellina > Dactylellina drechsleri. The sequence continues at coordinate 597,494 of JAJTUB010000008.1, forward strand.
AATTCTTCTCAGCTACACAGAATCAAGGAACTTACTTGTTACGGCTAGGACCATGAGACAGAAGTCTATTAGTCCAAAGACCTGCCTGAACCAAGTCATCACACTGATAATAGTCCAGCAAGATATGCGTCGTACCACAAGGGACCATGAAATTAACTTTGACTTTCTGGCGACGGTTCTTTAATGTATCTCGCAAAGACCATCGGATGATGATAGCTTCGGGTATCTTTCCCATCTTAGCAGCCCGTTTCGGTCGTTCTACCCTTGCCTTTCTCTGTTCCTTTGCGACTACGCTATGGAGGAACTTATTCTTCGAGAACGCTCGCGGATTCCCTGCAAGAGCGACGAGAGAGTCTTTTCGCTCGTTAACATCCCAAGCGCTGAGATGTTGGACGTTGAGATTATTAGCCTCATCGATCCAAACGAGCCTTTCACCAACAATGTCCCAAAGTTGGGCATTGGTAAATTTTTTCACAGATGTAGGTGCACCTTCAGCACGAGACTCATCCAAGAATGCTATATACAGAATCGATTAGTACTATTTTCAGGTTTCGGACACCATTTCATCTTTCACATCCGAGAATCCGAAGAAACTGCATAACACTTCAAAGGAAAAGCGTAATTTTGTGGAAAAGGGACTTACTATTCTTCCTGAACGCAAACTCCGGCCATCCCAGCTTCCCCTCCATCTTCAAAGTCTCGGTGATAGCTCTACCGCCATAGTTCTTTTCAACCACCGCTTGACTGACAACATATTCTACGTTCGCCTTCCAAAACTTGCTGACCCTTCTCAAAGCTACGATGTTTTTATTCGAAAGGAGGAAGATAATACTGCGAACGACATTGTCAGGCAGGATGTCAAATGGATCTCGGGTGGCCGCCTTTAAAACGGAAACAGCGGCGGCATGACGAGTTACTCTTGTCGGGGTTGATTCGTCCGTGGAAGATGTCAAAGCGGCTCGTTTATTGGGTGGTGAGTTCTGAGCGAGGAGCTCGGGAAGACCAAGATTCAGTCGTGGAGACAAAGAGTTTGCGATAGGAGTAGCGGAGGGGCTTCCAAGACGATTATCGTAGATATGGTCGTTATCGTTGCTGTCAAGCTCCTCCGAAGGGGAGCGAGGACGTTTCAAGTTCTTGATATTTCCATCCATTTCTGATGGTGTACTATTTTCCCGATTGAAGAGACTTCTCAAGATGAAAGAGAGGACTAAATTGCGAAGATTGGTGGTGGTTTGATTGTGGTGTGTGGGTATATACCGTCGGAGGTGAAGCTGAGCAAAAATGTAGCTTGGAAAACCAACCAACAAGCTGCCCGGCCAGGCCGGACGGGTGTCGAAAGGTATATAAGATAACTTGCGAAGCTCCGACTGGAATCAGCGACGGTACCGGGGATAGTTTCGGGAGGTACTGACCTTATGCGCGATGGTGAGTGTAGATGCGATGAGGGTCGAAGAAGGATGAAGTCGATGTGCGATGACGAGGCTGGAGCTGGGATGCGCAGCTGCAACAACAGAGCCTCCACCCTCACAACACAACTGCCCCACAATCCAACAGAGACACCCATTCATGAATATGAATTGACAATAAATTGAAGAATTCATCTATTCCTTTACAGTCAATTGATTTATTGGAACCATGTGTGTACATATATAAAACTAGCATACATTAGGTAGATATACAAGAGAGAAGCTTCTATTTTATGGTTGTACAAGCTCCGGACCCTTCGAGGTCTCGTTTCACCAAACAAATCTAGCAAATCTTCAACAAGGGAGCACCCTGATCTAGTATTGATTCATCTTACGGAGAAGGAAATCCTAAGAGGAGATTCTCCCTCCTATTGGCACAATCTGGTATAACCAATGGTCTCTCTCATATATCCACTGAAGCTCTAAAGTACAGCAACTCCTTGTTTTTCGCTAGTTAGCAAATATAATTCTTAGCTATGGTTATTTCAGTCGACGGGAAACCTAGAAATTCATGTCCGAAGATTGAGGTTTAAAATGTGAAGTAAATTTTAATACAAGTATTCCTGTCATAGGGGGGCGAATGCCGCGAACTCAGACGGTATTTAGGCTATTATCCTAAGATGTTCTAACACTACACTCTAGACATACGCACACATCGAGGCTCGTCATATACTGTATCAAATTCCTGACCGCATATTTGTTCTACTTGAACCTCTAGCTGTAGTTATAAACAATAAATGAATATATTTATAGCAGAATCGGCACGCCAGATCTGTCGATTAAGCTAAACTATGAATGTCCGAAATTCGCATATAATTCCACAAACTCTATAGAAATACAAGAGCCATGGGTTCAGGCCCAGTTTCCGCTGTCCCGAATTGATCGCAAATCTCAATGTTTATTCTATCATCCCAAGATCTCGCGAGATCGCTGTATCTAAGACGTAAACAAGAGAAACTGAATTGAAAAAAATATCCAGCATCCCTCGTAGACGGTTGATTTCCCCTATAAATACCCTCCGCCCCCGTCGGAAACCCATTTCTCTTTTCTCCTCTTTCTTCTCCAGAGAGCTTACTCTCTCCCTCAACGCTCTCCTCGAGCTTGAGGTATTTGGGTTCCGGGGGCTTCTTCTGTTGTGTCGGCGTCTTCGATTCATGACACTGCTGGCTAGGGTGATTCCTCCGCAGCATGAACAAGATAAAGAGAGTTTTAAGGTCGAGAGCAAGCTTCTGGACCTCTAGTTTTGCGAATCGATGGTTCGAGTCCTCCCAAGATCCCATAGAGTGTCTAGAGCATTGAGGAGCGGAGTAGAGGATACAGTTCTTGCCCGTGATTGCGAAACATCCCGACAGATATCGAGGCCTCGTCCTCTTTATTCTCCGATGATGAAAATATAGCACTATCTGACGCTACGCGTATGATGAATAAGCAACATAATCAAGAAACCTGAGGAGCAACAAACCTTTCTTAAAAAAAAAGTGGGTTCTGGGGGCAATTTATAGATCCGGGGGTCGCTAAAAGCTTGAGAAACCCTGGAGATCGACCCTGGTTTTCTAGCTAGGATTGGAAATGTGGCTTTTTTTTTAAGATTTCAAAAGAGGGTGCACTCTATGGGGATTATCTTGAGGGGGTTTCGCCTGAACAGGCCTGGATTTCACATGAAGATTTAAGCTCATTTGAGCGCTCTGATGGAATCCAACACATGTTCTCTTTTTTTTTTTGGTTTCCCAAGCCAAAGGTAGATAGCCATTTTTAAAACCAGCTTCGACGCTATCCACGCGTATATGCGTATAAGATTACAAACTAAAGACTCAAAGCTACAATGTGAGCTAGAGAATCTAGAGAAATTCATCATGTAGATATTTCTGTAGTACAGTTTAGTGCCACGCTGGCGTTCTCTGTGACGTCTGGAAAGGAGACTAGCGCCGTAAACATATGCTTATATCTACAAACAAACAAAGTGCAAGTGTACATATGATCGAGAATAATCATCAAAATAACCAATTAACTATACACAGTTGTGTAAATGTCCATATTCAATTGTTATTTGACTACTCGAGCACAGAATGTGTCGAAAACAAGCTTCAAAGCCTGGCCAAACACTCCTCTCCTCCGATACCCTACATTCCCAACCTTCATTATTTCATTCGCTCCACCTTTAGTTCTGTTCAATATAGCATAATCAAAATAATCTATGCCCAAATATTTGGATGTATGTCTGAGATTTTGTTAATATTAACACCTAGAGCGTAGCCATGCATGCCTACATAACCGTCAAATTCCCGTATAGAAAAAAAACAAAAAAAAGATCAAGAGGGAGCTAGCTAAAAATGTGGGTTCGACGAGCCATATAAAACTTCCAACTCCCAATGATCTACTTGGAGTATGCTAAATATACGAAGGATAGACCTTCGTGCTGCGCAGCTGGGACTAGGATAGACACGATCAATAATCTATCAAAGCAGGTGATTAGCTACGAGCTTAGAAAATCTTGTTCGATTGCTTGACTGCTTTCCAGAAGTTTGATAATTACTATACACCAATACAATCAAGTTCGCAGTCATGCGTCTCCTCCTAGAATCCAGTATTAGATACAAGACCACCCTTCGTCCAAAAAAAGAAACCAAAAGCCCCTATGCACGACATCACAAGCCTCCCCTACCAAGCTCTTAACCCTTGATCCATGCCATGAAAGGAATCACATGACACCGCATCACCCTCTCGCGTCACCTTAAAAAGTCACGTCTTCCCACCATCCGAACCCAAAAATTTTTTTCTTCACGCGTCTCCCTTTTATCCACACATCTGCACCACCACAACCGCCGTCGGATTTCGGAGTTCTGTCAACGTCAACCGGCATCCAAGCTAACATCTCCACTTTCTTAGCTTCGTAGTAACAATAGCTACACCCAAATTTACCATACTATGCTTTTTTCCTTTCATCCCCCCCTTTTTTTTTTTTTTTTTTGACAAAAATACAAAAGTGTAGAAAAGAGTCAATTTCCTCCCTCCTTTCCGCCAACATCACAACATGTCGTCAATCTTCAAGTTTATTGGCAACAATCTAGATCGGGAAAAATAATATTACAATCAATTCCATCGACAACCGCGACACTAAAAAAAAAAAGTATTTTATAAAAGACATCATGACGAGCGTCACATAAGCAGGCAGGCTATGTACTATCAATCCCGGATGATGAAGAATAATAATAGGAATAATAAAAAATGAATCACGCTGGCCGTCCAGTTATCTTTCAAGGGAAAGGGAAGGGCTCTTAATTTCAACATGAGGGGTGTTCGCAAATCGCTTTTTCAATATTTGTATGACGGTCTTTGAGGGGAGGGGGAAGTCACGTCCAACAGGCATTTAGAGAGAGAGAGAGGTGTGATTGCATGCGTGGGGTGAAGGCGTATGCATATCGTCAATGTATCGGTGGGGTCACAAAATGTAGAAAGCAGAAAAGGATGGCAAAAGGGGGGGATAACGATATCCATGCTAAAGAAGAACAAAAAACAAAACCCATATCCAATCCGATCAGTCCATCGATAAAAGAGCGGAACAACCGTCGTCTAAACCTTAGGTTTCTTCCAAAAATATTGCTACAACACAGTTAACGAAATCGAACATCTACGGTCGGAAGAAACGAAGAGAGAAAAAAACATACCTTGTGAGTCTTTCTGCAAGCCCGCAAGCTAGGCTTATTCAGACTCTCGACAAGTGCCTTTCGGTCACTGTCGTCATCCTGTTCAGCGATGTAATAGTACTCGGCCTCTAGAGGTTTCCCACTAGCGTCCTTGCCTTCACGCTTAATTTCTCCGATACAAGCAACAGTAGTGAGAAGCCCTTGGACAAAGTCGACATTGACCCTCTGGGCAATAGGAGGTGGAAGAGAGGTGTATAAATTCGAGAGAGGTGTGGAGGCGAGGCGGGAAAATGCGAGCTGGTTGATAAGATGTTTGGTGATTGACTGCTTCGATTTAGGGGTCAAAGGATCCTGTTGAACGGACATGTCGAGTTTGTGTCGGTTCTTGAGCACTTTCCGAGGAATACGGATTGGAGAATCGAGGTTTTCACTGTCTGATTCGTCGCCCTTCTCATCTTCGTTATCGTCTTGCTCCTCCTCATCTTCGTCGTCATCAACTTCGACTTCCGTGTTGAGTGCCTCGGGCTTCTCCGATTCACGAAGAACACTATCGTCCTCGTCAACAGACGGCTCGACAGGCTCAGGGATCTCATGAACAGCATCGTCTTCATCCTCGTACAGGGTAAAAGTCGCCTGGCTGGTCATGGAAGTGAAGGGGTTGGCGGGAGAGGCTGGAACAACACGGGACTTCCTCGCCAAGGGGCAAGGAGAGTCGGGACCGTAAACCCATTGGTCACGAGAAGCCCTGATCGGAGCTGGACGAGATCGTGTCGCCTCGATGGTTTCCTGAGGTTGAATCTGACCGTTCTTAGGAGTCGGAGTTCTCAAGAGAGGAATGGGATCGCTGTTGTGGCGACCGAACGAATGGATACCTTCGGTCGGCCACGAACGTCGTTGCTTTTCGCCATCAATGTTGTATTCGGGCGGGAAAGGAAAGTCTTCAGGGTCAAGAACGACAGATCTCGGCATAGGTGACAAGGGAGAGGTGGGAGAATTACGAGGAACTTGGAGGAGAACGCGGGCATCTTCAATTTCTAGCATGAGGTCGGCACCAGACTCGGACCAGAATACATCACCGTGACGAATTTCCCAAACTTCATTTCGACAGTGGATCTTGCCGCCATTGTAGCCTATACAATGAACTTCCACGACTTTGCGGAGACCCCATCGGTTATAGATGACCTTGAAGTGAACGCGAGATACTAGATGCGACTTGGACAAGAGGTATGAGCATTTGTTAGCAGAACGACCAAAGGTGATCCAGTTTGTTTCTATAGGTAGGGTGACGGTCGGGACGGAAGCGAGAGGAGCGCGAAGTTCCGAGATGGCAGAATCGGTTCTTCGAAGGCTTTGTCTGGAAGCACCAGCGACAGCAGGTTCAGCAGTAACTTTGCGTGGAGGAGAGGTAGAAATGTGGCCTAGGTCTGAGGTTGGAACTGGAGTAGGATAGTGAGTCTGTCTGGGTTGGAGCAACTCGTCGCCATGCTCTGGTCGGGAAGGACGAGGTGGAGACTGTTGGAAATCGATAGCCGGGAGAAGAGATGGCATCCTCTTGAGGATCCTAGGAGGAGTAGCAGGGAACTTTGAAGGCGGTCGGGCATTTTCGTCTGTGACTTCGGCAATACTGGAGATACTGTTAGTTCGTTTGAAGGAACCACGACCGGCGAGACGTTTAGCGGGTCTATCAGAGGGAGATTCGGGGTCCAAGGACGACGACGACGACGACGACGTTCTCTTCAGGGAAGGTCTTCTGGTGGAGATGAAAGGAGGCGGCGAGGAGGCCGGGACGAGGTCGGTGTGTCGTGGGAATCGAGTGCCGTTCTCGAGTATGCGAGGTGACGAGGTCAATGGGGGGGTAGCCATTGTGATAACTATTATAAGTATCCTCCCGATGGAGGGATCACGAGGACTGAAAGAAGAGAAGGAGATGAAGTCTGGGAATTGTTAGAAGGCCATCGTCACTGGATAACAAGAGGCAACAACCATTGTTTGGGTTGTTGTTTTGAGTTGTTGTGATTGTCGGATTTTCGAGAGATCACGACTCTGCACGCACCCACACAGATGATGATACTCACATTAGGAGGAGGGGAGAACAACAAGAAAGAAACCAGACTTCACAGAAGCCTCGACTCTCGTATGACCGTTCAATGCGAATACAAGCGATATTAAAGATACTAAGGATAACAATAAGAATGACGAGATGGATAAGAAGAGACCGGTATGAGGGATTGCCGTGGTGGTGAAGTTGTGAGAGAGTAGTGATAGTGGTAGCAAAATGTATGTGAAAGAGAAGAGTGGTGTGTGTGTGTGTGTAGTGGGCGTGAAGGTGGTTTTGTTGGTTCACACTCACCTTTCTTTTTCTTGTATGAGGACGTGTGTAGGCGGTGCTCTCTCATTAATCTTCCACTTTGAGCACTTAATTGCAATGAGAAGAAAGGAAGCGTACCTTTTTTCGATTGATTAAAATTGATCACGCTCCTCCTCCTGGCGAATGTACCCGACCAGCCATTTTTACCGTGCGCGATACCTTGCCCAGCCCGGTCTAATTACCTTTAGCTCTGTTTTGCAATTTGAACGGGCCTGGTCACTTTCAATTTGGTGGAGGTTGAACTCGAACGAGACGAGGACCCACGCAAAACATTCCTTGCGGCGCGCGTTGCAGAGCGTGTTGACTGATCGGACAAGGGATGGACGCGTTGTTTGTATGTGGTCACGTGGTTATACTTCTGCTTTGGGCCCTCCGCCAAGACTTCCACCCCCGCCAAGACCTGCCCTCTAAATTTCCAGGCACTCACCTCTCACAAGCTCACGGTTCGTTCGTTATGCACTCCTTTCACACTCACGCTCAATCAATTGGACTAAAGTAGAGTAGTGATGATATCAATTTGAGTCTTCAAATTCCTCATGTTTCGAGGTTCGCGAAACAATCGGATGGAGGAATGAACGAATGCAAAATGCAGATAGATGCACCTTCTCATTGCGTCTTGCTTTTTGGCGACACTTGGAACAGACTAAAATTGGCACACCTCGCATTCGGGATTTGTTCTCTTTCCTCCCCTTTGTCGGTAACACCTGCAAGCAAACAAGCTGTACATTGTATAACTGTACATGTACAGGTACACCGCGATCTTCCACCGCCCTGCCAGCCCCACTACCGATACCTCCTCCCTCCTTTTTAAAATGGATTGTGGGAAATCCAGTGGAGGGGATTCAATAATCTAGCTGGCTGATAGCGCGACAAGAAAAGCAGAGGGGGAAAACATATCTGCCTATACCTTCAACATTCACCATCAATATATTCATTTGCATGTTCCATGTCAGAAAAATTTCTCTGTACCATGTACGTGCATGTGTAGCCAGTAACCAGAACCCACTCAAACATCCCGTTCGGGCTAGCCACAGTCACCTATTATCTGCAGGATGACCTAACCGCAAGGCAAAATACGAAGAAGAGCGCTTCGATATTCCCGGGCAGCACAGCGAGCCAATTGATTCAGACCCGTCTTTTTCGAAGTTTTTCGACATGGCTTAAAGGTACCATAACTCCGCGTGTCCACCAAGCTCCAAGTTATCTCGTTTTTCCACTCAAACTATTGCAAACGAAGAAAAAGGGAGCTTGTGCTCTTGCATGCGCATACATACATGCCCCCATCTAGCGATAATGAATAATTCTAATACTTAATTTCTGAGGTACAGAACCTCGATAGAGGAGAATAACACACAAGGGTCGTCAAATGAAATTTGCCATCCTTCTCCGCCTTTTCGGCAAAATAAGTATCGTCAATATAGAGCTCCAATCGATTGGTTCTAAGCTCCCAGGCGTAAAAGCCAAATTCGTCTCCTCGAACGAAACGCCGCGGTCCCCGCCGCCGAGAAGATCACAATCTCTCCAGAAACGGGCGAATGGAGTGCGTCAGTGCTTCGATCATGTCAGATCTGACCACACCAGATCGGAACTCTCCTTCTCAGTTGTGCCAAATTAATTTGCCTAGCTCGTTTGCTCATGTTCGCTGGGTCCGCGAGACGAGATGATCATCGCGTTCGTGAAGCGCGTCTTGACTTTTGACTGGTGTTTATTATAGCGGGGCTGGCCGACTCTTGGCTGGGCGGGGAAACCCAAGGCCTATTCAATCATTCATCGTTTCTTTGAGGAGTTTGGAGAGCTGACTGACGGGTTTCTTTCGGGAGGTTTGATTTGAATTGCTCCGTCGAGGCCTTTTCTTTCTTTCTTTTTCTTTCTCAGCCGGGTCGACGGTCGAATATAATTTTCGGACCAGGCATTTGCAGCTAGCCAATGGCGATCCGGGCTAGTGCGTCATATCCTAGTTTCTGCCACAAGAAAATGAATACCTTGGGTTAAGACTTTGAGGAAGCCCAATTTCTCGAACTCTCGACGGTATCGATATCGATATCAACGGTGATAGTAAAATTCATAATTCCTAGTAGCTCAACTTTCTACCCCTCAGAAATTCAAAAAATATTCTGCTTATCGATATCTACCGCTGAAGTTCCTTCGAATTTCAATATCGAAAGCGACACAAGAACCCAGACGGCCCAGCACCAACAGCAAACATATATGTAACATCAATCACAATCAAATCGTAATTTCTATTCCACTCTCGTCTCGAAATTGAAATCCGAACAGGAACCCGAACCAGTTGGTTCCGGGGCCTTTTCCCGAAAACCCTACCGGCCTAGGCACTCAAATATTATGCCCGCCTCCAAAATTACGTTTTCCTGCCTGCTTGTTTTGTGTGTGTGTTTTGTTCACCATCACAAAAAAAAAACGCGAACAACTGAAGCGGGGTCCTAATTTTCTTTTCTCACCACGCGTTTTTGCAAGCACAATCCATGCTCATATCCGTAAGCGGTGTGCGTTGCGCCACTACTGAATCTGGGTTGCAGCCTTCAGGCCTTGGGATTCCGACCTTCCAAAAAATTTTAAAAACTTTATTTTCACCAGGCTGTTTCTTTTCTCTTGATCCGAGGTCCACTTTATTGCGAATGCGATCGAGATACAGACTTGCATTAATAGATAAGGATACATACGAGAAAATGTGACCAAAGAGTGGAGGTATATTTGACATGATCATACGAGTTCTGTTTTATTGATCTTCGTTCACACGACCTACCGACAAGCCGTCCGGCTCGTCCAAAGGCAGCTGAAATATCCGAGCGGGACGAACCAAAAACAGGTTGCATGTAATGTGTGTGGGCGGGCAATTGCAATTAATTTGAACGGACGGTATCCCCGGCAAGCTTCATAATTGAGATCTGAGACATTCAATAACATCTTTTAATAGCAACCTTGAGATTATTTTGTTCTTCACGATCTGTTACGTTACGTGAATGTTTCGGATCTGCCTTGAATAAACCCTAGTCTTGAAATATGTAAATAAAAACATCTTGACAAGTAACAAATCAACGGTGCCCTGCCTTTTCTCTCACGTTTGGTTATTCCTGACCGGAAAGCGGAAAACGGAGATCATACAGATAATGACGCCTTCGGCTTTCACCTCACGCTTTTTGACACCCCAAAGAGTAGAATTTTAGACAGCGGCACCGTCGGGACTAGGAGTATATTCTTCCAACTTAGCTTCAGCCCCCCACGGTAACGAGAAAGGAAAAGAAGAAGACATCACAGAGAGCTCCAGTATAGAAGATTCCGTTTAAGTTCTGCAGGTTTGGGTTGTATGTATGCTGGGGTCCTGGAGACGGACGGGCAGACGGATGGTTTGAAGATTGCGATAGCACTATAGCGAGCTCGTCACGCAGCCACGCGCTTTACGTTTTAAACTTTTCAATTCACCTGCCTTAGTCGATTGAAGTTACAAAATCGGTGTGCACTGTTCGCTGAAGCGGTTCTAACAAGTTTTGATATCAAACACTCCAATGCAATGCAGGTGAAGAAAAAATTCAAAGCCGGTTTGAGAGTTATCTTTGCACCTGCATTTTGTCAGATATAATGCTTCCAACATGACATGAAAAACTTCAAGCTGGCAGGAGGTCTAACCGGTCACAGCTAGACATCCCGATTGTTCCAATCCAAGGTCCTATGTTATCTTGTGTTCTCCTCCAGTCGACTAGTCTAGACTTCGAGCCCCCACCTCACTTGGCCCTCATATGTCGCACCACTAAAAACTAGAAGGAACGAAACTCGAGAAATGACCAGGCATCGCAAGGCTAGTAAATCGCAAAAGAAAGTATTTTTCCGTGCGCTGAGAATATAGACTATGCTGGTTCGGGTATCCTAATTATCAATTTCATTTCCAAAGTCGGTAATGTAAGTGAAGAAATGGGAATACAAATATACTCTCCGTTCCGCCCGCCCCGTATGTCGAAGCCGAGATACCATGGCAATGGGGGAGGCGCAAAAACAACAGGAAAAAGTAATTGCGCCTACTATTTTATATTCTTACTCTATTCTCATATTATGGAGAGTAAAAAGAAGAAGGAGCATGAGAAGCCCTGAATTTTACTATCGCAACTAAGACGGACATCGTGAGCGCTCGAGGCTTCGAGTCGAAGTCTCCTCGAAAACGCTAGTAAAGTGCTTATCCATCAATTGACAATATCAGCCCAGCTCAGCCCTGTCATTCTTGGCCGCATGCATGTAGGCCTGCATACTCTAGCTTTGCCTTGCAAAGTTTTTTCAACCGCAAGAGCGAGTGAGCGAAAGAAACGATGTGGTGAAAGTATCCGTGTGTTTCGTGTTTACGCCCGCCGCTCAAATTTTCAAAAGCGCGTAGACACACAAACAATGCAGGACAGTCACGTCGAAAGCAAAAAAAAAACTTGAATGCAAGCTTGGTCACGCGCGTTCCCGGGCCTCGGACTTTCACCATTAGCTGGAGAAGTCCGGAATCCGAAGAGTACTTCGTCGGTCGGGCGTCGGTGTAGACGGGTCTGCAGGAGCCAAATTGGGGAGGTATAAGCGCGAGAGGGTGTGTGGGTCCAAGACTTGATTTTGAGTTTCTGAACAAAACTATTTTAGCTCCTCGGTGTTAATATTCCGTTGGATTCTATGTTACGTTACGTTACGTATATCAAATATGGATTCTAGATGTGCTCTGGCCGAAAGCAATGGCGTGACGGTCAAAAGCGTGCAACGAGAGCCAACACATGCGCATCCACGAACAAAGTCTTTCTCAATATGGTGGGGCCTGGAAGGCTTCGAGGATACATGAGCTCCCGGTTCAACTAGTTTACTAGTTTGGAATGGTATCTTAAACTCATGCTCGAACTATGCTTCATGTTTTGTATAGATCAATTGTATCTTTAGATGAAGAGTTATAATACTCATTCAATTAATTCAGACGATCATGATTTGACTACAAAGCTTGCACATCATATCTCATTCGGAACGTGACATATCAATCAATAGATAGAGGAATTGCATTGAATACTCAGCTCTTTCTAGATCTGCCAATACATGTTCAAATCTTCTCCACCATCTAAAAGTTTTATAAGTTTATCTATCCGTACATTCTTTGAGACAAAAATTTATAAAGAAAAACAGATTCGAAACGAAACGTCTCTCACAAGCTCGCCAGCAGTGATAATCACGGATAAGGCGAGAACAATTTCTTGGTCCCCCCTTATCGTAAGACTTTAATCAATGTTTTTAGATCGTTATATCTAACTTAGGCCGGATAGTATCATATCATATAATTATATAATTACTATCCCTAAACCTGAACATTGGCGGCGTATTGACCACCAACGTTACCAGCAACCATATACTCACACACGAGATAGGCTCCATCGCTGCACTGACGGTTGTAACAGCCGACTTGCGTGGTCGCCTTCCAGACAATCTGAGTAAAATGGGCGCAACCCAACTACACAAAAGTCGTTAGAAATGAAACAAAGTTAGAAAGATCATTAGCTTTGTGCAACTTACAAAGGTACCAGAGTTGTTTGGATCATAGTCTGATTGTTCCGCAGCCCAAGCGGCGATAGCTGCGCTGATCTGATCGTAACCCTTGGCGAGGTTCTCACCGTATGGATTGTTAGAGTGCACCATATTGCAGCCGGAAGAAACGGTCTCGGCGACATTGGCGAGTGTATCGTTCCAAGTTAATGGACTGGCGCCGTGTTGGCGACGGATACTATTGTGAGAGTCGAGACATTGAGTTTTTGTGTCGCCAGTTGCAGAGGGAGAGGCTGCGCTAGAGCTGCTACTGCTGCTTGGGGACGCAGCTGCTGTTGCTGGTGGAGCTGGTGCACCAGCTCTGAAAATCTGTGTATCTGCTGTTGGGGATGGAGAAGGGGACGGAGACGCAGATGCCGATGCCGAGCTCGTTGCAGGTGGAGTAGAAGCTTCCTCTATCGCCATTTCTCCAGCTACACTTGGGCTCGGGCTCGGGCTCGGGCTTGGGCTAGCGCTTGGACCAGAAGTAGAAGCTGCGGAGCTAGGCAATGGGCTATCACTCTCCGCAGTTGAAGTGGAAACAGGGGTCTGGCTTTCGCTTGTGAGTGCTGCTGAAGTGCTAGTGGTAGGTGCCGGAGTAGATGCAATCGCAGATATAGAAGGAGGGGGAACATCCATTTCTACGTCGTCACCGTAGCCGCCATTATCTTCCGGTACAGAGGACGAAACAGGAGCAGGCGTCTCAGTCGTCGTGACTTTAGGCGCAATGGTCACAGTTGAAGTTGCTGTGACGGTTACTGTTTTGACTTCAGACGACGTCAGAGACTTCGTAATCCAAACTGTGTTATTAATATTATTCGTCTTTGTGCTAGTCTTGGTCCTGACTATAGTTCTCCAGTTTGTCATGGTCTTCGGGGTACATGTCGGACCATGATTGGTCGTCCTAACCTTTGGGTCAATATATGGCCTCTTTGTAGTTGAACTAGTATGATTAGTGGAACTGGTGGAAGAAGAGGACGAAAATGGTTTCGAAGAAGTGGATGAGACCATCGAGGAAGTGGAAGAAGTGGAGGAAGTGGAGGGAGTAGACGAAGTAGACGAGATCGAAGAGGTGGAAGAGGTCGACGATATCGTGTCGCCGCCGTAGCCGTAGCCACCGTCATCCTGAGGATAGGGCTGAGGAACAGCTAGGACACTAGCAGCTAAGAGCAGCACCGATAGCAAGGATGAACGCATTTGGAATATATATCACAAAATGATTCCAGTGAGGTTTGTGTTTCAAAGAAAGCACAATTGACTTGTCGTTAGATACAAGGCTTGAATATTCCGTAAGGACTGTTAATAACTCTTACTGCGTGTTAGAAAACTATGTATCAGTAAAATATTCACGAAATTGGTTTCGGACACCATCCATTCAATCAATTGGCCCATTGAGATTAAAAGATCAAGTGAGGGTGTGTACGTTAAATTTGTGTTGAAAATGTTGGAAAATACTCACAAGCTCCAAAGTGATACAGATTTGATGCTCAGTAGAAAACTTTGTATGAAAGAGTGTCAATAATTCTATTGGGTTTTAATGAGAGAAAGAAAGAAAATTTCAATGACTCGTCAGGTCGTTACGTCTTTACCGACAGGATGGAAAATGAGAGTATAGTAGTTGGCAATGTCGCTCAAGCTTGGTATTGAAAGCAAGCGAACGTGGGTCGTTGAAGAAGGAGAAACGAAACGGCGATGGGTGGCACCTCAAATATATGCATATATGAGAGGTTCACAGCTGTACAGCTGCGATGGCTATTTAGCTACGAAGCATGGAAATCGATGATATAAACAAATGAACGCCCGATCCGCTACCTACTTTGGTAACACTCATATTAGAGGAAATATTGTGCTATCCTCTATTTGCTTGCTCCAGTCGAGGCGCCTCACCTAATAATGTAAGTCTTCGGAATCAACCACTCGCCCTGGATGCATAGCCGTATAAAAGCTTATACATTCTTCTTTCATGACGGTTGTGACATCGACTAGCGGGAACGTAATACTACCAGTCAAATATAGGCACATCCCTAGCGTCGAGCCATAGGGTTTAAAGTTGATGCCAAGGAAACTTTGCATGATCGTGCATGACATATAACGGCACTAGAGTCGCCTTTCTATTATTCCGCACTAAAAATTCGACTAGTTTCGTCGAATTGCATTTTCAATTAGGGACGAGTTCATCAGGTTCGAAGGTACAATTGAGCTACAAGATTATCCGCAAGTCAATATTCAAGTAGGCAAACAATCTTTAAAGCTCGATGTTACGTACAGAAAGCCTCAATTTTCCTAAAATCGTGCATCACTACGGTCAATGGATGAATGATCATTGCGGTGTTCCTGTTGGTATAGAGAATCGATTTTTAACTCCACACCACGCACTGCAAGGAACCCAAGAACAAATCCAACTGCGCTCCCACACATGCACATGTTCTCAACCAGCCTGCTAGCCAAGATGCAGGACAAGGCAAACTGAAGACCTCGCGGCCTCGGGATGTCATAATGACCTTAGTGCGTTGTCAGGGTTAAGCGAAAGAGCTAGCGTTGTTTCTGCACGCTTTCGCCTGCGAATACTCTAGTGTCAACTGGTTAGGCGAAATGCCCCAACACGGTGCGAATATGATGGAGTTGCAGAATACAACATCGCTTGAAGTGGGAATGATATACTCTTGCGGTATAAGGTAACCTTATATGATTCTGAAGGCCTGGACAGAAAGCTGAAAGTCAGATATTCAATGGATTCTCTACACCACAATGCCGATGTTGCAAGACTTTTAGGCCGAAAGTCGAAATTTGCTTAAGTCTTGTGAAGTGAGCTATTCTGGAAAGTTCAAATTTATAATATATCGGGTTAGATATTATAACGCTAAAGCATTATAAGAGCAAAGAAGTGCATCCCGCTTGAAATACTGAATTAGGATTGGATTGAGATCTTTTTACTATTTTCAATAAATAAGACTTTCCTATATAACGGCATATCTGGTTGATATGTGCATAATATCCGAAAGGCTCAGCGGATGACATTCTAGATCTAGATCCCCCCCCCCCAACTTTCAAGGCCGTTGTAGCATTGCATTTCGTTTAGCTGCCGTGAAACGTTTTTTTCATATTGAGACCACTAAATTGGAATGTGCTAGTCTTCGGCCACACGTGTGCACTGCTTTCGATTTCCGAATTTGGCTTGTGTTGTGTGCTACACCATTAGCAATATTTTATACAAAGACGAACGATCAACTAAGAATCCTCAAAAATATTCCGAGAGTCTTATTCCTTTTTTTTTTTTTTTCTTTTCTTTCCCCCTTGTTTCTTTTTATATTCGGACTCATGCGCCCCCATATATCCATGTGATCTACCTATTCGCAACCGGAGCTTGGTACGTTACGTTTTGTGGATATTTAGCAGTCCCAAGCACCCCATCGAAATACTCATCGGGTGAAATTGCTATTATCGGCGATATCTTCCCATCAACCCCAACCCCTCCGACCGTCTCGTTCGTCCTGCTGCAAATATCTGGAGTAAGATCCTTAGTTGTAACAGTCTCAGCTGAGAAATTCCCAATTGATGATAGGTACTGCCCGTGCTGATCTGGTTCGAACCCTCGGGAATATTGCCAGGGATCATCAAGAACGGTACAGTTTAAAATCTCTGTGCAGGAACTCTGATATAGCCCACCAGGCGTAGTTGTCCGCGTTACCGGAGACTAACCAAGGATCCCAGTTTTTTGCTCCATTTGCGAGCTCTTTTGCCCAGCGCGGACCTACTGCCTTCCTATTCTCTCCGTCAATTGGCCTAGGAAAGTTGATATCTCGAATTTGGAGGATTTTATTCGTAGGGTTCAAGACCAAATTATCAGGGTGTGCAGTCGCGATGTCAACGAGATGGAAAAGTTCATGCAGGATTATATAAGCTACGAGTAGGAGCAGCGTGGAAGTCAGCGAATAATTTATCATCTAATACTAGTAATTTGCCTGCTATAACTCCTAGCTAGGAATCCCCGAATTTCAAGGCAGGAAACGAATCTTACCGCCAGAACCTGTCAATTTATTGAGATTATAAATTTTATTTCTGAACTCGATGAGATCATCAAAGTGTTCTACATTGCTCCATTTATCGCAAAGTTTATATAACTATTGTCTTTCTTATCGGGGTTGTAATCCGGTACATACGCGGGTGATCCGTTGCGCCACTGACATCGATTCCAAGGGTCTGCGCAGGTTACAAAGACGGTTCCGGCGGGGTCGTTGGCATTGAACAATCGACTCATATGACCCAGGTTTGCTATAATTAACCCACCTGTGTTAACAAGTTTCAACGAAATATTCGAATGAATACATCGGATGCCCAATGCAATTCATCAAAATCTAAAATACCGGTAGCCGAAATGAAACACTGCTCTTGGAATCTTAATTACAGTTGCCCAAATATATTTACACAATGACACAAGCAACGATACTCACATTGTATAACTTGGCGGTATTTCTGGGTTCTCGCTGCACCTCCTAGAAACTCAACAGCTACGGGCCTCCTCCAATCGACTTTGAAATCCCTCCAATCTTTGACATAACCCAAAACCCTCACTGCATATCTGAATCCTTCAAGAATTAACTTTTTCATAGACGCACGACAGCTCTCGAATCCAATGAGAATCTTCTCATTATCAATCACCTTGAGCTCCTCCGGTGTTGGCGGAGCATCGAGTGTTTTATTTCGTTATTCAGTTTTGATCCTTTCCCAAAAAGTATCTGCGATTCCCATGTCAAAGGCAATCGTGGGGTTGGTTTTGATAGTACGGTTGTCTTTAGACGGGTCGAAGGGAACCCAATAATCTAGACCGTTAACAACTACTTCATCGGGGTCGTAGACATCCTCTTTTGGTATTGAAGGGACAGCTGTATTTTCCGGAACTGGGGTACCATGTACTATCGAGAGCGAGAGCGCATAGCAAGTGAGAAAGATTTTCCTGGTGAAGAGTTTCATTTTCTATTACAAGCAAATACTGATTGATATACGAAAAGCTAAAGACACCTTCAGCGAGAAGGATAGACTAGAAAAGAAGGTGTGATTATCAATTGCGTAGTGAATTGGTAATTTAACTGGGATATTCGAAGTATCTGAGTATATATTGAAAACAATCTGTATCCAACGGACCATGTGTGGGTACGCAATATGTTAAACGGTTCAACTGTTCTAATAGGATCGGCACCGACGTATGTCGCTTCGAGATCTCACACTGCAAAATTCTGAGAGTTGGTCGAGTTTGAAAGGGGTTTGACCGTGAGATTAATGCTAAAATATTTGTTGGTATTTCTATTATTTTCCTTCTCTCTGTTGCATATTTGCTTATCGGGTAACCAACTATTTTGTGGCGGTTCGCATGTTAGATTCCCTGAGACGACTCAGCGGTAAATATGAGGCTTAGTAGGTACTTGGGTAAGTAGATTCAGCTTATCCCTGATACGAACAAGTTTAGCGACAACTAAAATGTAAGATCTAAATATCAAGGACGCAAAAGATACATTGATTAACATTAGCCTCTTTTCTGGGGTTGATATAGATGTCTCTTCACGTTTATTAAGCCCCAATTCGATGTTGAAGAAACAAAAGAACCCGATTATTTCCACGCTCAACCCGTAATATGAGTACTAGGTTTAATACCACAGTCCACTCATTCGGATCTTCATTAGGTTTTAAATACTTAGGAGGGCATTTAATATACTGATGAAGCCATGGGGACATACCATACTGTTAGACCATGAGGCCTATTCTGAGAGGGATAAGGAAAAAGGTGATCGCTGAAATGAATTGAATGCATAAAAAAAACAACCACTTTGAGCAGGTTTTTTTTTTTTTTTTTTTTTTTTTTTTAAAAGAATTGACCATAGAGCGTAAAAACCTAGGACTAAATATGAATGAGTTCCCAGCTGACGCCATTGTGCATAATATTCTGAGATTTCTGCTAACATGGATACTCACTGGTTGGAAGTATCATCATGTATGCGCACGCGGGACACTCAGTGCGGTGGGACTTCAACAACGCTTTCTCACTACAATTTAATCCAGATGGAGGCATCATACTAGTCAAAAAGCTAACAGGAGCGTCATGTTCGGGGCAATGCCGAGCATCCAGGTTTCTATCTGGGCTCCTTTGCTCAAAAATATTTTGATAATGTGGGGATGTCCCTTAGAGACCGCAGCTATAAGTCCTTCTTGGAGATGTGCATCAGGTCTGATAGTCTCCACCGCCAGCTTCCAAGGTCTATCTCGCTTCGAGAATAGGGTGGCAATGAAATCTTCGTCCCCCCGAATGCCCGCCGCAAACCAAGATATTTGTACTATCTATGCTCAAGTCTATCTTCATCTTTAATATAAACTGAATGATAGAAGACTTTCTGTAGGTCACTGCGCTACGAAGTATCTTAAACTTGCTAACATTTCTTGGGTCTAGTTCAAGATAAATCGGATAGACAGCCTCGAAAACCGTTAGTCGGTGGCACTTTGTGGCCATAATCAGCGCGCTTTCGAAGTGCGAAGGATTTCTGATCATTTTAGACAGCATCAACGTTATTTCGAGATGACCTCACTGGCATGCTTCCCTTAACAGCGTCACATCTAATGTTGCACCTTTCTGGAGTAGGAGCCAAGTGATTGCGTAATGTCCTTTGTTGCAAGCGAGTCTCAAAATGAATTTTCCGTCATTTTTCGTGTTCACATTCGCATCTGCGGATAGCAAGTCGATACAAAGTCTCAAATTGCCCTCTTCAACTGCTTCCCAGATGTTCTGATCGAGGAAAACTGATGAAGCCAAAGATTCTCCTGAAATACTGTCTTCGTAGAACTGCCACTCATGATAAGGCTTCGAACTGTCATGAATGATATCACTTCTAGATGTCTTCCAAGATGCTGCATCATGACACATCGGGGTTCTCATAAAACGCATTCAATTTTCGTGGACGGAGCCAGCTAGGATATCAATATATTTTATCGAAGAAATGTTCGGTTCCTTACAACAACACCACCATACAAGGGTGGCCAGGAAGACCTGGGCTCGGCTATCTTTGAGCCAAATCAGCCGTCGCTGAGAATCGAGAATTTTGAATAAGAGGTTATTTCCCGAATATAGTCTAATTTGAATCTAACTTTGTGGAACCTATACACGTACGCGGCTTTCTTGGGAATATTTATGCAACTCTTTATCCTGACGTTGCAAGCGCGGGAATTTATGCTCTAGAACATCCGAGAGCTTCCATTCGAGAAGGACAAATTCTTAGCGCGCTTGACACCTTCGAAACTCGGTTCGCCGCAGCACTTCGGGAAACTGAGCAGGTTTTATGAGACAGCTGACTCAGTATTCAGGGTGACAGTTCACTTCATAATAATAGTGCGCCACGTGTGCAACATCGCTGAATTTCCATTAATATATTTCCGGAGGGTTAATAACTTTAGTATGGAGAAAGCAGAAAGTCATTCGTTTAATTAAATGAATCTATTGTTCGATAATTTGGACGCAGAATCTGGGGATATCAGTTCCGGGGCTGGAACACGAGAAGTCTCTCGGCTCCGCAGACATCGCCAGACCCAAAATTTAAGCGACTTTCAATAGCGAGCCTGGTAACCACACGGTTTTAAAACTGGTTTATGTATTTATTACGAGCTGGAAATTCCGAGTGAGGATTGAAATATTTGCGCCGACAGTTGAAAAATAAATGTTACAATAGCGCTCAGAATCCGGCGAAGCATGAATTATGTTGAGAATCATAATATTAGCGCCGGCGTAAATTTGAAGTTCATGACACTCATGAGCGAGCTCAAGGGGAACTCTCAGTACGCCAAGAAGGCTCAGAGACTTGCGTCCTACTTCTCTTCGCATCAAGCGACCCTATTTTACAATAAATCGATCCTGAAGTTTATGCTTCGTAAACTCCCACTACGAGCTCACAAAGTTTCACGCGCCTTCCTCAAGCGGCGGACTAAACCATGGCATTTCGCGTCCCCGCAATTATTGCCAGGGATAGAATTTTAGAGAAACCAATTGTATATAAAGCTATGAATCTGCCTTTCCATCGATCGAAATCCACATCAGTCTCTCCATTACAAGATTCAAAGACCAAAAAACACCTCCACCTCTTCATTCAATTCATCTACACCAATTATTTTTCGAGTTTTTCGAACACTTCAAAATATCTCCACCAAAATGAAAGCTACTCTCTTCCTCGTCGCCTTTACAGCTATTGCTGCCGCAGCTCCCTCAAACGTAGTTGGAAAGCGTTGCGGCGGAGGATCTGGTGTCGCCTGTGCTAGCGGCGAGACTTGTGTTGGCGAATTCCAATTCAAGGACGACCCGAAGGGACTCTGCATCAAGAAACCAGCTACTTGCGGCGCCACCATGGCTGACCCAAACACCACTTGCCCCAAGGATAAAAAATACAAGTGTATCCCCAGGGCAAACCTTGCTGTAGAATGTCCACAAGACGTTGCATACTGCGGCTATTGCGTCGAGCAGGATATTGCCGCTAAATTGGGAATCCGCAGCGAAGGAGTCAACCGTTGTGGTGGTTCCTCTGGAAAGAAGTGCTTCAACAACCCAAGCAGCCCCGAGTTGTGCGCTGGAGAGAAGGAACTCAAGGACGGAATGGGCGTCTGCCTTAGCTGGGGAATGACAAGAGAGTGCAAGAATGGCTGCATCACTGGGGATGTCTGCGTCAAGAATACCTGCCCGTCCAGCTTGTCTGCCGCAGAATGCAGCGGTTCTGTCTGCCTTGATAAAACATATGTTGCCCAATTTGGTCTGAAGGGACGCAATTAAGCATCTAGAATCCGCTTTATGTTGAAGATAAAGGTCTGCCTTGAAGAGCATGAATCTTACTTAAGTCTATGCCTACTTTGAAATTGTGGCATAGTTTTGTACATAAATATCATTGGATCGTGCTTGTATAAACCGACTCACGATGTATATATTTTCTAGAGTTTTTCAGAATGATAAAGTGTTGAAGTCGTAATTCGATCGCCAAGAATCTGATATGCATGCTCATCGTGTCTCAGCCACAACACGAATGTTGCAAAATTAGCGGTTTAGCGGGGAAGGCGGACCGTGGTTAATTCAAGAAGGCACCATTAACTTTCGCCGAACTTTTAGTCGAATATCTGGACCTTTATAGTAGATAAGATTTAATATGGAATATTGTTTTCCCTTCCGAAAATTTTAGATATCCTAGCAACGAAAATTATAATAGACATCGGATGTTGTTGTCGGTAATTCCAGCCTCTTCCCGGACTATTTAGGCAAAAGCTCCAACTCGCAAATACTTCGGGTTCTTCTCCATCCGTGCGAGACGAGGAAGCAGAACTGTATAAGTAGTTTCATCATACCTGCAAGGTTTTCAATTATGCAATAATTCTAGAACCGAAGCTCTGCACCAAGCGGATCAATTGCGATATGCATATCTCCAGTCTCGGCTTAAATTGAGCTATAAAAACCCTGGGATGTCGACCACCCTTCCGTCGTATAAACATCTTAGCCCCTTTTGGTAGTAAACCGTATAATGCGACGACGGATACTTATGAATAATTGATGTTAACATCGAAATAAATGAAGCAGGTATAAAAGGATGGGTTCCAACCTTTGAGGCCTCGATTTGATAGACCTTAATATTAATTAATCAGTGGCAAATAAAACCCAAGCTTAGTGCCCAATTCAAAATGTGGTTACAGTTTGGGACAATTCTGTTCATTGTGACAACAGCCAATGCTCAGGCACAGCTCTGGTATCAGTGTAGGCACTCACTCCTCCTGCTTTCCCATGATGATCATACTAACTTTGCCTAAGGTGGTGGTATAGGATGGTCTGGTCCAACGACTTGTGTTTCTGGAACATATTGCCATGCGTGGAACCCTTGTAAGCGATATCTAGCCCCTTCAGCATGAATACCAACCACTAATACTTCTCAGACTACTCGCAGTGCCTGCAAGGGTCCGCGACGAGCTCAAAAACAACTACAACTAAGTCAACTCGCTCCACTACTACGAGTCTACGCAAAACCACTAAGACGAGTTCAACTACGAGAACCACTAAGACAAGTTCGACTACCAAGTCGTCTACCAAGAAAAGTTCAACTACCAAATCGTCCACAACGACGACCAGTTCGTCTAAGACATCGACACGAACGTCCACCTCTACTAGTCGCATGATCACGACGACGACGTCTCAAACTACCACGACCAGCCCGAGCACAACAACTACATCTAGCCAAAGCTCTACATCATCTGTGATTTGTGGTACTGCTACCTTTACCCCAATTTCTGCCCAATCTGCTTTCGACGCTCTCCAGCCAGGCTGGAATATCGGAAACACCCTCGATGCTATCCCTAACGAAGGTTCTTGGAACAATCCGCCAATTACTAGCACGGTAATTGATGCCATCGTTGCGAGTGGCTACAAATCTATCCGTATCCCAGTCACATGGGCAGATCATTTCAACACCACAAGTCCAACATGGCTGGTTGACCAAACCTGGATGGACCGTGTCGAAGCTGTGGTTGACATGGTACTCGCAACGGGAGTCTATGCTGTTTTAAACGTTCATCACGACTCGTGGGAATGGTTTGATATCACCAAATTCAACAATACCGAAGTCGAAGAGCGTTTTGGCGCATTATGGTCCCAGATCGGTGATCGATTCAAGTGCAAAAATGAAAGACTCTTGTTCGAACCGATAAACGAACCCCCAGGATCCACCGCCGAGCATGGAGCAGAGCTGAATAAACTGAATGACATTTTCTTGACCAGCATCAACACTGCGGGTGGTTTCAATCCGAAAAGAGTGGTCACGTTAAGTGGGTTGGGGATGAATAGCTATAATACCATCAGTTATTTCCAGCGAGGGGATCTCTATCCCGACCAGCCATGGGGCCTCCAGTTCCATTATTACTCCCCTTACGATTTTATATTCCGCGCTTGGGGTAAGAGCACTTGGGGCAGTGATGCAGATAAAACTTCGTTGGAGTTGGACTTTTCTACATTTCGGGGAAACTTCACTGATATCCCTGTTGTAATTGGCGAGTGGGGCTCAAGTGCTGCGTCCCTGGAACCCGCCGCGGCATGGACGTACACGGACTATTTCTTTCAAATGGCCCTAAAGTATCAGTTCTCCACAATTGTCTGGGATAATGGAGCGGACCTGTTCAACCGAACGAGTCTTCAATGGTATAACCCGGCAGGACAAAGTATCACGATCAGCGGGTCGAAGGGAATTCTTAGTACGCTACCATTAGCTACCACTGACGGATCAGTGCCCCAACTATCTTCGGCTTTTATATTCCACGAGGTGGGAACCCCGGTCACCAGCCAAACAGCTTCATATGAGCTCCAGGGAACTCTCGTATCGATTACAAATAAGGCCGGAACCACTCTCACCAGCTCCCAGTACACCTTCTCCCCAGCTGGAGTTCTCACTCTACCGGATACATATCTTTCGACTTTGTACACCGAAAGTAGTCCGCCAGGGGTCGTGGAAGAACTGACCCTAGCTTTCTCTCAAGGTGGATTTCTAGCGCTCACAATTGTTCAGTGGACTGTGCCGACAATCTCGCAGACTACACTCGCGGATCCAACCTTCGACTACAGAATCCCCATCGACTGGAACGGATTCAATAGAGTCGCGGCGGTGAGAGCTGTTTGGGATACCGGTGACTATGTGAGCGATTCTTGGACCGTCTACCTCCCGCCTCTACAGCAAGCTCGCTGGACGTTTGGTAATTGGGGTTATGAAGACACCGATATTGTGATATGGCAAAGTGGCGCAGATTTCCTTAGAAACAACATGCCCGCTGGAGCAACCAGCGTTTTGTTGACCTGGGAGTTCTATCCACGGGACGGCTACACGGCTGGCTGTAACGCTGTGAACATGACGATTACATTCTAAGAAATTCTTCTCGGCTTCCATTGGCTATACAGTCGCCATTTCGAGGGAAAATAATTATTCGCGCAGGGTTTGTAGCTTTGTGTATATACATTTAAAATATATTGGCAAATGTATTTATCAATTTATTTGAGTCCCTTGGACCCTGGTTTCGAGGCTACCGACTATATTAGAACTCGTTTTAATTTCCACAAAAACGTTCTCATTCTAAGAAAAGGATCTTTAGAGGCTGCTGTTGTTGCGAGATCGTATCAATCCAAAGCTTGCCTGTACTGCTGCGAGGCCCACACATCCTGCTTGATAAGTGAGTAATTTTGGACGATAATTCACGCGTCGCAGCTGCAATCTTACCCCGCGGCGCAGCCAAGGGGGACAGATTGGACTTTCCTCTAACCATTATCCAGACCTGATAACTTACCTTCAAAAGACAGGACTCTCAAAAAACAAGCTATCCCATCAAACTACCTACCTTTCGAAAATTCTTATCGTCCATCAAAAAGTACCTTAAGTGCCTCAGCGCGACCGAACTTTGTTGCGAAACTTGCCCCACGACGCCATGACTGACGCGTGGGTGGACATTTACGAAGTGATCCGCACCGCGCCGGACCAACACGTTCGCACGCTTCTTCGTCTCCTTTGCGACGAC
The DNA here is from genome assembly GCA_036971345.1 of Dactylellina drechsleri. Taxonomy (NCBI): domain Eukaryota; kingdom Fungi; phylum Ascomycota; class Orbiliomycetes; order Orbiliales; family Orbiliaceae; genus Dactylellina; species Dactylellina drechsleri. The sequence continues at coordinate 623,071 of JAJTUB010000008.1, forward strand.
AACTATGGCACCAAAATCAGGACGCAGGAACTCCACAATACGGTTCTATCGCTCCAATCCAATAGCTCCGGCGACTCCAGAAAGCGAACGAGAGAAGCAGAGGTGCTATTTTGCCTGAAATGCGATGATTGTTATATCGAGGAAGAAAATCACGAAAAGGCGTGTGCCTACCATCCTGGAGAATTTGTGGAGGATGAGGACTTCTTCGCAGAGGACCACCCGCAGAACTGGAATCATATGGATGAGGATGAGATGTTCAAGCAATGCCCTGAGGGGTTTATCATGACTTGCTGTGAGAAAAGGGGCAATGAACCGGGCTGTGATATTGGGAGACACGCGAGCAGCAAGTCTCAAAGGGCAAGGGCGGATACGAATGGAGAGGACTTTGACGACGAAGAAGAATATGATGAAGACGAGGAAGAGGAAGAGGAATACGATGAAGAAGACGACGAAGAGGAGGAGGAAGAAGGCGATGAATCAAGCACAAGACCTACAACGTAGACGCAAACAGACACCGTTTACGAAAGAAGAAGGCTGAAAAACTTCACATGCAACCTATGTAATAGAATATCAAATTCAGAAAATCAACCATTCCCATTCCGACTCGGATGGCTCCCTTCCAACTGTGAAGGATTCTAATTGGTGTCGTATACCATACCCTTCCCTCTTCGCTTTCCCCGATACAACCAACGTTCCAGCCAGCGTTCGAATGTGGTGCTGTGCCGCGCTTCAACATCCATGCAACACATTTTTTCCCCCACAGCCACCAGCCAACGACTTCTGCCTACCAAAATCGCCTTGGTGTTATGCAAAACCAGTCAGATTAGACGCCAGTGACAGCTAACAGCCAATAGTACCACTCACCCATCGTATTTCTCTTACAAAAGACCATAGAGGATTTTCAGGACGCGAGAAGCCATCGCGTCTTTTCACCTGCTCGAAGGTTCGATTCTGCAATTCTTGTCCTCGTTGTTCGGCAGGTCGTGTAACCTTGCCTTGTACGTTCTTCCCCCCTTCTGCAGGTTGTGCAAAGCCGCGAGGCTATTCACCTTTTTTTTCTTCACGCAAGCATGGAGCTGCATGAATTCCTTTGTTCTGTATGTCTCTGTGACAGCGGGTGCTTGCTGAACTGTCAGGATCTTTTTTTTGTATATAAACCTCAACGGTCTAACCTCCAAGAAAAGTTGGTTTTCCAAAGACATCATAGTCCTATATAGCCAGATCCATCAGCAGCTTCAAAAAAAAAAACTATTTTATTTGTGTCTATTCTCTTATTGGCTTCTATTCTATTTCCTTAGCTTGAGGGGCTGCCGCTATATCTCTTAAGAATTTTCTATACGCCATACGGACGCATACCATCATCAGCACAAGCGGTTGTGATCATCCACCCAAGGATTCGAATAAAGACTAGTACCAGCTGAGATCGATTTAATATACCCAAAAATCAACCCACCCTTCAAGTATCAAGGCACCCCCCACAGCGGTATACCTACGAATCTCAATAGCGAAAATGGCCAGCGGTGGAGTCTCCCTCTTCAAACCCGGCGCTGTCGACGCCTACTTTGGCGGCCACGCCGGCTTCGCCTACCAACCCTCCCCGGAAATCTCGGTCCTGAACAGATTCAAACGCCTCGCGATCGACCAACAGTGGAGCGACGCAAAACGAAAGATCGAGAGGAAGAAGTTTCACGAGGCGGTCGACACCGAGTTTACTGCTCGTGTGGGAAAGGGTTTCGATCTGTCCGATTGGCAGAGACTCGCCAAAGTTATCGGGATAGAGCCGCTACCGAGCAGTGTCACCCAGTGTCGAAAGGTATAGTTCAAGCTTGCTTCTAAAGATAAATATTTCGAGTGAGTAGCGCTAACTATCGTGTTTATTTTATGGCTAGGCGATCAAGAAGGAGAATATCAACATCTACCACATTCTTCATGCGTACCGTCGCGCTAAAGAGCTAGATGATATCAGCAAGATCGAACCTTGTGATGATATCCGCAGGTTCAAGAGCGTGGGAGAGCTGCGAAAGTATACCCAAAAACACAAGATGTTTTATCCAAAGGAGACGGCCAAGGGGTCCGTTCTCAAGGGTTTACTCAAGCAACTTCGCTGAGTTAGACTATCCCTATTCTTTTCGAATCTTACATTTAAACAGTCTCATTTCTAGGCCGGCCTGCCCACACATTTGGAGTTTTACGGCATGCTTTCCTTTCTGATTTGTTTAATACTTTCTCGCTTGTTTTATCCAACTGTCTTTTGCGTTTCTTCTCTCTGTTCTCTCGAGATCCCTTCTTTTGCCTGTTGTATTTTGAAATTTATCGTTCCTCAAGTTGCGCCCGATCCCTGCATTCGAATCGTCTTTACCTGCATCGTGTTGAACTCTCGAAATTATACCAATAAACTTTGAATTTCGTTCTCGTACAGATTTCACATATTCACATATTATCCCGTCCACTGAATTTGTTGATAAACCAAAGATACCCTTTGAAAAAGTCTTCATTGTAGTATTCCTTGCATATATGTAGCCTGAACCGAAAGATCTAGTCAGGCATCAGATTTTGGCCAAAAAACAGCAACCCCAAATCGCAAAAATACAACACTACATCCAATGTGGATGCATTTACATGCGTGACTCCAAAATTGACGAATGAATCATTCAGAGTCACACATCCTGTCCAGATACGCCTCGTCGTGATATCTTCAAACATCGCCAAAGATGTTTTTCACTGGCGGTATAAAAGCAGGATGCAGAAACTCCATAAAAACCGTCCTTAAACCCCACGGCGCACATAGCCTACAATACCCAATCTCCGCCTTCTCATCCTCACCAAGCCTCACCGCCAAAAAGCCTAAAAAATCAAAATCCAAAATGTCACAACCAGAAAGTCCCAATCCAACTACGACAACACCACCGTCGTCAGAAATAATAATTAACCCCCTCCCGCAAATCCTCCACTCCGTCATCGCCTCAAACATGAAATACAAGGAACGCTCCCACAACACCCTCCACCAAACCCACACCCCAGAACTCACCCTCCTCCCCCGCATAACCTCCCCCACCGCACCCCCAATCCTGGATATAATCTACCTCGGCGACTCCATGCTCGAACGCCTGAAAACAACCGGCGTGGACACAAAACTCCACAACCTCCCGTCGAGCATAAACCTCGGCGTCGGCGGCGACAAGATCGAAAACGTACTGTACAGGTTAAACGAAGGATACATAGATCTTCTCAAAGACCGACCTACAAAACTCTGGCTGGTTCATATCGGGTCTAATAATCTTTCGTCGCGTAGGGGGTTGAGGGAGGGTATCGAGCTGGCGAACTATAAAGTCATGCTGCAGTGTTTGCTGTGGCTTTCGAGACGGAGTAAAATTTTGGTTACGGGGTTGTTTAGGCGGAAGGATGTGAGTGATGAAATTGTGGAAGGGTCGAACGATGGCATTAGGAGGATGGTGGAGGAGATGAATGAGAGGGAGAGACGGGTGGGTGGTGTGGAGAGGTTGGTTTGGGTGGAGGCTACGGAGAAGGTTACCTTTGATGATTTGGAGGATCAGGTGCATTTGAATCGGGAGGGGTATAGGATATGGGATGAGGATGTGTCTCCTAGAGTATTAGACCTGCTGGGTGGGTCGGATGGAGGGACGAAGTAGGTTATTACTGAGTCTCTCGATTGATTTCATTCATACGAGACCAAGGCAAGTGGAGTGATAGGTGTATATACGTAAATAATTACTTAAATAGACAAGACTAGAGCCGCTATCATGATGATAATAGTAACAATAACAAATCAGGCTATATCGCCTACGTTCCGCCCAAATTCATTCAGCGCCGCCCAAATTCCTTTTTAAGAAACCAAAGAAACTCCAGCATCAAGCTTTCAAGCCTCGTTGATGAACAAACCGGCCATACCCTGCCCGCTACCGATACACATACTGGTCAAGAGCACCTTCTTATTCGTTCTCCTACACTCCGACAACCCCGTGACCACCTGTCTGGCACCAGTAGCCCCGAGCGGGTGTCCCAACGCGATGGCTCCACCTCGTGGGTTCATAATCTCATGCGGAATCTCAACTTTATCTTTACAGTACACAGCCATCGAAGCGAATGCCTCGTTCAACTCGACGAGGTCAATGTCTTTGATGGTAAGATTGAGCTTGGCGAGAAGTTTCTGCGTACATAGTTAGTGTTACCCTCTCATACGCTAATTTGAGGTATAATAAGACTTACAGGGATAGCAAGACTTGGGCCGATACCCATGATTCGTGGGGCGAGACCGACAACAGTGCTCGCGACATATTTGGCCAAGATCGGTTGGCCAAGTCTCTGCGCGGTGGATCGCTTCATCAAGAGAACCGCGGCAGCACCATCGGTAACCTGGCTGCTGTTCCCGCCGGTCGACTTGTCACCGAACTGTGGGAACGCGGGGCGGATCTTGGCCAGCGACTCGTAGGTGGTTCCGTAGCGGGGCCCCTCATCCTTGGTCACGGTGATGGTCTTCCTCTCGCCAGTCTTGGGGTCAACAACCGAGGTTGTGATTGGGAGGATCTCATCTTGAAACCAACCAGACTTCTGGGCGACCTCCGCACGACGGAAAGACTCAGCTGCGTATCTGTCTTGCTTCTCACGGCTGATATCGAAATCTCGGCCGACGTTCTCCGAAGTCTGGCCCATGGGTTGCTTGCAATCTTCAGCTTCCTGGTTGGCGGAAACTTCAGGGGAAAGATTGAACGGTTCCCTTCGTTTGCTGTTTTCAGTCATTGACTCAGCGCCGACGGCAATGCCGATATCAATAGAGCCGTTGGCAATTTCCTGCGCTATCGATTTTACGAAGAAAAGACAAGGGTGTCAGTGAGTGAGTGAGGTTCTTTAAAAAGCCCGTGCGAGGATCACAAATCAAATAAATCGACCAATGGTGTATTTTTGTATTTATACGGGGTAATTAAGGACATACCGATGCCTTGAATGGCCATCAACCCGGACGAGCAGAATCTGTTGACGGAGTATGCGGCGGTGGTATTGGGGAACCCCGCGGCCAAAGACGCGGTTCGGATCTTGTTTGCCATATCCACGTCTGCGACATTTCCGCAGCAGATATCCTCTACCAGGGCGGGCTCGATCTTGGAGTTGGAGATGACACCTTGCAACAATTGCAGCAGGAGGTTTTCGATAGGTGTGTCCTTGAAGGAACCCTTGACACCTTTTGTTAACGGCGTGCGAATCGCGTACGTGATGACGACGTCGTCGGCATTTTTAGAGAGACTACATTTTTTTTTAGAAAATTTTCATCAGCTGTCCGCACGCCAAGATGCCAAATATTTTATATTCTAAAATTCACATGTGAAACAGAAGGTTGGACGCTACGGCGAATCTTCTGGGCCCTTCTTTCTGAGACAGAAGTACGCGGGTGGAGATTGGAAGCACTTACACTGCTGCACGTCCAGACGAGACGGCAGGGTTCAGATGGTTCAAGACGTTCTTGAGTCTTTCCGTCATGGTGAAGAGTGTTATGTTATTGGGTGAGTGGGAGATTTGAAGGCGAGAGCTGGGAGTTGCAGTTCGGATGTCTTTCGTGTGAGAGGCTGGCGGTGCACGGTGTCACGTTGCTTGTGCTATAGCTAGCTATAACAAACGTTTATATAAATATATATACGTATATGACGGTCCTGTGATATGGTACGATATGTTACAAGGGAAAGGGAAAAAATGGACGAAAGAGAAAACGGGGACGGGGCGGAGGTTATACGGAAAGTTTCAGAGCTGCGATGCGGTTCAGCCAGCGCAGGCCCGAAAGAAAGAGAAATATCCGGGGAAGCTCGAATTCCTTTTCTTACCTGCACGTTTGAGCCGAGGCAAAACTTTTGGGCGAATCAAAAGGAGTGGCAAGGGGTGGAAGCACATGCGGTGGAATGCTGCCGCATTCTTTTTGCCTGCTTCACGCTGCTAACCGCGGTAAAGTCGGATGTTTTCGAGCTTCTAGCCACAGCGAGCTTAGATAATCTACCGACTTCACCGAATTTCATCCACGGTTCTGCTTTGTTGCAATTTGCAGCCCGTCAGCATCGTTTTTGTGTTGTTTATGGTCACGCTTGCTAGATTCTCTTATTCTCAGTATTCACAGAATGAGACCATTATTCTAGTTGTATCCAAATTTAATAAGTTTCTCTCTGAGGACCCTGTCTAGCAAGTATATCGTAATCGATTACAATTCTAGCAGTGTCTTGAATTCGCATCCCCATGCATCATCTACTTAGCTTTTCCGGATCTCCATGGTAAACAAGAGTAACTCCGTGGTCTCAACCTCCACCCTCTCCTTCACCAAATGGTTACTCGTGCTCACCATTCCCCCGAACCTCGTCTCCGTCTCCTTCAGATCCCATTCGAGCCCTGTAGTCGTAATCACCGACCTCCCCGCAACCGGTATCAACCCGCACGTCTTCCCGAACACTCGCAGGGGGGTTTCGATCACATTCCTACCCTTTTCCAATAGAAACGTAACACTCTCATCCGACATTAGCGTCAGGCTTCTCCTTTTCCCTCTCAAATTCGTACGAGGCGGCGAAGGAGAAGACACTGACAAAGCTGACGGACTCGTATTAATTTCAATATTATCATTCTGACTTTGACGATCGATGTTTTGACTGGCTTGGAAGAGTTGGTCTATTGCATGGAATACTTGATCCACCCTTCCTCCCGTCGCGCTATAAGCTACCACGTCGAGTGGGTAATCATTAATCCCTCCATCATTCGTTACCCAGTCATTTACTTCGCTCTCTCCGTTCGTGTCATCATCACGGTTGGAGTTTGAGGTGGCGATATCCTCATTCGGTTCGTGCAGTCGCTCTTGTTTAGCTATCCAATTCAGCGATTTTGTAAAGTCCGTGGCATACTGGCTGCGATCCGGTACAATTGGAACGCCGATAGAGCGATAGTAGTTGCCAACTTTGGATTCGAGAGAGTCTAGGTCACCAGTGATACAATCCGGGATCTATGGCCAATGCAAAGAAGAGTAGTGAGAAAATTTTTCCACGAAATAAATGATTATTCTATAATATATTTGAAAGGAGGGAGTTAACTGTGCTATAAAAGCGAGAAGAACACAGCGGCAAAGCCAACGAATAAGGAGGTGAATGGAAAGAAGAAAAAATGTAAGAGAATCGATGAAATGAGAAGAAGGAGGAGGAGATTAGTATTTCACGTACGGGGATATCTCCATCTACTCGAAACGTGAAGAGATGGTTCGCGCCACCGTCAGCACAGACTCGAAGACTAGCTGTATCTCTCAAAGAATACACCCTTTCTCGTTAGAATAGCACATTCCTTGTAAACAACTGGTGATATCATATGATATTTGCATATGCACCCCATGCAGAAATCCACGGGGTAGAGCGAGTGGGGGTTTTCGGATAACCACCTACCGTTATTCCACAGCTTCGTAAACCTCTCGACATCAACAATTGGTTGATTAAGGATCACCAAAGCAAAGCGCGGCCGGCCGGTCTCAGCTTGGTCAGTCAGGTAATCACCTGGGGACCAGCGTGTAATCGAGTCCATTGCCAACTCCGGGGCGCTAAGGGAGATACTTTGCGATACTTGCTCCCTTTTGCTTCGCTAAGCTTCCCCCTCGGATGCTACGTATGTATGCCAGGTCCAGTCGTATGCATGCAACGCTTCCAATGATGTCGTATACGTAATGAAGGATATGGTGATATAGTGGATGGGGGATTATAAAACTTCCGTGTGTGCCCAACAAAGGGACGTCTGGGCCCTGGCCCGAGCACCAATGCTTGGGTAAAACGGACGGATTGCTGAGAAATATCACCAATCGATGCAAACTCCGGTCCGGAGTTCACGGAAGCTGGATTGCGCAGCTTGTGATTAGCTATAACCCCCGATTCTTTTGGTATTGGTATCTTGGCGCCCACGAAAATGTCAGGAGGTTATGTGTAATCGTGGCGGTTTTGTCCGACACAGCCGCTGATAACGAAGAGAGAGAGACAACACTTTCGGCACTCGAGAGAGAGTGTTGTGTTGTGAGTCGCACCTCGCAACAATCGTCGCGCCAATTGGTAAGCAGAACGGCCGCTGACAGCTTTCCGACGGCTCTTCACTTTCGTGCTGGGCGGAGTATTAATTCCGATATTGATATTTAAAAGGAATCCTTGAATCCTATCCTCAGCACTGGGTAATCAGGCAGCACCGATTGCTCATGAACGAATGCACCTTTCCCTTCTCGAATATTCCTTCGATGCTCCGATAAAAATTTTTTTGATCGTAGTGATGTTCTGATAGGTCGGAGGGCCGAACATTGCAGCAGGCTAAAATCTGTTCGTACCGACGGTTCACGCAAATGTTCAGCAGAAGCCGACATGTTCGGCAAGTCCATGCGGACTACGGCTATGATCTTTCCGAGGAAAACAAAAAAGGGGACCGAGCGCGCAATCCTCAAATCTCTTTCCCTTATTCTTCAAAGATATTGTGTGTGCGATTCCAAATTCATGGAGCTACTGGCTCCAAGCTGTGGCTTCTGCTGAATGCTATTCATTCATAGGAGCGCACCCCAACTTAAGAACGACCAGAGGTTTCTCGAAGTTGTTTCTGGTTCGGGAAAGCCGAGCCTCAGGTCTGAAAAATCAAGGAGCGAGTGGATTCCCAGATATTAGGAACCGATGATGGCACTGTGCATGGGACGCTTGCGCAACCTGCAAGATGCAGAACACGTTTTTCTCTTGTTCTTTGCCGCTTCCATTTCCACTTCCATGCTGATTACCCTGCACCCTACATCTGCAAGGGAGAGACAAAATTTTTCTCTCCTCAGGGCGGCTGTCAAGCCACGAGATAGGGGAAATTTCCTCTCTGGCGGCACAAAGCACCCATCTTCTCCACTGTCTCGCCTGTCGATCCCCGGTTTGCTTGTCTTGCTTCCCGATACTTGGTTGTAGATGTGCTTGGCCCCGAAGCGAAGACATTTTTAGAATCAGCAGCAAGTGTGGCTGGACAGAACTTGGCTCGGTAAAGTGAATGGTAGCTCCTAGCTACGACCTCATGGTCGACAGAGCTCCCCGTTGTCACCTTCGCAAGTCAATACATCAGAGATGTAGAATGGGGGTACGCAAGCTGTCATCCAACCAAAGCGAGTACGACCCAACAAAAGTTCCCAGTTTCTGACGTTGTCTACTCACACGAACAGACACCACTTCCGGTTAGGTTGGGTGACGGTGAAGTATTTTTGTTATTTTGTTTTTGGATAGAACTTTGAAGCCACTGCCACCATCCTGGTGACCATAGCATTGCGAAAAGGACAGAACTCCTATTTTCTAAAGCGCTTCTCTCCCATCAAAGCCTCCATCATCTGATGCTCCTATAGAAGCTTGTCGGCTGATGCAACGACGTACTATACTTTTATCTAAGGAACAAAAGGATCCGGTCGGACCGGGCGAAGCCCGCTGATGTTTCTGCTCGAGTAATATGACCAAGCTTGCTGAATAATGCGTCCTCTGGTTACACATATCCAATGATTGGTGGACAAACTGGCAAGGCCCGACCTGTCTGCGAGGTGTGCTGGCACGAGTGGCGCATGCCAAAGTAGCTGCCGATGATAATGCGGCCGATGCGGCAATTCCTCCGTGCCCTGGGGTGTCGTTCTTGGGGCCTCGGTGGCGGCACATTGCGCCAAAAAAAAATGGTTGGATGTCGATGGGAAGGAGTAATCAGCGCCGCTTTTTCTTCTGTGATGGGTGGAATTAAGATCGGAACACGGGCCAGCCAACAGATCTTCTCAGGTACATTTTATCGACTCTCGGTGGTGCTGGAGGTAGGACCACCCGGATTAGATTACCTATTTCGCACAGACGCGCCAGCTTGTGCGAAATTTCTGGTAGCCTTAGGATATCAAAAGATTCCTACGCTACGGAAACATTAACCTCACCCGCCTGACGCCTAATTTCTTTTTTTCTTCCCGAGTTGATATCGCTGCTCTTCGAGAAATATCTCAATCTTGTTCGATTCGAGTTGCTGTTGTAGATGCATATGGATTGGTGTGGTTGTCTTGTCTTGAAACCCCGCCGCTACGGCTCGATGGACGGGATATTCGAGAAGCCCGACTAGCTTGCATCTACGGCTGGCAGCTCTCGAATCGGCACTCATCCGGACGGCAGGAGGTCGACTACCGAGGTAACTTGAGACTAGCGCCAGTGCATTGGGTTTTCGCCGTCCATCAAAAGCTGCCAGACCCACTCAGAAAGACCTGCAGATCCATGGCCTGCGCGCGATACAATGCGTGCTCGTCCATCGTGCCCCGTACAAATATCGCTTGAGCAGGTCCAGCGCAGTAATTGGCGTCCGCTGGGTGGAAAAACTATAACAAAATATCCGCCAAGCCGCCAATGTCAAGCCAGAGCGGAGGTTGAACAAGAACGCCTTTTGAGACATCTATATGCACTCCCTGACTTTGATCTCAACGGATTCACATCCGTGCCCGCCTAGTGGCTTTCGACTTGATATCCGGATTTAACAAAAGATCGTAGCGGACGAACCGATGCGATGCTAACAGCAGCGAGCGTTCGAAGGGATTAGAGACAGGCTTGCGAGTCTCTGTTGCGCGTCGATTGGAACATTTGCGTTGTTTTCTTGCAGCTCTTGCAGGGAAAACGCAAAATGCATGGACTGCACTCGAAAGCACAGGCCTGTTTAGTGGGTCGCCACTGTGTCTTGCAAGTGATTAGCTTGAGGGACTTGTGAATGCATTTGGTATGGCCGGATGTTGATGTTGGAATGATGTTGACGAACCCCATGTTCCCCTCAAAGACGCTATCGCAGAGGGGGTGTGCGTGTAAACCAGGACTTCGGGAGACTCGGGTCAAAGACCTCAGCCAAGTACCAAGCACACTACTCGATAGGCCGTGTCTGAGCTCGCTGTCAGGAAGCTAGAGTTAGGGTGGAAGGTGTCTCTTTGACCGGGGGATTCTGATATCGGCTCGAAAATCGAATCTGCATTTGGCGATGTTGGAAAGTGACGAGGAGAAGAAAGGAAAATTCAAATTCTAGACCGGCGAGCAATTTCAAATGCCTCCCCATTCTTTGTTATGATCCACATTCTCATCTGGTGGTTAAATGCACGGTTTTTACCCATCTCTCTTTATTCGACATGAAGGTACCAATCATTTGCAAAAAGTAACCTTGTCACTGGCTCCTGATTCAGATTCGATAGTCCCCAGATAGTGGTTCGAGGATTTCTATCCACTCAGAAACCCTACCCGAAAATCGCAGCCGAGAGTCCGCTACGGCCCCACTGATATCGTATTCCTGTTTTAGAGGTATTATCCGTCATGTCTACGTTAGGAATATCTCTAAATATCAATCATTCGATGATAGTAATACTATGAACAATTGTAGAATTCAAGGTGCATCCAAGCCAAAACTTAGAATCGAAGAAGCCGTAGTATAAACTTCGATATTGTAAGATCATGAACACTACTTTTAGAATGATATGATGGACTGTAATATTAATGTGCTCAATTTCTTCGGCATTTCAAGCTGTAATAATATTAATTACTTAAGCAGAGGCCATGGGCCGTTTTCATAGCTAAACAAGTAATATAACAGGTTATTTGTCAATGTTAAGTGCCGCACATTATAGTATTTTGCAATTTTGAGCCTCTCGTAAGAGCATACGAGTCAAGTACCTATGGGTACCTCGTGAAACAGAAATCCACTCTCGTGGCTCCCTGGACCTGTGTCCGACATCGCGACGGGCGAGAGCTGTCATACACGGCCTCCCTCGATGTATCACTCCAGTTACCGAATACGATTACCAAGATCTTGGGGGATGGCTTACTCGATCTATAGACTGACCACCCAGATGAGTGAGGCCCGGGTATCTGGAGCTCTCTTGCGGCTTGTCATCTCGGCCCCATCACCCCGACCCGTTCTCAAAACATCTTCCAGAGCCAGCTAGATTAAAATTCTCCTTGAAGCGGTGACTAATTCAAGGGATCCAAATGTGGATACAAGTGCGTTGACGAGTTTAATATCCAGTACTTGAAGCGAGATTTAGCCGTGCAATAACTTCAAGATTGGGGATCTCACCCTTCGGATATTTGAAACGTGGCATAGTAGCCAGCTGGGTACAGCCCGGCCCCACCACTCCGTTGTCTATGAGAAGTAGTGTGTACCAGTGGGTTTAACGAATGCAAAAGATCCGACGTATATTTACGAGACAAAAACATGTACTTTATACTAGTAGTGGGTTTTGCGCATGCATGCATAGGAAGAGTCCAATTTGATCCAACCTTAAACAGCCACGCGTCCACGAATCATAATTAGTCGACGCAATAGAGAATTCATGATACGGGGGGTATTGAAAATTTAGATTTGAAAAATTGTGTGTGTAACATGCGGGAAAGTTTTGACACAGACAGGAGAGGGGTCTTTCGGAGTTTTGCGACCATGCAGATTTACCCTATTGAGCTCATGAGATCATCCAAGGGATGTCTACCAAGGGCTAAGGCGGCTCGGGTGGTCTTGAAGTTTCAGGCAGCAACCTTTTTTTTTGCAGTTTTTTCGAACGAGTCGGTTCAACTCCTTTGAAAATTATATTATCAACGTTAAATTTAACAGTTATGTTCAACATAATGCTTGCAGAGATTGTGTAAATTATATTATCAAGAGGTGAAAATGGCGTACGATTCATTCGGCCATAATGTTCAAATTCACATCCGAGCTCCGTTCTTACGGATGAACTAAAAAAACTCCTAAATTTGGGTCCGAGCTTAGGCAATCTATAGTTTCAATATAAAACTGAAATCTACAAGTTAATACAAAGACCATTAGAGAATCAGTATTATGTCATCTGTACCAGTTTGTCACGAGGCAACGAAACGATTGTGTCGTCGGTACTTGAATAGTATGCTCTCAAGAATCATGAAATCTGTATTATATTACCACACCCGGTCTGCGACGGATCGGAGTCACCGATATCTTGAAACCAAATAATTTCAGACGTGATCCCAGGAACCTGTTCAAGTAGCACCGGGTAATCGGCACCTTTTGCAAAATCTTGAGGTTAGGTAAGTAAAGTACGATTTTACTTGGGCGAACATTCAGTCTTCGGATTCAACGCAATAAATTTCCATACTCCTTAGCCTGAATATTTTGAATGTCTTTCTCGAAAAGCAGGGAAACAGATTTCTCCATTTGAAATCTCCAAGGAAATAAAAAATTTCAAGGAGATTTTAAGGAGATAACTGTTTCGGCTGATGGAGAGTCAAAGATACATCTCAAGAAAGAAATTTAAAGTCTCAAAGGATTTAAAGCAGAGAAAGAAATGATTGCAGTTTGGCCGTGCGTTTGCCGCGTGTAATGCGTTTCAAGGCAAGCCTGCAAAGTGACACAAAATCCGCACCTGAAAACTACATCTTCAGGTGAAAGCAGCCGAATATCAACTTTGAAAACGTACGCGTAGACAAAACGCCAGATGGTTATTCACTCATGCATCATGCGAAATGAATTTCGTCTTTGACCAACGCAAGTCCTGGTTATTATTCGATCCAAAGCATTGTCCTTGATCTAGAAAGCTCTGCGTTGTTACTGGTGAGGTCTGGCCTGCAGGCGACTGAAGTGGAAGTTTCGTCGACGGTGTGCTGTCTCTCCACCCAACGTTGGGTCCAATATCTGCACGATTTGGAACATACATACGGTTTTTTCTTTCACATGCAGCAGTACCCGCACGGATCCTCGGATTTGGGACGAGGACATTTAAACTCCTGGTGACTTTGGAGTGACTTGATTGTGGGCGGCTAACAGGAAAGTCCACCGACGCATGGTTGTGGATATCGAATTCGAATCCCGGCTGAACGCGAACGACAGGTACCCGGGTGGTATTTAACCGGCAGATTGCATTTTTGAACCACGTTTTTTGCTTACTGAAAGAAGCAGGGAGTTTTGGCCAAAAAAAAAAAAAAAAAAAAAAAAACCTGAAATTTGTAGCTTAACTGCAGACCAAATTTGCAATGCAGATAGCTGGGGGGAATTCAAACGAGAGGCTGTCAGCCACGTTTCTCATGCAGCGACCGACATGTTAACACACCTTTTCGAAGCACAAAATATGATATTAATACGGTTTATTTTTCTCCTCATTTTCGTACTAAATATCTTTTTTGGAAGCCACAAAGCACCTAAATATTTAGCTGCAGACACGGAAAACGATTACCGAATTCAAAGCAGACCCCGAGAGTGATGTCATTATTGTGTTTGCATTTTGCCGCCAGGGTGACGAGGATATCAAGAGGTCGCACGGGTCCGGTTGCACAAGATTCGATACAAGGGGATCTATTGACCATGCCCTTTCGGCTTTCGCCGTCACTTCCTAGCTCGGGAACAATATATCCGGCACGCCAGATACAGACTGGGAACCTGACAGCCAACAGAAACCCCGGCACAGCTCATCGATGTGGACCCACAATCACTGCTGGGTTCTCCACAGTTTACTGTGGCTTGGGACGCGGTGACAGGATCGTGGAAGAGATAAGATTTGATTCGCGAATTCGAGTGGGCTTTCCGCCGGGAAAATATTTCTCAAATGGGACGCCAGAAATCGTGGAGTTCAATGGGCTGTATCTTGATATCCGATTACTATACATTAACATTGTATCGCGAGCTTAAACAAAAGATACGTTACAGACGATATCCGAGGCTCTAATGATTGCCTGCGGGATGCCCAAACATCAGGTCATGTCATATCTGCAGCAACGGGACGCTGCACTATCATTGTTACAAGGATCCCAAGCTCAAATCGAAGATTGCATCGATTGTTGCTGCATCTCGGTTACTCCTCCTAAGGCTAGGTGATGCCGTGATGCCGAAAATCCAGCAAACGAAATTACAAACATCAATGTGAAATCACTTTGATTGTTAATGAGTGTGATGAATATTTTAATATTAAGCATTAACTAACAGAAAACACCTCGAGTTATTCAAGCGAAGTATCTCGTGCAATACATTACATGATGGGCAAAATATTTTATCTCAAAGAAGTGGCTGTAATGTCGGTCGCGATTTATGAGACATACATAGTACAGGATATAATACCAATCCTGTGGATGTAGCCCTCTGAACTAGATTTCGATCTGATCAGCTAGGCGCCTTCAGTTGATTGGAGGCGCCCAGGCCGAACAGGGCGACCTTGGTACTGGAAACAGGTCACTTTTTACCGGCCGTTATCATTTTCCTCGCTGAGGTAAGCCGCTATCGTTACCCCGGAGCAATACAATAGCGGGATTCAAAAACCGGTGAGAGGAGCTGGTGTAACCTCAGGATACAATGGTGAGCGCAGACAGGGTTCGCATGCCACCTCCGTGGTGGCTGCATATGCGCATCTTGATTGCTTCTGACTTGAAAGGCAGAGATATTGATGTATTTACAAATTGTATTAGAAACAACCTCACCTGGAGTGTCAGATATATGAGAGGCACACCAGACCAGAGAAACCACCTGCGGCATTGGAGCTAGCCCGTGCTCGGTGCCCCTCACGCAGCCGCCTGGGCCTCCTGCAGGTACATTAACATCACATTCTTTGCCCTGTGCACGACCCTCCGAAAAATCACCTTATCCTGTCTGGAAGGGCTGTCAAATATCACAAGACACACAGAGGCGATCCTGGGATGTGTCTAAGCTTCAAATTTCCTTTGCAGTCCCTGCCAACATGCAGCGTGAGAGAAAACTTTAACCAAAAAAGCTTAAATGCGCCCTCCACAACATACCGAATTAATTACGAATTACAATCAGCACATTCAATGGGCGCACACCTTATACTAGGCTCCGGGGCAGGACCGCCTCAACCGTGCAGCGCCAAGGGGTTCTCTCCACCTGTCGTGTGCTTGGAATCGGTGGCTGGTAAACTAACGCAAACCCACGCTAAATTAGTTCGAGCGCAGAGCGCACACAATTCCTTGAGCTTCAAAGTTTCAACCACCGACGAAATGGCTTGAATCTCATCTTAACACACGAAGCTAACACTATCCGGGGATAGATGAGGCCCGTGGTGCGCAATTTCTGCCAAAATATTCTTTCCCTATTTTGAACTAGACGGCCACGTCCTATCAGTGAGTACTTCAATTAACACTGGTTCGGTAAACGGTCGACAGGCTAAATTGCCAGGTCGTCGAATATCAATATACTCGACCTTGCAAACGAAACAATGTTGTTTCTCGATAAAATAGGCGTATTATAGCCTCTAGTCAAGTTTCGGTAAAGCCAAAACTTCATCTCTTCACTTCCATTCATCTATTCGTGACAGAATTCCTCGTTTCACACCATGAAGCTGTTGCTTGTGATTAATTATTGACTACTCAATTATCACAGTGCACCTGTATTCGGATAGAATATGCGGTCTCGCAAGCTAACTTTTAATTCGAAAATTCATTAATCCTAGTTTGGAACAGCTCAACGTCATGTACATGCTGAACAAATCACACGAGCTAGCCAAGTCAACGCAGGTCTTGCAGCTCGGTAACTCTTGCCGATGCGACAGCAACACTGTCCTTCGAAAATAGCCAGGGCAATCCTAACATGCACGTCGTATATCAGAAATATACACAAGAAGTAAATTTCTGAACAAGATGGTAGCGCGGGCTCGGCCCTCCCTTATAACACCCCATTAAACTTTTCAGGTACCGAGCGTCATCGCTTTCAATTTTAATTCCGAATATCCGGATTGTTCCGGGCTCCATTTTTAAAATTTCATCGTCTGTCTCAAGGTCAACTTTTGAAGCTAGTGCTTGTCAACATAACGTTAGGGCCTTGCAAGATCGAACTTTCGAGGGGCCGGGGAAGTTCGGGGGTTGTTAATTTCGTGATGTGGTTTTAGGGACAGCCCGGCAGTGATGGGTCGGCATTTGGAGCTAACGCTGCCACCTACGCACCTGCATCACTAGCTTCATGTACGGAAGCTTCGTGGAAGGTTCTACGGAAGCCTCCTCAGCTGGTCCTTAACATGCACACCAATATTACGACCCAAGCTTGAGGGGAGTCTAGTGAACTAGCGTGCTAGCGTCGAATCCCAGAGAGCCACCAGGCTAGCTGAGACTGGATCCAAACCTTCGAGAGAGTTCATTCACACCGACATGATGTCTTCTCAAGGATACTTGTTTAGTACCTACCTTAGAGTTTGAGCTTCGGAATTGCAAGGTTTAGGAGCTATATCACCATCGTTAAGGATTGTGAAGCTACACTATTCCTCGATTTCGCAGGTGCATTCGAGACGCCAGCTACCCTGGCCTGGTCGAAAAGAAAAAAAAAAAAAAAAACTCGTCCCTGGCTGAGCCTAACCCCTTCCATCTTTGGGCGCATGCAAACATCTACATCCATACCATTCCATCCCGATATCCGATCCTTCAAAGTGCATCTCAGCTGCCATGGACCCTTTGATTTTCCACACCGGGCGCATACAAATTCAAGCCATTATATCCCAACGTATAATCGCGACCTTGCAGGATCAGAAACAGACCAAAAAGCTTGGTTCGAAAGTGAAAAAGTATCCGATGCTAACCAACATGAACATAGAGAGGGGAGAGCGACCGCTCTCAAACTCAAACAGGGGCATGCGCCCGCCTCGTGGCAGCCATGACAGTGCGGTGTCTTGTCTCTATGCTAAATAGCGACCTTCCAACCTTTTTTTGCGAAACGAGCGAGAGAGAGTGGGAAAAGAAGGTTACGATCCTTGGTAACATATGAGTCAAGTTCGAAATACCCATGCCTGGCTGGGTCCGCAAGAGGACGCAAGCCCTCCGACCGTTGAAGGAGAGTTCAACTGGCCATTGCAACGCGAAACAATATTGTCAAACGAATCTAATGAATCGAGGAAAGAAAAAAGGGTCCTAAGACTTGCATGAAAACGAACGAAAAGGCCAATGCAGCGCTATCGCATTCGCCAGGTCAATCCGATGTAGATGCGTGACTATCGGAGGAGATGGGGGGGGAAAAAAAGAACACCAATGGATTGACTTTGTCCCTGGTCACCTGTGACATTGAGGCTTGCTTGTGCTTTGCAGGTTACTCGCAGCCAGCTAGCGGGGTTTCGATTGATGAAAGCGAAATCAACATAGATCCTCGAAATTTACTCATCATACATTAATATCCGTGACATATAATTACTTACTTACGTCCTTACTGAATTACCCGCCAAGTAGGGGGACTTATTCACTTTGATATAGGGTAGATTACCCATATTTCTTTTCTTTTTCACAAGATGCGAAACTTGAAGTTTGCGAAGGACGCTCGAGCCTCAGCTTGCTCAGATCAGACGAAAAAAAGATTCGGTGCGCATATCTGAAATTCGTAATCCGCGCTAAACTTACAAAGCAGAGTCCTGCATTATCTATCCAAAGTTAACGAGAAAAACACATCTACAGAAGAAAAAGAAATACAGAAAGGAAAATAGAGTTTAATGTGGTTTCGGGGAAGCTGGTCCTTTGTACCAGGTTTTGATGACATCTGCACTACATCTTGGGGTCAGCGCGAAAGGAATCAAAAAGTACCCCGACCGAAATGGCACTGACCCACGGCATTTTCTTTTCTTTTCTTTTTCTTTTCTTTTTTTTTTTGTAATTTTGCACCATAGCAATGTAATGGCCCCGTGGACGTCCTTTTCAGTTCCCTAGCGTATCGCCTTTTCGTGATCGCCAAGTGGCTGGTATATACATCCATCCATCCATTCATACATACTAACATCGATGTAAATTAACGAAATCTAAAGCAAAATACCAGGGCCATCCTGTTCCTCACGGTACTAGGAGGGTAAGCAGGTAGCACCATCTAATACTCGGAGTAAAAAAATCACAGATTATGTACCAGCCATAGCTACCGAGTTAAGCCATTAGGAATAAAATAAAATAAATAAGCTAAAAGAGAGAGAGGGAGGGAAAAAAGAAAAGAAAACAAAAATAATCTACATTTATTACGATTTACTTGGCTGTATTCGAAAAATGGGTTCCTATTCCGGGAGGGTGCAATCATGAAACGTGAGTTACGTCTTGTACTAGGAAGTGTAGATTCAAATTTCAATGTCAGGTGAGAAAATCAGTGCGTTCGGTGCGAAGCAAACATACCGGCAACCATGCTTGCTCCCTGCCCCGCCGCCATAATTCCTACAAGGCAGGCCAGGCTAGCCGTGGGACAGCTTCCCCCAAGCCCCGATCATGATGATCATCCTACACAGGATGAACTGGATGTTCATTAATTCGAATAGTTGGTCGCTCTTATTGTTATGGAAAATTACTTACGTACGGCGGCATATAGTTACAACCTAGCCGTATCTATTCTAAAAGGATGACATGACCGGAGAGTAGACTGGACCAGGGATGTCCCGAGTATCCGAGTTCACGAGTTCACTTTCACAATGTTGGAAAACAACAAATACCTAACGTACTAACTGCGATATTCCTTTCGGAATGTCAAAGATAAGAAGAAAAAAGGGCTCACCACAATCACCCGAGAATCACCAGTACACAAGAAGATGTATAAGTATATGTATGTATATTCCATTTGTAAACCAACAACAAAAAACAAAACAAAAAATCTGGTTTTTAATACGCCGAAGATCCATGAGGAATGTCCTTATTCTAAAAGCAAGAACACGCAGAACAAAGCAAGCAGCGATGATCAACTAAACAGATAAAACAGATGTCCTCCCAAATAGTACAAAAAAGAAAGATAGGCGTGTGCATGTATATATATGTATATATCAAGAGAGAGAAGATTTTTCTTTTCTCGTCTGTGTGTGTGTGCGAATTATTTACCAAAAATGAATTGGTAAGGAAGAATATAGCCTGCTCAATTCATAGTGCAGTGCAGTGACAAGTATGCTGAGATGGACGAGAGAAATATACAACATGGTGTAATACAAAGCTCACAGATAGATATAGATGAATGGGATGGATGAATGAAAAGAGACCGATCTCCATTGTGAAAAAAGAAGTAAAAGAAACAAATAAACCCATATTGAAAAGCGATAATTAAGAAACAAGGCCCTATGCTTAGGTATTTAGGAGCCAAAATTGTTACTAAAAATAAATAAGAAAAAAAAGAAACAGAGCTAACTCCCCTATGCAGTGTATGATACGAACTATCCTCCGAGCAAAAAACATCCCTCAACAAAAAAAAAAGAAGAAAACTAAAAGGATACAATGTGCTGCCAGTTCAACAAAACAGAAAACCCGCAAAAACCAGAAAAGAGAAAAAGGAAAGGGAAATGATTAAAACAGAATAAAGACCACCTCATAGGTATCGTAACAGGTCGTAACCCAATCTGAAAACAAAAATGAAAGAGAAAATGCAAAAAGGAACAATGCAATGCTACTTCACCCATCAACTTTTTTTTGTTGCTTTTATTTTTGTCGGTTACGACATTGAGAAGGTGTTGTGGCGCGCTAGCTGCTGGCTCTGGTCAACGTTACCCGGGTACGGGTTCGGTAAACGCTGCTGATAAGCTACGTTGTGCATCGCTGGCTGCCCGACGGCTTGGATGCCCTCAGGGTAGACTGGGGGGATCTCAAGTCCCTGTCGACCCATTCCATCCCATGATGTCCTTGGAACATGTTGAGTGGTCGAGATGGCTGGAGCCTGGAGATGAGGGAGTTGTGCCCATGTGGTCGCTGGCAGTGTCATACCAGCTGGGATGTGACCGGAGAGAACATCGGCGCGTGTTACCGCTGGACGTTCGATCTGTTGTGGATATGCGTGAACAGCCGCCGGGGGTGAGACGCTGGCAGTGGCGCGTTGAGGAACAGAAGGAGATGTCGAGTCAGAACGTGGGGATGCGTTCGGGATCATTGGGCCGGAAGAACCCATGGGAGGGCTCATCACGGAAGCTGTGGACGAGTAGCTTGCAGACTATGCCGAGTTTGTGTTAGCTAGACTATTTATAGGGAAACCCCGAAGGGGGTGTAACTCAAGTAGGGGCAATGCTTACGTATTTGCCAATAATCTTCTTCAAAGCCAAAGTGAGAATCTTCCATGGGAAAACCTTGACGTCCTTCTCGATATTCCTTGGCTTTGGGTTGGGGAAGGACATGATGAGCTTGAAGAAGCTCTCGCTGTCCTGCTTGGCCTTGGAAACGGTCAAGGGATGGAACCCTTCGAGGTTTCTTCGGATCCTGTTCTTCTCTTCGACGGTGAATCTAACACCGACGAGAGCTTCCAGGAGGTAGATGCAGTCGACACTCGTGACATAGGTTTCTCCGCGTTCTTGCCACCAGATGCAGCTGATGCAGATGCTGTTAGCTTGGCGTTCGCTCGGGCTAACCGGAGCAAAGCTAGCCTCGACTGTGTTGCCACGCTGGGTGCGACGGAATTGCACCAGTCTTCTCTTGTTTTGCCATTCCTCCGCAGTCCAGTTCTCAGCCATCGAATGGAGATCACCCTGAAGGGCGAGGTTGGCCTTCTGTGGGAGCTGATATGGGTTGAAAGAACCGTGCGACTGTTGGAGGGTCGATGTTCTGACCAGGGTTGGGTTTCCGACGTGGTCTGTTGTGTTTGAAACGTTCCAGGCAGCTGGCCCGGTTCGGCCGGCGTCACCGTATATGGTGGTCTGGGTGTAGGATGGGAAAGAAGAACCGCTGACCGATGGGTACGAGTAGATTGCGTAGTCCTCCTCCTTTGGTCGGATGTTTGGCTGGATTGGTTGGCGCTTGACAATCTTGTAGATATCGCTGGCCATGTCCTTGGTTCCGCTGGAGAGGCGTCGCTTTCGAGAACCATCTGGAGCCGGGGACGACTCATAAGATTGCGGTGGCGAAACGTCGGTGTAGATGAATTCGGTGATTTCCTCAGTGTTCAACTCCATTCCGTGCTCGTCCTCGACGTTGAAATAGACTGGAACCTTCTCGCCGTACCATCCAGTGGTGGAACTTGGTGGAACTTTGGCGGTGAGGTTGAAGGACATGAAGCCGTCGACGGCGGCAGCTTTTTGGATGGTGAGAGGACATCTCCTGGAGCCAAACATTGCTCTATAGGTTCGAGTCTTGTCCAAGGTTAAGTCGGTAGATGAAGAGACAGCGATGGTGAAGTCGGTGCCCGATGGGCCCTGAGCTGGAGAGCATGCTGTGACACGAGGGAAGGCCGAAACCTGTGTGGACTGCTGGAATTGACCGGGTTCAAAGGTCGAAGGAGTGGTCTGCTGAGGAGTCTGGTATGTCGACGGAGTCTCCGCCTGGTAGGAAGGATACGAAGAAGTAGGCCCGGTTATCTGCGGGAGTTGGGTGTTGTCTAGACGAGGCAGAAGAAATGTTAATGTTAGCCATGTTTTTTTTTTTTTGGTCAGGTCATAAGGATCCGATGTCACTTTGTGGCAAGCCGGATTTGTCACAGGGCTGAACAGGATGGAGCAGAAAAAATTATCCGGGAGGAGCCCCTCGCAAAATGACCGTAGGAAAGAGAGATGATGACGCTGCTGGTACTTGGGCTGTAGGGCTGCTTACATTGTAGGGGAGATCTTCTGTTATTGTAAGAGGCTGCCATGTTGCTGATGGCTTGGGAGTAGGGGTTTCCCTTCTCAAACTGAAAGTCGAAAGTGAGGCCCGACTCTGTGGACTGATAGTCAAAAGGTGGAGGAGTAGGAATCCCAGCCCGAGAGAACTGCTTAGAAGTAAATATAATGTCAGCAAGAAAAGTAATCGAAGGCGGTAGTGGTTGATAGCTGAAGCTGATGGTGATGATGATGACGATGGCGGTTGGGATGGAGCAGGAATTAAAAGTATCCCGAAAGCAGAAAAACGAGAATGCTGCGCAAACGAAACAAAAAGAGAAGAATGTCTAGATGCGATAAAAACAACAGGCGAAAGGCAAAAGGGAAGAAAAGTAGGAGGCGGCGGCGGCGAAGGAGGAAGAGGAAGGTGTGAGATATAATTATAGTTAGGCCGCCGTCGACGAAGCAAGACGGTTGAGATGAGATGTTATCTTGTCGATGTGTTGAGGCGAGGTTGTTTCCAGCCGACAACAACACCACTGGCGATATGGCGATTATATTGCCCTCCCAGCAATAAAATATATATATTTAAAGGTATATATATATTATATCAGAAAAGAATGGAAGGGGAAAGAAAAAAGCAAAAGAAGGTATGTATAGCAGCTTATGACGGTGATGTTGTTTAAAAGTGAGTGTAGGAGAAACAGAGCTTAAAAAAAAAAAAGGGCGAAAGTGTCATATGCAAAGGGACGTGGTCCGGTCTGCACCCGGCAAGCCAACCAGTCCAAAGTAGTCTAGCCAGTGCACTGCCGTGTGGTGCAGTTGCGAAAGCCAGCAGGAATGAAGAAAAGTAAAAATAAATTTAAAAAAAAAGGGCTGTGACAAAGCTCCGGCAGACCTTGTAAAACCTGCAGAAACAGCTAGCAAAGGGTTTTAAAGTCTTAGGAGGGAGAGCAAAGCAGAAGGAGAGGATCCCGCAAACTACTTAAGTATTTTAGGGCTTAAGAAGTTATTATTATGGTTTTCTATACCCCGCGGCCGCGAGTTCGACCTGGTCTGGTCTGGTCCGCTCTCAGTCCCATCTGAAAGGTAACCCCCCCAGAATGAATCAAAATGGTTCGATCAATGAAACCATGAAGCATTACTATCGAAGGGCCACCGAACAGTCGGGATCTGCGGGTTATAAAAATAATAATTAAGAGTCCTCTCCGCGGGACGAATAGGCTTATGCAATAAAGCTGTCTCAATCTGTTGTCCCTTTTATTCTTTTTTTGTTCATTTCCTCTTTTCAATCGTTTTTGAAGGTTTGAAGCAGAAGAAAGAAAGCAAAAAGAGAGACGGAGATAGAGATCGTTTAGATTTTTATTTCTATTGCATCTCCCGTGGATCTTCGCTTGCGCTGCTCCGTTCTGTCGAAATCATCCGGCCCAGTCCGTGAGAGCTCACATGTTGTAAAAGAAACAAGAAAAAAACACTGGTGTTTCTTGTCTCGAACTCATCAGGCGGCGGAGATTCGAAACTTGGAACCGCAGTAGCTATAATTGTCTCCAGCTTTGCAATTTCT
This sequence comes from Dactylellina drechsleri, assembly GCA_036971345.1. Classification (NCBI taxonomy): domain Eukaryota; kingdom Fungi; phylum Ascomycota; class Orbiliomycetes; order Orbiliales; family Orbiliaceae; genus Dactylellina; species Dactylellina drechsleri. The sequence goes on from JAJTUB010000008.1 coordinate 647,091, forward strand.
TCGATGAGGCGAGGGCGGGTATGTTGGACGGCTATTGAATGAATGAATGAATGAATGGGGGGAGGGGTAGTAGCAGCGACAGCAGTAGGGTCAAGTAGATAGATAGGAAAGGGAAGGCAAGACAAATGCAAGTGCACCAAAGATAGAAACAATAAAAACGATGATAAAAATAAGAACGATTCAGATATCTGTACCTCTTTCCTGATGTTGGTCCTCTTCTTCCGCTTCTGTCGTGATAATGATGGTGAATATGGTAATATTCCTCAAATATGCTATTCCCTTCTTGCATCTCCAGAGATCCGTCCCGAGTTTTTTTTCATTATTGAAAATGTGCTCTGGGAGGTAAGGTGATCAAGGGAGATTTTTAAGAGGGGAACATTTCAGAGGGAGAGATAGAGTAAAGGGCACCGAGCCGAGCACTCAAATCGGACGCTAACCAAAGCAAAAGAAAATATGAACTTGGGAAAAGCGAAGGTTACTTTTACTCCTCGAAAAGAAAAAAAGTATCGTATTTTTCGAAAGAAAGAAAAGAAAAGAAAAGAAAAGAAAAGAACAAAAAAAAAAAATTTAAAAAAATCTGCAACCTCCAAATGACGAAGGGATAGCAGGGAGGAATTTTCCCCGAAAATAGCGACGACACCACCAATTTTAAGGCTGCCATCGCTATCCTTTTTTTTTTTTTTTTTTTTTTTCTTTCTTTCTTTTCTTTTCTTCCCTTGAACCATGCCAAAGGGGGGGTGCGCATGGCATGGTGGTGTCCTGGCTGAGTTCCCGGTGATTGAGCGGACAAGGGCGGACCAGGGGACCCCAAAATCACCGAAATCAGGTGGGAAACACTCGCCGTGAGTTGCCCGTCCGCAAAAGGGAAATTAGGCCAAAACGAAAGGTAGAAACGCAGCTTCAGCCCCTAGCTTGCTTGAGTGTGAACTGAAGCAAAGCCAACTTGAGGCTTCAAGCTCTTCCTTTTTCCTTCTCGAAAATCTCCAAAAAGGCGATTGCTTAGGAAAGGGTGTTCAAAGGGGGAAGAAGCATACGCCATCGGAACCGCAGCGTAACTTTGACATGTGGGGCCAAACTATGGCTGGTGCTGCTTTTCGCACCACTCCATAGTAAACACACTTTTAAGGCAAAAAACAGGACAACAAAGTTCAAAGCTTCAAGAACGAAGAAACAAAGATTGTAACAAATTTGAATTGGGCAATTTTGGAAGGGAAGGAGCGGGAGACAAACCGTATAGGCCATTTGTTTGATGAAGCTTTCGGACGGGAAATATATCCAGGCCCTAGAGCTGAATCGTTAAATAAGGGCTTTGCGTGTGTTGAATTGTGCGAAAGGTCTAAGCGGAGACTTGTGTGGGAACGGTGGAAGTGAAAGTGCAATGTATTCAAAGAAATAAAATGATGTTCGTCAAACGGGGGTATCGAATGCTTTTATAAAATATTGTTCTTTATATAAAGATAAAAGAAGAATAAAGTATAAAGATCCAAAGGCGAGGGTTGATATTCTTAAGTAGATTGATTCTGAGTGCAAGACAATTCGACTATGACGGTCGCCCGCTTGTATATATATTATGTATCCAAGCAAGCTAATCCTGAAGAGAGTCTGCTGCATGCTGTTACTCGCCTGCAAACTTTGGGGCGAAGGTTTCGACGAATGCACTCTGGGCCGCTAAATTTTTTTGGCGGCCATGGGAGGTACTCCTCTCCCCTTGGAGCCACCGTTGCTTTTTCCTGCAGTGTAACCTGAGGTACCCAAACTGCCGGGCCACGACATCATCCGGAGAGGGTACTCCCGGGGAAGCAGCAGTGGGCGCTCCCGGGGAAGCAAAGGGTCATGTATTATCCGAGTGCGGCCCCCCCGCGAAGTGTCACTCACGCCAGCGAAAAAAGTTATGACGACGTGACGCAGCACTAGCGTGCACAGCCTCGCCTCATCTTTTGCGCTAGGTCCTGCACCAATCCGAAAAAGAAAAGGTTTGTAGGCGGCATTCCGACCAGAGGTGGCTTTATAGCTCCCTCAGAATATTCCCATGATGCCAGATGGAGCAATCAAAGACGATACCATACCCGAAAGGGAAATTTGATGCATCAAACGATAGTGAAACTTAACATGCAGCCATTAAGAAGATAGCGTCCTTACCTTGTCGAGTATGTATATGTGCGCTTGGAGGCTGTTCGAAAAGCCACAGATGTTCAGGAACGGTTAGCTCGTTCTTGCTGTCCGACCGTTTGGAAAATAAACTTTTCGAACGATACGATGGCGGTGCAGCTTCTGCGACGAAGCTAATGCGATGTTACTGATAGCGTCGTTGCGCTATAACCAATATGGCGCGTGTTGCGTGGTTTGGTGCTGAATAGGGTGAAAATTACCCTTGCTGGTTAACGCGATATCGGATCCGAAATACGATATGCTAATTTAATGATGATAATATTGATAATAATTTGCTGAACAACTTTGGACTAATGGTTGTTGTAATGCTGAGCTATGCTGCGATGGTGCTTTTTTATTGGGTTGGTTTTCTGGGGGCTGGTATGCAATGGTGGTGTGCAAAAGAAAAGAGGAAAAGAGAAAAGAAAAAAAAAACCCCGACTTAGTAATGTTGGGTAATGCAAATACGACAATAACGAGATGACTGCGTTGTATTTTTGCTAAACTGCTGGAGCCGTATTCGATCACCTAATATTAAGTGGTGAAAAGTAACAATTTAGTAAGACAGGAAACTGGTAAGAAAAAAAAACTGGCAAGAAAATATTGCTAGATCGTTCGTGAAGAAACTCGGAGAGAGGTGCAAAGGAGAAGCTAGCTTATAAATGGTCGTTTAAATAGGGTTTGGTTTCGAGGGTGTGGAATATATTATAGTGCCGTATTATGAAAAGAAAGGGATTGAATGGATGAATTGAACTGTCTGAAAGCACGCACCACTGACCAGTCCTGAGATACGGCTAGTGTGTGCGTGTTTCGAACTCTATAGAAAAGAAGGTCGACTTACTTTTAAATTTTAAGCTATGAATCAAACGTTGATGGATGACTTAGAGGATCAAAGCCAAGCAGGCACTGGCGTTCTGCTCGTCTCTGATGATGATGTGATGATATATAGTGATGGTTCATGAAAAAGGGGGACCGGTGGATGTGGGTGCGCATGGGGGTTTATAAGTCCCGTCGAAGGATTTCAAGACAAATAGCAAATCGGAAAGGCTAAGAGTCAGGACACCGAAAGTCTAAACGGTAGCACGGATTACATTCACTCGATAACTAATAGGGAATTATCGTACGTATCCACCGCACGGGATAGCTAGCTAGAAAGAGAGAAGAGAGGAAGAGAGGGTTGGGAAAAGCAAAATGGGGAATCAGAGACATGCAGTACCCGTCTAGGGTGGCCATCAACCAATAGATCCAGAACACCCCCCCTAGCAGCGGAACCCCACCTCTGGGATGATTTGGTTGTTCAGATTGGATGGTGTGACGGATTTACTCGAACGTTAAAGATACTCGTCCCTTGGATTGCAATGTCGATTCGATTCAATTAGCACCAAGGGCAGGCTCCACAGGAATTCCAAAGTATAGATTCCACAAGGGTTTAATTTCGAAGAAACCATGCCACAAAGAGGGATTATTGACTTCTTGCGTACTTTCCGGACTGGTGTTAGCAACTTGGCTTTTTTTTGCCTATCAGGTTGATGGATGGATGGATGACTGACAAGTGAAGATAATTTTTCCCATCACATCTCCCGCCGCGGCGGGTGGGTGTCGAGCCTGGGTTCGTAGGGACCTGTTTATGGAAGGAATCTTGACGTCGATACACCATTTCCGGCCATAGGAAAAAACCAAAAGGGTTCCAACTCCCAACCGGCAAAGCTTCAAGCTAGCTAGGGCAAGGGGAGCAACGAACGAACGAACCTCGAACAAGAAATTCCCCGACAAAGCCACCGCCCCAAGAAATCGATTGAAAAAAGAAGAGGCAACGTGCAACTAATCCACTTTGGCCCATTCTCTGCGTCATCTATCACCATACCATTGGCGATATCCATGGCGAGCTGAACACACATTTCACACACGACCGAAAAGAGGGTGTTGCCTCAATCAATGTCTTCAAGCGAGCACCTCACATTCTCCACACAACTCAAGTTGGCTTCGGAAACTTTCGTGCGAGTGGGGCCACATGTACACCATGCCGCAGAAAAGAGGTTAAGCAGAACCTGATGGACAGGACAGGACCCACTCTGAGCCTCAGAAGGAGGCACGAATCAGAGTTCATACTTGCTTATTGACTCACAACGAGCTCGTGAACTCTCTTTTTTAGAGTTTTTTCATTCCTCCCGTTAAAGCCACAGATGGCGACATACGAGATATTATTTTAGAGAGAGACCATGTGGAACCTCGTTAAAGAACCCAATATAGTTTTGTTTTACTATGCAAATGATAGACAATATTCAGGAGCTATGGCCAAATCTCAGTTGACCTCTCTCCTGAGCACCGGCCATAAGCGCTTCAACGAATTAATTGGTTTGGACAAACCGGTTTTTCTGTTTCCTCTGCTCACTACAGCTGGAGAATTGCTGCCTAATCGAATTCTATGGCAAATTTCGTTACTTACGTTAAAGAAACCGTCGACGAAGCATTTCTCGGTTCGTACGATACTAGGGACCCTGAGCGAGCGCTTCTTAGAAAGTATGTATAAGGCGTATAAACCAAAAAGAAAACAAGAGAAAAGGGAAGAAAAGGATATCAAAAAGAGCTCCGGATACCGGAAATGGCAGACTCGAATTCAACTGCCACGTGCGAGAAATCAACTTTTGCGATTGCAGTGGGTGGGGCAGACTCGACTCATAGTTTTTTAGAAAATATTAATTTTTTATTTTTTTTAGAAAAAGTAAAATTAAAATTAAACGAAGGGTTGAAAATGTTAGAAAAATAAAAATAGGCATAGGAATCATAATTGTATGGACCGGACGTCAATAAAATTAGGCAGGTAACGTCTTTTCTCTAAAATTGACCACACCACCCAAGAATTCGCAATTCGTACTCGGAAATATCGGGTAAGAATCGCACGATTTAGACCCTTCTTCTCCCTCTCGTGATATCGACCCAACCCCATTTCGGCCAACTTTTTGAGCATAGATTGCGTCCATCAGTCCCGACTCCACGGTTGCTCTCGGTTAGGCGGAGATCCGGAGAGTAATGATTGTCTCGCGGTTCTGTATGTCTGAGAGTCGCACACCCAACTGTGCTTTGATTATGTCGCCCCTTCGTTCTTATTGCATACGATCATGTTAGCTACAGATATCCGGCCAGCGCAGCACACCATCACATGGCCCACAGGAATGATAAAACTGAAAAGTGAAAAGGCCCAGTTCGATCGAGAATATCGGTTAATGCGAGTGTCATGCTAATCTCGCTGGCGCCACAAAACCGAGATTCTGCGCTTTTTATTGTTCTAGCTTTTGTCGCACGAGGTCTGGACAATATCCCCACAGCCGCGCCGCTGCAGCGCCGAACCAGACTGAAATATGATGGAACCTCCTCCCTCCCTATATCCCTTGGCCGTGGCATATCCTGGAGCTCCGGAGAAGTCGAGATGAGGACAAGAAATAAAATGTATCATTTCCGGATGTCCAAGCTTCGAGGACGTCTCCCGGTGTCCGATAGCAATAGTAGACATGACCATGCATGGACTTTTCTTGTATGGCGAGAGGTTGTGTCTCTCGGAGTCTTGGCGTAGACAGTCTCATGGTGTGTGAACTGATTCAAGTGCCGCATTGATCACAACGCAACTTGTGTCGGGCACCGCCAAGACCTTTCGCAATCCAGCGGAGAAACAAAAAAAAAGATATCAAAAAGAAAATAATATAATCGATGACCACGGGATATGGGGACCTGAAAATGAATCCTCAGGCCTCGGTATCTTCCTTTTTCGCCATCGTCGTAGGTTAGCTCGGCGAGAGTCTGCATTCGACATTGTGATCGCTCGAGATGTGTATCTTACGGTCCGCGGAGACTCATTGGCTCTCCTCGATGCCGATTCCAACAAGATTCAGCTCTGAAGCAGCTGATAAGCGGTACACAAACCCGACGATATGCAGTTCCCGTGTCAGCTCGGGTTTTAACCTTTGCAGGGCGGCTCTGTTCGGTGGCACATTACGCGTAACCAAGTCTCAGACAATGAAACGCTGTTGAATGGGCTCGCTTCTTAATAAGCTTCCAAGTTCCAGGTATCAACATATTAATCTTCATACTTTTTGTGCCGGGTATCATACCTGACGACTTAACTCCTGTCAGGTTTTGACTTGTTCCACTAAAGTAGATCTCAAATTTGATTACAATATCAAATCTCAGGTTATCATTGGGTTGGTTAATTGAGAGAGATCTAGAGGCCTAGCTAAAGCCCGAAGGTATCTTTCTTTGGTCGAAAGGTGCCGTTGCACAGTTTGGTTTGTTCGCACACCACTTTTGCAATCCGGTGGCCGCGATTTGATCGCCACTGAACAAACCCCAGCTTTGGGTAGCACTGCTAAACGTACGCCGTCGATGAAGGAGATCAAAGGGCATGCATGTACATGTGATAGCAAAAATACCTCCAAGACCCTTGACGAGCTCAGCGCAACCCCACCCCAGATTATTAGCTAACTCCAAGTAATATTCGGAGTCGCCAATGCAATGCGATACGGTTGAGAGTTGCAATCAATCAATTGGTATCATACAATACAAAGATAGAAATGAATATGCACGATACTTTTGTCCTTCTCGGATGAAAGAATGCGAACAACAGATACAACCGCATAAGAAGTAGTTGGCAATGCATCTGTGTTCTAAATATTAGCTTACTTGCTGCACTCTATCGCAATTGTCGAATCGCATCGAGCAGAAGGGCCAATCAACACTCGTTAGGCATCAGCCTCCAATAAATTTAGCAAAGGAAAGTGATCAAAAAAACCAGTTTTCCTTTGCGAATTACAAATGCACAGGAATTCTTACAGGGACGCACCTCTGGGTAATTAGCTGGTTGGCATTTGGTGATTTCGGAACTGGCGATAGCTCCCCTCCTGGTTTAACGTAATCATAGCCATCGCCATAGCTCTTGCAAAGGTAGATCTAAATCTGAAAATGAAAAAAAAAAAAATTGAGATAGCAGAGCAACACAATGTCACAGGGGTATCCCAGCAAATAGCCAAAGCCTTGGCCCGCACAGAGCTCAGCCTCCGCCGCATCAAGCCAAGCGCTCCGAACAGCGCATGCAGGTCAACAGCATATGCAGGGCTAGCGCATCAGAAAGTGCTATGACGCCTCTCAAATTTAGTGCGCTTTCAATAGCCCCATTTTTCTTAGCAGCCACATCACGCCCCTTCAAGCCTCATGCACAGAAGGAAAAAAAAAACGTCAGGAAGGAATGTTGGTTTTCGACCAAGATTCCTCTTCTCTCAAAATCACACTAAACACACTAAAAAACAATTAACGGGGCAATTTCAAAAGCAAATAACCAATTGATTGATTAGCTCTTATCCTATTCATCCTGGGGAACAAGCCAGTCCCGGGTTTCTGGCATGAGTGAACACCTTTCCGTTGTGGCATATCGCATCAGGAGATGTATTAGATCATCTCATCCAGATCCAGGTCAACGAGACCCAGATTCGAATAGTTCATACTGGAACGAAGCCGGCATCTCGTCATAACGAAGTAACGGTGATGTCCTCACTCCCAGGACTCTTTTCGATGCGGCAGGAATACACTACTATTGCATTGTTCCATGGCCGACAACTCCTCGGTTAAAGGGTTCAATTCGTTATTTCGTTTTTCTTTTCTTTTCCGTTTTCCGTACCCCGCGATTTCGAAAGTTTCTACGAGAACAGGCAACCCAAGGCCTCGGTATTTTGTTTCTCGCCAAAAAGAAAACTGGAAGAAACCTTAAGAAGCAAGGACCCATGCCACAACTTACGATTGACAGGCACCCCAAAAAGCTAAGGGATGGCTGTCCACTTTCACCTTCTAGCTTCGAGGGTCGAAGTAAAGCACGGCTGGGCGAAACCATTAGAATCGATCTAGGTCGTTCTCTTGGGGAAATTTGACCACCTGATGAGGCATATTCCGCGAGAGTCGCTTAGAAAACGAACATTCATGTACCAGGGCTGTATACCTGTCGATACCTTTGCGAACAGGTTCAATCTCGCTAGGAGATGTCTTCCTCGAATCGCATCTCATAACATATTGTCAAAATAGTCTACTAGCTGATTTTTAACCCCAGCCGCAATGCACTCATCGAATAGATACCACCAGGAGATAATTAATTTTACTAGATGTATTTATTGGTACAGGATGCATTCGATGCCCCTACATGTAGAGCTGTTTGCACACCCAATGGCTTCATCAATTTTCCGCAGTCGAGCTAGCTATCTGGGCAATGCATTGGTTCTTTTGCGCTAGCAACGCCGAGCTATCCTAGTTCTAACCCCAGGGCATGTCTACGAGCTAGGACCTATCTCTGACATTACATTTGCGAAATCGTATCACTGATTAGCTCATGTAATAGCGTATCTCTATTATGCCGACATGCACATTTAGCTTGCAGTCACCGTGCAGCCGTGATCGAATGTTGAAACTCTCAGACCAGTTGACCGCTCCTACATGAATAATTACGCTATCACATTTCCAATCTAACCTCACCCCCAAAAGAGGCTAAAAGCTGTTAGCTCATATATTCTTTTTTTCCCTCCCATCCCTCTTTCTTTTCCAAAATGACCAGAATAAGCCATCTGCATCACAGGATTTCCTATATTTTCTTTTTCAGAGACGCCTCCCTTTCTAAAAAAAATAAATAAAAAGAGATAGAAGTTTTTCCTCTTCGGAAAGCTTGGACAAGACCGTGACCTGCATCCCCTGCAAACCCTGTCCATTGGGTTCTTGGCGCAACGCCGCCCCTTCGGTCACAGGCCCACAAGCCCTCAACGCACCGAACGAAACACCCTTGCATGTTCGAGTCGGATGCAACGCTTTCTTCCAAAATATCACACTCTCACAGCTAAACGATGCGATTCGAAGAGACGGGGAGGTATACAGCCCTGTTGATAATTACAAACATTTTTGTGATATGTTTGATCACTTCTTACTCCCCTAAAATCTTTGTCATGTCCGATACAAACAAGACAAGGTCGCATGAACAAAAATGAAGGAGAAGGAATCAGTCAGTCAGTTAGTTAGGCGGCTAGTCAACCCTTGTTTGAATCGTCCATTATTATTTTTCTTAATTCCTTGAGCCTGAATCCTACAAATTTTAAACCCTGGGAACTAAAACGTTCCAGACTCTGCCTCCCTAGTAAGCCCTAACCTACCTTGCCGATATCTTTTTTTTTTTTAATATCAAGATGTTAAAGAATGCTCGTATTAGATTATTACCACTATAAACCACCGTATGAATTCCAAAACATAACGAAAAAGACCCATGCTTACATGAAATCCATTCGCCGTCGACTAAATAATTAAAACAACTAGTGAACCCGACTAGCTTACGTTGGCTTTTTCATGCCGTGTCGGCCCGTGTGCTGTCTTAGATAGCCATGTGTGGATATTAATTATACTAGCAAAGTGCGTTACATTTCGTTGCCATCTAGGCGCCACTACCTCGGGATTTTAGAAAGGAATGAGGGTTATATTACGACGAGGTATTGGTAATAATTATCAATTACCAAGCACGGTTGGGCGTTCTGTTGGGCGTTGTGAATCATAATTTGATATGCTCACATGTATTTATGTAGATGGTATTGGATATGTGGTGTCCGAATATCCGATAGGCATCATCGATCGATCGATCAATCAATCAATTAAGAGAGATTAAGTGCATCGATGTATCACATTAAACTTTCGAATCGAAATTTCCCTCTCCTCGGGCCATCTTTCCCACCTACAAGAACTAGCATTACTGAACCCCTACTAGCCCCATCGTACCCTCGTCTACCCGCGTCCGAATTCACGACAATCTATTCGACTCGATCACCCTATACGTACAATAATATAACCTTTGTTTTAGAGCTTTGACGAATCCCCTCCCTTGACATCAACCTCCACTACCAACTTTCCAAATTGCGTGCCGTTCTTCATCGCCTCGAACACTTCCTCCGCTCGGTCGAGACCTCGCACGACGGAGCTCAGAACGGGCTTGATTTTGTGTTTGTTGATGAATTGCACCATTTCGGCGAATTCCTTACGTGATCCCATTGTTGAGCCGCGTATCTAGAGTATATCATATATCATCGTGATACTATATTAGCAACACCGCCCTAAATGGCAGGTATATAAAATTGACAATATGAGACTGGAATAACAGTGCTAGCAATGAAACGGTTTTATGTGCGAAAGAGATAGTTAGTGGATTAGCTATCGCTCCGTAACACCAATAAGTGGAGTTAAGCTTCAGACGCACGGAACATGATGTTAGGTCAGATGTCAACTCCCCAAAACGCCCACACCACATAGACAACATGAAAAGTGGGGTCTTTAGCGCCCGAAATGACAGTGTACCATATGACCGAGGGTGCGATATCGAAAAGAAGTTTATGAAACACACAAAGCGATTCCGGTAAAAAGGATGCCCCCAAAAAACCGGTTGTTGGAAAGAAAATGAGAAAGGAAGGGTATTCTTTTTCGAATCGAAGAATTCCGACTCGAACCTATCCACTGGCTCATCCCTGTATCAGACGACCCAATAGAACGGGCTAGACACCCTCAAGAAGGCCTCCGCCGAAAGACACAAAAAGCCACACAACAAAACAAGTAAACTGTTTCACAAAAACCACACAGAACGTGTGACGTACTTACCTCGATATTTTTCAAGACAGCTTGCATGGGAAAGATTGTCTTGGGATTCGAAGTCATTCCGTAGCAGGATATTATTCCTCCAAGTTTGAGCAGCGAGAAGGTTTGCATTACAATATCTCCGCCCGCACCATCGATAACTGCATCCAAGTATCTAAAATATTCAAGAAATGTCGGCCGAAGGCGAGTATGCCCGAACCAATGATGTATTAGCGGCTGAAACGAAAGGATATCAATTGACCAATAAATCGACCTTGTAATGTGGATAATTCTGCGATGAGATGATCATCGCATCGCAGCACCTGGCCAGGGACTATGCATGTGACGGGGGAGGGGGGGAAGGGTATTTTTTGGGCAAAGGAAAGGTTTGTTCAGGCAAGCTATGCAAGCCGTGCGCTTAGAAGGCCAATTGAGAGTGCGGGGGATATGTAAGCAAGGTTTCTGTAGATGCATCTACATCAAATGATATAAAGAGGCCCGGGCCTCGTCGAATAGTAATTGAACGGGACGATGGGAAGAAATCTGAGTAGTCAAAATAGACGAGGGGGATATCAACGAAAAGAGGATATCGTAGATGCAATGCATGTTATCACGTATCATAGCAAGGGGAGGATGTGGAAAGGGAAAACTTACGGCCTATCTTTTGGCAACAGGGCTTTCAACTGTTTGGACCAATCTTGCTGTTTGTAGTTGACCCCATAAGCGGCACCTAGTTCTTTAGCCTTCGCGATCTTTTCCTCCAAGCCAGACGTAACAAAGACGGTAGCGCCCGTCGCCACAGCGAATTGTAGTGCGAACAGAGCGACTCCACCACCAATGCCCGAGATTAGGACGTTTTGTCCCGCCTTTAGTTTGGCCTTTGTGAATGTTGCTCGGTAGGCTGTGAGACCTGCTAGTGGAATGGCGGCAGCCTCGGGAATACTCAAGTGAGAAGGGGCTTCTTCGAGTTCGGCGGCAGAGATGGCAACATATTCCTGGAGCGTGCCTAGATTTTAGAGAGCCCCAAGAGGATTCACGGCAGGGCATATATGGTTAACGACGGTGAAATTCCAAGTTGGGATGTCTTCCCGAGATACATATTGCGAATAGGAAACATAATCTAGGTAATTCGGGTGTGCCGTGTTATCAATCTCGGGGCAAGGTGAAAGAATAGTAACAATTTGCACAAAAAAAGCACTTTTCGCTTTCATGTAAGATGCATCCTTTCTGGACCAGTCGCGTGGCAGAAGTCATATCTTTGCGATGCTATTGGACGACTGTAAAAATATAGCGTATTTGGAGGGGGATGTGGAAATAATTAGAATCCTTACCATGCGACACCCCAACCGTGCCCCCGACGATAACATATTGACCTTCTGGCCCTTCCTCACTGTCCTGCCAGCCTCTGCCCGGAGTGAGAACTACTTTTTTCCCTTTCCATTTTTTCTCGAGTTCCGGGGAGCTAGTGTCGACAACCAAACCAACACCATCGGCGCCAAGTGGTGTTTCAAAACTGATGCCAGGGTACAAATGCTGCCGAATGAAGACCTCCCGGTGGTTTAATGCGGCAGCGAGGATCTTGACAAGCACCTCGCCGGGTCGGATTGATGGTTTTGGAAGGTCAACTTGTTTGAGGCTTGTGGGAACGAGCCAAAGAAGTGGCTGTTAGTATTAATTCTTTCCTTCTATCGGTTTCAAAAGTATGTGGCAAGGGCAAAGGAGAAAAGGCCATTAGCGAGGTTTTTGGATACTTCGAGCCGAGATGCATTGCTTGGTCGCCAATGCGCCAGCGAGGAAAAGGGAAAGCGAGGCTGTTGATGCGCTGGTGCGGTGAGTGTGGCTATGTTTAGAAAGTGGTGCGCTTTTTCTGCGGCACCTGCATACAAAGAACTGGCCTTGCATGACCATCGGGACGAATAGAAGAAAAAGGAAGAAAAAAAAAAAAAAAAAGGGAGGAAGGGTCTCGACGGCGGGTGTGTCAACGGAGCATGCATTGCCCTTCGATCTCCAGATCTGAGCTTGTGTGCTTCCGAGTCACGTCATGGGAACGGAATTCCTTTCGACTCCGGGAGCTTCAAATTGATAATATCCCTTTCAGAATATATTCGAACTCCAAAAAAGGATCGAAAAGAATAACAAGAGGCACAGGATATACAATTTAACGTAGAAACATGCCACACAACCGTTTTTGCTTTCTGAAGCAGTGCAGGAGGTTTGTAACGGAGTAGAACAACCACAGCCATGCCGTCGACTTACGGATAGTAGACTTGGCCTGGTTTCCCATCGATTTTTTCTACCAAGAGTGCCTTCATCATGCTGGGAAAGTAAATACGTCGGTTCCGCGAGCTCTTTTGAAAGATTCTGGAAATTTAAGAGATTGCGTCGCGGGTTTAAGATGCGTTTGGAAATGCTGCTATAAAAAAGAGTTTTATATAATAAAAAAGTAAAATAAGGGTAGAGAGCTCTAAAATCGGAGAATTTATGAGACGGCTCAAGGGACTCAAGGCAGGCGCATGGACGCTTAATAAAATTATTCCCCGCAAGATTGCAAGAAAGGAAGAAGATTCATGCGGCTGGCCGAGAGGTTCGGACGGGGGTTATGCTGGGTCAGGTTCAGCGGCGGAGTGCAGATGAGCTCACAGTCGCAAAACAGTCGAGTCTTTGTTTTTGATACTCGAAAGAACAGAGACCCTTATTTCGGGTAGATATCACAAAAGAAGTGAGCGAGTGAGGAGGCGTGAATTCGAACACGGAACTAGGGCAATTGACTAATACCGTGAAATAATACTGGGGGAGAAGGTATTCCCGTGTTAAAATAACATTTCGGCCTCGGTTCATTCTCGTCACTTGCAACACATCTCCAGCGGACCGAGACGGCTTCATATGAATGGCTATGAATATATTATTAATCCACACGGGCCGACCGGTACCCGAAACTCAGAATACCGATATTGCATAGGATACAGATCCTAGTAAATTTATGATCTAGTGTGCGACGGCATTCGAATGATCAATTGCTATATTGTTGATAGGCATCGCGAGTTCGGATTGCGCAGGCGCAAAGGCCCTCGACGGACGGAATCAAACCGGCAAGAGTACACCAGACTAGGCATCGATCTGATATACAGTAATAGTTTCTTGAAATCAGCCGTTATATCGTTTTAATTTGAGCGGCGGCCGTTTCATGCCATTCTTTGACAGAATTTTCATTCATATATTCATTCATATAGATCGCGCAGTAGTCTAGTTGGAGTGGGGATACGGACAGAAAACGGCGCCAGCCAATAGCAAATGACGTATGGCAAATTCCAACAGCTGGCGTGAGACACAACGAAACCCCCCTCTGCTCCAGCCAATTATACCGGTCAATTACCACTATTATAAGCTTTTCCCCATCGCCTGCACGTCTGTCGTTCTGTCTCTGCTGCATATTCTGTATTTGTATAAACTGCGTCTCTAGCCCTTCTGCTACAGAAACTACCCGATTGTCCGGCCGTCGTCCATTGATCATTGGTCCCCTCAAAAGCCTCCGTTATTGGCCGCGGGTATTCAAAATTCGCTGCATGCGACCAAGCTAGATCTGAAAGGAGAACTCTTTTACATTCCCGCGCCTCATCGTGAGACCATTTTGAACCGACAGAAGCCTCATTTGAATATACCTTCACGCCATTCGTTCTTAGCATAAAAAGAATAAACCTCCAGCTCACGCTCGTTTCGAAACGGAGGAAGGGAGACATCGAGACACACAAAACACTCCTGGACAAACAAACTGGGTACTAATTGTCCTCCTTCTTCAACGGGCATACAGTATATCTCCTCGGAGCCGCCTTCGAATCCCTAGGACCTCGCCCTGAGACCCGTTGCACCGGAGGAGACAAGAGAGGTACAAGTTGGTACCAATTGACTCCAATCCCCATCTCCGGGCGATTCGATTCGATTCGATTCGAACAGGTCGTAATAGCCTTCCCCTTCAAGGCATCTACTTTGACTCAGATCCTCAAACCCCCTTCCCTCCCCTCATCGGAGTGAAGCTATACCAAATACCGACTTCGCCGTTTGATTCCTCTGCGGCTTTTCAACACTTCGAACCAGGATTTCTACCTTCTTGCCGCTTTAATTTAATCTCTCATATCTTAACAACAAAACCGCAATCATAATGTCAATCCAAAGGACTCCAACTTACGACAAGTCCCACTACTCCTGGCTGCCCCCTTCATCCCAGGCGTCGGAATCACTCATCCAAGGCCCGGGAAAGTCTTCCACCGGAGGAGCGGCAGCCCCAGAGGAGGCTCCCAAGACCAGTGGCGTTATGCCTGACGTTTCTTCCTACTTCCACCTGCCGCATCAACCCGCCGATGCCACTGAGGAGGATGTGGCGCTCGACTCTAAGCCCGGGCTTTTGAAACGGAGCACCTTCAACTATAAACAATCTAGCGAGGAGTACAAAAAGAAGTTGGAAGAAGAAGGTGGAAATGACGACGATGAGTCTTTCGCCACAGATGCCGCTGCTGGTGGGAGGAGGGGCAGTATTACGAGTAAGCCCTTCAAACCTAGTACTAAGAGGACCAAGAGCTGGGATTATCGTGATAAGCGGGGGGAGATGCAGATGTCAATGATGCAGGATGATGAGGGGCAGGGGACCGGGCCTGGGTTCTCGGAATCCTGAACGTATACACTACGAGAAACGGGAGGCAATGAACGGACACGGGGGGCTAGGTGTTTACCATTGACTCTGGGAATGGTCGAGGAAGGGTTACATGAGGGCGGGGCTGAATGAGGAGTTCTCTGCCTAGATTAGGATGTGAATGTCTTATGGCCTATTCTTCTTCTTTTTTTTTTCGTTTCATTCTTTTATTCCTTATTCTTCTCTATTACTCTGCTCTTCACATCGACTCTTTAGGATGGTTGAGCTCGGAAAAAGTTTGCCTGACGATGGTTTTGGGTATGCATGGATCGATCGCAAACGAGCAATACCGACGATCAATGCATTTCGGATAACAATAGTGAGTTTGTCTCTGACCTTGTTAATTTTTGCGGCTTGGCTGCGCTATTTTGCGGTTTCACTGGTGGCGAGCTCAACCGGACTGATTTGTGGGGTGCATAATCGATTGATATGTATTCCACTGCCTGCTGTTTTCATACAATGCGCAGGTTTGGTTGGGGGCGATGTTGGTAGTATTGTTGAGCACACACGGAGGGTTTTGACAAAAGTGTTTTTTTTCCCTTTCTTCTATGTCGACGGGATTATGGAAACGTGTAGGGTGCGCTCCTCGTAACGTGCTTGGAATGACCAAAATTGCGAATTGGTAATGTTAATGTAATACATGTAATATTAATGCCAAGTCGAATTGATCGAAACGTGTGCTCCTAACTACGTACGCACGTACGCCTATCCTAAATAGCTATTGTTTCCTGCTTTGATACTCCGGAGCTCAGCTCAGCTCAGCTCAGGGGATATCATCCCGTGCAGGTGAGCTACAAGTGCAAACACGTATCTAAGACTGGAATACATGTCATAGACTCCGTCTCAAAGATTTCGTAGATTCTAGACACTGTTCAATCTGGTCGAACCCGGTGCCATGGATTCTTCACTTGCAGCATCCCGAGACGAGACGAAGCCAGTCGTTGGACTTCTTTTCTGGAGGTTTCTAGGGTGCTTCTAGTAGGTAGGTTCTTACACGTATTTTTCAAACCGAGTAAGACGTATTCGGAAGTAACCCAAGTTTTGTTTTTCTGTTGCATACGCACCCGTTCTACGTTCTCTTCAGTAGCTGTGGGATTTTTTCCAAAAGCTTTATTTGGGGAATTGTGATACTTACCATCTCGAACGGGAAGGTGAGGATGTGTGGGCCTGTCGAGCTCGCGAGTCGCGGGTCGGAACTTGACGAGCTGCCAGTTGAGGTGGGTTCACGTCACACCATTCGTTTAATTTTCAAGACCGTGGTTAGAGCTGAGATGGGCTGGGGGCATAGTGATGATCGAAAACGTGGGAGATGTCATGTCATGTCAATGTCAAGGTTGCAAGCGTGAGGTGGATTTTGGGAGTGTGAAATACAACACGGATGGGTGTTGTTTAACATATTGGTCGTCTAGATTCGGCCTGATTATTGCTCTAAATGTAAAATTGGTAGGAATAACCTAGAACTGGGGATCTGGCTATGAATTCCCGATCGAGCATTGTTCCCATTTTCCCATAACGCAAATACAGAGAAAGTCCGCTGGTAGAGTAAAAGGATACATCCTAAGAGTAGAAACCCATAGCAAAGGGGTGAACAGCTCAGGTGGACCAAATATCGTCTTGACTTTCAACTTTTCATCAAAATTTTATTTAAAATCTTTAATCGAGTAGGCTTCCTGATAAAGAAAAATGAAATAGGTATCCCTCGTGAAATGGAAAGAAAGCTGTACACCTACGTGCACCCTGGAGAAGCGAAAAGAAATACACAATTAATAATAAAAAAGTATATATTTTGACAAAATTGGGAAGGAAAAGAAATGGTGCACAAGGACATTATCGAGGATATATCATGAAAAGGAGAATTATGCGTTAAGTGGAAAGGGAAAAGGATACAACAGATGCAAAGACAGACATTATACAAAAGACCTCAACTTTCTGCGCCGCGCGCCTATGAACACCCTACACTAGTGGGCGTACCGCTCTCAGAAATCACTACATTTACAACTTTGTTTTCATATTTTTACTTTTCTCAACCTTGCAATTCTTGTCTGTGCGCGCCTATCTGTGCTGAGGTTTCTTGGTACATTGGCGTTGGAGAATGAGGCTGTGCTGGAGGAACGGGCGCACCGCCTGGTCCGCCGAGCTCGTAAACTGCTGCATTTTGCGGGTGTGGTGGATAATTTGTCTTATAGTAATCTTGCTGTGGTCCAGGCGACATTGGATGTTGCGGTACAGACGTATACGGCTGTTGCTGCTGATAATAACCCGCGTTCGGATCGTAAGGTCCGCCGACGCCGTGCTGTTGGTTCATAGGTGGTTGCTGTGGGAATTGCTGTGGGAATTGCTGGTTGGGAACAGCAGGTGTCACACCAGTGTTCTTGTTCTTCTTGCTACGACGCCACATGAAGAAGCCACCGATCGCGAGGGCGATTCCCACGATTGCTGCGGCGACCGCAATACCTGCAACTGCACCAGTTCCTAGGCCGCTCTTGCCAGGAGCAGCACTCTGGGTTGCAGGGGCGTTGGTGGCGTTGGATGTAAAGCTTGTGGGTGCGCTTGTAGATTGGGCGGGAGTCGTGCGTGAGACGACTACGGCGGATGGAGGTGCGGTTGTTGTATCGGCGCCGCTGGTTGTGCGACCGATAAAGCTTGCGGATTTGCCTTGGGTGGAGGTTGTATCGAAGGAGTAGACGCCAGACTGGCCGTTCGCGCAGAAGATTTGGGTGTAATTATCGTTGGTGTAGACGTAGGTCGCGCAATTCGGACGGCCGGCACCACTATATGAGAAAGATGTTATTATCCTGATCTTCGGGAGGTTTCTAAAGCAAGGATAGAAATTCGAGTATCATACCAGTATTGTATAGATCTTGTGCTGTCGTAAAAGAAATCAGACACGCTGGTGACGCCGTATGGGACACAGGTGGTAGCTGGACCGCAGTAGTTGAACTCTGTCCGCGTCAAGACAGATCTATATTTATCGAAAAATTCTCGCGTTAGCTCCTTGAACATCATCTTATTATTCAGGCTATATCGTGGAATTATGACATGTAGACGCGCCGAGGCAGCCAGAATTTATGTATACTTACGACGGACAGCAGAATCCAAAATTCGATTGATATCCCTGACAAAAGTCATCGGTCGCACATTGCAATCCACAGGAGCTAAAAGTAAGACCCTGTCGCTTAAAAAGTCCATCCGCGCCAAAAGGAATACGACCGCCATGCGGAGGTTGGTATTGCGGCGCAGCTGTGATATGGGTTGCGACTTGAAGCGCCATTTCTTATGAGTATATTATTATTATGTCTTGGTTCTCTGATTCTTGTTCTTCGCCGAGACTTTGCGGTCTATTTTACCCGATATCGATACTGGGAAAAACACCCACTTGGAAAAAATAGGAAAGAGAGAAAAATTATTGTATCGATGAATAGATGTTTTTATCGCGTATCCTTCGAAGAACGTGAGATGCTGCCGAATTCTCTAGAATTCTTTATGAAGGTCAAGTTTATAGCGAGGCGGAAGGTACTTCTTATGCAGGTTGATAAAGCCTACTGGTAGTTAATGCGTCAAAAGACAACGGATTGACAGCGGGAAAAAAGCGAGCGAGAACGGCTTGCAGGAGGATGCGGGCCTAAAAGGCTTGGAAGGGAGGGCGAAAGCAGTAAAAATATCCCTTCTCCGCAAAGAGCGTCGCGATGATATAACAGACAAAAATAAAAGTTGGCGATAGTTCCTCTATCTCTCGAGGTGTCCTTTTCGTGATTTCTTCGTAATGTTCTGAGACAGTTTCAAATAGCCAAATCGAACTCGAAGTGAGAAAAAAATTTTCGAGAAAAAATATTCTGGCGGCCCTAGAAGTTATATAAAAGGGGAGGGACAAATCACGGAGGTTGAAGGGTCGCACGGCAAAGAGGCTCTTTAGCTTATAACGTTATCAGCCGCAAATTAGGTGCCAGGCTGCATGTATTTTTCTTCAGGGTCGGTGCTGTTGGTGGTGGGTGTGAACGATTCTGTGAGCAAAAGCGCAATTCGAGTGTCACTGTTGCTTCGCAGATTCTTCAACATCAAGAATTTGCGACTCTGCTCACTCTACTCCCCTTGTTCCGTGGTTTGGTTTACTGTGTTTCAGGCCTGAGATATATTGAAAGGGACTGCTCTTAGGTGCGGAGAAGGGGACCCGATCCATTATATCACTTGTACTATAACTCCGTACGACCTCATCCAAAGAAACAAGTCGCGCAAGTTTGCTACCAAAGCAAACGGCGAAAGGGGAGGCAAAAGGAATACCTGTTTTCTCACGATAAGTCACTGCACTTAGCGTGGTCAGCAAGTGTGCGACCGCTTTTAGTAGTGTGGAGTTTTGAATGTGTGATTCGTGGCTGCCGGACCCGCAATTCGCCTACCGATCTTGCTAGGATCGTTGCGAATATTTGGAAGCATAAGGAACGTTTAACCACTCCGAATGAGTGTTCCGATCGTCGGAACTCCGGTCAACTTAAATAAGAGAAAGAGACCGTTTTGTTTCTTTGAATGTTTCGAAGGTCGGGAAAAAGGGCGCCTTTCGACACAACCTGACTTGACAAATACTTCACGTTATCGTGTTGTAATCTGTTGGATCGATCTTGATGGTAATTAGCCGGCGTGGGCTCTCGGTCGAGTTGGGACTGGAACTGCATGGAAAGCCCATATGTCACACACCCTGCACTGTTTCCGTCGTTGACCCTTGATCATATTTCAGCGATGCCTGTAACGTCTCATGAAGCAGTGCGCGCCTCTTGTGGACAACGTGAAGGAATAAAAGTTATATAATCGAGGTATCAACGTGTAGACACAATAGAGAACTCAAGAACTGGCGAAAAGATCGGTATCTTGGAAAATCCAAAGACGCGACCGTCCGATTCGCTGTCAGCGAAGTTGGAGCCCGATCGTGTCGTTCGGCGCTAGCCAGGTTGCAGTACCGTGATCCAAACATAGAATTCCGGTTTTTAGTAAGGCCGGCACTTAACCAGATCCGACAGGAATCCGACGATCAACAACAGTGTGAGATCTTCTGACTGAATCAAGAGCAAGATTTCTCGAGAATGCAGCAAGAGAAGGAAAAGAGAGCTGAGGACCTCTGCTAATGCAAAGAAACACGCTGCATCCGATAAGTTACTAATCATCCCACAAAAACAACACCTCTGCACGTTCCCAGGCCAAACCTTTCTGCCCTACCAAACTTATTTACGAAATTACAGGTCTCACAAACAAGGCTAATATAGACCCAGGTAGGCTGATATGGAATTATGTCGGAGTGATTAAGCTAAAAGATTTTGCCGTTAGAGCAGTATTTAAACGAGATATATGACCCTTTAACATGCATGTCGAGACGTAATACGATTGGCCCGACTGCCGTATATATATTACAAGATTACTCTGACACATATAATAAACAACAACACCTCGAAAATCGCCTTGAAACGAGTCAGCCCTAGATCTTAGTATCACTAATAAGAATAATAAGGCCGGAGCTTGCGCAATTCGCCCATTTGGCCCGGTGTGTTTGTGTTGTCAATGCGTACGAATTTCTCCGCGGATCCGGGTGCAAGGCATTGAGCATTTCTTCCAATATCGCAAGTATATCAAATCGTTGCAACACGGGGTGGGGGACCCTAATGCAACCTCCGAGTGATGATAGTTATTGCGGCATCAAAACGGGCAAAAGTTATTTCGGATATATAAGTAGTTACACAGGGCAAGTTGAAGCCTTTGGGGTTCGCAACGAGCGAGATTTCAATAGTATAATAAAGTTCCTAATTTTCATAAGCTTACGATTGGTCTCGTTCACCAGTCATATCATAAGATAAGAAAAAAAAATTAACGTATTCAAAAAAAAAAACCTGGGAATCCCATTTCATGTTTTCACATATCTTCCTCCTGTGGTATTGTTAGATAGAAGTCATAAGCTCACAAAGCTAGAAGAGTGAGAACAAAGGTAACTAAAGAGCTACAAGCAAACACAGCCCGGCGAAGTTAAACTCCAGCGCCTCGGCATACACGCATAAAAGACTTCACAGCAGATCCAAGTTGTGAGGAGGTTCTTGAAATCGAATATATGAGACCCAATCGAAACCTGGGTGGGCATGGAAGACTAAGGCGCCTAGACGTCTGATTTGCCGGACAGCAGGGATATATTTAGTATATACTTATATGCTTTAAACGTAACGAAATTTATATTGATAACTTTATATTAGCACATGTTTGGGATATATATATATATACTTTGCCTCGGCCATGTGTAGTTAACATCACATGAATAGTTCTCATATATTGGATTTCAACGGTATATACGATCGAAGGCGGGAAAGCGAAAATTTTTGTAGCCGCCATGCATTTTGAAGGTTGCGCGCGGCTCCTCCCTGCGAGAAAGAGTCGGAATGACCGAAGTCGAAAATAATCAAGAGCTAGTCTATGGAGGTCTATCACTATTTCCCCATATCCCAGTTTGTAAATCTATATATAGCTATGTTTGCGGAAATTTCGAATGGTATATGCGCATAGCATTCAAGCGCCTGAGTGTGAGCGGTTAAGTTTCTAACTTCGCGGAACACGCGAAGCACACATAGCGAGCTTGCAAATTCTTAGGTATTTCACTTAAAGGAGGGGTTTGCCGTATTTGTCCAAAAGATATGGTCATTCTGCGACCTTGCATTGTAGGAACCTTAAATTTACACGGCGGATGTAGGTGTATGGCACAGCTACGGATACTCTGACAATGCACTTCAATCAATGATGCGATTCGATCCCTACAACGATGTCGCGACTGGATACTGTGCCGCTTCCGCGCGTCAACAGCCAATCTGGTATGATGACCTCACAAACATCTCTTGTATCGAATCTAGCGCCGTTCATATTGCCATATGCATATTCGATGTTTCTTAGTTTAGGACACTGTCAAACATCTCTTAGTTACTTGTCGTCTTGTATTATACAGAATATTTACAACGATTAGACTTGGTCTTCGATTCGATTGTGTATTTAATGAGCGTCTTGCCTTTGGAGAACGATTAGAAAAACTTATCATCCATCATCATCCACTCCATACATACCTATCAAAGAGTACTTTTCACAGACATTTCTCTACCAAGAACCACCAAGAGTCGTGGACAATCTCTTACCAACTTAACTTGGATTTACTGTATCCTCTAAATTTTTAGCATATGCGAAGAAAGAATGGGACGTTGGACCCGATGCAAGCATATGCATCCTCTTGGTATAAACATGTGCGCCACAGCACGCCTCCACACATGTGCAACATCAACCTCATAGGAAGATCTTTGGATGTCCAGGACCGAAATATTCCCGGGCTGTGCCCTGGATGCAGAAAGGAAACCCCTTCGGACTCAGATGCGAGGTAAGTTCACTATAATATATTCAATATTAGCTTGGATTCTAGCCAATGCAAGCAGAGCCCAACCATTTTTCGAGAGGTGCTCCACCAACACAACTGACGAGCTCACTTGATCTAGCTAGATCCTCGATTTGAATCACTATAAAAAAAAATAAACCCACCATTCACGCGGAGTTTTGGAGCCTCTCTCATCATGTCTGAAGCTACTCGGTATTGTATCCGATGGTATCGACAGGAGGATTACCGAGAGGGGTACACAGCTGTCCGAGAAACATTTATACCACAATATTTCGGAAGACCGTATGATAGAGATCTTGACTGGATCCACTGCACACCCCCTTCAATTGCCAACCCTGCATACCATACCGTTTACAGAGACTGTGGCTCAAATCCCAATCCTACGAAATTTAAAATAATATACTATAAAGCAAGGCTTGTGGAGGGAGAAGTTGTCTTTAGAGAAATTAAACTCAACATAGATGATCTCGTGGCACTTCTACGCTGGGGTGGACAGATGGAGGAATGTATGGTAGCTTTTCGGTTGCTATTTTAGTTGAGGTATACTTATAATCTTACTGTTATAAGGAAAAGACTAGACGAGCTTGAGAAGAGCAAAACTGCCACTCAGAGGCTGAAGGCGATCGGGACCAGGCTGAAGCGTCGATACAAGACTAGCCTCAGAGGTGGATTATATATAAACTTCGACCATCTTATCGCTCTGAGTAAGTGTACCTTTAAACTTTACTAAATGTATTTTGGAGTACCTTAACTCATTGTTCCTATCATATGGCAGAAGGAGGGCTTTGATCAGAGCAAGTTGTCTCTACACATTTTTATTTTCGTAGTCCTTCTTTGCGTGATGGTTTGTAAGATAACGATAATCAAGTTTAACGAGCCGGTAGCTTTATTTAGGAGCTTAAACATATTCTGAGGTATGCTATCTAGGTCGCTCCTTGGTAGGCCGGTTGCGTAGTAGCGGTCTAGGTTAAGGTTATACAAGACGAGTTTTATTTAAACCTCTAATTTGCACCAGCCGGGTCCTGTATTAGTTCACTGTTACAGAGTGTCGTAAAGAAATATAAAGTTTCAAAGAAGGACTGGCAATTTCTACTCAAGTAGTTGATATGTTACAGATACTTTTCCTTCCTAATATATATACAGTGAAGAGTTAAGTAATATACAATATACACTCTAACTAGAGAAAGAATGAAATATGAAGGCGAGGAGCATGCGCTACGTTTATATGCATTGATACAAAATCTATAACCACCTTGGAGAGGTGATGTTGGAGACGCTCCTGGTGGTCCTAGGAGGCATTTAAACATTCCAAGCACAAGCCATATTCTACTTAGGGTAGCTTAACCCTTTACTTAAGGTCGGCACTCGACGGAACAGAAGGACGAGAGATGGCCATTTTGATCATACGTTTGGTCCACTTGGATCGTTAACACCTTTGATACCAGGTGCTGCGTGCCCCCCAATGCTCTCTAACCCATCATTGCTTGGTGCGGGATGGATAAGTCCGGTTGTGTTGGCATTGGTATCAACGGGTCCCTCGTGACTGCCACCACCAAGACCTTTCTCCCCAGGACTCGGATGGGTTAGGTTTCCTGCTTTCGGGTCTGAATTATCCTTTGGAGGAGGGTGGGTGTATTCGTCCGTGCCTTTGTTTTGTGGAGGGGAATGTGGTATTGACGAAGTCGGTGTCGAATCATTTGGTTTAGAGGGATTTGACGATGAGGGGGTATTGTCTGAGGGAGCTTGACCAGAAGAGCCTTCGTTAGACTTCTCCTTGTCCAATTCTGCTAGTTTTCGGTCAATTTCTTCATCATCCTCATCATCTGCTGGCGGTTCGCCATAAATTTCAGGGAACTTTTGGAAACATGTCTGCATTCCCTTGAACTTCTCGATACAGTCGACACCCTTTGGTTCTTCTTTCGAGAACACGAAGCAGCTGAATGCTTCCCGGAATTCCTCACCACTGTAGACTTTTATTAGCAGTCTGCGAATTTTGAACCTCGAGGATCCGAGCTTACCAAGGACCATGTGCCATTCCTCCCAAACATGGGCAATCCCAATTAATCTCTCCGGTCTCTTCATTGAAGGCACCCTGCTGTCCAGCTTCTTCTTCCAGACTTTCAGGGCTCATTGATCCGGTCGCTCCCTCCTCTATCGCCACGACACTTTCGTTCTTAGCGTTAGCATCTGCTTTAGCTTTAGCTTTCGCCTTCTTCTCCGCGACCACCTCGTCTATTGTAGCGAAATGCTCTTCTGGTATCGGTTCAACGGGTGGTGCTCGGGATATAAACGGTTGCTTGTCTTCAAAGAAACAGAGTATTAGCCAAACTACGTCATAACATTCAAAAAAGAGGCACACACTGCAACGTACGAGGTTCCTCAGCAAATATCGCTGAAGTATTATACCAATACACGACCGCCCCGGCCACGGCGATTCTGCCCACGAGCCCGCGAAATCTCGACCCCGCTGTCCGTTTTGTCGCCGTGAAGAGGGTTCTCGAGGGGTGGGAGTGGGGGCATGTTCGGGTGAACAGGCTATTGGGCCTGAGCGGTGACAACGTCGCGGATCTTAACAACGGCCGGGCGTGCCGTAGCGAGTGTGATATCGATGATTGGATCATAGTTTTTCGAGGTATAGGGTAAAGGAGAGGCCAATGGGCGGTCGTCGCGTTAACGTCGGGTTTTTGGTGGATTTTGTGGAATGAGAAGGGTTTACACGACTTTTGCTTTGAAATCCGAAATGCTCACCAAATTAGAATCACGTGACTAGTCATTCATGGTTAACATCACCAGTGGAAAGAATGCAAATGGGGTATACCCACGTTTATACTTGAGTGAGTACATATACTTTGATTATTATTAAAGTAAGTAAATTGAGCTCGCTCGCCTTCTATTTGTGCTATCAACTAGACTTAACATGGACTTTGTGATTTGAATGGTTTGAACAGCGTCAAGTGACACTACGTCGGCAAAAATATATTTTCATCCCATACAACCTGTGGAGAGATGCAAATTAGTTGTACATCCTGTGCATCCTCTGCAACGCGAGCATCCCTCCAACAACCCACAATTTCAAATCACCAAATCAGTGATACTAGCACTGATTTAGTAACCAAATATCAACAAAAGACTGATTTTTGACTTGGAGATTTTAATCTTTTCACCACTACCACTACCAACACTACTTCTACTACTGGATACTGGACTGGAGTACTGGACTGGACTGGCACTGGCACTGGCACTGGCATCACATGTATATAGACTTACTAGTAGTAGATAGTAATTATATTTTTGTCCATTCGTAACCGTGACTATGTTGTAGACCACCACGCGCCTGCCAGTGGTGGTGGTGGTGGTGGTGCCGCAATAATAAACAAACCACTGATGAGGTGCTGCAATCACGCTAGTTTAGGGCCTTGCAACCTGATGGTCTCCAGAAGAATGACAAGATACGCGAGCATCCTGTGCATCCTGTGCATCGTGAGCGAAAATAATTTTACTGACGTATAAATAGACGCTGAGAGCCAGTTCTTCTCTCGGCCTCTTTTCTCTTCCTCTTCCTTCCCATCTTTACAACTTCTCATCAAAGCATCATTCCCCATGAGCCAAAGCTAAGATTATCAAGTTGATTGAGATTCATCCATCTCCATCTCCGAGTCATCGTATACTGCATCAGTTGAGATCAGATCGTGATCCGCACACTGATCTACAGCTATAAACTTTAAAAGCGCAAGCCGGTTGGCCTCTTTTTATTTTCTCTCTCTTCTCAAATTTTTTCTTCCCCTCTCTCTTCCCCTCTCTCTTCACCTCTGTCCTCACCTCTGTCTTCACCTCTGTCTTCACCTCTGTCTTCACCTCTGATTTTTACTTCTGACTTTTACTTCTGACTTTTACTTCTGACTTTTACTTCTGACTTTTACTTCTGACTTTTACTTCTGACTTTTACCTCCCACGCAGCGTTTAACTCTCTCGATTTAAACATGTTCGTCTCTTTCTATCGCTCTAAGGAGACCCCTCCAAAGATTCATCCTCCGCTTTCTCCTCCTCGTCGTCTATCTTCACCAGTGTTCAGTGGGGATAGCATCTTGGATGGTTCGGGCTCAGCTTCAGAACCTACTTCTAAAAGACCATACAAGCTCACTTCTAAAGCAATTGGCGATCCCACTTCTGAAGAACCTCGACCTGACAAGCCAACCCGCCCTTTGACACGGAAGGAGCGATATCAAAAGAGAGCACAGATGGCCAAGCAACGATCAAAAGAACTCGAACACTACGAACAGGTTATAGAGTCCCTTGTTTTATCACCAGAGCAACTCGGACCTATGCTACGAAAACTTCATGATCTTGGGTCAATGGAGGACTTTACCGCATTGATAAATAATGGTGTACTCTTCCCGGAATTCAAAAACAAATGTGATCAGCAAGACGTTGATGTAGATCTCTATGATGTACTCGCAGAGTCAATGGATCGGTTGGCAGGCACATTATGGTAAGGCTCCATATTCCATTGAATCGTCTGGTTTTTAGGTTACGAAAATTTAACATTTGCTTAGTGAAGAATTTAATTCTGGAGAGAAATACCTCTCTCTACCTATCCTTACCCTCTACCACCCTGAAACGTTAACAACTCTCCCGGAGAGCATTGAAGGTCTTCCATGGTTTATTCCCAGTATCAGGCCATACCTTAATCTTGTTTTAGAGAGCTCACGGCCTGTTGTAAACAGCTGCTACGACCCATCCTCCGGCGTAATATCGAAGTGGCGTACGATTGGTTTGGATGATGGAAGGGATTTGTTTCTTCTTAGCGGATAGGGTACGCTAGGATTAATTTTATCCTCATATCATGATGAACTGGACAAGCCCCCACATTTTGCGGTGACCGCTGGGCATACCGTTCGAGATGAGTCTAGCTGCATTATTTTCAATAAACGGATGAAGGAGACATTGGAAGGTGACGTCGTTTACTTAAGCGTGATGGATTTTGCAGTAGTTCGGTTTGAGAAAGGATCTCAAAGCCTTGTCGAC
Organism: Dactylellina drechsleri; assembly: GCA_036971345.1. NCBI lineage: Eukaryota > Fungi > Ascomycota > Orbiliomycetes > Orbiliales > Orbiliaceae > Dactylellina > Dactylellina drechsleri. The sequence continues at coordinate 674,978 of JAJTUB010000008.1, forward strand.
TGTGTACTTAGGAATCTGGGTACAATTACTGGAAAGAACTTTGACCGTAGTAAGTACAATAATACTCCTTAGCTCAAATTTTAGGGATTAGAAGGTATTAACAGTCGCACAGACCCAGAGAAATTTGATCCATTTAATCCCGAACATATGAAGAAACGGTTTCTCGCGAGACAGATTCCAATCGGAACGCGAATCTACAAGAAGGGGTTGGCTTCGGGGTTTACAATTGGTCTTTGGGCAGGGCTGGAAACCGCCAAACTCGCCACCGGAAGGTTCGTGTGACATCTCTCCTACATAAAAATAAGTTTCTAACAACACTATATTATTATATAGTGGGTGGAGGAAGTATGGTCGAGTCAACTGGTTGAGTAAGGAAGACCGATTTTCGATCGGTGGGGACTCAGGATCCATGGTGTATATGCTGCTGGAAGACGAGATACTCGTACCATTGGGTATGCATGTTGGGTCTGACGACTCAGGATCATTCTCTATGTTCCTTCCGATTGGTGAGATTCTGAAGGGGATTGGCGAAAAAATCCCTTTCCTTACATTCTGCGATCTTGAATGCATCTCTGATACTTCCGAAGAACCCGTTGAGGATGAAATCGCAGTCGAGAAGATGAGAGAGCTCTTTAAGAGCAAAATGGGAGCGAAAAGTGAGGATGAAGATGATGGAAGTGATGATGAACGCAGCGAACGTCTTGAATTGGGAGGAAATGAGGATGATATTAATGCTGATGATGATGGCGATGATGGAAATGGCGAAGAAGACCTGAACGAGGACTCTGATCATTCTACTCAACCTGAAAACGACGAATCTTCCAATGTCGCCCAGCCAGAAGCGCGTACGCAACTACCAGCGAGTGCCAGCGAATCCAGAAGAGAACGGTTATTCAGTTTTATTCGAGAGGCTCCTAAGGAGTTTGTGAAGAATACTTGGAAAAAAAGGACGAAAATCCGTCGTTCACGAATTCAGCAAAACGACCGAGAAGAGCAGTAAGAAAGGGGATAGCAGACTCCTTTGTATGCTCACAATCGTGTAATTTACTATAGAATTGCGAGAGGTCCAGCTACAATAAAACAAACTACCTCCTAATGCAACTTTTTGTTACTGCCCTACATTTGTCTCGTATACCAGCCGCGAAGCACGAAGTCCTCCATCACAACCGCCCTTCACCACGCCCTGTTTTGCCTCTTGTCTGTCGCTACAGCTACTAGGCGCATGAAGATTACTAGACTCGAAAGCTCGAGCCTGAATCGGATAAACACTTATTTAGCTCGAATAGGAACGATATACCCTCAGATGTCTGTTTACTGATCCCTGAAAATTTAAAGCTCTATGATTATAATTGGCAATCGCAAGGTGATTTATATTCTAAATCATGGTATTTATATGTCTGGAGTTATAATACAACAAGATCAATCGCGGAAATCCAACACCTACGATGCATTGTAGATGCAGAGGACGAGGGTTTGGCGTGTGAGAACATGGTAGATTGAACATGTATTTTGTGTGAAATTTAGTCTCTTGAAAACGTCAGAGATCATATACCAAAAGAAGAAAAAACCAAAAAAATTATGGAATGGAAACATTATAGTTAACTTGTTAGTTAGTAAGGTGATAATATACGATTTTTAGAGTAACCTTAAATTCATTCAGACGAGTAATATACCGGGGCAAACAGCTCATACACATCTGCAAGAACCGCAATCCAATATATATCTTTCATGCACTGAGCGTTTTTCATCCATACCAGCGGAACGTTTACCATTCACAGGAACAACACAGTCCAAAGTTCCTGGCGTTTTCACAGTCGTAGTCGTTTTCAACGTTATAGTTGCTGTGACGTGACTCGTAATAGTGCTGCGGATAATGTTGGTGATAGTGGTGCGCACGAGTGAGACGCTCGTGATCCTGCTAGTCAATATACTAGTAGTAGGTTTAGTAACCGTTGTAGGTATTGTAGTTCTGACAGATGAGATGACGGTCGTGCGAATAGTAGAGACTACTGTTAAAGTCGTGGGAATTGTCACCGCCGCTGCTGTCGTTGTGATAATGGAGTTTATAGTCGTAGGAATTGTAACCGCCGCTACTGTTGTAGTGGCGAACGAGGTTAGAGTGGCAGATATCGTAATGGAAGGGGGGCCCAGAATCGTCGTTGGTGTCGTAACTGTGAGAGTGGAGGTTAAAGTTGCTGTGATCGTTGTACTGCCGATTGTAATGGTAGCAGCAGCCGATATGGTTGTCACTGTTGTAATTTTTGACACGGTGGAAGTAAGGGTAGGTCCCGGGATAGTGAGAGTGACAGTTGGACCAGGAATGGAAGTTGTGATTGTAGGTCCTGGAGTGGTTATAACAATACTGACGGTCGTACCCGGAGCCGTTATAGTTGAAGGTATTGCTTGGAGGGCCATAGGGATACCATTAACTACTATTGTGCTCCCTGGGAGAGTGACTGTGCTGGCCGGCAAAGTCACAGAACTCGTGCCAGCTAGGAAAGTTGATGCCGGAAGCGTGACGGTTGGTCCATTCGCTGTGATTGTGTTCGCAGGCAATGTTACAGTCGATCCCGGTAGAAAGATGGTAGATGTCCCAGCTACGAAAGTAGAAGCTGGTAATGTTATGGTAGAGCCAACAAGTGATATGATAGAACTGAAACTGTACTGAGTAACGGTATCAGTAGTAGCGGAAGTTACAGTCTGTAGGTTTGTACTCGTAATAGTGAGGCTTTGAGTTTGTGTTACGCTGGATGTTTCTGTAAAACTCAATTTTTCTGTCAAGCTCAATGTTTCTGTAAAACTCAATGTCTGCGTCGCAGTTGATGTCAGTGTTTGGAGATCTGTTTCAACGACTGTTTCTGTTTCTTTCGAGATACTGGATACGGTGCTAGTGAAGGTTGTAGACACTGTTACGGCAGTGGAGCTAATGACTGTCGTTGGAACTATGATACAGTCTGAGTGACCGTATTATTCATTGTACTAGTCACAGATATCGAGATGGTGTTAGGAGCAGGGATCGCCAAGACAAAGGTACTTGTCCCGATTGTAATGACAGGGCCGTTGGCTGGTAGTTCCGGGAAGAGATATAACTGACGAGGGCAGAGTGATCGCGGACCCCGCATCAGTAACTACAGTCGATGATAGTGTGATTGTTCCATCGGGCGCTGTAAAGGTGGAAGTAATCGGGCCATTGATATTGACGGTGATAGTTTGCACATTGCCTGTATTATCTGTCACGGTATTTATTATAGTATTGGTTATAGTATTTGTAGTAGTGATTATCTGATTTTGGGTTTGCGTCAAGGTATCGGTTATGAAAACAGTTTTCTGAGCAGGCGCTGCGAGGAGGAATGTACTTCGTCCGATAGTAATAGCCTAGCCTGTCGCTGGGAGCGTGATTGCTGGATCCGCCAAAGTGATAGTAGAAACACCAGCTTTGATTAGAGTCCCACCTAAGGTGATAAGCGAACCTTGCACCCCAAAAGTGGTACCCGGGACAGCAATAATTGGTGTTGGCAGAGTTATAGCAGCCCCATTATTGGTTATAAGAGTCGCCGGCAACGTGATTGTTCCACCTAGCACTGTAAAAGTCGAGCCCAGAGGTCCAACCGTAGCTGTCGTAATAGAAAGAGGGATTGTGACTGTTGTAACTCCAGTAGCTTGAGTGACAACAATAGTAGAAGCTGATCTAGACACTGTGGTAGTCCTTTCGATAGAACCAATTGTAACCGTGGTCGTGATTGTGTGGGCAAGAGATTCTTGGGTGATAGTTTTAGTGGCGGTAGTCGTCCCAAGCCCCTGAGTGAAAGTGACTGTGTGTGTTTCCGTGACAAGTCCCTGGGTGAGGGTCTTTGTGGATGTCTTTGTAACCGAACCTTCGGTAACTGTTGTAGTTTTTGTAGATATTTTGGTGACGGAACCATTGGTAAAGGTTTTTGTGGATATCTTTGTAACGGACCCTTCGGTGACTCTAATAATGGTACTTTTTGTAGAAGTTTTCGTAACGGATCCCACCGTAATAGTCTTTGTAGCACTCTTTGTAACAGATGCCTTCGTGACAGTGATGGTTTTCGTAGATAGAGACTTTGGGTCCGGAAGTCTGATAGTCTGCCCAGCAGCTTTTAGAACCGTGTCTGGTAGCGTTAAAATTGACCCTGAGATAGTAAACCTTTTCCCTGCAGCAGAAATTGTTGATCCGGGAAGGGCTGCAGCTTTCCCACCAAGACCCAAAATCCTGGTGCCAGGTAGAGTCAATACAGATGTTGATAGATTGATAACCTTTCCTGCATTCGTAACTGTGCTTCCAGAGATAGATATGACGCTAGCGGGTAATACTAGAGGGTAGCCGGTCAAGGTTGAAACCCTTGATACTGTCTTGGTAGTAGTTTTTGAGTATTTAGTTGACGTTGTTATCGATGTTGTTATCGATGTTTTTATCAATGTTTTCACCGAGATTCTGGTTGAAGTTTTGACTGAGGTTTAGTCAACGTCTTTGGCCATTTTGTAGACCATTTTGTAGTTGCACATTTGGAAATGGTGAGACCGTTGCAGTTACCATCTATAAGATTAAGTAATAAAATTTTTGTTTCATTTTTGAGCGAAAAATACTTACATCGATATGATGATGTGGTGCTAAGGCTACATGACTTTTATTGTATACACATATATACATATTGTACTTACAGTAATTGTAATTGCGTCCTACGAGACCTTCCCTCTCAGAGAATGATGCGGAGACAATTGAGTTGTAGATTATTAAAACTATTAATAGAGCTCGGAATGTGCATGGATGCATGTTATGAATATTACAGAATGATTCTCTGCTTGAGTTGAAAATATTATCTGCGCCGCGGGTAGGATTAGGCTGTTCTCCACACGGAATATATGGCAATGATCAGCTGAAATGGAATCAAAATAAGATGCGACCAAATCCCTGCATAGTTGGAAAATGGGGAATATATATCTGCGAAGACCCTTAGGAAACAAATCGAGACTTATCAGGCGGGTTGATTTTAGACTTGGCCTGGACCCGATTTCTCGCACATGGATGGAGGCTGGTCACCTTTTGGTAACCTAATAGCGGAACTACATATACTGTGCGTTTTACCAGATACGTACCGATACGACATCACGGTATGTCTTTATTCGGTTATATATGCGCATATGTATGCAGTAATTCATAGCAGTACCATTAATTGCTCTATAGAATGCTTGATGATAATAGTGCTAAACTTACTTTGGGCATCCAACCCATGCTGTGAGACTTCTTCAAACCGCGGGGAATTAAAAAATGGGTGATATTGTCGTGTTTCTCAATATCTTAAAGAGGTTTAGAGGCAAAATTGAATCGAACGAGTCAAAAGGAGCCTCAAGAGCCGACACCATGGCGCTAGAAAGAAACAAAAACTCTAAAAAATAGTCTCGGCAGCCCTGCCGAGTTCAAAAGCTAGGTCGTGATGAACCATTTAGTTCTAGGTACATATATCGATCCGCTCTTATAGGTATCATGGATTGTCTAGACAAGGAAAAAGTTTTAAACGTTAGTACTATGAACAAATTTTCGGTACAAAAGAATGGGAACAAACTGCTAATCTTTCTAGACCGAACTTTTCTGTCAAAATCTGGACAGGCAAGTTCCTACTTACTAGTGAAAATATTGATAGGTTGAAATCGTGCCTACCGTTAGGGTTGTTTAGCTACAATTCTGATCCGAATAGAGATCTCGTTTGTTCCCGAATCCGCTCTATCTCGGGCAAATTCAACAACCTTAACAAAACTTTGGGTAAGCTCAATAGAATTTTCTATGATATATGTGAGAAAATTAGAAGAACCAAGTCGCAACTGCGCAGTTGTTGGGCTTCTCCGCCTGCGAAAACTATCCAAATGTGGTTGTCTGCATACCAAGGCGAATGGCTCCGCGGAAATAATAGGGTATATGTTTAGCTTGGATGCGAACTTCGCTTCTATGAAGAGTCGATCTAATTTCCGAAATTTCAAAACTGCACATGGTTTTGCATGACTGTTGGGTCTAGATCTACCCAACACGTATTGCTATAGTATCGGGGTTGGCATAAATTTTAGGATTTTTAGATTGTAATCAGGAGGACCCTCACAACATTGGCCTTGAAAGGATAGTCTACGAGTTTCGCTATTCATCTGTCGAGTTCAATTGAATTCAAACGACGTAGTGTCTATGTATAATCTTTTCTAGTTTGGTGACTTGTGCTATTTAGACGTTTTGATATTTACTGTTTGAACTAAGGCGCTCGTGCATATATGCTTGTAAGGCCCGAGCTGCTGAATTATGGGTCTGAACTGAGGCTGGAAAGAAAGAAAACTTAAGACAATTGGTGCCGGATGGCCAGCTTCAATTTGGTTCACTTAATAAGTGTTAGTGGACTTGTGAAACATAATCGGTGTGAGGGGGGTTGCCCAGCCCAGAGTTCCCGTCTGTTCTGGTGCTTTTGAGAACGCCATTTCCGCCTCTCGGCGTATACACCGCTAAAGACTTCACAATACGAAAAACCCACATTTGCGGTAAGCTTAAGTTCAGATGAAATATTTGCCACGGTTAAGGCACTAGTACAGCTGTGCGACCAAAGTTTCTCAGTTTGCCCATTCTCGTATGCCCGTGGTACCACGGTGCCGTGTTAGCCGGTCTTATAATTTTGAGCTGGGCTTCATATACCAACAACCATAAAGCTTTGTCCACGAGCCCTTACTCATTGCAATCGTACTAAATTGGATAGCAAAACTTCTGGTTCCTCTAGATTACACTTACAATATAATCTTCTTGCCTACACTCAATACAACAATGCTCTTCTGTCAGTTCTGAAAGCTCATGAGCGGTGGGGCGGTCCTCCGGGTCCTCTTGGAGCATTTTAGATATCCAATCTGCTGCCTCATTCAGTGACGGCCGTGTTTCAATTCCTCGTAGCTCCTCTACCCAATCATGAACTCCCTCCAAACTCATCCAATAGCAGGAACCCCTTAACCCATCTAATTCTTTAGGGCTGCGACCTTTGAATGCCGTGAGCATTTCAAGATAGACACACCCTAGCGACCATATATCCGAAGCATGGTTGATTTTAGTTGGCTGGAAGCCGGACCTGGCCACTTCAGGAGACGCATACTCTCTGGTTCTGGCGGGAGTCCCAACAACTGTGCTATGCATTGTATGAGACCAGTTATACGAACAGTCGAAATCGGTAATTAAAACCTTTTCCTTGTGGACTAAGATATTTTCGGGTTTGATATCAAGATGATGGAGTCGTTGGCGGTGTATATACCAAAGTCCTCTTGCCAAGCATGCGAAAAACCCTGGTAAGAAGCTTCTTTTATCTAGTGACGAAGCCGCCTCTTCAAGATAAACTGCCAAATTGCAGTCGGCGACAGGTAGCATGATGAGAGCAAAACATGAACGGTCTGTGTAGCTTGTAACCTACGTGAGAGTTAGTATGTGCCGGAAAGATCACTGGATTAGCCATTTCCTATTCGAGATTCGCTAATCTAACTTGTCATCGATCGAGGAGCACTCACAAATGTTACACAATGATGATGATTAATCCGTTTCATTGTTTCAATTTCCTTTGCGAACGCCTTGACAGTATCTGTATCGATAGCGGCCATATTTTGTCGGAATATCCGCTTTCTCGCATAAAGCTTATAATCACCAGGCAAATTGCATACTACCTCGTCAACCTCTCCCCGTCCACCCCTTCCAATGAACCGCTTTCGCGTGAAGAAATTTGGAGGCTGGGTAAAGTTGATATGCTTCCGGTTTTCCATTAGTTGCAAGACCTCTGCGTCTGAATTATTGCAAACTATATACTGAGCTGCAATGAACTGGCCTTTCCATTCTTCTGAGAAATTTGACGGCAGTTGTCTTATGGAAAGTGGCAAGGAACTATCTGATATTCCCTTACTGAGGAGAAGTTCTAAATCACTTAATAGTTGCAATATACGCAGAAGAGTGTAAAGTCGAGGGCTATCCTCAAATATTGCCCATTCCGTGTCAGCAAGAAGTCGTGAAATATCATCAAATTCAGCGCTCGTATACGCTGTTCTTGGTGGTGAAAAATAATCATTCAAGTGTTGATCAGGTGTTCGTATGGGGGTGATAGGCCGCCGGGCTGTATTCTTAACAGGCGGCGGCAAAGGAGGCAACAGTGGTGCTGGGGACGGCTGGTCTGGTTTCTTTGCATATCGTGGAGGTGGGGAGGCCGGCGTAAGTTGGGCGGCCGCCATAGGTTGTGCACTTCGGTATCGGGGTGGTGGAAGGCTCGAAGGAGATACATAAAGGTGTTTCCAAGAGATATTAGCAGCCATATTAGACTGACCGATAAAACTGACCTCCCGAGATCCAGGATATACTTGAATCTCCTTGATATACCTACCACCGTAAAGTTCCATAGTCCTCAGAATCCTTTTCGCCTGATCTGTTACAACAATAGCGAAACACATTCGATTGTCCCTATAGGAAAGGGGCCAATAGGTACAATCACCCCATCGCAGAACGGGGTAGAATGCCACGGGTATGAGAGTGCTACCGAAGATATCAGGAGCAACCTTTGTTCCTTCTGGCTCCGGAAAGTGAGTTGCGTCAGCAGTAGTGACGATTGGGACTCCCAAAGACGAGATTAATTGCTCAGAGGGTATATCAGAATAAGATATTGAAGATGAGACGTCCAAATCTTCTGAGAAATCCAGATACTCAGAGCCCAGCGTCAATGGCTGCGCATTTGTGTCTTTCGCCGTTCGATTAGGAGCTGATCCTGAGTCCTTGTCTTGTGCATGTGACTCGTTGGCGACCGGAGGGTTACTATATGTTTGGACCGGCGCTTCTTTGCGAGGCTGGTGTTTCGGGGCTGTAAACCAGCTGAATATGCTTGAAGCCCAGCTCTGGTTTTCTGCCATAGATACCTAAGTGAAAGGATAATAACTTAACGGTGGAGAATCAGTGGAAATCATAAGCAGCTTGGAACGCAGTGATCTCGAAGTAAATTAAAGATTGAGATTTCAAAATACTTTGCTACGATCTCAAATTTTTTGAGGAGGGGTTCCAGTTTGTGCCTTCTGGTTATTCGGAGCTATATTTATCGCGCTGGTCCTCGCGGCCTCGCAGGATCCTGTTGGTCAAACGTTGCAGCATGTAGATGCACGCCAGAACTTCTGCTCTTGGCAAACGGCAAATAAGTGAATCCTCATACCTTCGCACATGATTTTCATCAGAAACGTACAAATCGGTAGGCTCATTAAAAATATCAATAAGTAGAACATGTTTGGTACGCTAGGTGGAAACATCGAGACATAATTGGAGCAGAAACTTAGGTTAATAAATATCTTCTCCGTAGATCTTAATAAGAAATAAATACACAATACTTTAATTCTTCTCAATGAAACCAGCAGCCAACATTTCCTTCTTGTAAACTGTATAGGATGCCATAACAACAGATAACTCATCCCAACTCAAGGAATCTTTAGTTTTATCCATCACCGCGCATACTTCAGCCAAATAGTTATCCCGGTTGAAAGTTTTAATCGAAGACCCGGAAGGTGCGGCAACTGGGCTGCGTAATTTGGCGGCATTGGAGAATGACACAGACATGGATGTTCCTGACGTCCCCGACATCGGAGTTGAATATCCCGAGGCTTCTGTGTTGGTGGAGGAGATGGTATCAATAGATGAGGAAGTCAGATTCATCAGATAGCTTTCTGCTTCGTTGAAGGTTTCAACTTGTTGGCTCGAACCAGGCTGATGATGTGGGCTTTTCGCCAGGCCTTCGCTAATGCTGATGCCGTTCATGTTTTCAGTAATGTTGGTCGCATTGGTTGTCGTATTTGAAGTCTCGAGACTTTGGTGATCCTCTCTTAAACAGTCTTCGCAGCAAAAGTCCATCGGATTCGGAGCGCTGCAAGTAAGTTCTACAAGTCGGTGCGCCTTAGGCCTTTCTTCTGGGTCCTCTTGCAACATTTTTTGGATCCAATCTAGGACTAAATTTGCTGAACCTTTTGGCTCTTGACTTTGGAGGTGATCAATCCATAGATAAATCTCATTTTGACAGGCGTAATAATGGTTTCCGTGAAGATAAGTCTCTAGCTCCTGTAGAGATTGGCCTTTCAAGACAGTTATTATTTCAAGGAACACGCATCCTAAAGACCAGATGTCAGAAGAGCTATTAATCCGGTTGGTCTCCTGCAAGCCTGAGCGTGCGACCTCCGGGGAGGCATATTTCCAAGTTAAGGGCGGTGCCTTGACGGTTGTGCTCCGATTTGTGTGAGCCCAGCTATAGGAGCAATCAAAGTCGGTAACCACAACTCTGTTATTATGGACGAGAATATTCTCAGGCTTAATATCACGATGTCGAAGCTTTTGGCGGTGAATAAACCAAAAGGTTCGAGAGAGGCAGCCAATGAAAGAAAGTAGAAAGCTTCGCTTGTCGTCAGGGTCACATGCCGTTTCCTCTCTAAGATATTTTGCAAGATTATATTGGGCGATGGGCAGCATTATAAAGGCGAAAACGTTGTGGTCCGTGTAACTTGCGACCTTCAAAAAGTACGTATTAGTGTTAGAGGGTATACCCGGAAGTTGCGGAATTAGTCATACCAGCTTGACACAGTGGTGGTGCACAACAGTTTTCATAATATCCATCTCATTCTTGAACGATTGCATTGCTTGTGCATCCTCTGCTGTCATAATCCGTCTGTAAAATTGTTTTCGTGCATAGTACTCTGCTCCAAGAATGCAGAGTATCTTGTCTACACGACTTCTTTCTCCGGTCGCAATTATCCTCTCAGAAATAAAATACTCGGGTGTCTTTGTAAATGTCATATGTTTACCTTTCGCCATCATCTGTACAACGTCTGAGCTGCCACAAACGAGCTCTTGAGCAGCTAGAAACCTTGTTTTCCAACCTTCGCTAAATTTAGAGGGCAGTTGGGTTTGTGCAAAGGGAAGGGATTGATCAGAAAATCCTTTGGTGAGAAAATAGTCGAGGTCTCGTTGTCGTTCAAGGTGTCGTAGAAGGGTGTAGAGTCGGGGAATCTGTTTATACTTGGAGCCACTGGCATTGAGCAGTCTTGCAATTGATCCAAAATCATCGTCATTATATTGAGCCCTTGGCGGTATGAAAAAGTTATCCAGAGCTTTGTCTAGTGGATTCGTTGAGCTAACTTGTCCGCTCGGAGCTGGTCGAACAGATTGGGCGAATGGCGATTGTCCTTGATTGAAGTTATCGCCCACGGAAGGTTTTGGCACCGGTCGGGCGGGGCGAACTTCAGGAGAAATCGGAGGGCTATGAGGGTATGGAATCGCTGTGAACATATTAGCGAAGCCTCATCAAATAGAAAGAACTAGTTGACTTACGAGAGCGTGATGTTGCTTGCAGTACCGTTGGCGTTTCTGATATCTGACTGAAGGAAGTCACAGACACCAACCACTTAGCATATGCCGCGGCAGTAGCGGCAGCATATTCTTGCCATTGTTTATTTTTGTGCGAATCCGAATAGTCGCATATTCCCCGAATCACAATACAGGGAAAGTTGTCCATGAGTCCAGCAGCTTCCATTTCGAAGCAGATGATTCCGAGTTCTGCTGCTAATTTGTCTCTAGTTTTGGCATCTTTCATAACTTGAGAGCTTGAGGCAATTAAACCGTAGTGAATCACAGGGTCACTATTCGGTCGCTCTTGTCGAACCTCCAACTCATCAATATGGCACTCGTTGCATTGTGGATTTGAGCCAACATGGTCGTAGGTCGACTTGAAAAGTAAATCTTCTCCTTGGCCTCGATGCGTAAATTTTGCGGCCATCGCAGGATATTTAGCGGTCATCTCGGATAAGAGTTCAGGAACTCGATCCAGACCCATATATCCATCAGCCTGGAGAGAGGAGATCGCTGTCAAGAGAACTTGTGGCGGCTTGTTGAGGTCGCCTGTGCGCTCAAATTTACCGCCAGTCACAACCTTGCCAAGATCGTATTGCACTACACCTCCTTGTGTACCAGTTGGCCTACTAACGACAATATCACCTAGCCGTATGTCATTTGCCCGAGAGGGAACTCCACCCCCAATCCCTACCATCAACCCAAAGCGAACAGAAGTGTATGTGAATAACAGTTGGGTGGCTACAATCGCTGCAGAGCTGACGCCATATCTTCCTGAGGGTAAACAGGCGATTACGACATTACGGCCAGCAATCTCCCCTAATGTGTAGCTATTTTGATCGCTAGGATGTTGCGGTAAAGGGCTATGTGTATGATCGAGCATGGCTTTGGCCACAGCCATCTCAAGCGGCAGCGCGCAAATCCATGCTACTGTGTAACTCTCATGTGGTATTCTTTTCAATCTCCCACTAAACATAGCGGCGGTTTCATTAGAAAGATCGATATTTATTCGTTCTTCAACGGATGCAGATCCTCGAACGGCAGGGTATGGTACCAGAATCCGGGACCAAGGATCGCTTCGGTAAAGCGACGGCGGGGCCACCTAGTTCGTTTGGGCAGGACCCTGAGGTTTTGTCGCAATCGGTGTTATCATAACGTTTCGGAACCAATAAGAAAAGCCGCTTTCCATGCAAAGCGCTTGGTCCAGTCGCCGACAGCTTTGCGAATGCGTCGACGGTGCAAATGAATATATTTTTGCGGATAGGAGGTAAAATATGAAGGGAAACAGACTCTCGAGCTTTCTAGTGGGTTTAAAGCCTCATTTAACGAACCGTTCCAACGCTTGGTGACTGGCGGGAGAACGGTGAGATCCTGCCGACATGGAGGCTGCCCCTCTCTGGCGTGCATGAGCAACACATGTCTCTCCAAAAAACAACAGAGCCTCGCCAATGAGGCCATATAGCCACGGAGCCATATAAATCACCGTACTTCTCCATTCGCAGCGTTTGGATTTGCTCGGCTGGCTTTGAAATTCTTGAGATAAAGCCAGTTGGAGCTTGCGTATATTCCTCCCGTATCAGATATTCATTTATTGCAGCATTTGCGGGACGACGACTTATTGTACTCAACGTAACTAGGCTGATGACATCACGCATCGAGATATCGATTAGCGGGATATTCATCGGCCGAGTCCTTCGTCCTGTCGATGTTGATGAGAAAATAGGCTCAAATTGCTGAATATTCTGATTTTCAATTCGCTCGCTGTTTAGCACCACATTTGTTGGTTCCGCGAGATCAATACCCCGTACTCGCTCCGGTTGAGACATCGGCAGTTCAGTTCCCAAGTCGTTCATGTCTACTTGGCGAAGCTCTTCTAAGAAGTTTCGTGGGAAGCTATTAACCTCCTGGTATGAGATTAATTCATTATCCGTTACGATTGGGGTAGACTCTTCCGGAGAGACGCTTTAGCTACCAGGCTCGGAGTTTGAATATTCGTTGGAATTGGCTGCAGGCGGAGATTTTGAAACGGTGACTCGGGAAGTTCTTCAAAATCATAACTCGGGCCCTCCTTTAGGAGTTGTAGTTCACTAGCACCGAGGATATTTCGTATATTGAATCTCAAAAATGTCGCTTTGTGGTTCACTCGACTCGGAAACCGGCCCCGACGCACGAAGTGGCTCGCTCTGTCCAACTTCTGCCAAATCATCGCTGAGTATTTCCTTCCTATCAACGAAGAACGAAGAATCATCCAGGATTTCATTTTCACCAAGAAGCCTTTCGTTGTATATATCGTTGACATCACTATGATGCGAGACCTGGTCGTCATTTTGCATCGGCCCTCATGGAATTTGTCGTATGGGATTTTGCGCTTTATCCATCCCAAAAGCAACAATCCCCAGGACAATGTTAGGCAGAAGAATCGGATACACAATAGTCCTGTCATCGTTACCAAAAGCGCCACTTTTCAAGTTTGGGGGTAGCTTTTCGGTCTGATCATTATCTTTGCTGTTCTTGCTAGCTCCTACAGTCTTTTCATGCAGCGGTCCTTGAGTACGGGCCCTTTACGTTTTGGTAGAGAGTCCCAAGCACCTGAGATATAGTTTTCGATCTATGGTGTTACCGTATCTTCTAACTCGCTCGAATTGGGTCTTACATGACGCTCGAGAAGCTCTCTCATGTATATGTATCCAAGAAGGCCTCCTTCGAGGTCTAACCTCTCAAGAAGGTTCGCTGGCTTGGCGACTCTTTCCACTATATTTGGGACATACAAACGTCTTATCGGCGTTAAAAGTGCATTCGGACTCGCTTCCCAGACGTAAAGAGAACCATTATCATCATGTGGCATACCCTCTAGCAAACCAGCCTGCTCGAATTCTTCCGTAGCATTAATTGATACAAATGACCCTCTCATCCATGTCAAACCCAGGCGCTTGAGAACAACAACGGATAAGCCATATGGATCATCCTGGGGGAGGGTGAGAATGAAAATGGGTTTCTTCGGTAGTGGCTGTCGTCCGATTTTTAAATCCCTCACCCCACACCGAACATTATTGTAGACCGCAAGGCTTGAAACTGGAACTTGGCCTGGTTTATTGTAGACGGCAAAGGATTCGATCTTGCCATTTCTTGAACCACCATCGGTTTCGTAACATCTGCCGGGTTCTCGTGGGTTAAGGGTAGGCTGCGAAAGAAGTACCGGTTTGAGGAAAACCAATCCGAGCGAATAGATCGAGTTATCTTGACATAGTACGCCGACATCATAGGCAAGCAGGAACACTGCAAAAGTACCAAAAAGTTGCAAAAGACAGATGCGAAACATCTTGGGAAGAGCTAACGGGAGAGCTCGAGTCTGAGGTCAATTCATATATTCAGATCGCTTGGTTGGGTTCAAAATACATGGTGGCCGTCGTGTAGCAGAGTAGGTTTGTGATTTCATGAAATTTTATAGCCCGAGTCGATCTTTGAAATTGCAATTACTCGTTCACCAGCAAAATACCCTGAAAATCTTCGATTCTCCTCATGACAGTCATGGTTTTGGGAGAGCCTCATGGTAGGGAGCTAATTCTTGAGGCAGTTACGTTATACCTCGCGTTGATTCCAACATGTTGGCTGCATAAATTGTTACCTGAACACATGCTTTGCGTTGTGGATGGTTTGAATTTCGAGACTAGCCAAATATATATCCTTATGTCTGTGTCAACTCCAGTATTAAGTAGTGAAACTATTTATAGGAAAAAACGATGGTTAGATAAATCGTCCAGCAGTTGTATGTTTATCAGCAGTGTTGTGGTGCGGTCCCCTGAGATACCAGGGTGGTGGCGGATTTTTCGCACGGACGCGTTCTGAAGAACAACAACGCGATTTCGAGCCCCGCTCTTATCAATTCGTATCAACAAATAATATTCAATTGATAAACAGGAGGTAGAGCCAGATAAATCCCAAGTATTTCTAAAAAAATTCAATCTCGTCGACCAGCCCGGTTACCTTTGGTTTATGATGCCGTTTTTATCGCCACCCTCGGCGTCCGAAATTATCAACAATGCATCAGTGGATACATTACGAAATCTTCTCGCTGCGCTATGTCAGGCAGACGATAAAAACCGCCAAAGAATCGTACAGTTCCACGAAAATATAACACTACTAGCGGCTCGGAAGAACTCTACATCTCATCCTTCAAGCACATCAGAAGGACCGAACAGGAAACGTAAAGCTAACAGCGAAATTGCTTTGTGTATCCATTGCCGCCAAGCATTCGACGAAGCGGACAACCACGATACAGCCTGCAAAACTCACCCTGGGCCATGGGAGGCAGATGAAGATCACGATATGTGGGCTGATATGTATGACGATGACTATGGAGACAGAGACCAGAATCATGAAGACTTTTTTAACGATGTGCCTGAGGCCTTTATCATGAAATGCTGTGGCAAGCGAGGGGATAGTATCGGGTGCGAAATTTCAAGGCACATGGCGAAGTACAGTACGAGGAGGGTTTACGACTGTGATGGATATGAAGGATTGGAAGAATTACCACCACCAATTAATCCAGCTGTAGAGAATTACAGCTTTCGACCCCTCCCGAACATTCATTCAATAATGCAAAGCCACCCGTCAACAAGTGTCGACATTGTCGACCTTACAAAAAGCTCGGAGGCAGATCGCAATGATGAGGATAATGACGGAACAGAAGGGGAACCCGAACAGTCAAACGAACCTCAACACCAACAACGATCACGTATACACGATATCCTAAATCGATAGCACCTCCCAGAACGGATTATGCATATATATGTATATAAATTGAATAATCTGCTTATATTTCTACTAATGGAACGAGTTAGCCTCGAAGACCAGGGAACGAGTCTTATTCCTCATGCACAACAAAACATACCTTTGCACTGCGAATTTTGCCAAAAGGCAACCCTGACCAGATCGCGGCTCGGATTCGCGAACCTGGAAACCGGGACCTCGCCAATATAAATTTCTTGGCGGCAACCTCCCAACTCCCCTCTTTTCATTCTTTCAAATGAACTCTAACTCCTTCCCCTGAAAACTTGTGATTTCATCTCATCTCTTCATTTCCAGAATCTTGTCACCAATCGACTCTTGCACACTCAATTGTAGAGCCTTTTGCTCAATCACAGTCCTTACCGTTATAATCTCGCCTTGCCATATCCGCAAATCATATCCCCAGACCTCAAAAGATGCCATCGGCCAACAAAACCGAAAAATCTGGTCCGAAGCCATACTAACGGCTTCCGAAGACCACGTCAAAACCGTCCTCTACACCCTCTGCAAAGAGTCGAATCTCAGGATTAAAGTCCTCGAGCAGCTCGAAAAGCTTCAAAAGGCAGAAACCCCTAAAAAAAGAAAACACTCCGAATTTAAAACTTTACCAAAATGTACAGTGTGCAACCAACATTTCGACGAATCCAAAAACACGGCGAAATCTTGTAAATGGCATCCTGGCAATCGAGAAGTCGACTTTGAGGCCGACTGTTGGGACGATATGTGGGAAGACGATATCAAAGCATTCGATTTCGAGGATGAAGATGTTGTGAATGAATGGCCGGAAGGGTATAAATGGGACTGCTGCGATGAAGATGGAGATCACGCCGGGTGTATGGAAGGGCCACATAAAGGGGGTTCGAAGACATCAGCTTCAAAGCCGAAGAAGAGCCCAAAGCGGGCAAAGATTAATACTTCGGAAGAATGAAGTATCATCACTGAGAAAGTTATGTACGATAGGATCAGTTCAAGAAATCAATAATATATACCCATTAATAAATTAGCTTTCCAAAACTTCATTGCGCCGTGAATGCATTTAGAATACATGAAAAAAAAAACCATGCGAATACCCTAACCTAACGCCCTGAGATAAGCTACGAAAAAACACATTAATATACTCCGAGACGCCATTGTCATCTTCCCTCAACGTTGAATACTAGTTAACCGATCGTGCATGGCTTATCAAGATAACTGTGAAAACCAAGCCCACTCGTACACCCCACCGCGCTACCAATACCGTCACAACAACTCCAAGAAAACCCTTGCGGAAAGTCTTCAACGTATGTAAAATAATTGAATGATTTATCGCCCTTCCACCCTCCTAACCATTTGTCCCAGATAGGCGCAACCTGCAGTTTCCCCGGATGGTACCTGTCATTCAAACACTGCCCCGGCCCATTCGACGCTTGATAAAACAAGTCACCGCAAAGCGTGCAGTTTATCTGTTTCTCCGATTCGGTTTTAGCCTTCTTCGTCGGCTTTGTGCTTTGAATATTCGCATTCGCGGTACTCGGGAAGAGTGGAATTTGCTCCTTCTCCAATTTTCGTTTTTCAGGAAGCCGAGTCTCTAATTTCTCCTCTCCATCCTTTTGTGGTTGCCGTAATCTTTGGGATTGTCGAGTCCTATTCGGTCTCGTTTCCACCTCGGGCTCAGTTCTCATTCTACTCGTCTTCAATCTCGATCTTGCCCTCGGTGCCGCTTTCAGTTCCGGCTGAGGCGCGGGCTCGGGCTCACAATCGCTCGAGGGCATTTCGCATACATCAAAATCAAAAGACTCAGTATCCGGAACACGGACCATAGGTTGTTTCTGCACATGGGAAACAGCGCCTTCATACGTCTCCACGAGTAGAACAGCCGCCGATACTGACTTTCGCATCATAGAACCCTGCGATAGCACAGCGTCAAGAATGGCTATCAGTTGGTCTTTGTGAAAAGATCTTATTTTGGCTTCCAGTCTATTCATTTTTGTGGTGTTTGTTGTGGTGGTGGTTGTTTGTAGGGTACATTTGGATTCGAGTCGACGAGAATAATTTGATACACTTTGTGACATAGTGGGTCAATCGGGACGTCGACGGTTTTGTATCGGTGGTTGCGTCAATGAATGTATATTGATATATCGGGTTCGTTTGGTCTCGCCGAGCCAGACTTCGTGATAAAATGCGTAAAACCCGAGACAACGTAGGGTAAGGAATTCGTGGAGTGACAATATTTGCGAAGGACAGTAAATTTCGAAAATAGAGTGCGATTGCAGTTATGAGAGGAAAATTCAATTGATGAATAAATATGGTATTCCTATTAAACCTTATCACATCATGAGTTCTGCTATGACATGGGCACACGACTGGTATCCATAGAGGGGCAAATTGTGCGGTTGTGGAGTGCGCAGTGTGAATGGTCCACGACCCTCTCAAAGAGATATTTGCCTGGGCCTGGTAATTATGGCACAGACTGAAAAAAACTTCACAAATTAGAAAGCCTCAGGGTTGCCCCAAATGACCAATGTGACCGAACGTGGTGAGTGTTACGCGAAAATCAGGGGCACAAATTTCGGTAGCCCACGGTTTTCCCATTTGCTGGGGGAATTGCCAAGAGAGCTAACCTCTCTCACAACTGCAATGGGTATCGTAATATAATTACAAGGAAACCTCACCACTTTTCCACATACGGAATGCGCATCACGCGTCGTCAAGGAAGCAGCCGAACTCTAATACGAGAGAAACACGCCAAAGAAATAAAGAAAGCATCATGGAAAGCCTCGATCCATCCAAATTGACAGGCAACCGGATACAATAATCATCACGGTCTTATCTTTTCAAAAAGCATTCATACGGGCCAACACCTTTTGTGTTGCCTTGCGCTCAAGAGTTTTAGCACGGCCAATCTAAAGTTCTGCCTGCTTCTCCATTTTCTTATTGCCGATCAAGTCTGAAAAGAAACCTTTCTTGTCAGAAGTTTCATCCTCAGAGGCGCTGTTGGGGCTATCAACTGGCGGAGTCGAAAGATTCTGGTAGGTCTCTGGGCGGGGGACAACACCGAGGCGTTTATTGCCGGCGTCGAAAATCTAGAACAAAAGTCGATCCGCGGTTAGAAAATCACGAATATTCAGAAAGTTCGAAGTAGGGTTACGTACGACATATTGGCCTTTCAAGAAAGTTCCTCCCAATATATCAAATGGGAGATCTCCACGGCTCTGAATACCACCGTAGATGTATCCTTGCCCAGCATCCGCAAAACCCAGGTCCTCCTTTTGAATCGTAAAGCTCTGGCCGCTAACATCTATTTTTACAACCGGCAACTGCTTTTCGGTAACGCTTGCAGGGTAGATGTAGCCTGGGATTTGTGAAATATACTGAGCACCGGGTATCTTGCTATAGATAGCCTCGCAGGACGCATCGTCCAAAAGTGCCAACGTGGTACCGGTATCAGCGATCGAGACGTTGCCCGAGGATCTCTTCTTAGTCTTGCCGTTGACTGAAATTGAGGAAGACTTGAATTGCCAAAATCCTTGACTGGGGTCGACCTTTGCCCAGTAGATGCTATTGGTGGTAACGCCACAATGATCGAGTGTTGGCTGGTGAATATATCCGAATGTGTAGAAGCTCTGACCCTGATCGGGTTCATTCGCATCGCGCCAACTTCCCAGTTTGACTGTGAACAATTCGGCTGTCTTTGGAATATCGGATTGCTGAATGAGCATATCCACTGGAGTCAAGACAGACTCTGGCGAGCAGGTGTTGAGAGTGCTGAAGGCAAGGCCTAGGAGGCCGTCTCTAACACCCTCCTGGAAGCTTTCAGAGAGATTATTGGCGAGTTCGATCGCCTGGTTGTTAATGGTCAAACCTCCAAGGGTCAAATAATCCGTGCCGACGGTGCCACTGGCTGAGGA
Source organism: Dactylellina drechsleri (assembly GCA_036971345.1). Classification (NCBI taxonomy): domain Eukaryota; kingdom Fungi; phylum Ascomycota; class Orbiliomycetes; order Orbiliales; family Orbiliaceae; genus Dactylellina; species Dactylellina drechsleri. The sequence continues at coordinate 695,036 of JAJTUB010000008.1, forward strand.
TCCGTCGCCGTAGTGAATATCCCAAGTGTATCCATCTTTGCTCTTGAAACTGGTAGATTGAGTAGGATCGAAAATCCCCTTTCCCTGAGCATTGTCAAGGATAGCCTTAGGCAGATCGGTGGACCAAATCTAAAGCGGTCTCTCTGTTAACAAATTACTTAATATTTTCATGTGATCACAAACTCGGAACGAGATGGGATCATATATTAGCGGACATACCCAACAATCGGCACTGCTAGTGTCGAAATCCAACATGAACTTCTGTGGTGGACTGCCGATATAAACTTCCGACAACCAAAGAGCGTCATTTTGGACGTCGGTGGTATTCACAAGGCTTGGGTCGGTGCTACCCGAGCTCGATGTATCTTTCTTCTTAAGACGTTGAACGACTCTGGCTTTTCCTCCAACCCCACGTCCAAACTTCCCTTGCTGGTGGAGGACACCTCCGTAGAAGTATTTAGAATCCAAAGTTGGATTGAAATTGTATTTTCTCATAAGGTGGACGTAGGACTTGCCGCCGTCGTGGACATATTTTTCATTTCTGACTACACGGATCGGGGTGTGTGCAATATGCGCGTGCTCATGATTTTGGCCCTCCATCTTGACGCTTTGATTCTCGTCTCTTACGCTGATAAAGTTCAGGGTGAGGGTTCAAATCGACGATAGGTTTGCAGTTATGAGAGAAGGGCTATAGACTCCCTAGGATCGTCTGAATCGAGGAAGATTAGCATACGAGTAGAAGCCCGTGCCTCGATATGTAATGCCGCATACCTACGTAATAATAGTTTTTAAACGAGGGTATTCCGATCCTGGGTATATCAGGAAGGGACCCTGAATTCAATGTGCAAGGATTGTAGTGATCGCGAACGGTAGTTGTCTTTGTAATCGCAGAGAAGGGTATCGGAAGTGGTAGTAGACTGAAGAAGTGGAAAAGTAATGCTTCATCAGGGGAGATTGATCTCGCCTTTATAATCTTTAAATACCTTCACAAATAACATTCGATTTCCATGACGGCATGTGTTTGATGCCCGCGAACGGCGATTGTGGCGTGAGACATATGTACATGCACCGACGTCGAGATCATCAGGGCAGCGGTATGACGAATGCGCCAGACAAACGAACCAAGGCACGCCGCCATACTACATCATCATTGGCCGTTAGAGTTTCCGAGTTTAATCGTTTTATCAGATATCCAGCAGTGCAACCGTCAAATGGGAAGGTCCGGTTTTGTTTGAATATCAGTGTTGACTTCCTGATTAGGAAGTCAAAGTGGTCAAAGTCGCTTCTGGTTGGTTGGAATTTGGAAGCCTATTCGTGAGGTGGAGCCCAAAATAAGGTACCCGTTATTTATCCCACCGGGAAACGACCAGCAAGTTCGCGCATACGAAATGCAGAGACTGACAGATTATGACTATAGAATCAGAATGTACGTAGTTCTTGCAATCAGATCATTAGAATCTGATACGTTTTGCGGGCGAAAGGCAGGTCGCTGTGTTGGATGCCGCTTTCACCCAAACTCTCCAGACAAGTTCAATGGCAGACAAGGTCAATTGGGTCAGCGAACTTCACTCGATCGTGAACGCATTGTATAAGAACCCAATAGCTCCTCTTAGGAAACGGAGAAGAAAGCAACGAGATAATTGCTTGCCAAACTCGGTCAATTGAATTTAGAAATGTCCAATTTCGAGCCTATCACCAGATCAATCCTGACGGGTTACAACAAGCTTTCAGAAATTAATGCGCATGAGCGTTTGCTGAATTGGAACCAAAACCCTCCTCAAAGCAATGGATCTATACAAGAGATTCTAGCTGGATGTGTATACCGTACCCTAAACAGCCTAGTAACATGGTTCGGTTCTCGGATCGAATTTATCCTCTTTATACCATATTACCCAATATTTTCCGAGAAAACGGATGAAAAAAAACATGGCCACCAGCTACTCGCAAATAACGTGACTTGATTCGTGGAGGACTTGTGCCAAGGCTTCCCAGAACGAGAACCGAGAAAGCCAAAAGAAATCTTTTCACAACGCGGAACCTCGAGCGGCCAACATTTCAAATCTTCGAAAGGAAGCAGCTTCCGTATCTATTCCAAGGCTTCTCCATAGGGTATTGGGGTAATCTCACGGTAAGCTGGAGGAATAGGGGTATTCTCTCCAGACTCCAGACTCCAGATTCCAGCTAATGGAGGATATCGGTTGTGATAACCTCTAAGAAATGCTGTTATGAAGTCCTCCCCAAAGAAAAAAAAAAAAGCGGGCGATGCAATGCATGCATAGAACTTACGGGGAGAAGAAAAAAAATGAGCTAAAAAATGAGACTGCTGCCGCTAAATGGCAAAGAAGAAGAAGAAGGCCTCTATGTTCAAAAAGTGATCTGTCTCGGATCGTCGAGTTCAAGAATGTTTCTTTCTGCAGTCAGGCATCACGGCAGACCGACAATGGGTGCCACGTCTTTGCCTTAGCTCTGCAGTAGAACCCCCTTTTCCACGCCCAAGCGATGCAGCTCGAGCTCGACAGCTGTGAGCTCTAACGCAGGTTGGTGCTTGCTTGCGTTTTCTGCTGCAACTTACTGCAAGCACAGCATAATGGTGGCCGCCATGTCCTTGCCGTTTTCAGAGCGGTGCATCCGAGATGGAGGCTTGGGAAATACCCAAGATACGGGCGGCGATGATTTGAATGAATTATAGCGAGGACATCTAAAAGCTAACAAGACAAACCACGACCCATGTCTTGTATCTGCGAGATCCTGAGCTTAATCTACGAGCTCGCTCTGGAAAGTCCAGTTGGGCTGTTCGAACGGACGCAACATGCCCTTGCGTCCTGAGATATGATTTGTCGATAAGCAGACTAGTAGCTATAGTTCGATATACGGCGTGTTGCGAGCGCGAGCGGATCAGAGGGAATTAATTGTTGGTAGCTACTCCCAACTTTTGCTGCAGTGGATTCTAACGAACCAGAAAAAAGCTTTTCCGAAGACATGTGAAAGATCAAATGGTGCTTTTCAATTTCGACGCGGTGAGAGGGGCGTGGGATGTCCCTTCGAGTGGGCTGAAATAAGCTATCAAGGGTATCTGTCGTTAGTGTGGCTGCCATCCCACTCGAGCTCCCAGAGGCCTCCGAAGACTCGAAGCTAGGGTGGACACCAAAGTTTCAAGATGCTAACAGAGATATCGCATAATTTCCTCAACAAAGAAGGAAACTAAGTAGAAAGATAGACGCCCAGTATGATAAAGGAAGTTCTAGAGTCTTGTTAGACTTTATACTGAGATCCACAGAACGTCTCTCCTTATCTCGTACTCTTTCCGCATAAATGTGGCATGTAAACTGTTTTTTGGGCGGCAAATTTGAGTTGCAAGCTACTCCCACTTTTTGCACTTGGCGATACGAATTAAGCTTACCAAATCGACAGCTCTAAATCAAGGGACCACCGATGAAAGCGATCTGTCATGATGAGTTCCGGAAGAATGAAAAAGAAACTGCGAAAAAACAAATTCTTCCTTCTTGGATTGTCTAGAAACGGATAGTTTTTTCTTTCTTTTCTATGATCCTGATGTTCACTTTGTAGGAGACTATCAGGGTTCAAACCACGCCCAACGGAAAATAAGATTTTCCTCCCCCGACGAGCAAAAAAAAAAAAAAAGAGAACCCTCAGAATTGTAACGTAAGGTGGCAAGATTAAGCAGTCCCGTAGCTATCACGGGTATTCAAACTAGTGAATTAAATAAAGCACTTAAGTAGTACTACTGTGAATTGATTAAGGCCCCACTAATTGTAATGCAATGTTGAGAAAAGGGTCCGTAAGAATGTCCCTCTCAACCAAAAAATAAAAAATTTTGAAATTTTTCTGCGCGAAAGGACAGGGATAAGATAACAGCTCCCCTTCGACTGCTCACTTCGCATGTGTCCTGAATAAGCAAAAAAGACGAAGTGGGATGGTCTCGACAGCAAAAAAAAAGTTCGAGACTAAGCTACCTTTTTTTTTTTTACTACCCACTAAAAAAGGAAAGAAAAAAAAGGGAAAGATCCGCTGCAGATGCGGATGTGTATAATTTTTTTAAGCAGCAGATAGAAAAAAAAATTAATTGAGAGGCGAGCTGGTAAGAAAGGCTGATGTGGTATATATTTTCTGCTCACCCCCCTCCACCACTTCTCACTCTCTTTTTTCCTCTTTCCTTCTCTCGACCACCTCTCCACTCTCTGTTTTGCTTTCTCTTCAAAACCAATATACCCCTTTTAGATTTCTTGTTCGTCGTCGTCTCGTCGTCGTTCTTATTCTCCTAGACTTCATTCTAAAGGATAATCTTACAGGTTCTTAGTATACACCTAGGATACGTATTGAGCTCCCTCTCTCAAGCTCAATAGCCAGTATCAGTATATCTCTTAACCTTGTCATTTTATTTCTACTACTTCTGAAAGGCTCTCTCTCTTACCTTCCAGAAGATTTCCCTTCATTTTCATAAATTGAACTTTTACGATCAAATTTGAAAATATCGTAAATTTCTTTTGGTGGGCTCTGTAGACAGGACTCTCCATTCGGATACCTCCAGAAGATCCACGCTTCGAGCGACTTTTCCAACGTCACCTCAACACTTCTTCGTCCACTCCCTCCAACTCAGTACAGTTCAAATGGCTCCAGCTGTCGACACCATGGCCTCCTCCGCCTCCGAGAACGCCAAGTCAGTGAAGGTCCTCGAGGACCTCCTCGCAAAACTCTCCGTTTCCAAAGGAGACGAGACCGAATACGCTGCCAAGAACCTCGCTACCTTCGTTAACGGACCAATCGAAGAGCACGAAGTCCCCACCAAGGTCGTCGATGACCTCAAGAAGAAGCTCAACAACAAGAAGGATGCCACCGTCCGTGAGCGAGCTTTGGCTGCTATCAAGGCCATCGCCGGTCACACCTTGGCCCCAGCTATCGAGCCTTACCTGATTGAGCTCCTCGGACCCGTCCTCGTCGCCGTTGGTGACAAGATGACCTCCGTCAAGAACCTCGCTCAGGAGACCGCTCTCGCTATTGTCGAGAACGTCAACCCCAATGCTATCAAGGCCGTTCTCCCAATCATCTTCAACTCAATCCAAAATGCCGGAAAGTGGCCTGAGAAGATCACTGCCCTCGAGTGCATGAACACCCTCTCTCGCATTGCTCCTTCTCAGCTCGCCTTAAGGACCCCAGACAGCATTCCTGTCATCTCTGAAGCCATGTGGGAAACCAAGCCAGAGGTCAAGAAGGCTGCTCGCAAGACTATGGAGAACATCTGCTCTCTCATTTGCAACAAGGATATCGACAGATTCATTCCTGAGCTCATCAACTGCATCGCCGCTCCTGAAAACGTCTCCGAGACCGTTCACTTGCTCGGTGCTACCACCTTCGTCCAGGATGTCCAGGCTCCAACTTTGGCTATCATGGTCCCACTTCTCGAGCGTGGTCTCGCTGAACGCGAGACTGCTATCAAGCGTAAGGCTGCCGTCATCGTTGACAACATGTGCAAGCTCGTCGAAGATCCCCAGATCGTTGCTCCATTCTTGCCAAAGCTCATGCCAGGATTGCAAAAGAACTACGACAACATGGCTGATCCTGAGGCTCGTTCCGTTACTCAACGTGGTCTCGATACCCTCAAGCGTGTCGGTTCCGTTGGTGATGATGGTAAGATCCCAGAGGTCTCCACCGCATCTGAGCCAAAGGTTCTGCTTGCTACCCTCCAGGGCATCGTTGATGCTTCCAGCCACAAGGATGCCCTGGCCAACTACCAGCCAATTCTTCACTACCTCGCCTGCATTGCTGGTACCCTCTATGACGAGAAGTCCAACGAACAACTCATCTGGTTTGAGCACTTGAGCCCGGCTCTTGCTGCCATCGTTGGTGATACCGACGCCAAGTCTATCGTCGATACCTTCCGAAAGCGCTCTGCTCCAGGTATCGCCGAGGAAGAAGAAGGCGAGGCTGATGATGAGGAAGGCGAGGACCTTTGCAACTGTACCTTCAACCTTGCCTATGGTGCCAAGATTCTTCTCAACCAAACTCATCTCCGCCTCAAGCGTGGTCAGCGATACGGTCTTTGCGGTCCAAACGGATCCGGAAAGTCCACTCTCATGCGCGCCATCAACCGCGAACAAGTCGAGGGTTTTCCACCAAAGTCCGAGGTCAAGACCGTCTTCGTTGAGCACGACCTTGATGCTGCTGATACCGAAGAGACCGTCATCGGATGGACCATCAAGAAGTTGGCTGAGGCTGGTGTTGAAATCACTCGCGAGGACGTTGAGAAGAAGATGCTTGAGTTCGGTTTCCAACAAGCTTGGTTCGAGAACGCAATCACCTCCCTTTCCGGTGGTTGGAAGATGAAGTTGGCTCTTTGCCGTGCCGTCTTCGAGAACCCCGATATTCTCCTTCTCGACGAACCTACCAACCATTTGGATCGTGTCAACGTCAGGTGGCTCGAAGACTACCTCTGTAACTCTCACTGCACTTCGATCATCGTCTCCCACGACTCTGGCTTCCTTGACAATGTCTGCCAACACATCATCCACTACGAACGATTCAAGCTCAAGCGTTACAGAGGTAACCTTAAGGCTTTCGTCGCCCGTGTTCCATCCGCCAAGTCTTACTACGAACTCGGAGCCTCTGAACTCGAATTCAAGTTCCCAGAGCCAGGTTTCCTGGAGGGTGTCAAGACCAAGGCCAAGGCTATCGTCAAGGTCGACAAGATGGAATTCCAGTACCCAGGTACCCCTAAGCCTCAATTGACCGATATCAACTTCCAGGTCTCCCTTGGATCCCGTATTGCTGTCATTGGACCCAACGGTGCTGGTAAATCTACTCTTATCAACGTCTTGACTGGTGAATTGATCCCAACCAAGGGTAACATCTATGTCCACGAGAACATCCGTATCGCCTACATCAAACAACACGCCTTCGCTCACATCGATAACCACTTGGACAAGACTCCATCCGAATACATCCAATGGCGTTTCCAGACTGGTGAGGATCGTGAGACCATGGACCGTGCCAACAAGCAGATCACTGAAGACGATGAGAATGCCATGAACAAGATCTTCAAGATTGACGGCAGCCAACGTCGTGTCATCTCCATCAGCAGCCGTCGCAAGTTCAAGAACTCATACGAATACGAGTGCTCCTTCGCTCTCGGTGAGAACGTCGGCCAGAAGAATGAGAAGTGGACCCCAATGTCCAGCTCCGACAACGGATGGCTCCCACGTTCCGAGCTCATCGCTTCCCACACCAAGATGGTTGCCGACATTGATCAACAGATTGCTCTCGCCTCTGGTGATTTCCGTCCATTGGTTCGAAAGGAAATCGAAGCCCACTGCGGATTCTTCGGTCTCGACGCCGAGTTGGTTTCCCACTCTCGTATGAAGGGTCTCTCTGGTGGTCAGCGTGTCAAGGTCTGCTTGGCCGCCTCCACATGGCAACGCCCTCACTTGATCGTTCTCGACGAACCCACCAACTATCTCGATCGTGACTCTCTCGGTGCTTTGTCCAAGGCTCTTAAGGCCTTTGAGGGTGGTGTTGTCATCATTACCCACGCTGAGGAATTCACTCGTGGTCTCACTGAGGAAGTCTGGGCCGTCGTTGACGGTAAGATGACTCCATCTGGCCACAACTGGATTCAGGGTCAGGGCTCCGGTCCTCGTCTTGAGGAGAAGGAGGCTGGTGATCAGTTCGACGCTCTTGGCAACAAGATTGAAGTCACAAAGAAGAAGAAGCTCACCTCCAGCGAATTGCGAAAGAAGAAGAAGGAGAGAATGGCCAGACGCAAGCGGTAAGTTTTATTGCCCAAGCTTTTATAATAACCTTCAGCGATACTAATATTATTTTCTAGTGGCGAGGAGGTCTTCTCTGATGAGGACGACTAAACGTCTTCAACACACAAAATACAACACCGGTTCCGCCATTCTCTTTCGAACGATATATACACATCCTCTACTATGAACGCCACCCTATTACTCCTCGGACCCGAAATTTCTTTTGTTTTTACCACACACTTTTGTTTTAACGTAATACGTCCTTTTTATCATTATTTTTAACCATCACCACGAGCTCCCTGGTGTACTTCTGCCTGATGTTCTGAACGCGAGCTGCGCAGTTCTGTCGGGGTTTGCATGCCGCCAACCTCTCTGCCTTTACCACCTTTTCTCGTCTTCATTCCATATCCGATAATTATTTGATGAAGGTGTGGAAAGAAGTATATGGCTAGTTTGGACGGATGCGGAGTCTTTGTCGATAGTCCTTTTCTTTGAGAGGGGATGGATTAGAGACACTGAGTGGTTTTTCCTTTCTAACCGAAAAGAATTTTGCGTTTATGATTTGTTTTACGAAAATAATTTTGATAGACTTTATGTTTTTTATGGGGTTTCTTGTGCCACGATACGGGGTTTCTTGTTATAGATTTATCGGTCGGTGGGTTGGAAATCGTGTGGGTTACATATAGACTTTAGATTGATAGAATGGATTATTATTATTATTTCCTTAATAACATATATATACCACCCAAAGGGTCCGTGATAATTGAATTATAAAACAGAATCGTTTCAAGTGTATTACATACCTATATATATACGTTGCTATATAGGTAGTTACTTGAATAAGTCACACGGTCCTAACCTAAGCCTCAGTGACGATAATCTGCGCGGAAACACTCTCAAGGTTGTCTGCAGTACTCTCAGCTGGCTCAGCTGCGGCCGGACTACTCTCAGTTGGTGGGGAACTAGTCTCAACTGGCGGGGGATCTTCTCCGTCCCACATGAATGGGATATTTGGATCGCCTCCGAAGTTAGTCTTCACGCGAAATTCCGTGCCTCCAATCATTGGATATAATCTCTCCCTAACTTCTGTGAACTCCACCTCCCAGGATTTCCCATTAAGTGTCCAGAAGATCGTATGATTGATCTGATCGTATCCGCAACCAACAGTATCCCCGGCCTTTATCTCTTCGAAAGGACAATGCGACGGTCTGCTGGCGCTGTCGTGGGTGGTGAAACAATCGGGAGAGTATACTATATTTGGCTCATCGCTGTGTAGGCCGAATGTCCTGCGGCAGGTGTCGTCCCAGCCGGGCATTTTCCCGACGTTTGGCTCTTCGGAGCAGAAGCCTACACCAACGAATGAATTTTCACTTGGAGATGTTGGTCAGTATTACGTTACTCAGTGGGTATGGAAGGTACTCACGGCGGGCCTAAGAGTTCGAGGATTGTGACTTCGTAGTAGAATAATGGAGAGTAGGGTGGAACTGGGTATCTAGTTACTATTCCGGTCCTTTCGTATTCAACTATCAAGAAGTTTTGTTAGTGTGTACGCTTTTGTCAAACTGGATGAAGAGAACTTACACTGAGGCTCGAAGGACGTATCAACTTTGATCGATAATCTGTCTTCTGAAAATTCAACCACCTCGTGCCCTCTATCCCATTTGAGATCTTGTGGGAACTTTTCCTTCCAACCTGATTTCCGATGTTCGTAATTCACATCTTTGTAAATTTCTGGGAAGCATTTTTGAACGAGGTCCGCTTGACCACAGGCGTATGCCCAGTCAAATGCATCCCAGCCTTCTTCGTCAACATGGAGAGGATTGATCCCAGCCTCCACAAGGGCTTTGATGCCTTCCTCGTCGTGAATACATATCGCTTGATGAAGCATCCAGTAGTTATAAGGTTCCATAGTAAGGAGTCTCTGGAAGGTCACCTTATTTTGCTCCTCTCTCAATTTCCTCAGACATATGATATCGGCAAAACATATTATCGCGTCTCTTTTTGGGAGCCATAGTTCGCCGGCTGGGCTACCCTTTTCTTCATAGAGACTATAATAAATTTCCATCAAACTAAAGGACCCGTTGAGAGCGTCAATAACGCTGATAAGTGCAAACTGTAAAGCTGTACGCCCCTTGAAATCTCTAACAGCGAGTAAGTCAGGCATAAGAGCTTTTGGAAGGTGATCCGCCACAAATTGGATAATTTTGGGGCCCGCCAGTTTTCTTCCAATCGCCATATGGAGTATGGTGCCTCGCTGGGCGTTTTGTTGTGTAAGGTATGAGAAATCATCGTTCTCCGGCTTGGCCAAATACTCTAACAGAAGCTTCGCGGCTTCATATTTTTCAAAGAGAATGCATCCGATTAGTGGTGTTTGACCGCTCTTGGTTCTTATACTCAAATCTGCTCCTGCTCCTTTCAAGATCCTGATGATTTCGAGACAAGCTTTCTCCTGCTCCTCGCTGTCCATACCCTCAACGCTACTGACCGTGGCAACGCCACCAAGTGCAGTGAAGCCCTCGAAATCATCATCATTAATATCTGCTCCTGAATCAACAAGAAGCTGAACACCTGCCGCATTAAGAGTCAGCGCAGCAAAGGTAAGGGGACCAGCACTGTCTATATCTTGGGCGTTGACGTCAGCGCCACATTCGATCAGTTTCTTCGCGAATTCGACCTGTAGCTCCTGAGAAACTATAGTAGGATTACACCATACTGAGTGTAGCGGATTCCTCGTTTTCGCCGCACTGAAGTTGACATCAAATTTCTCCGGATCATCTTTGTATCGCTCAAGAACACGATAGAAAATGCTCGTATCTCCGTCGGCAAACCACATGGCGTAGCATAATGGAATGTCGTCGTATTTTGGCATCGTTTTCTTAAGGTCTGGCTTTGGTTCCATTTCAAGTAAGATGGACACACTCCTTCGGAGATTCTTTTTGACATCAGCGTCGAATCCGTATGAAGGGCTCAATCTTAGAAGACATTGGTGGAAGGGCTCATAGCCATCACGATCTAATGACGTTGAGCCAGGTCTCAATTTGGGAACGAGTTTGGCAAGCATATCAGGCATGAAGTATAATTTTGGAATATGCAAGATAGTTCTCGGGTCTGTTGGCGAAAATGTTATGGTATTGAAATCGTAGTTCAACTCCTCGTCCTCGATTAAGAATTCAAGATAAAGGTCCCAACCCAGTCGTGCGGCAACAAAGCCGGGCGCCAGGGAGAGGTCCTCGGGGTAGTCTGTACCCGGATTCGCGAGACAGAGGTCTAAGAATTCAGGAGACAATCGGCTCCAAGTTTCTTTGGCGGTTAGCTTTCGTAGGAGTTCCTTTAACTTGATCCATTTTCGTCCTTGTTTCTCCTTCTCCGGCCAAAGAGAGCCAACTTCTCTGATACAGTAGTCGAGATGAGATATTTCGCCTCTAGTTTTCCAATTTTTTCTTCGTGAAGCTTTCTTGCCTGGGGTGTCTGGTTTTGGGCTTCCCGTTCCAACTTCTTCTGTATTCTCTGGCGGGGTTTCTTCTTTGATTTCCGGGGTTGGATCTTGAACATCTGCGGGTTCTTTTGTTTTCTCGGCTGAGTCTACTGGCTCGCTCTCGACCTTGTTTTCTTCACCGCTCTGTCCTGCATTTTCTTCGCTGTCCTTTGTAACCATTTCGATGATTGGTTCCAGGGAGGTTTTCTTCTCGCTTTCAATTGTATTTTTTCCTTCAACTTCCAAGGTAACGTCCGAGCAGGTTTCACTCTTAGTATCCATTTGAATTTGTGTAGTACTTTCAGCAACATCTGTCGCTGTATTAGTACCACTAGTCTCGGGAACGCTACTTGTACCACCATTTATGGAAGCAGAGTTGCTGTCTGGCTCAGCTACTGGGGTATCTGTAATAGCATCTGCCACTGGCTCTTGTGCCTGGTTGATATCCTCGGAATGGTCTTTAGAATCAGAATCAGCTGTTTGATTGGATTCTGCTGCAGTCTTAGTTTTCTCGGCTGATTCCTTTTCTTCACCATCATTTGTAACTGTCTCTGGTGCTTTGCTCTGGTTTTCTACCTCTGCGGAGTCTTCTGGCGCTGCTCGAAGATACCTTTCGTGGAATTTCTTGCTTGTCAAAACCTCGACTATGTATATGATTGCGATGTTAGCATATTATACCTTTTTGAATGCAAGTGAGGCATACGTGTGTAAATTAAAATATCCAGAAGCGTCTCTTTTTGACTTAGGAAGTTCGTTGTACCAGAACTGCCTTCCACGAAAAGCCCTGTTGTTTAAATTTAAATGTTAGCGAACTGTTTGCATTCAAGTGTGGTTATCAGAAGGGACCAGACATACGGGGTATTGTAACTTTTATTTCGCCGTTGTCTCCCCATTCTAAGATATTCGCTGAGGGTACGACGCTCCTTTCTTCAGCTTTTCGGGATTCCTTCTCTACCCAATCACGAACGGACTTGTGAATAACATTGATCGTTCGTTTGCCGTCGGAAAATTTAAAAAATTCACGTCCGGCTGCCTCCAGATGGCGGACTGTGTAGATCACTTCTGGGTTTCGCATCCATCGTTCCATTGGATCCTCTAAGCCGGATGTTGAAGACCTCCTTCTCTCAAGGCTTGGAGTCTCGGGTTCGTTACTCGCATCGTCATCCGAATCGTCCCCTTCCTTGCTATCCTGATGATTTTCGGAAGGTAGATAGACACGTTTAAATTGTTCTACAATCTCAAGAGTGTTCATATCCTGAGGCGCCCATACGATCCTGTTAAGTGCGAGAATGACAAGCTTTCTTTGGGCCATAGTCAGAGAGTCGAGATGTTTAGCGTAAAGACTGTCCATTTGGTCGGGCAACTCTCTTACTCGTCGCTTTATCGACAATGGTGACGGTTGGCGAAGACTGGCGATGACCATGGCGCTATAAGTAAACATTCCGTCGGCCTTCTTTTGGATGCTGTTTACCATACTTTCAATTTGCTTGGCTTGTTTCCGACTTAGATGCATCATGTTAAAGCTGTGGTTATCTTTCCTGATACTTATGCCGAGCATATCATTGGACTTATAGTCTAGAAGGTCCGTAAGAGAGTCATCGAGATATGCCTTCATATCTTCTTTGTTAGTCGACTTGTTGACAGTGAGTATGGTGGTATCGGTATGGATTTCATAATGTATCGCGTCGCTATCCTCGGTAGGAGCATCAGCCGTAACGGCTGCAGTATCGTTATTGGCATCAGCCGTAGTGTTGGGATCAGTGGTAGTGTCTGCATTATCTGTTTTTGTGTCCGCATTCTCCGTCTTTTTGTTTGAATCATCCGTCTTTTCATTGGCGGTAGTATCATTCTCGGGGTTCACCGATTCATCCTTCTTCTGATCCTGGTCCATAAAGTAGCTTTCTAATCCTGTGATGTCACGACTTGACATTAAGATTTTGAAGCTAGCAGAAGGCGATCTTGCTAGTTTCACCAAACCAGCAATCAAGCCTGCATTTTCGTAGTCGGTACACTCGTCGATCCCATCTATGACAATATAAATGGTTTTACCAATTGCCTTGCCGATTTCCTCAATCCGAGCCAGGTCAACCTTTATCGGATCATGGGAAGTACGGGCGTCTCCTCCTACGATTGTTTTATTCGATGGCTGATAGAGCGAAGTCTTTGTATCTTCCTTTCCTTCATTTCCCGCCTCCCTTTCTTTCTCAGCTTCATGTCTTTCAGTTTCATGTCTTTCAGTTTCATTTCCATCCTCAGCAGAACTATCATCAGTTCCTGTCGAAGCAGAGACCTCTCGCTCGGTGCCCTGGATCAATGCATTGATGCACTTTAGCATCTCCTCGTAAGTAGGAGCATGCTCGATCTGAAACAATTGAGCGAGGAGACACGAAATCGCGCTCTTGGTAAGCTGTGTTTCGTCATCTCCACGTTTAAAAAAGAAATAGAGAACAGGCGAGTCGCGAAACTGCTCGGTCTTGAAGGCTTCAAGACCCCATGACTCGGTTCTAAATCTGACATCGGCTATAGGATTGGGATTACTATCTGCGACGTTCTCTAGTAATCTTTCGATAGCAACCGCCATGGCCACAGATTTACCAAACCCTGGTTGACCCTTAATATATAATATCTTTTGGTCCCCAGTCTCCCAGTCAATGTAACTCTGATGCGTGAACAGCCATCGTGCCAGGTGCTTGGTTCCCAGCCTCCGTTTCAGAGGACCGAGAGTTAGACTGAGCTGCCGGATATGCGATTCCGATTTGCTCAGTTCAGCTCGATGACGTTGGAACCTTTCGCGGATTTTTAGCTCGAGATTTCGTAGTGTTGACTCATCTCGGAACATGACTAGTTCTTGGGTCATTTCCTTTACATCTCCTTTGATTTCTGATACCGTTTGCTGAACGAGATCAAGTTTGTCTTTGATATCTGAATAGTGTCAAATTCGTTAGTGCGGACTTTTAACTCTTTATTATAGTAAGAAGATCGTTACCTTGCAGCTCGGGAAGTAAAAGCGATTTCAAAGCTTGTTCGTTATCGGCTTGCATCCGTTCCGCAAGTCTCGCATTATCCTTTTTGATATCTATAAAGTTCAACATCTATTGTTCAGCCGCTGCTGCCTAATCGCAGTTGGCGAATGTATATATTTCGTCTAGGGTTAAGTTCTCATATACCAACCTTGCAGCCACCCAATGACATTATCTTCGAATTCATCTTGTGCGATTGCCCTAAGGTCTTTGTATTGAGCAATCACCGCTTCATATTTCTCGTTCGCTGTCGACTTGATGCTAAAGATATCCACGAATTTCTCTATTGCGAATTTAGCCGTTAACAAGCGTCCCAATTGAATTATCGACATCGGTGGGAGATGTTGAGTAATATAATAAGATGCATAAATAAAGGACGGCACTCACTCAGTTTGTTCCCTTCTCTGAACTTCCTATTTGCATGCCAGAAGAATTCGAGCACAACCGTTATCAGTTCTCGGATCGCCTCCATAACTCTGTCGGCAAGATCATTCACTTCCAATGTCTTCTCATTCTGGTTATGACGATTCTCGTAAAGGCGACAGTTGAGGATAATTGTGACAATATTTGTTGACGCCTCTGATATTCGACCACAATTGTCCATATCATTGGTTCCAACCTACAGCAAGTGGAAAACGTATGTTAAACACAGTGTTCTAACGCAAGACATGCCTGCCTTCAAATCGCAATCGCAAGTCGAACATCTAGGCTATAGTACTATAGTACCATTTTATTGTAGTGTGCATATGGTAACACCCGCATCTTTAAGGAATAGTCTATCTTACCCCGATCAATAAGCTGATAACGCCCCAAGCGATACTAACTGTCTGTGGGGCGCACGTTAAGACTGAGTCTCCAACGTCTTTCAACACGCTCAAAACGCCAAGCAATTTCCCCAAGGAACCTTCATACCGACGGTCGGCACGCGCTTTGAGTTTCTCAGCTTCCGAAATGGCTTTATTGACGTTGATATTATTTCTCAAAAAGTCATTAAGGTTATCTTGACTAGGCGGGTGCTTGCTCTTTTGAATTCTGTCCCGGAACCTAACTTTCGCCTCGAGCCAGCACTGAGAGTCCTGCTCCTTGCCGCTGACACGGGCGGGGAACGCTGAGTTCAGAGGTGTTGCGATATTACTCGCGTTCGACGACCGCCTTGAACGGAATTTCGTGTCCAGTGTGAGGCCATTCGCAATAGTCATTTTGAAGAATTTTTAGCCTCTAAGAGGAATAAGAAGTGAGTGGTAAGATGAGAAATAAGAAATGGAAATATTTTTTTCCAACGAAGTTTGGCTATAGCGCTACTTGGCACATCCAGCTTATTTTCTTGCCAATGAAATTTGAAACCCCGAACTGACTTTTGTTCGCGGATCGATCAAGCCTCTTTTATCCCCTTTCAGGAGCTAGTAAGGCTCAGGCCTTCGTGGCCAAAATGAGTGAAGCATTATGGTTTTGCCGTCCGCTGTCCGACATCCGTGCGGCTGGAAAAGAAGGTTCAAGGCGGGGTAAGGAGGAGCTGCGAGGAAGTGTCGCAGGATCCATGCCTATTGCTGACGGCAAACTTTGTTTTTGTCACATTTTAAGAAACGATCGAGAGCTGGATTCAATGAGATCTGGGAAATAAATCCGATTCACGATGATTTTCAGGCCGCCTTCCGCTGAATTTTTTAGTTATGACTCTTCAGAATTCAGGCGGGACGTATTTGATGGAGCTAGCTGCAGCTCTGATTTGCGGAACATCACGCGATGTGGTCGAGTTTTGATGGCCCTGGGTCAATGAGGGGGTGGGAGCTGCAGATTGGAATGTCTAATTCGGATGGATGTCAGACGAGATTCTGCACCGCACTCATCCTTTAGACAGTTACGGCATGGTATCGATAAGCACCAGACTAGTCGGCATGAGGCTTTTGCACATTCCTCATATGATCATGTTAATACAACATTAAACCAATCAGTAATCACTTGTCGTATTTTATATCGTATTCTGTATCGTTATATCATATTCTCAGGAGATATTTTAGACGCTCGTATACTAATTACATTTGGGTTTAATGAGACTAGTGTGAGCAATTCGCCAAAAACTCCTGCTACCAAAAACCATGTAACAAAGCCAGGGATATCTAAAGGAAACCAAACTCAAAACATATTCCAATATATACTATAATTCATTACATCAAATCGTAGAGGATGCGGCAAGCATTAAAGAGCCAGCTCCTTCTCAAATCTCATCTCTTTCTTTAACTGGTTGATTTCCTTCAACTCCATCCTGAGGGCTTGTTCTAGATCAATATCAGCGCTGCCGGTTGCGGCAGGATAATCAACATGCTCAAGCTCCATGATACTGTCCATGGGAGCGTTCTTTAGTATAGGTGTTTTGCTGTGTTTCGAAAACCTGATCGATGCAGGCGATAAACTGCCACTGGCATCAAGGCTGCCAACTTGTAGTTGGGATGTCCGGTTGCTTGACTTTCGTAGCAAGCGGCCAATAAGGGTTCTAAAATTCGGGACGCAGGCGATAACTATCGCTACTGTCCATTCTACGTGCTGAAGCACCCAAACCGATCCTCCCCATGTCCAATCGGGAGATGCTTTGATGAAAACTCTTTCCTCGTAGACGAGGTATACTCGGATTGCGCCAATAATAGTGACACTGTGCGGTGTTAATTATCTTGTTAGTCTATGCCGCAGATAAATTTGCTTTGGGAGGTCTGCAGGTGCGCTTTGACCCCGTCAGCTGTAGCTGCAAGGATAGAATTCAACTCACAGCAATCCTAAAGAAAACAAAAATACAACCATCAAACGATCCTTTAGACTCGCCATTCTCATCTTGTATGCAATATAAACTGGGATCGGAAAAACAAAGATATCTGTCGACATGTTGAAAATCGCTTGGTAGATGTTGATCCTCCCTAGCATCTTTCTGTCGATACAGCTAAGCCCGCCGAAAGTCTTATCGGCCGCGGTATCGTCCGGCTTTTGAGGACATTGGAATAACAATAGCATTTGGACAACGACGCAGTTGATTATGCTCAAAACTATGAAAACCCAGATGGCTTTTCGCAGATTGTCGAAAACACCACCGATTTTGAGTAGGAGGAGGAGGATAGAAATTTTGACAAGAGGCATTATGAGTCCAGAGAGGAAACTGAATACCAGAGTAAGCTGATAAGCGAAGTGTATTGTTAGCCTTGATGCGATGCGATACTTACATGAGAGCAAGCAGCGGATGAAGGAACTTTGGAACTTACTGTGTGATATTCACTATAATTAATCTGTACTAGGACCAATGGGTCTACCTCCCAGAGGTGTACACCATAGTGTAACATTTTTATAACTATAGTCATTGTTAGAGACTTTGTATGTATTTAAATGGTAATGAAGAAGGCTTACTCTGCCATGACGGATATATTATAGCTATTAACAGAGCCTAAAGATCGAGAAGATCAGTGTTACTAAAGCAAACATCGTTATCAAATGGAATGCTGCTGAGACTTACTGTCGAAAAGAAGATCAAGTAATCATCTACAAAGAGCAAAGCGACAAAAAGTTAGTAAATATCGAGAGAATAAGAGTGCTTGCGAGCAACAATACATACCCCATCCGAGTCCAGGCTTCCGTCTGTCAAAAAATCTGATAATAGCAAAGACAAGTGCAAACAACGGTCCACCTAGGACTGCTGCGAGGCACAACTCCTGCCTCGGTGAACTATTTGCCCATGGCATCTTGGTCGAATATCCGCAAATTCCCAATCGCCCCAAATCGCTCGCCTTCAAGAGGGCACTACCGAAGCTCGGATAGCATATATAAAAACCCAAACGCTTGGCATATAAAGTCGCAAGATTGCATCAGGACCACGAGGAAACCGCCTAGTGAGAGAATTGAAAGAGGGAAAGAGAATAGAGAGTAGGAAATGCTTAAAAGTCCACGAGATATTTAGATTGGTAGGTCATGGATTCCCATCAAGCGAACCATACCGTAGCGAGAGGGATATTTTTCTTTCTAGAAAGAAGAAGATGTCGACAGCGACGGGATGTGGCAGTTTTAAGACGGCTGCAAGGTGGTATGCAGTACTTTTACCTACTGCCCAACCATATTATCCACGGGATTTCTTTGCGGGGAACCCTACGTTCACTCCGTCAGTAAGAGAGTCGGACGATCAGAGGAGCGAGATTTTGAGTATATTAAGGATAGAGGTGTCGCCCAGCTCTTGTTATTAATTTGTGATAATTCATACGTACAACCACGAGGTCTGAAAGCATGCAGGCATATCATTCAGCTTACCACACCAGATTCGCCATCAGGAGCTAAACGAAGTTCGGGCCCGCTGTCAAGTTTTGCTGGTATCAAACAGCCAAAGCTGGTTTTGCAACCAGTGCCACGGCCGGTTACTTCCGCAAACCCCCTAAGGGTGGAGCACGTATCCCTGCGACTTGGCTGCTCGAGCCAACCACAGGCTTGTTCCTGGACCGGGATATGTGACAGATCTCGCAACACGGCTTGCAGCACTACTTGGCAGAGGAGCTTTCTGTGGAGCCTTTATATATTGCCGGATGCATTGGCATGCTCCTCGTATTTCGCAAAATAGTGGTTTCGCAGAGGCGGTTTCGCAAGCTGGGCGTTCTTGCTGCTATATTCAAACGGAGAGGTTTGCCGACAGGCCCACGAGAATAGCCGGACAACCATTTTAGACGGAAAACGATGGGTTGGCCCTTTTTGCTTCTGAGGCATGCTTCCTTCTTCTCTGCATGGAAGAAAAAAAAAAAAAAAAAAGGAAGACATATTCACAATTGCTTGGCTCTGAATTTCGTGTACTTTATTCTTTCGCTTCGCTTCCAATTCAATATTCAATTCTAACGAACCCTTTTTTAAAATTTTCGATTACTTTCGCGACAACGAGCTTTATAAGTTTTAAATTTCATTGAAGGGGCAAACATACTGCCAAAAGAGACAGAGTATTTCGGTATTTCCACAGTACCGTTCTACGGCCCGTGCTTGCATACGAATGTCACAAAAGCGTTACGGGCGTCACTAATTAAACCATTCGCCGTGTTTCGAAAATACCTTTCGGACTGCACTCATCCTATCATACAATTCGGACAACTTGTTCGCCAACCATCGCGACGTTTACAAACAAATCTCAAAAGTCCCCAGATCTTAAACACTCAAAGAGCGGACCGCTAGCGACCACGCGACTTTGATATTGAAACCATACTCGTGGCAGATAACTTATATCGAAAAATCTATATCATAGAATTCAGTTCTATAAAAACAATTCAGGGGAAACGTTTACCTTACCCCACGGCACGAAGAAACAAAAAAGACCTAGATGTGTGGATCCGCATGCCGCAAAAATATTGATCCGCAAAATTTATAATCGGACTAGACTCTCCAGGTCTCCGGTGTCAGTTTGAGTGAGTGACGTTTAGGAACATTTCAATCACAAACATCAGAAGTATTTAGGAGCGCTCGAGTCAGTTCGCCTTCTTGGCATCGTACGATATCGTGCCCTTTTGGCAGGGCATTTGCAATTCTCTACTTTTTTCTAAAGAGCTGGCTTTTGCGATCTACACTTCTCCCGGCTTCTATTCGGTCGCTTAATCGATTCGCTTGATCTATCGGCTTGCTGTCCCAAGGAATCCAGATTACCGAATAAAAAATGCTCTCCGTACTACTATCCACGCTCCTGCTGAGCGCTCAACTCCTCGCACCGCCAGCATCCGCTGACATTCTCTCCGGTGAATCGTTCACCTCAATGTACTATGATTGCTGCAAGCCCGCCTGCGCATGGCCCACACAGGGCGATTTCCTTACTGGCCTCAAAAGCTGCGATGTCAACGATATGGTTATACAAGACGATACCGCGGGAAACTACTGCGGTGGTGGCCCGGCAAGCTCATGTATCGACCAGACTCCCTGGGCGGTGAATGATACCTTCTCGTACGGATATGCTAGTATATTCATTCGAGGGGCAGATACCACGGAGTGGTGCTGTAGTTGTTACGAGCTGGAGTTTCTTGATAGCGATATCAAGGGCAAGAAGATGATTGTGCAGGGGATCAATGTGAATTATAATGAGAATCAGATCAACTGGTTCAGCTTAACGGTGAGTGACCGCCGAGCGAAATTTATGGGGGGTTTGAATGTGAGACTAACGTTAGGGTTGATATAGGTACCCGGGCAAGCAGACTGGCAAGGCATGTGCGCCGAGCGATTTGGCGGTACATTTGGCGAGTTTTTCGGTGTCAATGCGACCGGCCTGACCGATGTGTCTCAGTGCGATAACGTCCCTGAGTCGCTTCAGGCGGCATGTCGGTGGAGGTATACCTGGTACGAGAACGTTAAGGGACCAAAGTAAGTTATCACGTC
Organism: Dactylellina drechsleri; assembly: GCA_036971345.1. Classification (NCBI taxonomy): domain Eukaryota; kingdom Fungi; phylum Ascomycota; class Orbiliomycetes; order Orbiliales; family Orbiliaceae; genus Dactylellina; species Dactylellina drechsleri. The sequence goes on from JAJTUB010000008.1 coordinate 715,657, forward strand.
CTAAAGATCCTAGTAAAAGAATAAAAAAGATCAATTCTAACGACATACGTAAACAGTGCAACTTTTTCAAGAGTCGAATGTCCAGCGGAGCTCACAAACGTCTCTGGATGTGTGAGGGCGGACGATAAAACTTTCCAGGCGTCAAAGTCAGCCGCGGAGCCGGTGCTTAAAAACTACAGCTCATCATCGCCAGTTTTGCTCTTCTCGGCTGCCGTTCTGTTGGTTCTTGCCTTCCCCCAAATCTTGGAGTTATTCTAATCGATTCGATTGAAAATCGACTATTTTGATTTGGGTTCACGTCTCTATCATCGTTTTTGAAGCATTGTTAGGTCAAATTGTGGAAACAAAAGCCGGCATTTTGGATATCTCCTTGTTTCGTTATTTTGGCAGGAAGCCATGGGTATAGTCATACGGTATGAGCCGGGTATATTGTTATTTGCAAGTTTTCGCATTCGTTCATTCATCTCGTCGCCGGCCGGCGGCTCTCGCTCTCGCTCTCACACGGCATAAATATTGCATGCTAGCATTCCGTTTGGAGTTTCTCTTTCTCAGGTACATATTGGAACACAAAAGATTTTTTTTTTGGAATCCCTTTGTTTGTGATTTGAAGGGTTTTGTTTAGTTTTCTATTTCTACACATTCCTTGTGTATCTGCATGACTGTATGATAAATAATGATATTAATGGTATATATATACTTAAATTGGAATTTTCATTCCTCACTGACGTATAGACGCATAAGTGTCTAATTAGTAAACGTAGACTGGACCTGCAGGCCTGCGGGATTTTATTCGAGATAATGGTAGAATACTGATACTAAACTAGAGATACGGAGATTAATGCAGTCATATGATCATTAATATACTCGTGGAATGCATGCATCTAAGAAAATGGTGTTATCTAATAGTATGGGATATTGGTTCAGATATGGATAGTGGCTTACCCGTCATAGATAGGATTATTTCATACCATGGATACAATGACCGGTGTCATCAGGTCACATTAGCGCAGGTACACAACAATCAACAGAAGTATGGACTTATTTATATAAATCGGTCGCTCATGCAATTACGCCAAGTTTCAGCGATCTAGATGCTCACAAGTCACGTTCAGCGGTCCGAGTAGTTAGAGCAACATCTTTAACGCTCTTAGAGAGAAAGGAAGGACTTCAATACTAATCATCTTTCGGGCGGTTGGGGCGAGGAGAGCGTCCATTTTTTAAGTTTTGTTCTCATTATTGATTGGTTTGATCTGGTTGAAAGGTTTATCTTCGCTTCTATTCAATATATTTAATTTTTGTTTCCCGGCCAAGTCCAAGTTTTGCCGCGAAATGGTGGTTTGAATCTACATAGAGTTCTTTGGAGTACTATTCCTCCCTCCTGTCCACCTACCTAGTCTTGAGGCTATGCGTGCCGTTTGTGGTTGTTCTTCTTTGCATCGTATATTCCCTACACCATTGAGCCAAGCTACTGATGACCCAGCTCAACCAAAGCTCTAAATGATTGCAAATGAATGCTCACCTCCTCGTCGGCAAAAGCCTTCGTTACGAGCCCGCTGACCGGTTCCGAATCTCGATACCACCATATTACCACATTTCCATATTACCTCTCCCAACAAATAAACCTGCAACGTATGCTTAAGCCGAAGAGAATCACAAAGGTTAGTATATATTACCCAAGAGAACCAGGTGCAAATTCTGTCGTGGAATCGACCATCACTTTGAAAAAATTTTCGTCCCACGTTTGCGATATTTCGTTGGCTTGGGAATACAGAATTATCGGATGGTTTGCCCTATCGCATGCATGCCCTTGCTCGTGAATGTAATGCACTACGATGCATGTTGCTGTCAAGGTGCATATTCACACATAGACCGAAAATGGTGAGATGGCTGGGATTTTAATATATATATCGAATGAGCGCATTTTCGCGCATCGTTGCTATTGGCTTTATCATGGCGGTTTGTTCGTGTAATTATATTAATTGGAGAGTGGTGCCGGTGAGGGGCTTGTTGGGTGAGTTAGGCCAAGGAGGCGAGGTTTTCATGATGTGATTAAATGTATTACCATTTGGGAATTGGGTAAGAGAACTTCTTGACAAATATTGCAAATCTAGAATGTTTTCTTTCCTCTGAGGGAGTGTTATAAATTGATTTTTGAGACCCAGCTTCGTTGCGGAAAACTGAAGAGAGGTGCCCGGCTCAGAATAGCAACCCCAAGGTTCCTTGTGTCTGGCAGGTACCAGGCAGGCGAACGCCATGATTGTGGTGAAACATCTACAACCGAATCAAAAAGTTTCGAAACAAATAATCGAACCTTCCACATACAGCACAAATCCCGCCCCCCAAAATGAAGCGGATAACATTAATAGACTATCAAGTTTCTCGAGGACCGACGCCAGATCCCAATGATAGATCGAAAATATCTTAACCTTAAATCTCATCTTGTGTTTGAGACAACAAGCGGGAAGCCAAGATTCCAGGTTGTTCGTTTCGGGAATGGTGCCGATCCGAGTTTGCCGTTTGATTGGCTCAAGCCAACTGATAACACGCTTCGCCGGATCTCGAGGATATATTCCACCACGAAATGGGTGATAAAATTTGGAGGAACACTTTGCGCTCCCATCAAGCTGTGGCGCTTGCCTTAATACTCTTTCGAAACTTCTTGGTCATGATGTTTAAAATAGAATCATCGGTGCAGTGATCAGTGCTTGTATAGTGTCGGGCACTGTTTGTAGTTGAACCAGGTAGAAATTGTTACACGCTAGCTATATATTCTGCTGCTTTGAAGCATCAGAATCGTGACATCTTGACCCCCAATATGCAGAGTAATTCATCCTCCGCCTCACCGCGTAGTAACTTGCTTTCTTTCTTTCCTAGATCCTAGGATCTTCATGCGCCTCAATGCAAAGGTTCGCATTCGCGAATTCGGCACACCAGAGCACTATGAAGACTACTAGTTGATACCTGTCATTGTCCATAATACCATTCTTTCCCTTCGATCGATCGAAAAATCCCACGCGCGTGCGCGCAATAGCACTTTTGACCAAGTGTCCTGGGAATACTTTTCGATACCTTTATTTTATCATTCGATGTTTCTCAATCGGACGGCAGGGCTGCTCCGATTTCTTCAATTTCAGCAGCGAAAATATCAATATCAATCAATCACTCAATAAAAGAAATATCTTTAGAAAAGTGGTTTCGTCGCACCCGCATAACCCGACAAGCAAAACAATACATAACATACGGTTATATGTTACCCCCACCGGCTAGTGCATTCTGATACATCGATCGAACAAGACGCGAAGTTGTCGACTTCGTTGTTTGGTTCGGGTGCAGTTTCCCCCAAATTTGACACTTTTGCCGAAATAGAACAAGTAACACAAACGGAAAAATATCACACACGTCAACGCAAGCCGTCACCACACTCTTCAAGCTCGCTAACTCTCCTTCGCTACACTCAAAAGCGACTTCATACAATCGTTTACAAAACCCATAAGATACTTAAGTAGAAACAGAGAAAGAAAAAGGAGAGAAGTTTTAAAAAAGAAGGTTGAAATCCGCAATTCACTCATTTTTTGTTCTCTTTTAAAAAAGATACCAGCACAGCCAACCCCGCTCTTTCGATCTCAAAGGGAAATGCGCATGTGCACCGGAGTCGCATAAACCATACCCGCATACCCTTCCGATTTCCTATTCGGGAATCACAAAACCCTCGCATAGCGAAACCCGATATATATATTCCACTTCACACGCATACGCAAATCACAAGCTTGAGAGGTGCATATCGAGACTCTCCTCGCCCTCTGTTTCCCCCTCCTCTGGAAGAAAATGGAATAGTAGAAAGCTTTTGAAAGCACAAACTTTAAAGTTCGTCGGTAGGGACTTCTTATTGTGTTCAAGCTGGGACGATCGACGGCCAGCTGTGAATTCAAATCACTCATTTGAATAGCTGGGTGTAGCTATCCCGCCAGCTAACTAGCAAAAAAAAAAAAAAAGAGCTTCTTTGGAGCTTAAGCTCGGAGTTCAAGTTTACTAGCACACCACGTCGGAACCCCAACCTATCATTGCTCATCAGAATTGACGGAGGGTTGGTCATACCCGGCACCCAAAAACAGCCAAGGTAGCATATATCTGTACAAGTGGGGTTAAGCATTCGAAATAGAGAAGAGGGGGGTGGGTAGTATCGGTGTATTCAAGTGGTGTTATATATACCCAACCCTGAACCCGGTGATACCTAGGCCTTCTGGCCTACTTTTTCCCACTTCCTACCTTTCCCCCTTCCCTTCCCTCTTCATTCTCTTCAAGCGGTTTTCCTTCGCTTGGCTTGATACCCATCCTTCCCTCCTTTGTTATTGGTATTACTGTTGTTCATTCTTTTGTATCGTATGTGTGTATATATGAGGGTATCTACAGTTGATACCCTTCCAGCCGTTCCCTAACCTTCAAGCTCACTTTCCTTACCTACTAAAACTAAAACCACCAGGGTTACACCTCCCTTTCCTTTCCTTTCCTTATTATACAGTATACACACAGACACAAGCAAGGGAGTATACTATCATTCAGAAAAAAATGATAGAAGCCCTCCCCCCACCCTACCGCTCCTCTAAGGAGTCAATAGACTCCCCCTACGACCCACACGACGTCTCTACCCTCCTCCCCTTCACGACCCACCTCCCCACCTCCCCGCTTGGCGAACACCGCTACTCCTCCCGTCTCCGCCGTCTCCTCCAACAACGCTCCTCGAGCAGAGGCGTCTACCTAACCCTGCACATCCCGCACACCCTGAATAACTGCAAGCTAATCTCCATCGAATCCGCATCAACATGTTCCTCAATGTCGTCCACCTCGTCCACCTCATACAGCGACGACGGAGCGAGCATCCACACCGCGGATACGGAATACGACGGCATCGCGGAGAATCTGATCCACTATACCACCTCGCAAAATAACTGTGAGAAGATGCCGCTCTTGATTGAAGAGCAGAGGATCCCGTTTATTGAGGATTTGGAAGCAGGTAGGGGTAGTTTGACCCTCAAACACGCACAACCGCGGCAATCCGCGCTCAAATCGGCGAATAGCAAGAAGGATAAGAAGCGGAAGAGGGTCAAGTTTAAGAAGGACCCGAAGTATCGACACCGTGATAGACACGCGTACGGATACATTGGTTCATACGATGAAGAACGGGAAACGAGCTGGTTGACCTTCTTCCTCCTTCTATTGCTTGTATTCACGATGGTTTGCGCGGTGGGTGTGTTTATTGCTTGGGCTTTGGGGTTCGCTGGCGCGCATGCTGCTGCCAGTGGTGCTGGGGTAGGTGTTGCTGCGGCGGGAGGAGCTACGGTTGGTGGAGTTAGTGGAGCGGCAGGGAAGGCGAACGCGCCGATTCATATTATTCCTATCGTACATGCTGATAGGCCGATTCAAGGAGTTTCGGTGCAGAATAAGGTGCACGCGGGGAAGGAGAGGAGGAGTTTGGAAGAGATGTTGGCGGAGATTGAGAAGAGAAATAGTAGGGTTTGGAGACATCAGATCAAGAGGGAAGAAGAGGATGCGGCGCCGGTGAAGGCCAAGTTGGAGAAGAGGAGGAAGGCTATCAAGGAGCGGACTGCTATCGAGGAGGAGTATTTGCAGAATACCGACATGATATGGTAGATATTGAGTTGGTGTAAGGTGTAGGGTGTAGGATGATAGAGGGTACATTTCCCTTCTCACGATGCGAAGACCATTTCCTTCCTAAAACGTTCAATTGGTTTATATTTCACTTGTTCTCTCCTTTTTCAATTGACGATGCATATATTTCTTCTTCTTCTTCTTAACTTGCTGTTTGTGGTTTATTTTTTCGAGTGTTTCTTGGGAATAAGAAGATGCACGGAGTTTATCAGGCTGTTAGATTTCCTCTTTTTGTCTGGTTGAGTGTCAGAACGACAAAATACTTTTGGATTGGATCTGTGTATTTGGATCTGATGGAATAAACAAACGACTCAATGATAGTTTCTGTTTTTTGTTTGAGAAACGCACACACAAGTTCAGTTATACCTATTGAAGGTGATTGGATGAATAGGGATATTTTGATCCGGGGTTTTGGGAGTGACGGGTAGGTCGTATCGAGTATGCCGGTAAAATAGAGGCTAGCATTTAAAAATGCCGCTAGATATACCGAACCGATGCGGCATGATGCGAGAGAACAGAAGCACCACGCTGCCATAACATCCGAACGACCGAATGCATAGCCATAGATTAAGCATGATATTAGCATTTTGAGATTGGGTCCGAAGGCAGGCTGGAAACGAGACCAATGGGTCTGGTTTTTGCAAAAGTGGATCATATTTCAAGTTTCCAGCATGGCCACATCTTGAGTTTTTTCAGCCTCCACCGCCACAGTTTGAACAATCTTATCGTCGCCAGGTGATTTTTCGACTGTCTCATTCTCTTCTTTCTCCTTATTCTTAGGATCGCCTCGTTGGTATAAGGGAAATCGTTTGCAAGCTTTACAAAGGTTGCATTGAATGATGAGGATATCGGCCCATGGCTTTCGTCCGTTCTTGGACTTGTTTTCGATACGGGTGGTACAACTAACACCGGGAGTGAGGGTCGACGAGCATCGTTTGCAGATGGAGTGTTTGACGGAAGGGGATAGACGTTGGACGGACTTTTTAGAGACGGCGAGAAGGTGGGAGGAGTAGTATCTGGAGAGACCGAGGGATTGGTGCTGTGGGAGGGAGAGGAGGGAGGAAGCCTGGTGGAGGAAGGAGAGACGGGAGAGGATTGGCCGTTGAGGAGGGGGGGGTTGCTGTGGCTGGTTCCCCTTCTTTGCCATTATCCTTCTTATTATTACGATCGATATTACTATTATATCATCGTATATCCAAGCCTGTGGGTGATGAAGCTGTCGATGAAGCTGTCGATGATGAAGTTGAGAGGTTGGATGGTGGGTGATGACTAAGCGGAGAGCTCTTGTCGATCGGGCTTGGCAGCAACAGACGCAACACACGAAACAACACAAACGGAAATCGAAGGAAGGACATCGACTGTTCTAGCAGCTTCTCTCTCATTCGATGGAAGCAATTACAAGCCTCGATCCTTCTCTCTGACTGGCTTCTCTCTTCTTTCTGTTCTTCTTCCCTCTCTTACACCTTTTTACTCTTCTCCTACTTCTACTCTCTTATTGAAACTGTCTGTAAGTTGCCGCTATAAAAAAGTGACTTTTTGTGGAGCTGGAACGTGCTGCTGCTGCTACAATCAAGAAAGAAATTCTGCTCAAAGAAAGAACTTGAAATTTGTTTGACAGAAATTTTTCAAGAAAATAATTTTTTTTTTTTAAAGCTGCTGCTCTGCTGCACATTAATTAATACCCCACCACCACCACTTGCTTCCCTCCCACATCACCTCACCGCTGTCAACTACCGCTTCAGACAAGTCTCATCTACCGCATCAGTCCATACAGCTAGCAATTGAGTCTGTCCATCGCTACAGCTAACCGCAATCATGTCTGTAGTCGGCGTAGACTTTGGTTGTTTAAACACCGTCATTGCGGTGGCCCGTAACAGGGGTGTCGACGTCGTAAGTTATATTCCATTCCATCTACCATTTTTATTTGATATAAACGTTGCTGACTTATGATCCTATATCTCATAGATCACAAATGAAGTATCCAATCGCGCTACTCCGTAAGCTTCCCATTTTATTATATCATATATTTTATATTTGACATGTTTATATATACTAACAATCGTATAGCTCTCTCGTCGGCTTCGGTCCCAAATCTCGTTACCTCGGAGAGGCAGCCAAAACCCAAGAAATCAGCAATCTCAAAAACACCGTCGGCTCGTTAAAACGTCTCGCGGGTCGTTCCTTCACAGACCCCGAAATCGAAATCGAGAAGCAGTATGTCACCGCTGCTCTCACCGACGTCAACGGCCAGGTCGGTGCCAAGGTCAACTACCTTGGAGAGCAGCAGACCTTCTCTGCCACCGCCCTCATCGCCATGTTTCTCACAAAGGTCAAGGCCACCGCCTCAGCCGAACTCAAACTCCCCGTCTCCGATATCGTCATCAGCGTCCCCTCGTGGTTTACAGATGCCCAACGGAGAGCCATCCTCGATGCCTCCGAGGTCGCCGGTCTCAAGACTCTTAGGCTGATGAACGATACCACCGCTGCCGCCTTGGGTTACGGTATCACCAAGGTCGACCTCCCACCCGCCGAAGAGAAGCCCAGACGTGTCGCCTTTGTCGACATCGGCTACAGCAACTACACCGTCTCCATCGTCTCCTTCCGCAAGGGCGAACTCACCGTCCTCTCCACAGCCTACGACCGACACTTTGGCGGCAGAGACTTTGACAAGGCCATCGCCGAACACTTCGTCAAGGAATTCGGTGAGAAGTTCAAGATTGACATCAAAGCAAACCCCAAAGCCTACACCCGTCTCATGACCGGTGTCGAGAAGCTCAAAAAGGTCCTCTCCGCCAACGCCCAGGCACCCCTCAACATCGAGTCCATAATGAACGACGTCGACGTCCGAGGCATGCTCAAGCGTGAAGAACTGGAAGAGCTCGTCAAGCCCCTCCTGGAACGTGCCACCGCCCCTCTACAGCAAGCCCTCGACGACGCGGGCCTCAAAGCCAGCGAGATCGACTTCATCGAACTCATCGGCGGTTGCACCAGAGTCCCAGCCTTGAAGGAACGGATCGCTCAATTTTTCAGCAAACCTCTATCTTTCACCCTTAACCAAGATGAAGCCGTCGCCCGAGGCTGCGCGTTTGCGTGTGCGATATTATCCCCCGTCTTCCGCGTGCGCGACTTTGCCGTCCACGATATCGTTTCGTATCCGATAGAATTCACGTGGGAAAAGTACGCCGAGATCCCGGACGAGGACACGACGTTGACCGTTTTTAACAAGAACAACACCGTCCCGTCGACCAAGATTTTGACATTCTACAGAAAGGAGCCCTTCCGTTTGGAGGCCAGGTACGCTGAACCCACCAAGCTGCCTGGCAAGTTTGACCCCTGGATCGGAAGCTTCAACGTCAAGGATGTCAAGCCGGATCCCAAGGGCGACTTTATGATTTGCAAACTCAAGGCCAGACTCAACCTTCACGGTGTTTTGAACATCGAGAGTGGGTATTACGTTGAAGAAGCGGAGGTGGAAGAACCTATCCCGGATGATAAAGAAGTAAGCAGCGATGATAACGAAAAACCGCGCAAAAAGAAGGCGCGGGTTGATGAAAAGATGCTAACGAGTGAAAAAACAAAACAGAAGGATGAAAACGACAAGACGCCGCCAAAGATGCGCAAGGTGAAGAAGCAGGTCAAGATGGGTGATCTCACCGTCGTTAGCGGCACACATGCGGCGGATCAAACCGTTAAGGATGCGTTGACGGAGCGGGAGACCCAAATGGCAGTCGAGGATAAGCTCGTGGCCGACACGGAGGACCGCAAGAACGCGTTGGAGGAGTTTATTTACGAGATGAGGGGTAAGATTGATGATTTGTACGCCGAGTTTGCGAGCGAGGATGAGAAGGAGAAGTTGAGGAACCTGTTGACCAAGACTGAGGTATGCCTACTTTACAATAATCCCCTGTTATCATTTTTATTGGAATTGAGAGCTAATATTTGTGGTTTTGTTTATAGGACTGGCTGTACGATGACGGCGAGGATGCAACTAAGGCTGTTTATATCGCCAAATACGAAGAGATCAGATTCGTCGCGGGTCCAATCGTCCAGCGATACCTCGACAAGCAAGAGGCCACGAAACAGGCCGAACGCGCAGCCAAGGAAGCCGTGGAGGCGGAACGAAGAGCAAAGGAAGACGCGGAGAAGAAGGCGAAGGAAGATGCGGAGAAGAAGGCGAAGGAAGATACGGAAAAGAAGGACACGGAGATGAAGGATGCGGATGATAATGTTTTGCAACCCGAGATTGAAGAAGCGGGTGAAGAGATGAAGGAATAGATTTGATAACTGATTTTAGAAAATAGAAATAAAAAAACAAGGAAGATTATGAAATAAAAGAATTATGATTTTTATTCTATACAGACGACAGAGAGAGATGGAGGGCCTGTAATGACTCCTTTATTCTGTTTTTTCTGTCTTGCTTTCTATTTTGTGTTCAGGTGGGGGAGGCCTGGTGTCTTTTTTTTCACTTTACAGATTTCCTTTGTCATCCACATAGAAGAGCTTCGTCGTTTTTATTATCAGGTTTTAATACCATTGTTTTTCGTTTCCTGTTGATTATACGTCTTGTAACGTATTTACCAGGTTGCATTTGTGTGTACATTTTTAAATATACTTACTCGCTAACCTATTTCTTCCATATGGGAAGCTATAATGTGACGTCAACTTAAGACACACGTATATGCAAATGATCTTTGAAATTTGAGCTTACAATCATGCAAGCTTACATTCTTACTCGAGTACTTGAATAAGAAAACTGAAGATTAGTATAGCTCAATGAATCCGGGGAAACGGAGGCTAAGCTGTAGCTTCCATATCTCCATACGCATCCCATATAACATACCCACCCAGATTCCCCCACGTCGCCAATGTACATATCCGGGTGATCAATAATAGAAATAACAAAATAGGCACATGCCGGCGACAAGGGGAGTTCCCTCGTTCAGCCTTCATCCAATCGACGAATCCAATCGAATGCGGGAATTGTGTGTTGAAAAAGGTGCAGTGCGCATGAAAATTTTTAAATGCGGCGGTGTGGCGTTGCCGACAGGCTTCCGTTGTTCGGCATTTTTTTCACTTCCCACTTCACTTCTCTCTTTTCTCTCTCTCACTGCTTTATAAGGGTAAGACTCTCCGTTCTGTTCCTCTCTTTCACACTTCTTTTCATCTTGTCGTTTCTTTCGTTTGGGTAGAGGGTTTTCTTTGAGTTTGTAACGGTATGTCTTGTCGTTCCATTGGGGTTTCAATTGGTAGTGTGGTTGGTTGGTGGGGAGGATGGGAAGGGGGGGTATGCGGGTGCTACTGCTGCTACTATACTATCCGGTGTACTCAGTGTGCTCGGTTCCCTTCCTAACCCCCACTATTAGCTATACCATCGACTATAGCTTAAACGTATATAGCCAACCGACTTACTCCTACCGAGTGTTTCTGTCTCAGACCCATTCTATTCTGTTCACTTCGAACACAACTGGTGCATTTGACTTGTTGTTTATGATTTGGCTATAGCTAACGCAATTGATATTTGTTCGGGATAGAATAGCCTCGTCATTCGTCATATACACCCGTATAACACCAGAGCATCATCATGTTCTCCGTCCGTCGCGCCGCCGTGGGCTTTACGCAGAAGCGTGCCTTCTCGGCTTCTGCTGCTAATGTACGGATGGCCCTTCCGTTCTATCCATACATACCTTATCCCATCCGATCCGATTCTGTCAATTGCATGGATGGATAGATACATGCATGCTGAGAATGTGTACATGATTGGATATGGAATGTGGAGCATGTATTACTTTATGGTATACTAACATTGTGTTTTACGTCATATAGCCGTACAAAGTCGCCGTTCTAGGTGCCGCCGGTGGGATCGGACAACCGCTGTCGTTGCTGCTAAAGTTATCGCCAAAGGTTACCGAATTGGCATTGTATGATGTTCGCGGGGCGCCCGGTGTCGCCGCTGATATCTCGCACGTCAATACCAACAGCGCCGTAAGTACCCCTTCCTCTTACACCACATATGGACATACATGGAAATGGGTGGGCTAATGAGAACAATTGGGTGGATGTGTATTGTATATATAGGTTAAAGGATATACTCCTACTCCCGACAACCTCGCCGAGGCGCTCAAGGGTGCTGAAGTCGTCTTGATCCCCGCTGGTGTGCCACGAAAGCCGGGCATGTCGCGAGATGGTATACCCCCTTCTTCCCGGATATTCGTATAAATATGGAACGATAGACTGATATGGGATAGATCTCTTCAACACCAATGCTTCTATCGTCCGCGATCTCGCCGATGCAACAGCCAAGGCGAATCCTAAAGCCAAACTGTGCATTATCGCCAACCCTGTACGTTCATTGACCCCATAAACACATCATACGGATGATATCGGTATAAGAAGTGCAATGCTAATTATATACATTAAATTCTAGGTCAACTCCACCGTCCCAATCTGCGCCGAAGTCTACAAAAAACACAACGTCTACAACCCCGCCACCCTCTTCGGCGTAACAACCCTCGACGTCGTCCGCGCCTCCCGTTTCATTTCCGAACTCAAATCAACCGACCCCAAAGCCGAAAAAGTCACAGTCGTAGGCGGCCACAGCGGTGTTACCATCGTCCCACTCCTCTCCCAATCCAACCACCCCGACATCGAAGGCGAAGTCCGTGATAAACTCGTCAACAGGATCCAATTCGGTGGTGATGAGGTTGTTAAGGCTAAGGACGGCGCTGGGTCTGCTACCCTCTCCATGGCCCTCGCGGGATTCAGAATGGCGGAAAGCTTGTTGAGAGCGAAGGATGGTGAGACCGGTGTTGTCGAGCCGACGTTTGTTGATTCGCCGCTGTTTAAGGAGCAGGGTGTCGAGTTCTTTGCTAGTAATGTCGAGTTGGGACCGGATGGGGTCAAGAAGATTCACGGAATCGGTGATATCAACTCGTATGAGAAGGGGTTGATTGATGCTTGTTTGGTGGATTTGAAGAAGAATATCGAGAAGGGTGTCAAGTTTGTTGCTGAGAATCCTCCTAAATAGATAAACTCAGAATACTTATTTAGATTTAATTATGAGATGAGGGGGGAAGGGGGGTGTAGTAGGGGGGGGTGCGTATAGATTAGGATATGTGAATACAAAAGAATACCTATTTTTTTTTCTTTTCTCGAAAGTCTCATTCTTTGTATTATTCTTTTTTGTAGAGGGGAGGGGTTGTATGTATGTATCTAATCACCGAGTAATAGAAGACATTCTCCAAATCCATTCGCGTTTATCATAACACTTCCATTCATATATGTCAAGTATATAAATATTACATACAATTCTAGCCGTTCTAAACACCATACGCCACCCAACAACAGATATCCCACCATTTTACCAACTAGACAAGTAGTAGCTACCCCTTCATCTCCTCCTCCCTCAAGATCCTATCCGCCTCAATCATACTCTCCGTCATCGACGCCTCCCCACCATACCCACTCACACTCCCACCGCTCCTCCCCCTAAAAACACTCCAAATCTCATCCCCCTGCTCCATAGTAACACTCCCCTCCAATACCTCCATCGCCATCTCCCTCACCCCCTCTCTAATCCCGACCTTCCCCAAAAACCCACCCTCCTTGATAAACGCCACCCTAGCAAACACGACAAGGTGTTTATACCCGTTCCCGTTCGTCGCGGTACTCGACAACAACCGCTCGATATCGTCATTACTCTTCTGTAACTTCAACACGCGGTGGATGAACGCCACGCCGTTATTCACAAAGGATACGGAGTTGGGAAGATTATATCTATCCTCGTATATCTCTTCCAATTCATGGTGCATCCGTACGATGACGCGGGAGAGGGCTTGCCAGTTCTTGTTGGTTACCATGCGGTGGATACCGTGGTCTGTAGCCGCGATGCTCGAGTAGAATTGGAGTACCTGGGCGCGGATGGCGAGGATTTCCGCACGACGGAGACCGGGGGAGGGGATTTTGGATACTGGGGTTTCGGGTTTGGGTTCGCCTGTGAGGAGGAAGGAGGCGTGCATTAGCGTCACGCGTTCGTAGTCGCTTTGGTCGATGGGATCGGGTGAGATGGGGCCGTATGAGGTGCGGAAGACGGAGGAGGGGAGGGCGTTGAGGATTAGGCGGAGTTGGGAGAGGGGTTGGTTCCATGTCATCAGCGGGGCGACAAAGTTAGGGACAATGAGGGTCCAGAAGCTAGAGACGGGGTTAGTTGGTGTAATTGAAGTTAGAGGATTGTGGGGAGCGTACTGTTGTGCTAGTTCTTCGTCAGCACGGATGCGTATGGCGACTGATTCGAAGAGGAGGAGGCATTTTTCGATATCGACTAGTGGGTTGATTTGGTCGTAGTGTCCTTTGAATACTGCTTCGGAGTTTAATAGAACCGTCCGCTGAACAACCTCTGCGAAAGATTCCATGATGATTGGAATCAAGGTGGCGCCGTAATCGTTGGTTATCACATGGTAGAGGAAGTCCAGAAGCAGTGATAAGGGTTCGAACTGTTGATGTTAATGAGGGTATCTGCTTGATGGATGGGGGTGAGACTTACAAACTCTTCAGTATAACATCGATCCCATAAAGCGATGAGAATGCAACAGATTCTTGCCGGAAATTCTCCATACGCAGCTTCTTGCTCTGCCTGTGGTACATTCTCCATAAACAAGGCAGCCAAAGAAACTTCTTCCGAAGGAAAGTGGTAGTGCTCCAGAGTTTCGAGTATTGTAAGTTCGCCGTTATCGGGCCTGAATAATAAGATACTCTCCAAGAACTCTTGTCGCTCGTCATTCCCTAGACCGAGATCCTCGAGGGTCATCTTATCAATCATGGCAGCGTATTCCTCTTCCTCTGATTCTGGTCCGTTTTCCAACATGATCGCCCTCTGAGAATTATTACCGGACTGAAGCATTGGCAGCATGAGCGTCTGGGAGTTCTTCATAGGGGACTCATTTGGCTTTCTCTTCCGCTTCGCACTCTTTGTAGGCGTCCCTCTGCCACGGCTGCCCGGTAATCCGATGGGAGGGCTGCTCCTCATGGACATACCAGCTTCTTCATCATCGAATCCATCTCGGAATGCGGCCAATCTGCTTTTTCTGGGCGTGATCGGGGCATTATTTGGTTTAACGACTTGTTTGTCCTTCTCTTGATATTGTTTTAATTCTCGGCTCATTTCATAATGGTCGTTTTTGTCAAAGTCATGATTGGATTGCATTTTCACGAGGTCGCTTCGGAGAGCCGCGATCTCTTTCTCTGACTGTTCATGTTTCTGCTGCGCGAACGACCGTAGGGCGTCTACCTCGGACTTGTGTTCCATTTCCGCCTTTTCCATCTTCTTTCTCAATATCAGGTTTTCACCGGTCTTGGTCTGCATGTCCACGGTGGCCTGCTTGAGTTTACCCTGTAGTTCCTCCTTTTCAGCAAGAAGCTATCGAATGGTTAGCATTAGATATGATCAGTGATAATGGGATGATCGGTATACCTGCTGGGCAGCTTTGCGAAGTCGCTCCAGTTCTTCAAGTTGAGCGGCTGGTACTTTTGGAGCTTCATCCACTTCCATGACAGCCACAGGTTCAACTTCACTAATCTCCACATCAGCTCCATAATCCACCATATCATCGGGAACCGTCGCATGAGATGGGACTGTCTTCAACGTCGGATCATTACTACTGATCCAAGCTGACGTCCCAAACGCGGAAGTTCCCAATACCGATGGATCGAGTATAGCTGTGTGATTCGATTCTTGTAACACCATCTCCGTCGGAGCAGCGGTATCCCAAAGCTCTTTGGACTCATCGTATGTTGCATACTCTTCCGGACGAGCGATACCAACAGTCGGCACTGGAGGCTTGCTTCTCGCTGTTTGATATTGCCCTGTCGTAGTGTCATTTGCTGCAGTGTTTCCGTTCTTCGTACCAAACCCGGATCGTTTCACACCACTCCCCTGAGCATTGGAGGTTGCTGCACTCCGATGCCGTGGACTACTAGGCAACGTTGGCTGCGTGATGTAAGACGGCGTAGGTTGTCGATAAGACCATCTAGGTTGTAATTGACGTTGGCGGTGGGAGTAATTGGCCGCCGTTTGGGATAGCTGAGCTTGCTTTTGGGAAGCGAGATATGCCTGTTGCTGAGAGGCATTCTGGAGGTGCTGAGAAGCTTGATTCGGGTCTGGGTTTTGGCTCTGCTGAGCAGCGAGGCGGGCTTCTTGCTGTTCTTGTCGCATACGCAAGCGAACTTTGTTTCGTTCTAAGAATGCAGCTCGAACCTCTTGGTCTTCCTTCGAGAGAGTCGCGGTTTTGATTTGGGCTGGCTGTAACGCTGGTCTAGGTGGCTGATACCCGGGATTGGTGTATGGCCGACTGGGACCGGCACGGTTCTGGGTCGTGCTTTGTGCATGATTGGTGCTGGCGTAAGCTGCGGCCTTGGAAGAGATTTGATACGGATTTTTGGGAGGTTGCTTCTGCTGCTGCTGCTGTTTTTGGGTGAGTGACGCGAGAATGGCCGCGTTCTCGAGCTCTTGCAGCTCGTCGAGGTTATCCAATAAATCATCATCGTCGCCAAAGTAGTCGTCCTCCTCAGCCGCCATTGCCTAAACTAAGCATCGCAACTATTGCAAGGAATCGCGGTTAAACTAAGTCGTCGGATACGAGTGAAGGAATGCGGAGACTTGTGGGCGCCATCGTTGACAAGGTTGAGTCGCCTTGGATTTGGTTTGTTGTTTTGAAGCCCAACACGCCCCTGTCGTCCAACCATTGCTCTTAGCGAGGCTGCCCTCTGCGATGTCAGCAAGCTCTGATATGATTTCCATCCGTGCCTCAGCCTCGCAGTGATGGAGTAATTTTCTGGAAGAGTTGTTTTTCTTGTAGAAGTTTAGCCAATGCTTAGCTCCATTGCCTAGGGCAATCCTTCTTCTACGGAGAATCCGACAATCTAAAGCCTTTCCGCCAATGTGACATCGATGCATGCTTTCTAGTCTGCGGCACAGCATGACTAGCGTGCACGACCAGGGACCCAACCCCTCCCAAGCAAAAGTTGAATTATCAGTTCTTGGAAATTCGACTTTTCATGGAGGCTCTAAGTGGAGATGTATCATATCATGTGTGCTGTCCCACTCATCGATATATCCAATTGCGCTCCCATTGTTAGATTACGCAAGGAATCGAGCAATTTCGGAGTCTTGGTATCGAGTAGGAAAATCAACTTCTACGGATTCTGGCGGGATAGTCGAGGAGCTTTACAGATGGAGCTCTAGGACTCTAGCTTCGAAGGTTCATTCTTCGAGATCGATATGGTATATATAAGGACCGATTGTCGACGAAGTTTCAATATCATCAATAAAGAAAAACGGCGGCATAAACGACATCGACAACAATCAGCTACTAATTTACACCCTCTTAAATCTTCAAACATTTCAATTCCCTGAGAGCTTTTGTGAGTCCCGAGTAGCAACATGTCGACGTCCAAAGTCTTGTTCAAGCCCGTCTACGACGGCGCTAGGGTCAAGAAACGAGGATATCGTAAAAACGAGCTATGGGACGATCATAAAGACTTCATTTTAGATCTCGTGAAGAGAAAAGTGAAACAAGATGGGATATTAGAAGCTTTGAAGAATGAAAGAGGGTTTCAAGCAAAGTATGTCTTTTTCATCCCTCTGATCAGCAGAAATGTTCGAAAGTTATACTGACAACGCGAAATTCGTTTGAAATTTATAGCCCAAACCAGTTGAAACGTCTATTGGGAATGTGGGGTATTTCGAAGAAGAACCTCAAGAAGAACCAGCGGAAATGGATGATCTTGATCAGTCAAAAGAGGAAAACAGAAGGCAAAGAAACTCGGTTTTACTTTAGTGATACTGGTCTTGATGTTCCTGAATCGCAGGTAACTGGAGTGATGAGGGCCGGCCTATTTGATATTCCAGGTGACTATTCATATTCCTAACTACTATTGATTGATAGTCCCATAATATTCTAGATCTAACTAACTTGATACTATTTCAGAAACCTTACCAGAAAGCCCTGGGGAACTCATGGCGGAAACGCCACCCCCAGAGTCGGGAGATGAGTCAGGTCCTTCTGGAATTGAGGCAGTGGCCAGTCACTCCACACCTGTAGCGACAGCAGACTCCCAAGAATCGACAGACGTGGAGAGAATTGTCGAAATGGACCTCGATGTTGAAGTCGGTATGAAAGCCAGTGCGAATCTCGATCCTGGTAGCGAAAATCACAGCCAAACAGAATTTACCCATACCCTAGAAGCGGAGCCCCAAGTTAACATACTAATAAACAGCAGCGAAATCGATAATCAAGTTAGCACGGACGAAGCAGAGAGTACCGAGATCGTACTCCGGGAGGAACCGCACATTGAAGCCTCGAGTTCTTTGCCATTTAGAGTAGCTGATATCCTTACGAAGCCCAGCATCAGCGGTTTCTCGAAAAAGGATATCCATGCAGACCCAACAATTGAGTCCGATATCGTGCATGAAAAGGGCAGGTCTGTCCATGAAATGTCAGTATACGAGCCGAAAATCCAATATATACCTGAGGATGTGAGGGATGAGACCGGAGATGCCTATTCCGAGATACTCCAAGCGCTGAAGTTACTCAATTTGGATACGTCGAACAGCCAAAGTGATGCGGATGAGGTTAAATCAAACACGAGAGAGCATATGGAAGAATTCAAAGAATGGATTGACGAAGTGAAGGGAGATGCCGATGTATTTGTAAGAGCACTTGAAAGTGCCCTGCGTCAAACAAAGCTCCCATTCGGAGAAATTTTCGCCAAACTTTATCTATATTGGACACGGACACGCGAGGAAGAAGCGCTTCCTTATGTAGTTCTCCTTTCAATTGTTAGCGGAAGTCCGATAAAGTCTGTCATCAACCCAAGAAAGCCTATCCTCACAATCGGCGAATGGGATCGGGTAATGCTGCTGCACAATCTTTATTACGAAGAATTGAAAGAGGTGGCAGCGAAAGTACAATCGATGGACGATGAGGATTGCGACGAATTCGACTTCCGGTCGAGAATAGCCCACTTGCCTTATCTTTACAAAGAGTTCGGGGGAGCCAGCTACTTCACCATCGCCGCTTTAAATTCATTTGCAAACATGCTCTATGGAGCATTAGGAGTTGGTGACCTTTCAAGCCCTTTTGCAAAAGATCAAGAGTTTCTCATTAAGGCATCGTTCAAAGCCCATCGTGCGATTGGGATGGAGTTACACGAACAGAACAAGCAAACTGTAGTTCGCCTTGCGGCGATAAAGTCCCTTGAGAAGGATTTTGTCTCTGCACTGCGCTTAGAGCGACTAGCGTGTTCGATAGTATGGCGATTGCAAGGCCCAAGCTCACCAGAAGCCTTGGAAATGTACCCAAGTCTTGCACGAAAATATTGGAAAATTGGCGAGAAAAACGCATCACTAACTCTTTTAAAAATGGCATTGAGGCATATTCGGGGTACTAATCTAGATGAATTAAATGAAAACGACCAAATTTTTCACCTCCGGACTATTTATGAGACTGGCAAGGTCTTGTCAAAAATCAAATGCAAACCCGAGAGAAATATGGTTTTCAGATATGCAATTCCACTACACCAAAAGTTCCTGGCAAGCAGTTGGGGATCTATCAGCCCTGGGTGGGCGAATACTTGTTCATCTATTGGGTTCATGTATGCTGCTTTAGGAGAGAACTTACGAGGAATCGAAATGCTACGATACTCTATCGAATATTATCGATCGTTCTACGGCGAACTGTATCCCCAAACCACTTACACCATCCAAAAAGCATGCGAAATGGTAACAGATCGAGGAATGGCTTTGCAGATTGCGCCAACCATCGAAAAAGTGTGGAAAGTGTCCCAAAATTCCCAGAGGGAGGATGAGATTCGAACTTGGGAGATTTTTATGATGTATTCGAATACAATATTCAGGATTAATGGTCTCGATGATGAGTTAAAGACCTTAGCTCGTTACCTAAACGACTAAGATTCAAGAATATCATCATCGAGATACGATTTATCATCCCGTTATCTAGATTTCTTGTCTTTGCCCGACTTAAGGTTTCAATATAATATTGATTTTTCAAGTCGCGCTGCCCTGGCTTTGGTCCATAGTTATACTCTTATTTCGCCTCAGAGTCTCTAAAACTAGACGTTGGACTGTTTTACCGATTTAAGTATCCCTATTTCGTTACGAGACTGCCTTATTTCACTGACTAAGCAATCTAACAGTTGCTGTCTAAAGTGGCAATAAACATGTACTTTGGCAGTTTTGAATTAAGGACCTGGTCCGCTAGTAATATATAAAGCTCAATTTCTCGCTCTCAGAATAAGAACGCCGCTATTTTCTTCTTAGTAAATGCGAAATGGAATCAATAGAGACTTTATTGGTTGAGGAGGCTTCAAGGTGGTTTAAGCATCTCTAGTTTCAGTCCCAGACGTTGACCTATACATATGGTAGACACAGCGCTCTCCTAGAGCCCCGACGGGGCCACATAATTCAAGAATGATCGTACGAACAGTATCGTGAGATATATACTTGGTACTTAGTTCCTTGCTCAAGTAAGTACTTAGTAAGGTCTTTTTAGGAGTCTATTCTTTGGGCTTTTTCACGCTTTTTCTTCGACATCACCAAACACTTGAATTATAACAACTTTAATCAACACTCGTAAGCATCCCTCCGGCACCACTGGCTCGAGCCACATTAATCGCATCACTCACTAAGAGATTATTTTCTTCTAAGCCGCAAGGGCACGATCAGAAGTTGCGACGATGGCGCCTCTAACAGATGAGGGCCTCCCTCCGGGCCTGACATTTCCAGGCAATGAGGTTGCAAGCAAGCCTCCAATCCAATTCGACCGAGGTGATGTATGAGATCCTACAATCTCCAATAGTCTCCACGATACTTTGCATAAAGAAAACTGAGATCTGGGGCTACCTAGATCGCTTTTATGGTTTTAGGTATTCCAGTTTACGCCGCGATTCTAGTAGAATGGATTGCATGGTTGGTAAGTTAAAAATTGACTTGGAAGCGTCAATGTTTGAAGCGTGAAATCTGACTCTATGACAGGCTGCCTTCTTATATTGCTTTTACCATTGTTGGATCAAAGCACTACGAAGTAAAGACTATATCAAGGTCCTCTTGACAATATTCATGGCGATCTTCTTCACCATCTTGAGGTAACACATGCACGGAAGTAGAAGTTGACACGGAGAAAATGACACGAACTGACACCCACTGCCTCTGAAGACTCTTTTTCATCCCGGTACTCATCGTCAGCGTTCCGATGCCCGCTACTCTACGAGCTCGTTTGCCATACTCTTGGTCATCGCTCTTGGAGCTTGTAGCCTTCTACGCGTTTACTGTCCTGCTTCTTTTCCCTGCAGCAATCATAATATTCAATATGTTCAACAAGTCTGTAGGTCGGAAAGCGCGGTACGCCTCCCTCTTATATGATGAGTCTCCAAAAGTCATCATCATAATGCCATGTTACAACGAAGAGGCAGGAAATGTGATGAAGTGCATAAACTCCATTGCGAGCCAAGACTACCCTATGGCATGCATTCATGTCTGTCTTTCATTTGACTCTGATGAAACAGGCAAAGAGTACCTTGAAGTTTTGTCTAGGCTTGGAGTCTCTGGTCTTCGCAGAAGCAAGTATCCTATTTCTATCGATATTAGATATCGAGGTATGCGGGTCACGGTGAGTCGGTACAGCCATGGAGGTAAGCGGCACACGCAAAAGAAGACTTTCCAAATGATAGACAAGCTATATGAGCAATATCTACAACGCCGGGATGACGTCTATCTTCTTTTCATTGACTCGGATTGTGTTTTGGATATATATTGCGTACAAAATTTCATGTATGAAATGGTGAGTGTGATCTGAATTCTAGAAGGGGTGCTTCAGCATAGCTGACAATAATCAACGAATAGGATTTCCTGCCACGCCAGAAAAAAAAGCGTCAGCTTATGGCCATGACTGGTGTTATCACTTCTCGGATCGATAAAGGACAGGCAAGCTTCATAACTCTTCTACAAGATATGGAATATATCCATGGTCAACTCTTCGAGAGAGCTGTTGAAGCAAGATGTGGTGCTGTTACTTGTCTACCTGGAGCTCTCACATGCCTCAAGTTTTCTGCTTTTAGAAACATGTCTGTATTCTATTTCGCGGATATGGCGGACAAGCATGACAACCCGTTCGACTATGGCCAATACCACTTGGGCGAAGACCGCTGGCTTACCCACCTCTTCATGATAGGAGCTAAACACTCTTACCAGATCGGATTTAGTACCAGTGCCTTTTGCAAGACAGAAGCTTGTTCAACTTGGAACTCTCTAGTTAATCAGCGGACCAGATGGTTCAAAGGATTCATCACGAACGAAGCCGCGATGCTTACTGATTGGCAACTATGGTGGCGTTACCCATTCCTGTGTATTTTTCGCATGATGCAAGATACTATCAGGACGACGGCATTGCTAATGACTCTTTGTAAGTTCCCAAATTATGATTTTAGAATGAAATACCTGTTAACTCGTTGAGATTAGTGATACTATCACTCATGACGAATGTTCAAACTATACAGAACTTCCCTTTGCCTTTGATTGCCTTATCCCTTGGGGCGAATTGGGTTTTTATGTTCGTTTACGGCTGGCAACTCAAACGAAAGAAAGCTTACCTTTACCCCATTCTGTTTCTGGTCAATCCACTTGTGAACTGGTGGTATCTCGTAGCTTCAGTTTGGTCTTACAAACGTCGTAGCTGGGGAGGCCCACGTGTTCGAAAGAAGGTTGGCGAGATCGTGCAGGAAGAGGAGGAAGAGGGAAAATCTGACGGGCTGCCTGAGCTTTCGGATCGTGAACGTGATGCTATACGAGAAGCTGCACTCCCTTGGAGAACACTTTCAGGTCGCTTTGTACCTGCTCGTGTCGATCAATCCGGTTTATATCATCGTTCAGATTTGAATCTACCTCTCTCGGGCCGCTCCAGTGTCGTGCTTCCCCAGCTTTTGAGCGATGCTGCTAGTGTTACAACAAGAAATAGCGACGTCCTTTATGGAGACCTTTCACCACCACTACTTGGACGAGCGAATAGATACAGTGGCATGTCAAATTTCTCGTTTGATTCTGAAGTTGGACGACTATACGCACCCGCTCAGTCGTTTCTTCGTACTGATGTCAACAATATTCCCTATTTTGAGTCTCGAGGACCCACTCCAGCACTATTCGATGAGTACGGAGTCGCCATTCCAATGATGGCTCAAAGTGTGGTTGGACGAGCTCACCAACAGCAAGAAATACGGGATCCAAATCTCCAAGAAGGCGACCTGGGAGAGATGTCAATCTCACAGATTCACCAAGCTGAGTTCGATGACGGCATACCTCGCGCGATCTCTGAGGACGCGACTCCGTTCTATCATTATCCATATTCCCAGTCGGTTCAAGATACTATCCACATGTTATATCCAGCCTCTGCTGCTCCAATGGATCGTGATAATCGTCCCAGTTCTCCTGATTCGTGGACTCGAGATGACGATGCAGCCTTCTCTATTGCTAGTCCTACTAGCTCTAGTATCGGAAACCCCTTTGACACACCACCATCTAATCAATTGCATGTACAACCGCTCGAGGTTCACTCTTCAAAGAAATCGAAAGGAAAGCTTTCCAAGAAGAAGCCTAGTTCTATGGAAATCGAAGAACTGGAAGGGAAAAATAAAAAAGGTGGTCTCCTAGGATTTTTCAAAATGTATTAGGCCGTTTCGTTTATCTCGTCGTTCGTCCGCCTACTCTAGTCTATCCGTGGATCGATGCTACTGTGCAATTCTTCTAAATAGCCTGTCGTTTATTCAATACTATGCTTGTAACATTTTAAACAATTGATCAATCAACGTTCAAATGTTCTAATATTAAATACTGGGGTGTAAAGATCTTATGCTTAGAAGGCGAAAGTAGATTTATTTTTTTACAACTGGGAGAAGCTAGCGTGCAAGCATAAGAACGCTGGGTATTCAACAATCTGATATGAAATTTGATAGATAAGTACTTGATGGCCTAAGAACAAATTCATCATAACGATGCGATCCCAAACATGACCAAAAGCGCAAACCCCAAGAAAACAAAAGGAAAAGAAAAAAAAGAAAGCCGTGGACTTTAATTAAAAGTAAGCAAAAAGAGGCATACGGATTTCAGTTAAAGACAGTAAAAAGTGTAGTTTAGTCCGAGTCAGAGCTACTGCTGGAAGAGCCGCTGCCACCACCACGCTTCTTGTGTTTACCGCCCATCGGGTTTCCATATGGGTCCTTCTTATGTTTCTTTTCTTTCTTATGCTTCTTATGCTTGTCACCGATCACGTTACCCAAGATGCCTCCACCAACAACACCCGCAAGTGTGCCAAGAGGGCCACCTCCAAACTTGTGACCGGCGAAACCACCAGCTGCAGCGCCTAATATCGATGATCCGAGTCCACGGTCGCCTGGTTGGGCATTTGGATCGATCGGGGCATTCGGGTCATAATGCTGCCCTGGGTAGCCTTGTGGCTGACCATATTGGACTTGCTGTGGCTGAACATATTGTTGTTGATCGTGAGCGCCACGGGTGTCATAACCGCCTTGGGGAGGAGGATAGGCACCATGTTGTGGTTGAGGAGAATTATAATCGTGGGAGGGAGTACCATAAGGTTGCTGTTGAGGATATGGGCTCTGGCCCTGATAACCCGGATGTTGTTGATTGGGGTCGTGTTGAGGATAACCTTGCGGTTGTGGAGAGCCGCCATAGTTAGGTTGTTGGCCGTAGCCTCCGTAGCCGCCTTGGTGACCGCCGCCCTGGCCGCCGTAGAAATCTTGATTCGACATTCTTTGTAGGTAAAGTGTTTAAACTAAGCTGTAGGCTTTAAAATTATTTTTTTAGGTTTTCGAAATGCTTTCTTGATGTGATGATGATAACAAAGAAAAACTTCTATCGAGAAAGCGGGGTTTCTGGTGCTATTTGTACCCCTCTTCGATTTCGCAATCAGATGGTCCAAGGTGGTTCCAGATACACACCATTACTCAAGGTCTTCTGGGATGTCAGCATGCAAGCGGCCAATAGCCGGGGTCACCGAGAGCAGTACCAAAGCTACCCTGAGGCTGAGGTTGGCTATGCGGGATTTACCAACAGGGATAACGCAAGCCAAAAGGGCAATGACCTCTGTGTGTCGACCGTAGGAGCTTGGTCTGGTGTGCAGAACCCCTCATCGTTAGCTAAGCTTCGAGGCATCTGGTCACGGCGGAATTCTCCAATGTCCGGCCGAGTTGCGACCGGGGTTAACCAAGTGGGGTTTGGGATGCGATGAGGAAATGACCTATGAATAGTATGGTGATCGCGTATGCCAAGAGGTCCTGCCAAGGCACTCGACGGCCAACCGTGAGACCCGAGAAGAGCTGCGATTCGTCATCTGGTGCGGCAAATATTGCCAAGAATGCAGCCCTAAGGCGAAGAATGCCTTTCGGCTCTCAAATGTGCCTTGGAATCTTCAAGATTTACAGTCTCGAAACCACTGTGCCCAGTGTCTAGCGCGCGGCCCTCTTCATCATTTGGGGCTCAAACTTCAGGCTCCAGGATGGCTTCCACAGGTTAGGGTAAAACATTCAACTTTGATTCTATCCCGGGTTTGGAGTCTTCCGACCGGGCTCCAGCTGAAAAAAGCCTGGCAAACACCTGAGCCATAGTGGTCATAAGGCAGCGACAGTCGGTACACTAGAGAGTAAGAGCTTTATAGACGGAGACTTACCCTTTTCCGGCTACGAAGCCGATGAAAATCCTCCGCTGCAAACTCTGTGATAGCCTTCGGAATGTAGGTTTCCTGATATTGGTATATGATCCGTAGTTAGACTAGGAATGAAACAAGGTTAGTATGCATATACGAAGGATTTAAGGTAGGATTGACCTCAGTGTCACAAACATTCTCGGTATAGTTCTTGAGAAAATCAACTATTCGGTGTTGCAAAATGTCTTGCACATTCTGTTCAAGTTCCGACTTGATGGCTATTGCCACGAAGATATCGCAGGTGGCCAGAGAATCTGTCTGCTGCAGCTGGTTCCGACACAAGCGTCATCCACGTTGACTTTCACATGCAACGCACAAAATACAACAAAGTGTTGCTGCACAGCCACTTGTGGCAAACTACAGTTGCGTGAACTCTATGGTATCGCCGGAAACGTAAATCTTTGAGCCTCGGCTTAGGTAGACGTCAAATTCGGAAGATCGTCATAGATAGTCTGCGGCCCGGCTGCTTAATAACATGCTTGGCTACTATAGATAAATAAACTCCTTGTAAGGCTGTCGCCTGTTATCGCGTATACCAAGACTCTAGGCCTAAAACTCCAAGCACTCTTACTAGAGAACTAGGAGTGCCCCCAGAAAAGCTCTACGGGCTAATCCGAAAATCTCTGAAAGTGCCAAAGATAGCCAAATTTTCGATCCAAGTCTTCGAGGGTAGCTAGAATACAGTGTTATTGGATGCATCTACTTGCAGATGCTACCCCGCAGTTACACCTGATAATGAAAGCCGATTGGCGTCGAACATAATCTCAGCAAAAATTTTCAAGGTCTAGCATACTATGCCATGAGATCTGATAGCTTTGGAACCTTTCTTGCGGTCGAAGGTTCCGAGACTAGAGATCTAACTACAATTTCTGTGACTTCTGTGAGAGTGTTTTGCCAAGACTACAGCGTAAACGTTTCAGCCGAGCCTGCTGTTGAAACATCAATACAAGACTATATGTAACCAACCGTTGCAAATCTCCTCCAAGCCGATTTGATATGCTAGCGTCATACTTAAATTTCCCAACATTCTCTTTCTTTACCCTTGTTCTCTTCTGCTCTAATGTTCATGTTATACTTTTTAAGCTACATTATTTATATATACTCATGTTCTACTGACCGTTGCCAAAAAACGGCCGCATTTTGTGCATCCTAATTAACCCGAGGCTGCCAAGTGCTAGGCATTATCGTTGCTGGAACTACGGTTTGCAACGTTCGCAAGGCCTTTCTACACGATAGCCCGTCAGAAAATGCCATGGCAATTCCGCATTATCGTGGCCGCCCCTTAAAGCTGCAAATATCAAAACTTACATGGTAACTAATTCCGAACCCATGTGACTACAAGATTGTATATATTAATTATGAAATCTATCGATCCGTGATAGTACAACCTTATGCGGCGGAATCTTTTGACTTCTGTATCAGAACTAGATGGATTCAAAGACATTAAATATGTCCTTGTCATCCTTTAACTGGGCTATTGACTTGATCTCGGCTTTCAATGATGTTATCTTGGCTTTCATATCGGATGATAGTTACTTGATTTCGGACTAGACCATTACTTGTGGATTGTTTGACTCATGAGATTCAGATTAGTCCTGAACAGTCAAAAAGCAATGAGAGACCTTTCCGACTCACAAGATTAAAAAGAACTTGGTCAAGATGAATGCGTCGTGATTTGGGTCTTCATTACTTCAGGAGATGCAATACGCACTTATGCGTCGGTATTCACATGGCTCTACAAGATGGCCTGGCTTGTTAGGCTCGCATTTTTGTGAGTTGAACTCAGCAGCGACACACTGAACACCCTGATCATGAGGATAAGTCTTCTACATATGTTACGAACACTACAACCTTGTCCGATTTGCCATGAGTAAATCTCCGGAACAGAATTAAAGACGACAACTGGGCATAGGTTAGTCATCTAAGCAATTATGCTATTGAAAGATTTGCTAAATCAAAACTATGGCAGTCAAGTCAAGAATATAAGAGCAAGACTCAAAAGTCAATTGCAGTAAGAATTAAATAAGGGAGTCCTAGACTTGCTGCATATAGTCAAAAATTCAAGAATTGACAATCCGTCATGGGCTCTTTACTCTTTCCAATGAATAAAGAGCACCAACTCGTCACAAAAGACAGATTTTGCATTTATTATATTTAAGAACAACCAGCTTGAGATCAAGGGGTTGGAAGTCCAAGATGGCTCGAATATTCCTCTGTCGAGTCTCAATCATCAAAGTAGTCAATAATAAGCCTTCCAAACAAAACTCAACCAGATTTTTACTTACCCACACTTACCAAGAACGGAAAGTTGGAAGAGCATATTCCACCACATTATTTTGATGTTGTAGGTAGAGGTCAAAGTTTACTCACACACTCACAGCGACAAGGAATGGGTCACAGCTCCACGACAACGACACAATCTTGACGTTTGCATTAACGATCTTGATATACGGTTAGGCTCAAGTCCATGAGGGGTGGTAATGCCACTCCGGATACGACTGAGTGCGAGAAGACGTAACCAGCAAATCATTGTTGCAATCAATCAGCAGCTTTGGATTTAGACCGATCACAAGAATTCGATTGACGTGTCAATTTTATAAGCCGCGAATATGATCCGTTTCGATGCAGACTCCAGGATAGCTTGATCATAGTCAGAAGGAATCATACCCCAAATATGGCTTTTTGTAGGGACCCACTCGAGGGTAAGTCGATAATTTGAATGCTGGTTGTATAAATTACATATACTGACTCCAGGAATTGTTGTACCGTTATTGGATATACATAGTACTGCAAAATGATCTACCTCTCTCATCTAAGCTTTGTACCGTCGAAGGTCACTTCATGGCGTCGAATAATCCAATTCATTAAAGAAACGCCCCAGAATAAGTCAGAATGGAAAAGTGAAAAGCAGCTACACGTCTCAGCACACGCAAAGTATAACGGAAAGTGCGATTTCAAAATAAAATATTTAGTACAGTTTTAAACTTTGCAACCTCAAGACAATCATCAGCATTCCTCAAAATGATGCTGGAGTCAACCATCTATCAAACGAAAAAAGGAATGCATATGGTTGAAGGAGCCGCGGAGAATATTTACTTGTCCACAATAGTATTAAAACCTGAAGCAATCTAGCTAGCTTAAATACCGTTATCCAACTCCGACATTCAGAAACCGAAAAAAAGCAACTCCGCAAATACCCGCTTCGAGAATTCAAAATGGCAGGGTCAAGAGATATCCATATAGTCAAATCGAATGCTCCTATTGGGTATTTCTCTATTGTCAATATTATGCTCATATTTAAGTCTTGAATTCCGAGATGAGGGAGAGGAGGTACGGTGGGCCAGGGTATAAGAATCACCCCTAATATGCCTGGGTTTCCCAATCCTCGATATCAAGCAGATGAACAAAGGATCTAGTCGTCATAATATCATTATAATCAGCCTGGCGTGTATAGCAACTTCAAATATTATCAACATAACTACCTTATGCGGAAAGGGGAGCATGATTGGAGTGTAAACGGCTAAAAAACCGAGGTCGACTCGGAAATCTGGAGGAGACTTATCCAAACAGAGTTATTATTAGAACCCTCACTTCAGGATCCAACTAAATGACCATTCACTCATAAAACCGCATGGCCATGAATAGCCGTTGAGTTCTAAAAGATTCTACGGATGGAACCAAGCATTGTCTTATCTTTGACGCCACCCCGTATTGGAAAGAGCCGGAGACATTCCTTCACGCAGTCTTTTATTGACATTTCAGGAGCGAAACCCATCATGAATATTTATTCGCTCTCAAGACCATCATCTCCCACTATGCGAGTTAATTTCTACGATACCAGAAGGTTGACCTCAAATGCGAGCTCAAAGACACCCATTTACATTTCTCGAATTTATACCGTCGTATTATCTTCATAGTTTGCGTTCCCCGACTGATCTAGAAAGCAAACGTGAGTATATTCACCAGTTTATGATATGAAGAACAGTCAGTCATAACAGAATACACCATCGGTAACAAACACAACGACACGACTGATATACCCTACACGCCCGACTTCACCGCTCGGTTGAGAACCTCATCTCAACCGAGATGGCAAGCCATCCCGCTGCCACCAAACGAATTGTATCGATTACTAAGTTCACCAATACTATTCTTATCAAAAGCCAAACTCCTTCCTCGGTGGGAAGTTTGAGAGGCGGCAGGAACTAGAAAGTTAGACAACGGAGCAGCAGGAATGAGGAAACTCCAAATCTACGGGTAGAGTTGATGATACCGCACCTTCCGCCTACTGAAAAGTAGAAGCCAAGCAAACCAATCTATCTGAGTGATTGTAAAATCTTAGTCCCCCGTCGCTCGCATAGGGTGCAAGATTTCACTCAAAACTTAAATATGTAGAACTGGAACCCAAATCTTCAACGAAGACATCTAGCGGTTGCAAAAACCGTGTCAAACTCCATTACTTGTAGCATTCGACGAAGATGGTGCTGGAATTTTAAAACAAATATGGAGAGGATGCTGGCAAAGTTTGAGATTCAATCGAATATCTTAACCGTCAAACTTATATTGAGAAGTATTCGAGCGATAACTATGGAACTAGGGCGATCTAAGATTGAATGGAATCTTAAGGTGGGAGAGTAGTGCATCGCGGTCGGCTTAGGAGACAAGTGGGAGAGATAGTAGAGGGATAGGAGAGGGAAGGGGAAAGGAAAGGGGAAGGAAAGGGGAAAGGAAAGGGGGAAAAAGAGGAAAAGTATCATGTACATAAGTACCCACATACCTACATTTTCAATGCTTTTTAAACCTATAGCGGCAAAGGCATCGTTATAGGATTGGAAACGACGGAACAAGTTAGAGAAAATGCTATTAATTCTTTATTCCAATGCCACTTAGATAATAACTGCTGCTAACCTCAATAAAGACGAAGAAAGAAAAAACAAAACCAATAAGTGTCAAAAAAGATATTAAATAGGCAGCCGTTCAAAGCAAGCCATATACACTAATCAACCTAGCCCATCCCTTTCTAGACGTTTCGTCATAACTTCAACTGAGCTCAACTACTTGCCCAAGCTTCCCCGTATCATACGCTATAAAACCCTCGTTTTCAATCTCTAAATCAAGTGCTAAGAGGTATCAGTGAGAAACATTTTTGTTCGTAGAACTCGAATCTTCGTTAGTTCGTTAAAAAGTCCCAATTAAAATATTTAAAAGAGTGAACGAGCGAGCGAGCGGGCTACTACAAGAAGAGAATCAGGGTGCGAAAAATAGAGAGAGAAAAGTCCAAGCACCCTTATCACCTTCCGGTAAAGTCTATATTTTTCGGTGCGAGTGGTGTGAAATATGTTACGTCATAGCAATCATATCGCGTCTTTCTTTATCGCTTCGAGCCAGCAATTTACAATCTATGGATGAAAGCATCGTTAGCATACTCCAATTGCAGGTTCTATAGCTGTTGTGCGTTCGGGGAATGGAAGGGAAGGTATACCTCAGCACTGACAATTCCCTGCCCCGCCAAATACTTCTGCAACCCCAACACAACCTCAACTTGCTCCTTCGGTGTCAAATTTCCAATAACGCTCTGCAAGACTCCACCGACAGTAACAGCCTGATTGGTCGCGATGAAACTCTGATAGTAAAGATTGCTAAAGAAACCCATGATGAATTGGCAATCCATACGATCTGTGATACCGCCGTGTCCCGGGATAGTATCTCCGAAATCCTTGATTTTGAACGTTCGCTTCAGACCGCTAGCAAAGAACCCACCAAAGGGAGCGATGAGAGAGGCAAATGTGGCCATCAGGAGGACATGAAAGTAGATTGGGGCACCGGTGAAAGTGTCGCCAAGAAGAGGTTGCAGGGGTAGTGGGAGGGTATAGGTATGTTGTAAGAAAACGGGATTTGGGGTGCATTCCAAACCGGTCCAGATGTTCGCTCCAAGGTTCTGTTGTGCTAAGTCAGCAGGATGAACTCGAATATGAGCTTGAATGTGTAGATATGACGTACTCGAACGGGACAAGTAAAGTAGCTATGTTGAGCAAGTATCCTTGTCGCGATGAGGCCATATATCATGGTACAAACCCACGCGCCAACGAAACCTTCAACGGTCTTTTTGGGAGATAATTTGATCAGTTGAGTTCGTCCGAAGGAAATACCGCAGATATAGGCCCAGATGTCGTTTGTGATGACCATAGAGGCCGGTAGGAAGAACCAGATGAGACCTTCAAAAATGTTGTTGATGGTAAAGTGAGCTTGGACGACCACGAGGTAGAGTGCCATGTGGGTCCAAGCGAACTGAGTGAATTGGAAACGGTAGTGACCGCGACGGAGGGAACCAACAAAGAAGACGAATCCTTAAAAAATAGTTAGTATATATGGTAGTACTAGGTCACGTTGACATTCACATGCCTATCATGTAAAGCATAAAGCTAATAAATCGATGGTGGCTTGCCATAGGTAATAGGAAGGCATCGACAACCACAATATGCTTAAAGTAATATATTATGCTTTCACCGTAGAGATAATATATCGTTGTGACGAGGAAATACCAGTTTAGAGCTTTTGTGAAGTGCATGTTCTTTTCTTTGGCTGGTACGCTGGATAGTGCGATGACCTCTTTGAAGGTAATAATCTGAACAGCGGTAACAACCGCGACGATGTACAGATGGCCCATGAAGAGGACGAAGAAGAAGCCAGCGATCATGACGAGAGTCCATATTGTCCGTACTACGAAGTTCTGTTTCTTCTTTTCGTATTCTGTGGGGACGGGAGTCTAAGCGAAGCACAGTCAAGGAAGCTTGATGTTAGAAAAAAAAACCTGGAGATGCATGCAAATGCAAACAGGGATAGCTTCAAGGGATGAAAATAATAACACATGGGAATCGCATACTCCATCTGGCGCAACTACGAAGTCCTTTTCATCTTTGTCACCGTCTATCCAGTCCTTGTAGGCTGGATCGGTTGAGTCGATCTCTATTAGAGGGGAGTTTGGATCGGAGGGATCAGATGGGGTGCTCTCTCTTCGGATGCTTCCGGCGCCGGCGCCATTAGCGATAGGCTTTAAGGAAGAGAACTTGACAGATCTCTTCTTCATAGAGACAGACATGATAAGAGAAGAGTGCGAAAGCCGCACGGCGAGCAAGAGAGGTCGGAGAGGAGGCTTTGGCGATGAGGCGCGTTCGGAGGTTGAGAAGACCAAGAGCGGTGGTGGTGGTTGTTGGAGGACCTAGTGGGGGAAGAAGGGTTCGATGCGTTTGTATTCGTACCCCAACGATGACGACGGATGACCTTCCCTTGGGTAGGTTCAAGTTATATCAAAATGCTGCGTTACCCGGGGTGAGAATTTCGACGGGGAATAACTTTCAAATAGAATAGCGAGACGGAAGAAGGAGTCGGATTCCATGTAAGCGGCAAGTAGAATATCGAAGTAGAAAATGGAAGAGGATAGAATTCAGAATAGCCGGCAGCTGGGTCGTGTCTGAAACGTTCTTACGGACAGGGCAGGCGGCGTAATGCCATCGTCCGTTCGTTCGTTTCCTTACTTGCTCGCTGTGACGTTTGTCCTGCAGGAACACACCCACAGGCTAATAATAAGAAGACTAATATGTCACTCGGAGCCCGGACGGAAACGAGGGACTGGATGGATATGGGATGGTTCTTTCGGTGGTCGGAGAGACCTTTCGATCCGTGGGACGAACCGGGTGTGTGCCTAGGTACCCTGCCCAGAGTTAAGACTCTCAGCTGTGAACATTGGAGAAAAAGAGTCAACAATTAAGTAATACTGATTGGAAATAAACAGCAAATAAGCAATCAAGAGAACAAATCAACATTACTTATTCGAGTAACTTTTCAATTGTTTTGGGAGTCACTACAGTACATTTGCGGTCGCTTTTGGTGGGGCGTGTTGTGGCGACGTTCCCCTTTCTCGATCGCCCTGTGATAGTCCAATTGATAGCCCATCCCACCTTTCTCCCACCACACACCAACCACCACCACCATCACTAAAAGGTCAACCACAAACGACAACCACATCCGCCACACCATCACCATCGCGACAGCCACCCTCATCTGACTGCCATCGCTTATATCGGGTTCTCCATATGAACGGCTTCCACCGCCTCTCCAACTCTTCTGGCTTCATCGTCCCGTCGGAGATCGAGGCTTCGCAATTGTCCGTTCATCAATAACGGCCTTTTCCCCTTCAGCATCACAACTGCTCCCACTATCCAGAGCCATATCTGGCCTTGATTGCTAAGTGCAGCTCCCAAGCGCTTAGCCTTTACATTCAAGATTCTCCTAGATCTAAAGAATGTCCACATTTGAGAGTGATATCCGGTACCGATCTCCCTCTCCATCTCTCTCCTTCATCTCCTCATATCACTTCAATCCCCGTATATGTGTCACCCTGCTAATTTCAGTGATTCTCCAGCTACATCATACACGATCTTCCGACCTAGTAGTCTCCGAACGATCGTGGCATATTCTACAAATACCCGATAATAAATTTATCCATCACACTGGAACCCAATAAACCAATACAAAATATAAGGGAGGAGATCGAAAAAGATTACCATGTCGTCGTCTACAACGACTGATACGCGTTCTAGGAAACGTATGCTCATACGCCCCTCCTTTTTTCCGCAAAATGACAGTCTCATTAACAGAAAGCAGGCGAGTTGAAGAAACTCAACCAACTGATCTGGGAGGGAAGAACCGGTAAACTACCCTCTTCTGTGTTAAATATTCCCCGGTATATCGCTAAAACCGAATGTTGGAAGATGTATTCACCGTAAAACCCCCACTCGATACGTCATTCAAGAAAAATACGGCTGTTATCAAGAAATTCCGTACTTCACTCACTCCGGACAACACTACCTCGCTTCTCAAGGACATCGCTACCGTCTCTTTGGAAAAATATCTACCCGAGGTCATCTCTGCCGTCTCTGAGGGACTGCTCAAAGCTAAGGTAGCTGGAGATATTAACACTGCCGTCGAAGTCGTTAGCGCTCTCCATCAACGGTTTGGAAAATCCTTTACGCCTTTCATAGTCTGGAATATCGCCAAAGGTTTGAGCACTCCTGGTAAAGAGCAATTACGAAATCTGCCAGCCGACCAACGCGAGAAGGAAGAGGCTGCCAGGCTCACGCGACAACGAGTTCTCTTACGTGTGGCGACGGAACTTTGGCTTGTCGGCGTCATTCGAACTCTGGACGACGCCATCAATCCTGACGATAGCACAGCATCTGCATCCGGAAGTAAAGCAACCGACAATTCCAAAAAGCAAGCCTCCTCTGCTACCATCGCTAAGTCTGGAGATGATGAACCTTTCCCACTGGAAGCTCTCAAGGATATACTATCCCGCGACCGCGAAGGAGTCAATTTGTCGCTAGTCGTTCTCTTTATTAAGAACTTTGCATGGGATGTTCTAGGAGTCAAAGCAAGGACGACTAGCCGAAAAACCGGCGAGGATGGGGCGCAACCAACAGAAGGGGACGCTCACGCCAATGGAATCACGGACCCTACCGATCTTCCTCTCACCGATCCTTCAGTTCAGACCAGGTACCGCAACATTCTAACCACATATTTCTCCGGTATAAGCAAATACATCCACACCGAACATCGCCGCCTCCAGCAACAGGCAAAACGCAACTCTGAGGCCTATGTCCGCTCCGGAGAAGTATTCGAGGATCGACAGCAGGCTTTCGAAAAGGCGACCAAAACTCATGAAAAACTCATCGCCAATGCTCAAATCATTGCTGAAGCCCTGGGACTTGATATGCCTGATCTCTCAGATGAAGATGAAGTCAAGGAAACCGGAGAAGGTATGATTCGAGAATCGGGCAGCATGTTCAAGAAGGGTGAAGAGGTTGCAGGCAATGGGATGTGGGAAGATGAAGACCAACGCCGGTTTTATGAGGATTTAATGGACTTGCGTGCTCGTGTTCCGTCGATTCTCCTCGACGAAGGGAGAAAAGCAACATCCGGATCGGACAAGAAGGAAGATGACGCGAACAAAGCGGATATCCCCGATACTGCTGATGAAGAATTGGCCGTTAAAACGGGAGACCTCGACTTGAACGCAGAATCCGCGGATAGGGATGTCACCATCGCCAACAAGACTGTTGGTGCTCAAGTCGATGCTCTTCTCATTAGGCTCCCTGGTTTGACGAACCGTGATCTGATCGATTCATTCGCGTACGACTTTTGCTTCTTAAACTCAAAAGCATCTCGCAACCGTCTCATCAAGGTCCTAGAAGACATCCCCAAGGGGCGATCCGATTTACTCCCTTACTATGCACGTCTGATCGCTTCGCTTTCGAAGGCTGGACTCACTGATATCGCTTCCGCCATGATTACATATCTCGATAAAGAGTTTAGAAGTCTGCAAAAACGAAAAGAAAAGGAACAACTTACGGCTGTTCGAAGTCAGGTACGTATGTCAAAATGCTTCTATGTAGCTCTTGGCTAACTTTTTGTAGAATGTCAAATACTTCTCGGAGTTGACGAAATTTGGTTTGGTTCCGGAACATGTCATATTTCACTGCTTCAAAGTTGCTCTTGATGACTTTTCCAAGATGAACATCGACATTATCTGCATTCTCCTCGAAGGATGTGGTCGCTACTTACTCCGCACAGCTGCCACGCAACCACGAATGATCACATTCGTAAGTAACTCACCTGCATGGTATTACGTTGCATGCTAACGGTACGCAGTTGGAAACTCTGCAACGCAAAAAGGATGCCCATCATCTCAGCCCCCAAGATCGCATATCTATTGAAAACGCATTCTATTATGTCAATCCTCCGGAGAGACCATCAATCGTAGCCAAGGAACGATCTCCATCAGAATTATACGTCCGCAAATTGATCTATCTCGACCTCAACAAGAAGAACTACAACAAAACGATCAAGTCACTGCGAAAACTACACTGGGAGGACCGTGAGATAGTTCACATGCTAGTGAAGGTGTGCACGAAAATTTGGAAAGTTCGATATAGCAACGTTTTTCTCATCGCTATTCTCGTGTTTGGGCTCTTCCGATATCATCAAGACTTTGGAATTCGTGTTGTGGATGGAGTGCTGGAGAATATCAGAACAGGTCTAGAGGAAAACGACTATAGAATGAATCAAAGACGAATTGCGACTATCAAGTATCTTGGAGAGTTGTACAACTATAAGATGATTGATAGTCCAGTCATCTTCGATACATTATATTTGATTCTCAGTTTTGGATATGGTGAGTCGTCTCTGCCCCAAAAACGATATGCTATGCTAACTTTACAAAGAGGGATCTCCAAGACCTGGAATGTACAATCCACTCGACCCACCGGATAACCACTTTCGGATCCGTCTCGTGTGCACTCTTTTAGATACCTGTGGAGAATGCTTTGACCGTGGTTCTTCAAAGAAGAAGCTCGATTTTTTCCTTGCCTTTTTCCAATATTACATACATCTCAAGGAACGAATCCCAATGGATATCGAGTTCATGATCCAAGACACTTTCCAACTCGTCCGCCCTAATTGGGTCCTGCACACGTCGCTAGAGGAGGCCGGGAAAGCTTTCCAAGAAGCCGCAGCTAAGATCTACGGCCCAGCTGAAGCTGCCGATGACGATTCTAGCACAACGGAAGAAGCAGCAAACAGTGACATTGACGAAGATGCGGAGATCAAACTGTCCGACGACGAAATGGATATTGAAGCGGAACCACCTAAAGACGCGAACAACGACATTGAAGCCAACGACGACGAGGAATCGGATAGCGACGATGACTCGTCTGAGTCTGGAGATCTCGATGATGAGAGTATCGTCTATTCACGGCCTCAGGAGTACAGAGATCCAGAAGCGGAAGCTGACTTTGATCGAGAGTTTGCGATGCTCATGGCAGAGAGTTTGGAAAGCCGCAAGTTCGAGCGAAAGACTGTGTTTGACGTTCCCTTACCGATAAAGAAGAGTGTCGTTGCACCGACTATTGCGCAACCTCCTGGTGTCATCACTATGAGTATGATTGAGGATGACGAAGATGAGGCTTCGCCGCCACCACCGCAAAAACCAGGCATCATGACATTCTCATTGCTCACGAAAAAAGGGAATAAACAACAGGTACGCAGACGCTTGTGTTCTCTTATAAAGAGGGTTACTAACTTGGCGCAGACTCGCGAGATCGAATTGCCCTCCGATTCCACTTTTGCCGTTGCAATGAAGACCAAGCAAGAAGCGGAGCGCGAAGAGCGTCAACGTATCAAAGATCGTGTGTTGCATTACGAGAGGATGGAAGAAGAACCGGCTCCCCTTGGTAGGTACATTTCCGAATTAAATTTTGGACCATTACTAATAGATTATAGAACCCCAACGTCCAAATACTAACGGCGCGAATCTCAAATACGGGGATAAGAACAAGACCGCCCGTGGGAAGAAACTTCAACTTGGAGACTTTAACTGGTATGAGGAAAACCCTAATCATCGACAGCCCCTTCACACACAACATTGGCAGCCGAATAAGCGGAACTCGAATGGGGAGTTCTCCCCTTTGTCCGAAGACTGTTCATCGAGCTCCCCCCTGGCTTCTTTTATTCAACAGAAGAAGGAGCCGGTTGGTAGTCAGGACGATCAGAAACCCATCGCTCGTGACGAGAAACCGCAGAAAAAAGCAACACAGGTGGAACACGAAGGTATCAAGCTTGAGAATGAGATGAAGAAAGTTTTACTAGCCGTCAACCGGGGTCAAACTCCTTCGTCTTTCCAGATCGCAAAGAAACCTGTCACGCCGAAGAAAAACGAAAACAAAGGTAGCCAGCAAAAGTATCAAAACCAACAGAAAAGCAATTTTAACATTACACGCGGCGGTCAGAGCGATAGAGCTCGTTTTAACAACATAAATAACAGACAGCTAACAAATCAAAATCACCGCGGCGGTGTTATTTCACAAAATACAGGACGTAAAAATTCGCATCGAAGACGCGGCAATGGAAATTTTCGACCGTATGGGAAGCAACAACAGCAGCAGCAGCGACGATCCTTGCAACCTCGTCACGATAGTCCTAGGAATAACGGCGGCGGTTTGAAGACATTCGAGAACATCCGCCTCTCCTTGGGCGAACCGGATCCTCTTCCTCTTGGACGTCCCGGGGTTAGGGGTTTGGCAAAGGATACGTCTGGAAAGGCGCCTGCGCCTCTTCCCCATCCGACGATCAACGACGGAAATTGGCCGGAATTTGGGAAGAAGTGAGGTATCGTATCACATGCTTTTACTGTCTCTAGACAATTTATGGTTTCGGTATTTTGTCGGCGCTTTTCGCTCCCGAAGCTATCACGCCTACGGTTAATTTCCTCACCGACACCAAATACGGAACCTCGACCGCTCACGACCAAATAGAACCAAATGCGAGATATATCGGATTACAGCGGGGAGCGGCGGGTCTACAGAATTGGGATTATAGGCCTCCATTCTGGGATTTTTGGGTTGTGGGTAAGTAGACGCGAAGTGATGATGGTGGATTTAAAAAACTCTGTGTTCTTTATTATCCTTGTTTATGTTAGGTTTTTTTTTTTCATTGTGGTTCCTTAATGAGTTGGCCAGCACATTGATAGTACCATAGAAGTGGTCAACTTTTTCACGTTATTAGTATGTTAACTCTGTTTTATCGTGGAATGAAAAATACTTGTTTATGAAGTAGGTGGTATTCTAGTTAAGGACGACATTGTGCTGTGCTTTTGCACGGGATAGTATATATTGAATCATCTCAAAGCCTCGCGTATCCCACATGCGTGCAAATTAAGAATTTTTACGGTCTTATCATGCACAGATGAACTTTTAATAGGCCAGGGCACTCTGCTTGGATATATATTCAATACTTTGCATTTGATACTGAATTTACGGTTGCCAAGTATTATATACTAGTATCTTTGAGGAATCGGGATATTCGTTTAAATATGGTTTTCAAGGGTTGTTTAATATATTTTGCTTCTTTTTACAGCTTAAGCAGCGCTATACCGAACGGCTAGCTATCGATCTATTTTATCCCTTCGTCCGCGGCAACCCTATAGCATGATTTACAATGGTGGACGAAGGAATAAAAAGAGCACATCTAGCTACGGAGCATGTCACACCAGATCTCCCCTTTTCAAGAATTTTTTTAATAAAAAGGTTTCCTGGTGTTGTTATCGATTTTCGAGCAAAACTTTATTTCAAGTTTGGCGGTTGCAGGCTGAGCGGTACCATGGAACACCTCGCGCAGGGATTACAACTATTGTTATTCATATCAGGTATCTAGCTATATCCATGACGCGACAACTAACTATCAAGGGGGAACCTTACGTGGAAAGACCGAAGATTGCGGGATCTAAGGATCTGATATCCGTATCTACAACCTTATGCATTCGTCTTGACACCTGGCCGCCACCACCCATCTCGCAGCAACCTGAGGGCAGATATATTATGCACAAACATATAGCCCATGGGATTTAGCGTCTCTTAATAAAGCTGAATTTCCTTCCATTGGCTCTCGTTGCTCTCCTTTTTCTCGCCGCGGCTGTCCTGACCAACTACGGCCACTTTATTACGATAAGTGGGTTATCAAACTCAATGATCGAGAGAACGCCCTGTCTCGTAGTCCAGCCGCGGTGCACAAATTAGCAACCAATTCTTTGATAATAACGCTATTCAAATATTTCACTATTTGAATTGTGCTCTAGTTGAGCTGCAAGCAATGCCAGTACCAAGTACTTTCACACACGTAAAGTGCTTTCTAAGTGTCGGCGAGCTACGAGAAAATTCTTACTTGTGACAAACCTAAGAGGCTTAGTTATATCGGCGGAAGAATATGAGATGTGACCAAGACGATGATAGATAGCAATTGATATCCCGAGGTCGAATTTAGCTTTAGATAAATATCGCTCTCGTACCGGATGCGGGTAGTTACAGCAATCGCAACATTGTATTCGGTTGAAACGTCGATTTGGAGATATCCGTATATTATTCGCCACAAGCGACCAATGCGACAGAGATGGCGAGCAAATATGCCTTCTGTGGAAGTAGAAGTCCGAGTCAGATGATTGATAGATGATATTTGGCGGTAGAACATAGGATAGGTGATGGACCATAATGAGGCTATTAACATAACGAGGCCATTTTATTAACTCTTAAAATTATACTTATAAGTATCTCAACCGCCGATCGGCTGCAGTCTCAGCAGAACTAATGCTTCAATACAAAGTGACAACTTCTGATGTAACCTAATCGATTAATCTACTTTTAATTTGGATTTTGAATTTTGCTTTCACTCATTTGGGAAATACAACAGGCCATCTAAAATCCCCAGCAAGCCAAGTTAGAGCTTCCATCTACTCAGCTCAGGTGCGATAGATAATCCCGAATTCAATGAATGACGTGGATACGCAGGGCCAAGGGTCTTCACATTTAGATTTCTGTTATTCTACGATTTCTTATCACAGTTTACTTGAACGACCTGTAGTGCCTAATCAGTCATGTGAGGATAACGAGTTAATAGCCCAAATGCTCGAAACCCAGCGCTTGGAATTATATCCTCGACAACCTTGTATACCAAGACCAAACGACTGGTTACACTGATACAAATAGCATCCGCCAGTCAATAGCAATTTCTCCTACGGATCTAGATGTATAAATTCGCGACTCGATCAAAATGGCAAATGCGCCCCCTAAATTATCCGTGATCCAGCCCGCAAATTTGGCTCTTATTTGATCAACTTCTTGGCGTCTTGGTGCCTTTGCTGAGCCTCCTCATATTTTGTCACTTTTCAAACGCTCTACCAACAGCTTCACAATAACGATTCGGCTAGGCTAACAGCTAACATCAACGACAGTACTACTTTCTTTCTCGCACCCGCTTACGATGCGATATGTTCTAGTTCACGTAGCGTCGTCATGCGCATTCAGCTGATCAGTAATGGCAACGTCGATGTCAGAGATACTGTTGAGAAATATATTGGAGTGCGGCACTCTGCTCGCCAGGATACATCAAAAACATTGGCGCCAAGAACGCCCGTTAGTTCTGGATCTAGAAGCATGGCGCTGGCTGAAATTTAACTTGTTCCGCGGATCTTCCGCGCAAAGTTTAGATGATGGTATTAATTTCTCCAATCACCGGAGAAAAAAGATGGATATCGATTTTCCAAGATGGCAAATCCTATCCCCTAACCCCTGGATATCTGATCATAACCTTAATGTGACAGTTTCCTCAGAAACTTGAATATGCATCTCGATCCCATCAAATGCTGAATTCGAGGAATGATAGCTCACAAAGGGGTCTAGAGCTTAGTCAATTTAAGCGAGCGCCAGAGAACTTGCAGGTGAACTAAGGAACGGTAATTTCATACTGGCCTAACACGCTCGCTCAGTCGTGGAAACAATTCTGGGCAAATAACAATAACACACCACTCAGATACGGGCATCATGCATCATAAGAAAAGGCCTGGCCAAGTCGGGGCATGCGCAAGACAATCAATGGCTAAGCCATTTCGGTGATAATAAAATTCAGAAATTCTCCATGTTTTCTTTACGTGTGAGAAGCGCAAGTTCGTGTTCGCTTTTTCTCATAAAAGGTTTGGTAGGTCAGAAATCGAGGTAGAGGGGGCCACACTTTAGACCTACGCCCTCGCTGATAACTCTGGAATAAAATATGAGGTGGATAGACGTTTTCTTAGGGGTTCTTTTCGCTGTTGAAGGAGTAAAGGCTCTCAAGGTGTTGGTGGTACCCTTTACGAAAGCCATATCCGCTACACCACCAGTTCGAAAAGCTACACAGGTGATTTTTCTCAACCCCTTTGCAAAACCAGTTCCCTTACTATTACGTGGATATAACGGTCGGAACACCACCCCAAAGTATTCGAGCACATCTCGATACTGGAAGCTCAGATCTTGTGGTTGAAACAGGTTCTTCTGATCTTTGTGCAACTGATCCCGCGACCTGCACACCTAATGGAGTTTGTAAGTCGAATTCGCGAATATTAAATTATTCGAAGTTCCGGAATTTGTTTTCTACGATGTTACTTTGGGTACTTACACGTATATATTAGACAATGCCAACTCCTCCAGCACCTACACATATCTTTCTAGTGACCTAAGTATCGCGTATCTGAGTGGCGAACAGACGACTGGAGATTATGCGACGGACAGCTTTAGCATTGCTGGTGCCGTAACCCTTGATGACTTTGAGCTTGGTATCATGTATAAAACGACCGTAACGGATAATATTCTCGGAATCGGT
This sequence comes from Dactylellina drechsleri, assembly GCA_036971345.1. Taxonomy (NCBI): domain Eukaryota; kingdom Fungi; phylum Ascomycota; class Orbiliomycetes; order Orbiliales; family Orbiliaceae; genus Dactylellina; species Dactylellina drechsleri. The sequence goes on from JAJTUB010000008.1 coordinate 758,346, forward strand.
TTCGTAAATAACGAATTCGGAACCTTCCTCGTGCCTCCTAAAAGGTACCCAAATCTTCTAGCATTGTTAGTCAACGAGGATATATATCATCGAAAGCCTTCAGCCTCTACTTGAACGATGCTAATAACCCATCTGGAGGCAATGTTCTCTTTGGAGGAGTCGACAGTGGGAAGTACTGCGGACCCCTTGCCAAAGTTCCAATGGTGCCGGATGACTCTTTTCCCTTCCTGGGTATAATAGTGTATAATGTGGAACTACTGGGTGTTTCAGCTACCCGTGATGGGGTTCCTCTACCCCTCTCAGCTGGATTAACACCACAAGGCTCTGCTCTCTTGGATTCCGGTACAACATTAACCTTGCTTCCAAGTGCTGTAGCATCACAGATATTCGCCTTCACCGGTGCCACATATGACGAATCGACGGGTATCGCTCAAGTTCCTTGTTCTGTCAAAATGCAAAACATCGTCATTCACTATAAATTCATATCGATAACTATAAATGTTCCCATTTCTCAGCTTATTGGATTTCCGGACGCGTCGGGCGAAATTTGCTTTTTTGGTATCAGGCCCTATGACGGTGGTAGCGCCATCCTCGGAGACACCTTCCTCAGTAGCACGTATGCAGTTTACGACCAAGACAACCTCAGCATGTACTTCGCGTAGGCAAGGTTCAACTCGACGGAAGAAAGCATGTTGAAATACAAGCTGGGGCGAACGGTGTGCCTCAACCAAACGGCATCGGCATCCGTTGCGATAGCGGGAATCCTTCGACAACAACCACCACCAGGACAACGACAACAAGAACAACCGCCAAATCTACCACGAAAAGTACAACCAAGTCTACGACAAATAAGAAAACTAACACTACTAAATCTACAACCACGAAAAGAGCTGCCGCGACAAAACATACTGCCACCAAAAAATCCACAACCGTAGTCAAGACTACCAAGAAGCCAGCCACTACTACCAAACCACCTGCATGCTATCAAGTGAGTATATACGAAAAAATTAGATAAGATTCACCAAGAACTAATTTTTTTTGGATAGAATGAGTGCTATAGCGCTTTAGCTCGAGAGAAAACGGCGGTTCAATTCTGCTCCACTTACACAAAACAAAAAGCCTGTTCGACACCATCTAAGGTTGCATCAGCGTGCCATGGGGAGAAATCCAGGATATCTGCCGCTTGTTCCTGCTTACCAACTCCACCTCCGACCTATCAACCTCGTAGATATTATTAGTCACATTGATTCCTCACCCGTGAGTATATGCTCTAATCGAGCATAAGTTACCTGTATCCTCGTTTGGCGTTCAGCGAAATTCAAGCTTAAGATAATAGTTGCTACATAGTAATATAATTTAATAATATAATAAACGCTTTACTATGACTTGAATGCAGCCTTTCCTTCACAGGTTATCATTGGTATTGGAGAATAAAATCTGAAAGATCTTTTTAATGTTAAGAGTAGTGAATCTGTCAACCTCAAAGAGAGAAGTGCGTTGTTTATGTGTTCTTTCCGCTTTTAGATTCGATATGCATTCGTTCCAAATCCCGAACATTTTTAGAACCGAAAAATTGAAGATTGTTCAGTTAAATCGAAAGTTAGGTAGTTGTAACGAGTGACCAGGTCCTTTTCTAATATTCTCAAGCTTAAGGCGAGACTGAATTCGAACGAGGGTGATAAACTAGCCGAAAAATATGGAATCAAATGCTACAGCACAGCTTAGAAGTGTCCTGAGTTGTCCGCCACCAAAGGTAGACTGTCGTATATCCCCATTGAATCTAGCAAATTGGAGATACGACAGATACGCGTGCGTAACACAGCACCATCCTATCATCTAGATTTTTCGAGACATGACACTTTGAAAAAGCTTTTAAGTTATTAGTACCATAGCGATGCATCAACGATCGGATTCCTTCTCGTTGGTACTTTGGGTTACCAGGGAGATACAGTGGAAAATATTCTTTTCACGATGAACGCCTCATCTAGTACAATATTATCTGAAAGCGAAGGAATATGGACCGAGGAGCCAATAAGGGACAATTCAAACCCACCTTAAGTCCCTGGGATATTGGAAATACCTTACAGGCTCCGAAATTAATTCATCAAATAAATATATAATTCAGCGACGCCATTCGAGGAGGACGAAAAGATCTAAATGTACCAATAATATAAATAGGACCAATTGCCAACTTTTGACGTAGTTAAGCTTCCAAGATCTTGGTTACTGCGCTTTGTCCAATTTAATTATCACAACCATTTATATTTTCTTAATAGAACACAAACGGACATCAGAACGATCGAGATCAATGGTTCGTGCTGCGGCTCTTCTTTTACTTCTCTACGGGGGTACTTTGGCGGTGGCACCTACAATCACCCAAACTACAAGTTCAACTACAACGACAGGTTTGATTACAACTACAAGTTCAGCTACAACGTCAAAGACCACTACAACTAAGGTTGCTCCTAATTGCAATCATGACAACTGTCTGAGAGGTAACTTCAATAAACTTCCTTTTATGTGCCATAATACGTTATAAGCTCTAATTTCACCTAAATAGCTGTCATTGCGAATGCCTTTCCAACGAGGAGCGGCGTCGCCGATTGCCTCAAATGGTACACAATCACGGTTACACCAGTTCCAACGTAAGTATAAATGAAATAGAAATCTATTCTCTAGCACATTACCAGGGGAGAAAAGAACATCGAAATAGCTTAACGCACCTCTCAGAGCTATTCGCTAACCTACTTCCTCAGTACCATAACGGTCACTTCGACTGTCGCCACAACGGTCCCGCCCGACCGTCGCAGAAATAATAATCTACTCAGACGTGTGATATCGACAACAGCTATCAGTAGCAGCACTTCAAACGGAATTCCAGCATACGCCTCCCCGTGCTCGGGCAGCGTTCGCTACTCGAGTGCGTGTTCTTGCGTTCTTTCTGGCGCCACTCCTGCAATGATCACGGTACCACCTTCGACCTCAACGGTGACGGTAACTGCCACGCAACAGCCAATCATATCGTAATTTTTAGTCCTCGCCGCCTGTACTTCCAACCATTCAGAATAAGAGTGTAATGGCACCTTTTCAACAGTTAATTTCATATTGTATTCGATATGTAAACTTGATGATTCATGGTTCGTTGGCGTGTACGGGCTAAAAATACGAATATACAAATGTGGTGAAGGATAAAATAATAAAGTTTATTACAAAGATCAAAGCAGGAAGCCAAAAGAAAAAGGCTTTGCGACGAGTAATATATTAGACAAGAGATGAGAACGCCCAATTCCAAAATCGTATTAAAAAATATATATATATAAATGACGATTACGAATCAAGGTTTTATTATTATAGTAAATGTCAAAATTTAGTTTATATATCGATAGATAGGATATCAACAAACCCAGTTGTTGCTATAAATTCTTAAACGTATTATTCTCTAGTTTTATCAAGCTACTGGATAACAGGGTAGTTGGCCTCCGAGTAAATATATGTCTCCTTCCATCATCCAATCAAAATATGGACTGTCGTAACAGCCCCACCAAGCAAAGTCATCTCCCTGAAGTTCTATTGAAAACTGTGTCTTCAAGGCAAAATTGAAAAACAAGAGCTCCCCCGGCACCAAACCTGCTTCTTGATCCGCTCCGTATACCAGCCAATATAATATACTTGGAATATCAAGCGTGCCATGTGGAGATATTCTTCGACATGTACAAGGAGCCGGGCCGGCTATAAGCCATTTGGTGGGTTTTTGCCCAGCCTCCAAGTGTGGTACTGTTATCTCCTCGGGTTGGAAAACTCCAGGGAGAACAATATTGAGAGATGGTAGACGCTTTAATGGTTCATCAGACGGGAGACTGTCGGTTCGTAAAAGCCTAAATTTTAAATCTTTGTTCCGAAACATACGAGAGAGAACTTCGTACGCGTTCAGTACCATCATTATTCGATACATGTCGATATCAATATTCTGGGATGTCCGATTCCTTGTGAACGATGGATCACTATCATCAATTTCAGAGCATCTTCCTCTTTCTATCAAATATTGAACCAGCGGGCCGAAAGTCGGCTCTAATGCAAAAAGGTTGCCTTGATTAACCTCGGGCAGGCGATAAACTAAAAACTGGGTGAGATAGGACATTTCGGTATCGGTGAGTTTCGGTCGCTCCAGATTATCGCCGTCATCTTCGATCTCGTCGTGCTCAATTCTTCTTAGGCGATCATTAAGTTCATTTGTGGTAAGTCCATTCGTAGAGAATTTTTTGAGGATGCTTTGCTGAATGTCATGATCTTTCGTAGATGTAAAGGGTTCAAGATAAATAGGCGTAAGATACGCGCCCACCACAACGACCCTATACAAACTCGCGTAGAACCTGTATCTCCACGCCTTCCCTTTCTCTTTCGTCACTTTCCACGTACTAAATCTATTAGACAACTCAAGATCCCCGGGTTCATCCAAGTTCAAGCCATGGAGAGGATGGCCGAACCACAGCTCTCCTCCTCCCCGGTAAGATCTAAAATATGGTCTACCAAACCTCATGAGATCCTCATTCTCAGATACCATCGTTGCAACCCTGGTCATAAGAAATTGCAATTTGTGTACTCCGCGAACTTCTGACATATCAGGAGGACGATATTTCGCTGAAAGATGTTCTAAATTGATTTTAGGAACCCGAAAATGATACTCCTCATCCGAGCTGATCTCGCGATCTTTCCCAAATGGCCATACCTGGCAAGGAGAAGCCACGACTTGTGAAGTTGCACGAACCTAGTCGTAGAGTACATTAGATCGGATTCTCGTAAATTCTTAGAATAAATACTTTCATCTCTAGAAACTTACGGCTGCAAGCGCATCATCAAAGGCAATGTATCGCGAGGCGGCAAGGTTGTAAAGGATACAGCGAGACTGTGTTTCGAGTATTATGGAGAGATGTTTACAAGTAATACCCAGGGCTAATACGTCTTCCAAACTGCCACAATTTCGGTATATGCCGACTATAATTTCGGTTGGGACTTTCAAAAGTGGGCTGCCTTGCGTCGGTGACTCCATGATGGATACTGAACAGTTGTCGTGGCAGCGCTGAGGATTGTAAGATGCAATAATCGCCTTGTTATGAGAGAAATGTGGCTGCAATGTGGTATAACAGCTTAAGAATCGGAGACGTCAAAACCTTAAGATTATTTTACCTGCCGTAGGGATGGCACGGTATCTTGTTTAAATAATTGAGTAAATCGGACTGGATCAAGCGTTGGGAATTGAAATTGAGCTTCTCTGGTCTATTCTTCCCAGCGCATAAGTTTATTAAGTCGCTTTACACTGTGTCCGGGGGATCCGAATGGGCAAAATTGAATCTGAATTCGCTTTCACCGATATTCGAATATATTCAAATCTTCGCGGTAAAATTGAGCCTTCGAACTCGAAGGATCGGATACCAATCAACCAGGCAGGAAGAGTGTCGGCTGTGCCGTACCTCCGCGTCAAATGAATTTATGATTGAACAGAAATCCCGAAGCTGCGCACAACACATGCCGCCAATTTTGCAAGCTAGGAGCCCTTCGCGAACACTACACGCACAAATGCAGGCTCCAATCAATGCATAAGCTTGGTATCGAGACTAGCGTAAACCGTACCAACTGGCCAAGAATCGGACTAGAGACAGCAAAAAACAATTGTGTACTCAGCTGAGGTCCCAGAATGAAAATGGAAAGGCACTTTTTGTAGAAAAAAAAAAAAAAAAAAAAAAAAAAAAAAAACGAATTCCCTTCATTCGCGGTATGAAATATTTTGACCTGACCTATGTGGAAGCACTCAAATGCTCACAAGAAAGCGCTGATATAAAGTGGCAGTGGGCATTGATATCACATGGATTGATTTGCAATGATATAACTAGATAATGTATTCGGCACAAGAATCTCATAGTTATCATTGAAATTTACATTCTAAGAGTCTTCAGCATATACAAAACCCTTTACTACATTCCCTGTCAGATACCTCGGTTTGGTCACCAGCTATTCTAACACTTCTTACCTCGAACAGTTAGTTAATTAAATCTTCAATGTCTAAAATGAAGATATACCTTCTTGTCGGGGTTCTGATAGGGATGGCATTCACCGTCACCATATCAAGACAGTTTCACTCAAGCTTGAGTCTAGTTATCCGACCAGCCGCTTCAGATCTTTTTGAAGGGATATATGATGCCGGTCCCTATTCGCTCGAACGACGAGATGTAGCCCAAATTTCAGACGATTGTAGGCTTCCCATTACGACAAACCTTTGGATGAGCTGCGAGAAATTTCTTACGACTTACAATATTTCACTCCCGGCATTTTGGTACCTCAATCCTTGGGTTGAGCTAGACTGTTCCGCATTCCAACCCGGTGAAGTATATTGCCTTCGAAGATGTGAGTATCTAACCTTAGCTATTAATTACTACATTTACGCTAATACTAGTACAGCCGGTTCCCGTCCAAGATCGACAAATGGCCAATGCGGTAAACAGGTGGATTTCAACTTCACGTGCTTGGATTCAGGCTTTGGAGACTGTTGCGGTACAGATGGGCAGTTAGTATATCCTCCATACATTTCTTGATAGACTCAAGGGGCTAACTTCGATGCAATTGACACAATCGCGAGGTTAGATGTGGATCTACGGAGTAAGTACATTTCCCACTAGGTTTCAGATTCCCTTGTCGGGATTCTGCAGGAACAATATTCTGACTCATGGTTTAGAGAATCATGCGGGATTGGTAATTGTCAAGATGGCAATTGTCCCGGTTTAGGGTATACAACCGACGGCAGATGTGGTGTAGATTTCAATTACCTATATTGTGGTGGTTCGTGGGGCAAATGCTGCTCAAATGATGGCAGGTGAGTGCATATTTTATTGCTATAACTATAAAATATTTCTTAGATCTCTATCAATTACGATATTTCGAATCCGCATATACTCACGAAGCAAATTACAGGTGTGGGAATAGCACTATAGAATGCGGAACGGGTTGTCAGTCCGGAGAATGTATTGATCAACCTTCAGCTTCGAGTACTTCTACTGCTACGGAAACGCCGCTTCCGTCGCCCCATCTTCCTAGCCCTGATGGGACTTGCGGATACCTGAATAAATACAAGTGCACTGGGACTGTTGTCAATTATGGAGACTGTTGTTCCCAAGAAGGATTTTGCGGTACGAGTTCTCATCACTGTGATGATCTGCTTGGCTGGTAAGTTTTTAATTAAGAAAGCCCATATAGAAGCAACAGACTTGAGCGTAAATTGACAAATAATATAGTCAGTCCGAGTTCGGTCTCTGTGATAAAACCATCATCGTGACCGAGAGCGAAGATGGGTCGAGTTCGAGTCAACGTGGAGTATCGACAATGACCGCACTGAAGACCAGCATCCAAAGTTCTGTTAAAGGCACTACTACTGCAAAGCCGACCCAAAGACGACCCTAAGACGTTCTCAAACGCTGCTGTTAAGACTACTACCAAGAGTCAACATGCATGATTAGAGCTCAACTTTAATCAAATACGGCAAATAAAAACAAGAAACAGGTGCCGGTATTAATCTCTGACAAGAGTTGGTGATACATTAATTTATACCCTTCCAAGGGTCGTTTCGATGTATACACCTCGTTTGTGTATTATTAGTTATGTCTTGATCAAATCTTCATCTTCCTAGAAGTTTATTCCTTTTAGGATTGTATTCATGTACGAGTTAGATTAAACACCGTAGCCAAGTCTAGTCTCGATAATCGCGTCTGGGACTGAGTCTCCAGAAGCCCAACGTATGTGTGTAATATATGGGAAAACCGAGGAGATTGGAGAAGTGTGTGTTGAGCACCAGCTTTGCAGTATTTCTAGCACCAGCGTCCTGTTGTCCTAGCAATGTTTCCTCTCTTTCAAGCATTCATGAATTCTGAGGTATGAAAAAGAAAAATAAAAGACATGAAATCGAATTTAAGTCTTGATTTTGAAATAGGTCCTTCGATATTTGCTTGATTGGATCAGCTCTTTCTGTGTATTTCTTTGCGAATTTTAAGAATCAGACGATTGAGCATCAACGCGTCCAAAACACATTGGCCGTTTGCCTCTGCGCCAAAGTGTGGTTAGTCTAAGAGTGCCCGTTAGCCGACAATGTTTTCCCGAGGAACCCTGCCAAGATCTGGGTTCCTCTTGATCCGTCTCCAGATCAGACCGCCCTCAAGCTTTCCATGAATTCCATGACGATTTTGTATTGACAATTTATGGGATTGTTTGAATAGCTTCTGATGAAATCCCTTGATAGTTGAAATACTGTTTGTTAATTGGAAAATTCCAAATATCTTTCCCATCTTCATGCACGACAACCTCGTGGGTGGAGCCTGACTAGCGTCTTCGTACGATACAGCAATTGATAACCAGAGTTTGGCCATCATGCGGCTTAAAAAAGCCTCATGGGACCCACTTAGCGAGCCCCAGATATCCTTCACGCACGCACCGCGATGCAATCAAACTGATGGAACGATCGGGGAAGGGTATTAATATCCCCGCTCATCCCTTTTCCTTCCCGCAATGGATTTAAGCTTTAAGCCCCTTCCCAATTTCTGGGCACTTAACCGACTATGATGCACTTTCTCCCCATCTTATATGCCTATGAACTACTGCTACTTCTGCCTCCGATAAACGGCCAAACAAGCGTCGACCCAAACTCCGTATCGTTAACTGATCGCGAAGCATGGTGCAACAGTCAGAAACAGTCATGTGTACTGGCCTGTCCTGGCACACAAACGAGCAGTAATACCTGCGATGTGAACGCGTTGACGTATTCTTGTGTTTGCGCGGATGGGAGTACGCCTGATTTGAGCCAGTATTCGGGCACGCTACCGTATTTTATATGTCAGGAGTGGAAGGCGCAGTGTATTGATAGTATGTTATCTCCCTACTATAATGTACATGTACACATGCTTGACTCGGCCTGCCCGCACGCTTAATATTTATCGTCTCATGCCACCTACCTGGGAAGAATTAAATGCTTTGGGAGGCTTATTTATATTATGCTGCGGTATAAGATGCTGATTTTATGGTATTGGTTGATTGTAGATGGCGCGAATAATCTGGAGGCCGAAAGCTCTTGTGCCGCTGTAACATGCGGAGCGGCTGCTCTTACCACTGGCGGCGGCGGCGGCGCTGGAGCTGTTGGATCTACTTCAACGACGAATCCGTCTGCGGGTGTTACACCTGCACCCGGCACTTCTTCGTCTACGCCTGCTACTCAGACAACACCCCCACCTTCGAGTTCTACGACACCCCCGCCTTCGAGTACGAATTCGGTGGACAGTCGAAGCTCGAGCTCGAGCGCTGGATCTAGCTCCAGTTCCAGTTCCAGTTTCAGTTCCAGTTCTCCGACAGGAACACCGCCTACAACTACAGGTGGAGGAGGTGGTGGGGGTGATAATACACCATCGGCGGGTAAGAAAGGATTGAGCACTGGTGCCATTGCAGGGATAGCAGTTGGTATTGGTGTACCGGTGCTTGGAGGTTTGTTATTTTTGGCGTACAGGTGGGGTGGGAGAAGGGCCACTTTGCCGCCTCCACCGCCTAACATGCCACCCGCCGCTGGAGTTGATGGGTGGGGAAAGTACCATCCGCAGTGGCAGGGGCAGGGAGGTAATGAGAAGGCAGGGGGTGGTGCGGATCCGGGAATTGGGAGTGGGAATGAAGTTGGCGGAATCCAAGGGGGGTATCACGGTCATGGTCAAGGTCAAGGAGGTTACAATAATTATTATAATGAGAGGTTTTCATAGACATATTGCGATATAGGTCTGGTGAGACTTTGATCCAACCTCACGACGGCTATGCGAGCAAGTAAGTATAAACTTAACTACTAATGTAGATTCAACGATTAATGAATAGTAAATAGTGTTTTCATTTCTTGCTCATATCGATGTTTGATATTTGCTTATAACCTCTGAGAATATGCGTGGACGACACGAGCGATTAGAATGGCCAATTGATGAGGGGCATAATAAATACGCCTCAAATGAGCGAACAAAAACAGGAAGCACGAGGGACCACATTTTCCCATGTTATTTTGATTTAAACTTCAGGAACGGTTCCTGAAAACTTAAAGTTGTTAACCCAAGCCACTTGTCGTAGATTTGGTTGCACACCCCCCGAGATCTTCAAAACTCAGTCAAACCAAAAGTATAAGATCAAGATAAACTAATATCCAATATGCGAATAGATGGTAAAAGACCCGCTTCACTCCTGTTAGGAGCTTACCTGTAAGGCAAATCTATTTTCAAAATGGACAATTTAATATATCAAACCACTAACTTATCCAACCATATAGCACTTCGACAGGTGTTAAATCAGATACACATGTCATAAACCTAGATACTTTCTATGCCCAGCACACGAAATTGGTTAATACCCTCGCCCAAGACTTTTTCGGGCTTGTCCATGGGGCTCTCCGAGCCATCCCCATAGGCCTCAACGGACCTCCATTACCACCACCAGACAAGACCAATCAACGCAAAACGCTAGTCCAAATTATCGATGCGGTGCAGAATCGTCTTTACACTCTAGACCGCGATTTACACCATCCGTACTTTATCAACGATCCGCCAGAGTATGCCAAGTATGGCTTATATTACACCGAGGAGGAAGATTTTCTAGAGGTGGATGAGGAGCCTTATATAATACCCAGAGAAACGACGGTGGAAACAGCCATCGCTTGGGTGAAGGGTTTTCAAGATTCCATTCGGGGGATTTACAAATGGAACACTATTGTGCCTCCTGGATTCTTCAAGCGGGAGAGCTGGGAATGCGATACCCGAGGAGGCGAATACGTGGAAAACCGTGCAGGCTGCAGCGGAGCATTTGAATACGTTGGCAACGCAAGAAAATATTGCCAGTCTCAGGGATAGTCCGATGTGGGTTTTGCGATACGTTTTCTCCATAGGGGGTCAATCTGGTAGTGGGACTGACATTTGATGATGGGCAGGTGATGGTCTTGGCGACTGGATTCGAAGCTCTTGTCAATCTCTCGGGAAAGAGATGTCGGTTCACAAGGTGAGGGCTAAAGGTAGGGAGATCTTTGACCCAACAGTGTGGTGGCAGGAGTTTTCTAAGGGTGACTATACCGAAATCCATTTGATGCAAAAGCTGTACGGGGAAGGTTGAAAGAGATTGCAAAAGGTGTCGGAGCTGTTCTAGCAGCTGCGAAGGCCCCAGTGAATGGTAATCGAGTGTTTCATTCGATTGCTAAGGTCTCGAGTTTGAATTTACCTGATGATACGCTTTGCTTATTGCCTTTTCGAACTATCATAAATTTGCAATCTTTAATAAAGCTGAAAATGACACAAACTTGCCTCTTCGATTTTAACTTGAGAAATGCTACTATTACTAGAGCATTATCATTAAGCCGGGTCTATCGATAGTTAAAATTTATTTCGCTAGATGCTTAAGTAGCCATTAGGTATCTATGCATGTGTACTGTGCCACAGAAACATCTAAGGGTCGGTAAAGGCTACGTAGCCCAAGGACGAAGCCCGTTCAATGCAATTTGAATGATAATATTCCCCCACTGGTCGTTAATATTATAAATTTCAGTAGTAGCCCCATAATAATTGAAATTTGTTACACATGTCAGAATCATTTGAGCCACCTGGAAACCGTCGTTCCCAAAAACGGCAAGGAAGTCATGCCAGGTCCAGAGGTTAGTAGCGCTTGATGCAAAGAAAGGGAGTGTTACAGTAAGCTCACTGCCGTTGCCCCACGTGCTCCTGCGTCCGTTGCCGATTACCGAGCACCCGAAGTTGTTGTAGGCATCGTACATTAAATCGATGCACATATCTTGAAATGCTATTTTGATCGCGTCGTAGTAAATCGCATTACCTTGCACTGTTGTTTCTCTTAAGTGAATGTACCATTTTCTACCGTTTCCATCATTAGAACCCCAAGCGCCACCAAGCACAACACCCAAAGCTCGTTTTGAAAGCGTCCTGGGACCGGTGGAAAGTTCTCTCTTTCTTTTTTGAGCACCCTCGGGAAGTTCCTTTGGTCTTTTACCTCCCGGCGAGGGGGCGAGGTGGTATTCCACGTCTTCTTTGACGTTTCGTACTTCTGAATGAGACTAGTATGGGAATCGTCTGTTGTATTTGAGTCTCTTTGATATAGCCTGAGTGGCCGTTCAATTCGGCATCGAGCTAACCCCAATCATAGTAGAGCTATCCATTTTGGCAATAATCGTCCAAGGCCGTGAAAGATTCAAAGAGACTCATAGCATCAACTCGTTGCCGTTGACATCTCCACGGATTCTTGCCGTGCAGACGCCCCATGTGTACTCGATAAAGTAGGATGGAATCTAGGCTTGCAGATCCGCTCCAATCTGACTTTATATCAGAAAATTGAAGGCCATAAGGCAGTCTACTGGGAACAGGGAACCCGACTCGCTCCAGCAGCCATAGGTCGTGCTAGTAAGTGTGGGAGATGATAGCAAAGAAAAAGGAGAGAAGGAAAGAAGAGACCGTATGCTCGCGATTTAATGATTGTTTACACTTGAGCTAGAGAGTGCAAAGTCTTGGTTTAGGACTTGATGTTTTGTCTCTGGTTCTCCTCCTGTTCTCTAAGGAACATAGGCCTGGATTTATAGTGTTCCGGCCATCCCTATCTTGTATGGGAGGCCGAAGAATAGCTGATGGAAGAGAGGAAAAACGTATGATCAATGAAACAGGGTGTATATGTGTATCCACGGTGGACGGAGTGTACGCCATGTCGTATTCATGCGATAATTCTGTTTTCATATCATGACATCGCTAATAGAATGCATTCGAATGATAAAGCTGAGATACGACGGTATTAAAGAGTTGTTGCATCGTGTGCATGCGTATCAAGGCACGAGAAAGTTGTGTTGAGCCAACCGACCTGCAGGACAAGCTTGCAAGCGAGGACCGAGCGTCAATAGCCCAGTATATAGGAACCAACGGGATTGAAAATGTTATTTTTTCTAAACACTATTAAGATTAGTAAACGAGAATCGCCTTGACCACCGAAATAGAACCAACTGGCCAAGTCTTCCTGTAGCTACATCGTGCATAGATGCCATAGGTGCTAAGAGATCGCTGACCAATCTCGCCATCTCGGGACTAACCGCTGACATTTTTAACTCACAACATTGCAACATGTCAAGTGAACTAACGTCCGCTCCGATCAGATAAATTTGAACGGATCATCTTCTCGCAGCCTTGTCGAGATATAATGAGTTATAATTTCAAAGGTCATGTGGTGAACATGAGAACCTCGCTATGAACTTCTTATCCCACGATACTCAAGGTTGTTTCCTACTGGACGAAATAGTTTCGTACTTGTGCGAATGCTCCTGCGAGCTCGGCATTAGATCCCCGCAGGGTATAAAGTTGCTACTATGAGCCGACACTGCCTCAACATTGAGCTCTTTCCAAGACACACCCTGTTCTTACATCCGGCATGTTAGTGGAGATAGTTGATTAGGAGGTGCCCCGACTCATACACTGCGGTTGTTCATTTCTCGATAGGCTGGTGGGAGGAGTGCGAGGAGTTGCTGGATAGGATGCACGCCTATCTAGCTTGCAGTGGGTGTTCGTGTGGTATGTTAGGTAAGTTCTCCTTTATCAGCAAGATGTGGATTATAACTAATTTTTCCTAGGCCGTTTTGATCCTCTTTTGACAAATTTAGGAATGTTTTGTTGGCTGAGGTAGACTTAAACAACTTCTAAAGGTAAGTTGTCTTCTGGTATCTATAAATCGTCTAGGGGTCTATAGGGTGGTGATTATCTAACAGGATATTTATTTTCTTCCTTAAGCTCGGGTATGGTTTTTCGAATTTATATTTTGTGTGGTCTTCGATCTCGATTTCGTTGTTAGCTGGGTCTTTTCTTAATCCTTTAGGTACGGTTTTAGTATCGGCGTGTCTACCCGCCCGGCCGCTCTCCTCCACGTAGTTGATCATGTTATAAGGTAGGTTTACGTAAACGACCAGGACTATCCCGGGATGATCTATACCGCAGCCGAACGTCGTCGTCGCCATTAGAAAGTTTTGATTTAATTTCTGCAACTCCTCAAGAGCCCGGCGTCTCTCGCCATCAGTCATCTCCCCGTGATAAACCTGACAGTTCAACATCTTCGGACCAGCGAGGACGGACAGTTGATTTTTCCACTGCACATACAGTACGATCTTGCGCCCGGGTTTTAAATCCTCACGGGCCTTTTTAGCCAACTCGGCGGCCGTCGTCAGCGCTCGACTGTTATCGTACTTCGTAATGGTGACGCTGACGTCTGACCTGAAGCTTTGCCGCCGGATGTAATGAACGGAGCTGGTGAGAGTTAGGGCTTCTTCGAAATTATCGATCATCCTAGGCGGTAGCGTAGCCGTCGTGAATAGTATAGGTATGTCTAATGACCTGAGGTGAAAGACCTGATTCATATCTCGTCGAAGCTTGTTCTCGGTCACTACCTCTCCAAGGCTTCAATAATCACTCACATCATACAATTGCTATTCCAACAGTCGCTTTCGTTTTATCCTCCAGAGATAGTCGGTTTCCAGTTTTATTGCATCATAGATATTGTCCAAACCATCAGTAAACAAGCGCATGTATCAACGATAAAAGACCATGAAATCACCCACGCACTTCGATAAGACCCTCGAAATAACCTTCAACCTGTCAATGAACACTAATTTCTTATAATACTGAGAGATAAATACAACCCTATGCCCTATAGCAAAAAAAATTTCGATCTATCGAAACGCCATCTCGGTAGCACACGCAGCTGATCTGGCCCCCTAGCCAAAGCATCGTCAGTAACATGAACAAAAACAAAAAAACATATCCAGAAACTTTTCGACCAACTTACAATAACATTTAAGGCCAGAATCTTGAAAGAACAACCGAGAATCGTCTCCAACAGATCCCGCGACCGCAGTGTTAAGTATTTCTTTTCTCGCTCTCGTGCTCCAGTAAAGATTGCCCAGGATTTGTTTTAAACCCGCGGCTACCTCTGCAGTTTTATCTAAATTCAGAAAAACACTGCTCATAGCTCTCGATCCCAAGACCATCTTATCATCAACACTCGTCAACTCAACTAAGAACCATGATCTGTCGTCCTCGACGAAAAGAAGATTTTTCCAGATCAAACAGGTCGCCTCCCTTAACAACTCCCAGACCATGATCTGAAGACCGTCTTGGCTTATCAATCGTCCCTCGAACTTGAGCTCCATCTTGGCGTCCAGGTCGACCCAGAGAACGTGAACCCGTCCCAATGCAAAGACCGCTTTTTTAAAATCATAAGCAAGATTGCTTAACATCAAACTAACCAGCGTATAACTACCGTTCATCAATTACGTTTAGCAGTAGTCCTAGACGTAGTTCACTGTCAACTCCACCCGACCGAGCTCGCCTAATCCTTTGAACTCATTGCTAACGCGAATTAGTTGAAGACAGTCTTGCAATAGTATCAACTGAAAGCAGCATATTAACCCTGCTAGGATGTTTTTTCAATCCTCAAACTTTTTCAATCAGCAGATGATGTACTCATCAATACCCAAAACAGCAATGAAGTGAACCAAAAGGTTATCCCAACCGTCATCCAAAAACTTTCATTTAAGAATATTGGTTATTAAGAACGTTATGTTAGTTTTTAGTAATCTTTCCCTTTTACAAATTCTACCCTCGGTTACTAACGTATTCCGCACTCAATCGCAAACTAGACAATTCAAGTAACTCCGCATATGCGCATTTCCTCGGTCTTTTCATTGAACCAAACCTAATGCTTAGCCGCTTTGTCCGCTTCAGTCAGGTTATGCACTCGAGAGTAGTACACAATCAATCTCTGCCAATAGCTTACGTAACAATCGAACACGACCGTCGATCTAAGGTTTTTGAACGACCAATAAAAGAAAGCGTCCAATTTAAAGCTCTTTTACTACTGTCTCAGATTTTTACTCAAACCGCCCAACTCAACCGTCGTTTCATTGAAGACTATTCTCACCGCGTCGCATATCACCGACTGCGGGTTATCCTCGGTCGTCGACTTTCGCCTCAGCAGGGCACTCGCCTTGACCGGCTTTTCAGGTTTAGACCGTCCAAGCGCTTAAGCCAATCGGTAACATTCATACAAGGAGTCAGAATCTTTGGAGCGTCTAACATAACGTTGGCTTGAATTCGGTCCTTTTTTTTTTACATTGCGGCTCTGTCGAACATTTCGCTAACCCTCCCGTGCGCTGGCTCTCCCACCATCATCTCTTTTCCCTCAAGTCCGCCCGCGCGCCCCTCGATTGGTCCCGTCGTTATCAACAAAGGCGGCAAGTTGCCTGCGCACTAAGAAATAACAATGATAGGGGCTGTTCGATCCGAACACTAATTGTATCTACAGTCGAACCCCTTCCAGTCTTGCTCCCATTTCAAACTTTCGCGGCCTTCCCGCCGTTCCTCTAATTCCGTGCTTCGTCGTCCAGTGCTTGCGTAAGGACTTTGCGATAGAAAACCCCGACGTACAATCCTCACACCAAAAGGCACTCGACGGTTTCGAGACCGGTTATCTCTTCGCAACCGTCGGGCTGTCTTGCTGTTCCTCCAGGTCCCTGGTCTCCCGACCTGCCTGCGCTTTCGCCCACTTCCTTTGGATCGCCGAGGGCACTTCGCTGTAAGTTTCGGTAATCCGTGGGTATTCGCTCAGCCTGCTCGGTAGGACCGTGACACCGCACATTGACACAACGTTTGCCGCAGCCCTTCGTCTAATCGGTAAGGGGCCCTCCTCATTTCTCGCTGCCCGGATCTCGAATTGGCGGAATCCTGTACCGAAGAATGCATGGAAATCACCGAACGTCTTCTTATATTCCCCAAGGGGGGCAAGTGCGAACTGCAAAAGGAGGATAAATTCTGTTAACATAGTGGGATTGTACGTCGCGGCTGTCAAAAGAATTGAAACTGTACAAACTGTCATCAAAGGTTCTGGTCAGCACATTATAAATTCAATTGGCACGAGAATATTGATAGAAAGAGATATAGAAAAAAACCTCCTCGTCAGCAAAAATATTTTTTAATCCCATGCAACCTCTAGAGAGGTGCAAATTAGTTGTGCATCCTATACATCCTCTGCAACGCGAGCATCCCACCAACAACCCACAATTTCAAATCAGTGATACTAGCACTGATTTAGTAACAAAATGTAAATAAAAAACTGGATGTCTTGATTTTCAGTTAACTGACTTGGAGATTTCAAATTTTTCACTACTACCACTACTACTACTACCACTGGATACTGGACTGGATACTGGACTGGATACTGGACTGGATACTGGACTGGCACTGACACTGGCACTATCATCACATGTATATATACATTTACCAGATAGTAATAATATTTTTGTCCATTCGTAACTGTGACTATGTTGTAGAACCACCACCACCACCACCACGCGCCTGCTGGTGGTGGTGGTGCCGCAATAATAAATAAACCACTGATGAGGAGCCGCAATCACGCTATTTACGCTAGTTAGTGCCTTGCAACCTGATTGCCTCCAAAGAGTGACAAGATACGCGAGCATCCTGTGCATTCTATGCGTAGCGAGCGAAAATAATTTTACTGACACTTGATAAATTAGCTGGCCATGAGCACCAAGAAAAGCTTCTCTTGTGATCTCAGTTAGATCTTTTTCGTTGGTTATTCAGTCTCGTTCCCGACCGCTGAATTTGTAGCGGATAATGAAATCACGGCCGAACCCACCTAGATCTTGCCATCAAACCGGGATGAAGTAGCTTTCCATCTCGCACAGGCCCGATAAAACTATATTAACAATCGCCTAAGACCTAGCGGAGAAAAAAAATTCTTGGTCGGACTTGGCTCCCCGCCATTTCTTGGTGCTGCCGGCGCTGGGCGTGTCGACTGCCAAATCCGCGTCAGGCGAGTAGGAACTCTCTCCGCCAGCGCCCATCACATACCTTTGCGACCTTCACAATCTTGCATCATCATCATCCATCATGGAGCGGTCCGTATCCACCAACTTGCAAGTATAAATACCTCAAAGGACTATCGAGTTCTCACAATATCTGGGTTTAACTCGAACGAAATCTCATCTTCTCCGTCGGAGATACTCCATCCACGATGAGCCGGTCCAGCTCGAAGGATCGCTCCAGCTCCGTCCCTCCCAGTCCCCAGCACCGTCCGACCTTCCCTCGCGAGCCCGACCTCTACACTTCTCTCCTCTCCTCCCGTCTTACCGATACTAACGACAATGGCACTTTCAATAATAATGGCAATCCTCAGGCCACGGGTTCCTCAACTTCCCCGTTCCTCGCACCCCACAGAACCATCTCTTCCTTCGGTGCAATACCCACCGCCAGACTCGATGACGACAGGTCTTCGATCTTTAGTGATGGAGTCGGCTCCAATAACGGAGCCGGTGCGAGTAATGGTCGCAAGAGACAGCTAATGTCTACCTCCGAATTGGCGAGATCCAGCGGTGTGAAACACCCTCGCCTCAATTATCTAAGTTATTATATACCTGCCATCAAATGGATACCTCACTACGACCTGAAATACCTAGCCGGAGATATTATCGCCGGGAGTAAGAATTCCCTCCCTAGGTTTTTTGTTGTAATTTTAGACTATGGGTGTGCTGATATTGGTAATAGTAACAATGTCTTCCATATACATCCCTATGGGACTCTCCCTCGCCTCCAACCTCGCTCACGTCCCTCCCGTACAAGCTCTCTACTCTTTCGCCATTGTACCTATCATCTACGCCCTTCTCGGATCATGCCCTCAGATGGTCACAGGACCCGAAGCTGCAGGCTCTCTCTTAGTCGGCGAAGCTGTCCGACACGCTATAAATTCTGGCAAGCAGCATGACGACGACGATACTAAGAATGCCATCATAGCGGGTATCGTTACGTCCATATGTGGTGTTGTCGCTCTGACCGCCGGAGTGGTCCGACTCGGTTTCCTCGATAGCGTTCTCAGTCGAGCTCTCCTACGGGGTTTCATCTCCGCTGTCGGCTTTGTCATCACTATTGATCAATTCATCGCTGAATTTGGTCTCATATCTCTCGCCAAGCAGGGAGGTGTCAGCCACGCTTCGTCGATAACGAAAATCAACTTTCTTTTCAATCACATCTCTGACGTGCACGTCCCCACAGCTGTTCTCAGCATGGTTTCTCTAGCCATAATTCTCGGGTTTAAAAAATTCCGGACAAGGATACAGGATAGACATAACTGGGTTGTTTTCATCCCCGATAGATTCCTGGTCGTCACGATCGCTACGGTATTGGCTGCGAAATTAGACTGGGCCTCCAGTGGGATTGAAAATCTGGGGGATGTAGCAGAGGCAAACTTTCGAATTCGGTTTCCATTCAAGCAGGAGAATATCACGAAAATCAGGGAAGCTTTGCCTACCGCTTTCTTAATCTCTGTGCTAGGATTCTTCGAGAGTGTGGTTGCAGCTAAGAGCTTGGGAAGCCCGATCGATGCCAATATCAGCTCGAATCGAGAACTGGTCGCATTGGGGGTGGGCAATATTCTCGCTGGATTGGGATGTGGGCTTCCCTCTTTTGGAGGTTACGGAAGGAGTAAGTTGAATAAACAGACCGGAGGGAAGACGGGCATGAGTAGTGTGGTATTATCAAGTATTACCATGTTCTGTTTATGGTTTGTCTTGCCATATTTCAAATGGATTCCGGTATGCGTTTCCCCACACGCTCTTTCTCTTGAGATGGCCCGTTATAATTTTACTAGGATTGACGCTTCTTTTTATAGAGATGCGTGTTATCCGCCATGATTAGTTCAGTCGCATTCTCGCTATTAGAGGAAGCCCCTGCCGACATCAGGTTCTTCATCAAAATCCGCTCCACACCCGATCTACTAATGATGTTTATTGTCTTCACCTTGACTATCTTCTACTCTCTTGAATTGGGTATAGCGGTCGGCGTCGGCCTCTCGGTCGTACAAATCTTGAAACACGCAACGCGAGCCAGAATCTCGATTTTGGGCAGAGTACCCTTCACCAACCCCGCGATCTTTAAAAACGCCGAAGAGTTTCCCGAAGAGATTGTCCAGATCGAGGGATGTCTGATAGTAAAGATCCCCGAACCGCTCACCTTCGCCAACGCAGGCGATTTGAAGAATCGGTTGAAAAGGTTGGAAGTTTACGGGAGTACGATCGCGCATCCGAGTTTACCCCGTTTGAGAAGCGATGAGCATAACAGGAATGTTGTGTTCGATGTGCACGGTATGACCGGGGTGGATGGAAGCGGGGCGCAGGTGTTGAAGGAGATCGTGGAGGGATATCTCGGACGGGGCGTTAGAGTATTTTTCGCGAGGGGGCCGAGGAAGGGTGGGGAGGTGTGGGAGACTATGGAACGAGCGGGGATTGTGGAGCTGGTGAGGGGTGGGGAAGGTGATTTCTTTGAGCATGTTAGTGATGCGTTGAAGGCTATGGAGGCTGAAGAGACTGTGGTTGAGAGACCGGCGAGTGTATGATATCGTATTATAGAGATTGTGGTTTTTGTTTTGGGCTTTTGGCATGGGTACTTGTGCTCATACGCTTTGGTATGGTTTTAGTGACGTAGAGTAGATTGGATACGTTTTAGAGAATTACCCTCTGTACAATTAAAGATTAAGGAATTTACATATGATGCTTAGAGATAAAGTGTGACAGATCCGGTTGGATTTTTGTAAACATTTAAAACAACAATATACTTAAGGGCTTGTGGTCACGAGTCCCAGGTCTTGGTACTTTTCGTTATGAATTTGATATCTAATAGTACTCTCCGCAACACCGATTGTGCACTTGTGAGGCTGGTGTAGTTATCATATTCTATGAATTACTGATTTTACGTCACGCTGAATTGAATAATACGACCAGATACATACGCTGTGAGTATGCCTAGCTCTCATCTTAAGCTTCCAACATTTTAAAATAGTATGTGTGTCATTATCACAATAACTCCAAACTAGCTTCGAAACACCGACATGTTGCATCGATATAAATTTGTCCATTCGAACGATAACCCAACTATTTTATGAAGCAAAGCAAATGGGTACTGAAACAAACGCACAGCAGTGGAGTTCCACTGGGGCGCCACATGTGACTATTATATATACTTATCTTCACAATTGTTTACCAAACACTTGTATACCAAGTCTCATTATTTGATAGCTGTGAGCTTTTCGATCTGTGAACACAAAACACATTCCTCTGTTCCTAGAAATGCGAAGCTACGATATAGATATATCTAGCTTCGTGTTTCAGCTGAAAGTTATTGTTTCTTTCATGTCTGTTGTTTCTGGGAGCCTGTTCTCGGATTTTAATTCTAGTGCGGCGGTGGCAGCTGGTTCGTGCAATCTCTTTTTCGGTCACTTTCAGTCTTTTCTTCCTATACATGGAATGGAACGCTTCTTTTCTATCTTTTAGTGTCCTCTGGATAATATAACCTAACAATAGCAAGTGGTTCACTTTCCCCATCTTCTGGAAACTGTGGATACCCTAATTTGAAACCTTTTGCCATCTAAGTGAGGTTCTATTATAGGTAATCTCTCTTCTTGTGGGTCTTATTATAGCATACCCTTTGCGAAATTCAATATTATCATTCTAAATCTACGATAGCATTGATCAAAAAGCTAACGCCGTCTGTCTTTTAGTACATTTCGATTGCGAATTTACTCGATTCTCCAGCGGGGAACGTGGATAAGATTGACCCGTGTACAATCAGTTTAGCTTCAAATGGACCGCCGCATACAATCTCTTTAAATAACTATACTTTACTTCTCATCGCGGGTAGTTGTGATATTTTTGTTATAATTTTTATAATATGGTTTCGTTTCGGAGTGAGGAGAGTCTGACTGGTTCCTGTTTTCTTCGTGCGTTAGTTATGTTATCGCTGAGCGGTGATATTGTAATTTCACAGGTGCAAGCTCGGAGTGTCGGACTAAGAGGCGGGCATGAAAGTTTGCATTTACGACATGTACAGAAGGGAGAGAGGAGACAAGTCGGTTTGGCGCCGTTGCTGGATAGGGCGATCGGGATGGATGAGAGTGAGCGTGGTGGGGTGTGTACGATTTCTGGGGTGCAGTGTAAGTTTTTCTCCCTTGTCTTTGGATCACGATTCTAGAACGTGAAAATTGATTACGGAATGCTAATTTGCGATGGGTTTTATGTATAGCGGCGATTGTGGATGGTGTGCTGTACATCTCCGGTGGTGAGATACGATATAATAAGTCTCCTAGACCGGAAAAGCCGATTACTGGTCCAAGTAAGCTTATATAACTTTACTTGAGGAGATGTTATAGAGGGGAAAAACCTCCAATTGCTAACAGCGAGGCGGATAAATAGATCGAAATACCTTCGAGATAGACCTCTCCCTTTCGTTCAACAGCACAATATACCCCTTCCAAGCCGCGAAATTCCCAGACGATATCCAGAGTTTCACTGATGCTGCGTTCTTCCCAGCGCAGGATGGTAACATATACCAATTTCAAGGCTCATCTAACAAAGATGCGAATGGAACTATGTCGGGTATTTTGGTATTCGATACCGCCACGAAAACATGGTCTACGGAACCTCAAAACGATAATAAAATCATACAATCAGAAGAGGGATCGTTTGTATGTGTTCCACAGCAGGGGTTGGGGTTTTGGATTGGTGGTATTGCCGCTTCGGATAGATCTGGAGGATTGACGGCGACAGTGTTGAATCAATTGGTAAGGTTTCATACCGTTTCCAAGGAGTGGAGCGTTGAGGAGACGGGATTTGCAGGGAGGGTGAGGGGCAGTACAGTCTATGTTCCCATTGGGGAGAAGGGAACTTTGATTAGTTTTGCGGGAGGTCAAGTTGAGAAGGATAATTTTGCAATAGTACGTATCGTTCAATTTTGTATTTGGTGATTTGCAGGGGGATGCTAATTATATTTTCGATTTTAGGGTTCGTTGGATCAGGTTGAGGTGTATGATATAGGAAGTCGTAAATGGTATTCCCAGGAGACGGTGGGAAATTCGAATGGCAATGCTACAGCGACTGCGAAAAGCTCGACTGGGGTTCCAGCCGGACGGCTGAACCCTTGCTCTGTTGTAGTTGATGCCGGCAAATCGAATTATCACGTTTACATGTTTGGAGGAGCAGCAGCGCAAGACGAGTCATCGGTTATCCTTGACGATATTTGGGTCTTGTCTATCCCTGCTTTTGAATGGACGTTGGTTGGTAAAAGTAACTCTACATAACACATCCGGGCCCGATTTAAATGTTAGTGTACTAATACGGTACTCCATAGGTTATGTCGGACGATGGGACTCGAGATGTCACCTTGCGAATAAGAGCCAGGTCATTTTGATTGGTGGGAAGGCATCTGCGGGTCAATGCGACTCTCGCCTTTTTAGGGTTTTTGATCTAAACAAACTCGAATTCACGGATACCTTCGATCCTAATGCTGGGGATTACCGACCAGCCATACCACTGCCCAATGGTGCTACAGATCTAGAGCCGGCGGTTGGTATCTTGCAAAGTACAGTGGTGCACACAGGACTCGCACGGGTTGTTCCGATAGCGACGTTGACTCGTCACCCTGTCAATACCTCGGCGGCTTTGATTGTACCTGTTTCTTCTCCGGAAAATACAATCCCCATCAGAAGTGTAATTCAGTCTAGCCTGGGAAGTACTAAACTGAGCATGATAATAAGATCGACTTCGGAGACACCGACACCGACACCAACAGATGAACCACAGGCAACTCAAAACCAATCTCGCATTACCAATATAAAGACTGAAACTAAAGTGCTCCCGTCCACATTATCAAAGTCCACAACAAATCCACGTCATACCACTAGTATAGGCATAATAAGTCTTGTAACCAAATCGTTAGTTGACGCCCGCAGGAGCATAACTACAAGAACAGCCAAAGAATCTACTTCAACTCGAAGCTCGAAAACTGGAACCACGTATGCGACCCAACATTCTTCTATATCTGTATCATCGGAATCCGCAATCACAAGCTCCATAACTTCTCTTCGAAAACCTACAATATCCACCGCTTCCTCTTTCACATCAACACCGGAACCTACGACCTATATTCCACCGGACTTGTCGGTCCCCACCAACACTGACGACTCCCAAACAGCTTCCATCACCACTGCAAGCCTGCCACGGCCAACCTTAACGCCCTACAAAAACACCACAGGTATAATAGCCGGCGTCATAGTCGGAAGCATAGGGTTGATAGGAGGATTAATCACGATATTTGTGATATTTTGCTACAGAGTTAAGACGACATCGGTGAGGAGGTTGAGGAGGAATAAGAGAAATTCAGGAGCAGAGGATCTGTTAGCTACAGGACCGCAGATGAGGACTGCTACGTTTCTGAACGGTGATGATATACCTGTCCTGCCGCGGGTGGAAGCTAATATGAGACGGAAGTCGAGGATGGACTGGGTTAGGTTTTCGAGAGCGAGGGGGTTGGTTGAGGTTTTCGAGTTGGGGTCTTGAATACTCCTGCATATACCCTGTTAGATGGTTAGAGATATAATAAATGATAGAATCGAATCGATAGAAAAAAAAGGACGTAATCATCAAACTGGTACATTGAATTCATCATTCTTCTAACAAAAAATATCCTACTTCTTGATTAGATCCATTGTATCAGATATCTGTGCCTCGTGCGGCAAATGCGGCGCAGAACACATAACGTGTTGGGCATGTTGTTGTTCAAGGCGTGTTGTTTTGACGTTTCACAAGCCCATCCTGGCAGTTCTCGTCGCATCGCGCCCGACATTTGACATTGTCATCGATGCAGGCCATTACCATCACCATCACCATCGCCGCCCCTCGTCCAAGATGAATTCCGACGACATCAACCCCCTATCCCTCCTCTGGAACACCTCATTTAACCTTCACAAACTCACCTCTCTAAACATCACGGGCGCCCTAACCTCCCAAACGAACCTCAAATCGCATTCCACCCGTCTAACCAACCTTCTGCGTGGTGACGTCCTGCGCGGCGTTCGCGTCGCAGAATCGCAGAATTCAACCGAATATTCAACCTCTCGAACCGGGGCACTCAAGAAAGTCAAGTTTACCACCACGACGATATACGATGAACTATCCGCCGTAGCGATAATATTCCTCTACGAAAAGATTACGTATTCTGCCTTTTTAGTGCAGAGTTCTTCGATACAGGATGTGGCAGCGACAGGTACCTCACGGCGGACGAGTTTACGGCGAGCTTCTGTTCGCGGAGATCAATCGAATTATTACCCACTACTATTGACACGATTACCAGCGTGGTTACAATCACGGTTTCTGGAGTATCTTGTCGAGAACCTCGACTGTCATGTTTCGAATCTACGGTTACCAGACAGGTTCATCATGAAGTCAATCGAAAAGTGTCTTGAAGCTTTTACACCCTCCAGCGATGGAAACGTGGCGGATGATATCCAACCGGCGAAGAATCTCCAGATATGGTTGGAACCACCTACGACTAAAGATACCGAACAAGGCACGAAAAACGGGAAACTACAGACTTTGAAAACTATTTCTATGACGTTTACAAGAGAAGATATTCCTGGTTTGCTGTATAAGGGACGGGAATTGAAGGAGAAGCTGGAGGATGAAAACGACGGGAGAGGGCCGTTCGAGCTCGCGTTGTCGTTATACGCGTATCATCATATGGGTATCTTTGTGGAAAAGATGAAAGTGTCAAAAGCTGTCTGTGCGGAGTTTATTGCCGGCACAGCGGCCGATGGGAGTGGGAAGTGCAAGTTCTTTGCTCCTAAAGCGGCGCGGCAGAATGGGGATGGAGACGGGGCTGAAGAGACGCAAAGGCAGAGGAGCTGGGATGGGATGCTGAGGAGCCTTGTTGAGCTTGCTTCTTGAAACTTCTCCATCTTTGGTATGGTTTCTTATGTGAAGAGTAGAAGGAGGGATTTGAGGTTTATATGAGCTGGTTTGGCCTCGTGGTTTATATGCCTGCTGCTCGTGGCGGGTAGGCAGTTTGAGTGAATTTTATGAACGCATGCGGACGGAACGTTACTACCACGATATCTACGAATTGTGTCTGTTTACTTAGAAGGATACCCAATTTCTTTTACTTTTTCTCTTTTGTTCGGACAGTCCCTAAATTTTTATACAAACCGCCGTTACAATGGTACACGCTATTATCATCCTCCCCTTCCTCCCGCAACTCTTCGCGCATCTTCCGACAGAGTATAGCATAATAAGTCCCCTGACGGTGCTAACTCCATCCTGGAACCAATTCCACAATACGCGCAAGCAGGAGAGCAAGATATCAATGTAGGAAACGAAAACAGGTACAACCCGCTAGCTCAGCTAGGGGAGCTTGGGCCTTATGAGGATTCAGTCGATCCCACAGCTGAGATAGAACCGGACCCTCCGAATGAAGTTATTGAAGACGATTCATCAGCGGAACCGTTTTCCACTAGTGTAGGGTACATTGAAGATGATGTACACGAAGACTCACTCGACGCTTACCCAACACTCAAGAAGCGAAATATTAACCCCAACGATGAGCGACCTTTGACGAAACGCCAACTCAACGAACGAGACCCAAAGGGTATCTCGCCGGAACAATGGAGCGAATGGTATGAAGATAACAAAAGCGAATTCGAGCCGCTTTATGATGCTGTTAATGCAGTGTTGGATTATGGGCAGTATTTGAGCACGCAGGATATCAAGAGTTTCGGGCGAATAAGGGGACGAGCAACCCCGTCTCTTTCCTCACTGGCTCACTTTATCCTATCCTTACAGAGTTGGAGGAGTTTGCGGACCTGACTCAAGAAGATATGGTTATGAGATTGTTGAATTATAATGAACCCGGGGATGGGATGATTTATGTTGATGATGAAAAGGCTGAAGCTTTCGAATCAGAGTTTGGACCGATGAATTTCGTGTTCAGCGCTGCCGTGAAGAATGTGGCGAATCTGGGAAGTAAATTTAGGACCAATAAAGAGGCCAGGGCGTTTGAGGAGTGGGCGAAGGGAAGTACTAAGACTGCGACGCTGGTTAGGGAAGTTGCTAAGGATTTTGAGGGAGTGTTCGCGGGCGTGTCTAAATTGATGGATTATTATCCTCTTTTGAACTTTGAAATTGTGGATGTCAAGTTTGACGACTTGAACGGTGATGAGGATGGGAGTTGGGAGACAGTGCGGAGACCGACAGCGCAGGCTGGGACGGGGATGGAACAGCAGGTTCCGAATAATTGGTATATGCAAAGGCAGCAGGGGATGGTTATTGCGACAGCCAGTAATGATAGCGCCTGGGAATATTAATGGTAATAGTGAAGACCAGAGCGACTCCGGCAGCAACTCCAGTTTTTCGATTGAGAGTGATCTCGATGTTGAGGGACAGGATGAGATGCTGGATTCGAATATCGCTGGTTGGCTTAGGTCAAGTGTGCTAGCTTCGAATTAGATTATATTTCTATCGGATCGAATTGTTATCATCATTTATGTATAAGGCTCGAAAGATACAATTTTTTAATAGCCCTGCTTATATTTATTATTCGCTGAGTGTCCATAGTATTTCAATCGGTTCTATTCAACGGGCCTACTTAGCGCAATGTAATATGCATATGAATTACAACCTCTAATTTACTAATAAGCCTTGTTCATATTTAATAAATATATGTTGTCAAAGCCTTTCTATATTTTCACATGAATTTCAATTTTTATTTCGCATTCAGAAGATTGGTAAAGAGTAAGTTCAGACTGAGAACTGGTCAGAAGCAATGCCAAGGCTAACCAGTGGAGCCTCTGATTATAACACTTGCGCAAGTTCGAATGAATGCGAATGATTCCTTTCGATTCTTCAAATGTCCTCCTCCTTGCTATCCAAGTGCTTCAGTGCTCTCGCAGAGAAACGAAAGCTCAAAATATCATCTCAATACCGCCTTGCTAAACTCACATCAGAGTCTAAAATGTCCACCTCCGAATCAAAACCGACCTCTGACATCTTAGAAATAGAGGTACCAGAGTCCCTCATCCTCCGCGCCCTCCCAGCAGAACTCCACATCCACATCCTCTCCTTCCTCTCCTTCGGCGACCAAATCAACGTCATCCAAACATGCTCCCTCTGGCGCCACCTTCTCCTCACCTCCGCCTCTCTCAAACGCACCCGATACCTCCTCCCCCACCAAGCTCCACATTCGATACCTTACATCCACCGCATCATCGATCCAGCCGGATGGTTTCGCATACATTTAGACTTTGAAACCCGCAAGGTGAAAAAACTACGGTACTGTCCTATACCCGAGTGGGACAGAAAATGGGAAACCGAAAAAGGCTGGGTGACCGATATCCCGGAGAACATGCGCTATCACGACAACTGGATCACATTATCTCCGACATGTGAATTCCTGGACGAACCGTTGATGTACCCCGGTCCTGCCCACCTTCCGCCTCCCCGTCCCGAAACAGGTACAGGAATGGAAGTGGTGATAGGAAAGAACGGGAATGAGAGGAGGCTAGAATACGGATACAAGTATAGGAAACGGGCACATATCATATCCGAGGATTTGATCACGTTGAGGATGAACTCGCTGCCGAGGGGGTCTAGTTATCGAGCGTGGGATTTTGGTAAGGAGGACGTGAGGGTTAGGGATTTGGTGGATTGGTTTGTGACTTGTGCGATACGGGAGGGTGGGAAGATTTACGATCGGGGGGAGTATGAGCTCAAGTTTACACATAATTATGGGAATGAGAAGATTTATGTCTATATTTTCAAGACGGGAACGGAGTGGTGAATTCTACATATTTGTAGGAAATATATTTTGTATCGGTGGGAGAAAAGCTTAATACAGAACTAAATGTATACTGGAATAGCCCTATGAGGCTTAGTTGTGAATGCATGCACGGCGTCGGCTGACAGGACTTTTGCAAGGGTCGCTAGAGTTAGAATACAACCGAGGGATCTGATTCATGCGCCAGACTAATCCATGCATGTAATCCAGTGCAAGCCTGCTCGATGGATTGATGTTCAATTTACCCCCCCCCCCCCGCCCCTCCTAAGACTCCCTCTAGAACTACACATCGACATCCTTTCCCGCCTTACCCTCGGTGAGCAGATGAGAGCCAGCCAGGTCTGCTCCCTCTGGCAAACCATCATCCACAATGACGAACACTTCAAACAGGAAAGATACTCCACCCACGACGTCCTCCTCAAATCTGGACGCGGGCCTACAAGATTTCACAGTCTGATCTCGGAGCCTGGGAGGTTAGGATGTGTTTTGAAGGGCGAGGAAGTGTTAACGTTCGGATACCTCTACGATGATACTGTGGGGATCTGTCTCGAGATGCGAGCGCTAAAGCTCGCAGGATAGATGTATCCAACCATCCCTTCCTTGATGAGCCGATACTTTACAATCCCAATCCGAGTGTCAAAGCGCTGGAAGGAGGGGATGGGGTGGTTTATAATTTACGTGTGGAGTGTCCATTGTGGTCTTAATTGACTAGATGCGAAGCAGGTTTGATGTGGAGCTTTACAGAGAAGGTTCCGACTGTCAGAGAACTGGTGCTAGGGATTGTGGACATAACATATAATGGAGGGATGGTTGATTTTTACAGGCTTGAGGAATTTCTGGGGAAGCCGCGGGGGTTACTTTTTGCAGTTTTGCGGTCTGTTTGAGGGGAGAATTCGTGTGCTGGTTGATTTCTGCTATTTGGTTTCCCTTGAGTATGCGAAGAAAATAGTAGAAGGGCAGTCCCATTCTGATTATTAGATAGTATTTGATATTTACATGGATTTAAACGTTTCGATGTTGTAGCCTCGATACCAGGCGCTCGATGTTGGTGATATATATATTGGTTTTGATAACATGTTTAAATGGCTGAATGAACCCTTGTCCGAGCATGTCGTTCGTTACACGAGATTAGATGGTCAGGATCCTCCGTCTGATTTCGGGCCCTGTCGCCTCGCTCACCGCGGACACTATAAATACCCCATACCACCATGTCTCCCGCATCCTTCCCTCGCACCATCTAACCTCTTCCGAAACCGTGTGCGCGCGCAAGCTGGCATTTCTCGTGACGTCGTTCCCCTCACCGTCGAAACAAGATGCAGCTCCACATCCCACCTGAAATCGTTCTCAATGTAAGCAGCTCATCTCGCGTTCCCGAGTTTCAAAACAAACATCACAGCTAACGTCTCATACGGTGTGGTTTAGATCCTCGACTACCTCAACCTTGATTCGACAGCTAAAGATAATGATCGCGAAACGCTCTACACCCTTCGGCAGGTCAGCAAGGACTTTTACGGCGTCATAACCGCAATATTATACAAATCCTTTAGCGTACATTATGGCGTCCGTCGATCTATCGAGCAGATGCGTGCCGTGGGGAACTCGCCGTTATTGAGGTCGTATATTCGGTCGGTGTTTCTGCCCAGCGAGTCTTTCTTTCCGCTGGGTAAAGATGGTACGAACATAGATATTATATATGTCATATAATATACTACACAATGAAGAGATAAAGAGAAATATAGTATGGTTTCTGATTGGGATATATAGTACAATTCCATTCAAAAGATAGATACCCCTGGTCTCGCGGCTCCACTCTCTCATGGCTCTCCAACAACAATTACAGTCAAGCCATGCCCGTCCGAAAAGGCGCCAAAGGCCGTCGCAGCCATGCCGAACAAACCCTGATGCTACATCATCCCTTTCGCGAGTTTCCGACAAAGCCCTGGATCAAGTTTAGTCTGAACAGAGGAGAATTCAAAGAGCAGCAAAGCAATTATTCAAAAGCGCTGAGGGATTTCTTGGAGTCATGTGAGAATCTGGAAGAGGTTCACGTTGCTATCGGGATGGGGTGGGAGACGGAGAGGATGCAGTGTTGGGGGTCG
The DNA here is from genome assembly GCA_036971345.1 of Dactylellina drechsleri. Lineage (NCBI taxonomy): Eukaryota > Fungi > Ascomycota > Orbiliomycetes > Orbiliales > Orbiliaceae > Dactylellina > Dactylellina drechsleri. The sequence continues at coordinate 789,196 of JAJTUB010000008.1, forward strand.
ATATTGGGTAGTGTACTGCTGCCCAAGATTGCGAGTTTGGGGGTTGAGAGATTCAAGTTGTCCGTGCCGTCGTCGATATGTCTTCCCTTAGCCTTTCGAGGGTACGGGAACGGATCGTACTTGACGTCGGGACAAGTTAAGGACTTTCCAAGGTGTGATAACCAAAAACAGCTAAAGTAGATTCTATCGATTCACACGCTAATGTGTTTATTGCTAGCTTAAAATCCTTCAGCGTCCTCTGTCGCTACGACAAAGACTCCGAATCACCTCAAGACGACCTCGTAGGTTTCGGATCCTGCCTCTCCGGCCTGGAATCATACAGCTACTCAACCTGCCACCCACTAAAAACCCACCACTGGAAACCATACCCCCCTACATCCGCAACCTCACCATCATTAACTACCCTCGACCTATCCTACATCTTCCTCTTCGAAGACAAAGGCGAGTTTCTGGAACTGATGGACTCCCTTCCCACCCTCCAAAACCTCACCTTCGAAACTATAGTCCTCGATGTAACGAGCAGGCAATACGTCCACGATCTCTCCGGTGGTCCCCCTGCGACATCTTGGTCAGCTGTATTGAAACACCTCCCGCATTCGCTACCGCAGCTTGTAGGATTCAAGTTTCTGAGGTTGATGTATGGTGGGGAGAATACCTGGGCCTGGCCGCCGAGGTTGAAGGATGCGCTATTGTTTCTGCCGGCTTATCTGAATGATAAGCAGGTTAAGAGTACGAATTGGTATGAATTTACGGAAGGGGAGGAGATGGTGAGTCCGTATGTTGCGGATTGGATGGCGTTCGAGTCATTTAAAGAGATTATTGGGAAGAGGAAGGAGGAGAGCGGGGGAGGGGTGAAAGTGGAAAGTGGGGAGGGGGCGAATAGGAAGGTGTGGGAACATTTGGATGTGAGGAAGTGGAGGTTTGTAGAGGATAAAGTTTCCTGGGCGGGTATACTGAATTATAGTCAACGGGGGCATATATTCTTTCACGGGTCAGGGTGAGAGATATACCCTTCGAGTATTGCTATGAACTGGCTGCAATCTTGGTCTATTAGATTTGATTGATAAATTTGGTACAATTGACTTTGATATCAAACTTTCTTTCTCTCTGGAAGAATATTGCCAATGTTTAATGAATAATAATGAAATGATGCGAACATAAAGGTGGAAATGCTCTCAAGATACCTCAACTTTACAATATCCAAGCCCAACTTTTCGATGGCATGTCTGCCATACGAGCTGATTAATGTATGTTTGTATTACCACGAGGCGCACATGAATTAACCCATCGTAGATGTTGATATCAAATATTAATATACCCCAATTCCTTGATACAAGAGGAAACACAAAAAGTTCAAAATACGATATCTGGCTGTAACATATGATATATCACTCAGGCCTCCTCCTCCTTATCCCCCTTCTTCTCCCCCACCCTACCCTCTCAATCTAATGGACCCGCTGCACCCCTCCCCCTCCGACCTCCTCCAACAGCAAACCTCACCCTCCTCCACCCCGCTAACTCAAAACTACGACGCCCTCATCACACTCCTCTCCCGCAAGCCCTTCCTCCACAAGCTCCACACCTCCTTCACAATATCAGAGTTAAAACCAGACCATCACGAAATAAACCGCTACGAATCCGGCCTCGGCCTCGAAACACCATATCCAATCTACGCCCTCCGCTCACTCTTCAAATTCATCACCGAAAATAAACTCCACTGTCACTTCACCGACCTCAGTTTCGCCCGTGCGTTATCCGCTATCGAACAAGTAGATTCCACGTCATGGAACCACACAAACTCACTCCAAGACTCCAACGATGATAACACGAGCTCGACGATTCGACGGAGCTAGGATACCTCGATACAGCAGAGGATATGACCGACGTCACAATGCCAGATACATTCTGATACTTCTCCTTCACCACCGCCCGCCAACTTGGCAATTATGTGTTAAACTACCACGACGAACTGGAGCAGTTCCGACTTGATTTATTATCGACAAAGCAGTGGGAGAGCACGCCTGAGATTGTGTTGGATTTGATGGGGAAGGGACATCATTGGCGGGAGGTGTATGAGTGGTTGGAGGAGTATATTAAAGCTTTGAAGGCTTTTAGAGGGGATTTGGAGGCGTTGAGGGGGAGGAAGGTCGGGGAGGCGGATATCGTGAGGTTGAGTGCGGGGAAAGGGGTGGTTAAGAAATTGGGGGAGGGAGCTGGTGAAGTGTTTTGGGAGGTTGTGTCCGCCGGATTTTGACTTTACTGCTTCGTGATATATATATCCATACCTTCATAAATTTGTGTGTGCGTGTACGCATAAGAGACCGAGCAACTTGGTATACTTACGGGTAGTGTGATGGGCATAGTATATGGTGGATGACGTATGGGTTTTGGATAGGATGTTCGAAGTGTAGGGAGTAGGCTTTGGTTTTTTTTTTATTACAAATTATCAATTATATTTTTCGGAGTAGTTTTAAGACTGAATGTTTTGAGACTATAGCGGTTAATTGTCGACGTGATGATGTATATATCAATATATAGTCTATTTCGAAATTTCATAAATTCGTGCCATATGAAAACGATATGGGTTATCAAATCAACCAAAAAAATACTCCTGATTCCAGAGACACAATGAAAAGTAAAAAATGAAAGAAAAAAAAAAAGGAGTGTAAATAAAATGACAAAGAAAAAGAAAAGGAAAAAAAGAAGCATGATTTCAGCGACCTAAAACTGTGAGAATTTTTGGGGGATACAAAGAATGCAGTGAAAGAGTGACGGAAAGTAATGATGAAAAAAAGGAAATGCTTTGATACAAGTGAGAAAATTTTCAACAACGATATCGACGGGTATTTGTCAGTCCTGTACATGTATTTGCGCTCTTAGATCTTTAAATCTTGCCTGCTCCGGTGTGGCGGGCGAGCTCGGCTGACCTCTTTCTGAACGACATTCGGAACAGGTATCTCTCAACTGTACCCCATCCGACGATGAGAACGAAGAGGATAAAATACGCGGAAAAGAGATAAAGACCGATAGGGGTGATGGCGATGAATGTGCCGGGAAGCACGAATGGAGCAGCCGGTGGGGTTGGGATGGTGATATTGGAGAAGGCTCCAGTGACGTACTCGATTTGTGCGGCGGAGACGGAGGCGTTCATCGGGTTTCCAGCGTGGTCGGTACCCATCATGAGGAGGGATGGGGTGAGAACGAGCTTCATGATGCTTCTGGAGGGAAGTTAATATATCTCGCAATATCATACTTGGTTAACTAGGGATCAGTTTTATGTTGGACTTACGGGTTCTTGACAATCGTAGCGTTCTTCATGATATCTGGGTTAACCTGGCCGACAAATCTCATGGTTTGGAGGAGTTTGATCTGTGGGCCTGTCGATGGAGACTCCGGGTCTTGAAGCATCTCCATTCTCTTTGCGATCCTCTTGGGCTTGCTTGAAGTCTTGGCTGCACTCTTTGCTGAAGATGTCTTGCTCGCAGATTTGCTGGCAGACTTGCTCGACGATGGCTTGCTGGCAGCCTTTACATTGGCCTTTGCAGCTGGGGTTTTGCTCGCAGCTTTGGAGGAAGAAGACTTGCTAGATGTCTTAGACTTCGCTGCCTTGGAGGCCGACCTGGAAGCTGCGGTTGTAGCCTTAGTCTTAGAGGCGGAAGAGGTGGTGGAGGTGGTGGAGGAGCTAGAGGAGCTGGAGCTAGCCCCGTTATTGCTCAAAAGTTCAAACTTCGCGGAAGGAATAATGCCATCCGAGTTTCCCTGAGGAGCAGCAGGTGGTGCCGCCTCGTTACCCTGTTCAGTAACAACAAGCTTGGTTCCACCGCCAAACGCATTGGAAGTAACAGCATTGGCATTGACAGCACCGGGAGCGGGTGCCTTGTTCCTCACCGCCGCCGCCGTTACAGGAGATGCACTGGCAGTCCCATTCGCTGTGGCAAGTTTGACGGTTGCACCTTGGTATTGTACGCTCAAGGAGATCTTTGCGGCAGCCTGAGCGGTTTCCCAGTCGGTGGTACCGTTGGAGATCTTCCACAGTCTGATATCAGAAGCGAAAGCACCGCTGGTAGCATTGTAGAATGGAATGTTATAACAAACGCCAACACCCGCAGGATCGGTCTTTGCATTGACTAGACCTGATAGGAGGCCCATCTTGTCATCACAAGCATTGATAACTTCAGCGTCCCATGCTGCGAGGTCAAAGTTGGATGTGCCGGTGTTGCCAGTGACTGGATCCGTCGGGGTGGTGTCCAACTGGCGAGGATATAAATCGGCCATGGCACCGTTGATTTCACCGAGATTCCGTCTGAAGAGTTCGAAAAGACTCTCACGCTTCTGCAGCCTGTTCATAGCTCCGAGGAAGCTTAGTCTTTCACCGCCCGATCTCGCCTCGATATTGGCAGCAGCACCTGAGTTTGAGCCGACGGCTGAAGGGTATGGTTCCGCCATTGTTGTGGCAGCAAGGGAGAGCAGAAGACCTGCATTTGCAATACGGCTTCGCATCTTGAATGGATTTTGTCCGAGATATATAAAATATATATCTCTTGTGCGATGTTTTGTTGTATCCCCAAATGCAACCCTTCTTATCTAAAAATCCAAAAAAAACAAATATGCGTGGGTCGTAGTAGTCGTGATCGTGTCGAATTCCAGAACCAGTCTGATGTACCAAAGCCCTTAATGATAGTCGGAGTGTTTATCGATATCTACTATCAGTGCGACCGGCGCCAAGGGTTGAATGAATGTTGTGTCTCTGTGGGATCGAGTCCGATTCGAAATAGCAGCTATGGCCTTTTGAGTCCAAATGAGTGGAAGCTACTTGCACAAACAAGCGGCGGGATATATATTGACAGAAGGAATCCGAAAAGAAAAAACAAAAGGCTGGTCGGTGATATTTGATCCGGGGAAAAGAAAAAGAAGAAGAAAACGAAAAAAAGAGAGAAAAGAGGGAGGAGAGTGTAAATAGGGCAAAGGAGAAGGCATAAAACTGGATTTTGTTATGCACTGAGTATTAATTGATACAATAGCAGGTTCCGTCCCACGGGTCCACATGCTCCTCCGTCCCAAGGCCGGTCACTGTCCCTTTCCCTAATCGGTTGCCGTACCATACAGGAGCGTCTCAGAAGTCTCAACTTGGTTTCTGGACGGAGCCCGGGGCTGCCTCGCTAGTCAAGTTACATGTCCAAGAAACCACGGCTGGTCCTGGCGAAATCAGACTCGCCAGGAAGTTGGACCCGAGCACAAAAGATCTGACAAAAAGCTTGGCTCGACCTTGTTCGGAGACATAGTTCCGAGCACGAGCACGACTCCGTGCCTAGCAGAACGGGAAGCCCCAACGAATTGAGGCATCTATTGTCAGAGGCATACGTGGAGAGTTCACGTCAAGAGAGGGAGTGGTGAGAATTCCTATACCGAGTGGCCTGATTCTAGCTTGATAACCTGGTGACGTCCATATAGAGGAAACATGATGAAATGGGTGAGGGCGCGAAGGAACGTTGGGTCTGAGGGTGGTGTTGTTTCGAAACCGTCACAAGTTGTATCAATATATTTACGGAGCGTTTAGCGGACTAGGCAAGTTTGCCTCAACAACTCTCGTGCCACCGGTATTTTCTTTTGTTATTATTTTATTTTATTATTGTTATAAGTAATAGCTGCAAAAATTAGCTGTAAGAAAGGAGGGTAGGGCTAGCTGGTTTGGCCAGGAGATATGACCGCGCAAGCCCGTACGAGAGATTATCGAATAAACACATCATCGGGAACCCGTACGGTTTCGAAGATAAGCTGACTCGTTTCCATTAAAGCTTCACTCTGTCGATTGATTGCTAAATTAAACGCTCTGTTATTGTATCCTCCCCTCTCGCGAATTGCCGAGCGTGTTTCTCACAGCTCTGTTTGGTCGAGACAGATCTCCAAAACTTTTGTGAAAACTCTGCCTCAGCGATCGAGACTCCGGTTTCTCTAACGGCATCTGCTTGTCGTTATTCGGCTGCTCTCTTAAGCCTCGTTGATCCTCTCGGTACACTACATCCGTTTGTTGGCGGTGGGGAAGATTGACTGGGGGCACAATCTCATCTGATTGTGGTAACACGGGCATCACCACTTTCGCCTGGTCCACACTTATCTCAATACCTGTATATGTTCCCCGAAATATGCATGCTCAATCGAGCTATCTGATAACTATTGCAGTTTTAAATTTTTCGCGGTCGGAAAACCCGAAAACGTTTCGATATGGCGTTGCGAGGCAAAGTTGTGCGTGTCGGTCCATCGACCAAACTCGCTAGCACCATCGTCTGGGGAAATCATTATCGCTGGCTAGATTGCTGCCAATAGCTTAGCTAGCGCTGGCCGATATATAATCGATATCCTGATGTGGCTCCGGGTCTAATAAACCATTTCTGGATCCGCCACTATCGCCTTCAACTCCTCCAATCCAAGTTCCTTCCTCTTCATATCTAAACTCACACCCGCGTATCTCGCCTTGCCGATAACTGAGTCCAGCTTTTTGTAGAAATTCTCAAATGCGGACTTGATAGCGCCCGGCCTGGCCAACTGCTGTTCTGGCCACTCCTCCTGTGCGACAGTTAGTGCCTGATCATATTGGTAAGAAGGGTGGATAGCCGATTGAGGAAATCGACTGCGATATAGTCGTTCACGTATTGGAACCGCTGAATGGACACGCGGTTCTCTTCATTTGGGTCACCCGCTAGGTCGGAGTACGAATGTGCTTTGGCTCGCTCGATTTCCACCTCGTCCATTTGGACCAAGGTTTTGAGAAGGTAGATCGGTTGTTCGAAACAGTGGAGTTTCAAGGCGATGACAAACTCGTAGAGGTCTGTCGGCGCCTTTACGGGAATAGGAGCGGAAGGAGGCGGATTTCTTCGATCATAAATAGAGGATAATACACCGTAAAGAAACTTGGAGTCTAACTCTTTGAAAATGCTTAGGAATATGGGGGTGCTCGAGATGATTGAGATGTAATTATCCAGGTTTCGAGTAAATATAGTATTCTCAGGATTCTCTGGTGGTTCAGTATAAGCATCGCATTCTACTGGAGAGAGGGCTGTGATTGATGGAATCATGCAAACTCCAACGGCGAGGATGGAGAATATAAAGCGGGAAGGTATGATACTTCAAACGCTTCAAGCGATCTTGACTCAACACGTGGTGAACATAAACATGCAAAAGAAATATCCTAAAAGATGCATTTCCATGTTTCTTTCAGCATACGGAGAGTCAAATCGTCAATTAGAGCAAGTATCATTAAAGAAATCTGCTCGGAAATATTTCGTCTATATCGTCGAGGTGGCCTTTTGAAGTCCGTCGGCATGAGCAAGTATAAGCGCAGGAGCATCGCAAGACGAATGTGTTGTTGGTCGTCGCTTTTAGTGACATTTTGAGCAAGTCCTGCCTCGCCCATGCCAGACTCCACAGAAATAATGTTCCGGTCTCGAGATATCTAGATGATGAAAAAAATGATATTACACCCGGCAGGTCGAAAATTTCTCCGATAGCTACACACTTGCGACTAAGAGGCAGCTGGCGCCAATTATACTATTGAACTCAAATGAATTGGTGATATGACAATAACTAATACGCGTTGGTACGCCGACGTCGCGACGTTTTTTGGCAAGAATATTCGAATTGATCAAAGTGCCTGGGTCTGTTTGAAAACATTTAACGAGAGTGATAGAAACTCTATAGCACCAAAAACATCAATAAAAAAGCTTCTTATTGCTATATATTATATAGAGCCAAAGACAGCTAACAGTTCATTGCTGCCTCACGAATCTCATCGTAATTCGGCCAGCCCGTATTTAGTTAGGGCTCGGTCATCTGGTCCCATAAAAGAACGATTGGTGACCGATTACACCGAGTATCAGATCCTTTGTTAAAGCCCGGGCGATGTGCAATGCCAATCTTGTATATCTCTGGACCGATGGAGCATTCGAACACATGTAGTGTGTGTTATTTTGTAGCACAACACAAGATCGTCTGCTCCTTTTGGGTTTATCCCATGCCAACTAATAGAAAAATCGTTTTGATCAATCAGAGTTTGGAATTTAAAGTTGAGGAGTCTGTGGTTTAATTTCCCCCCAAAATCTGGTGTTCGAGACAAGTTTTCTCTTCTTATGTCTGTAGACGTAGAAGTTCAAGTGTTTCGAATATCTCGAAAGGCCCGATAACAGTTCAGAGTGGTTTGTTTTGTAGCCCATTGCATCGCATTAACCCAGTCTAACGAAGGATCTCCACTCGTTAGTCTCAAGATCTAGGTCAGTGCTAATTTCAGGAACTCAGATAATTTGCGTGCGAATTGTCCAGGCGGTCTTTATCTCTCGCTTTGTTGTCATAACAATATCGAATTGAAATCTGTCTCATCGCCGTGCCGCATATGCGAAAGTAGACGTAAATATGTCTGCCCTAAATTTCGAGATTATTTTCAACGGTGACAACTGGGAGTCCTATAAAGAATATATTCGGCAGGTAATCGAATCAGCTGGAGGCAAGGAACTAATCGAAGGAACCTCTATTCGACCCGCCAGTTCTCCCAAATGGACCCCTTTTCGGAATCGAATACACCTTCCAAAAGACCATCTCCTCCCGAAATCGTATCACCTCGAGTGGCGGAATGGGATAGGTTGGACGACGAAACTAGGAGGATGATCCTTGAGTCTTGCGATGATACTCGGAAGCAAGAGCTTGAACAAATCCCGACCGCTTATGAGATGTGGGACACTTTGCGCTCGAAATACGACATAGCTAAGGCGGCGAATGTTGGAAGCCCTGGTTCCGAATACAATAGCGGCAACTCGGATCGAAACTTAGAAGTCGGTAGCTGGTCTGGTCCGGGCGGCCGTGTCGATATGGCTGAGCATGCTGATCTTCCACCTTTACCAATTGAGATTCGCCTTAAAACTATCGCCCCCGGGTCGGAGACAGATCATTGGGAACAAAATTTGGATTCCATCATGTCGTTGCTCGACAAGCATGACATTCCATGGGGTGTCATTCATCTAGGAACTCTTGACGAAGAGGCGACTGTGGTGCTAATTCACGGTGAAGGTGGTGATTGGGATAAAGACATCATAGAAACCGAGCTTAGAGCCTCAGTACTTCCAAAAGAACTTTTTCCACGATTGGAATTTCTGCACGGTGAAGTGAGGAAAGCCGGGGCACTCCGGGCGGGTGCCTACGAGCCTTTCGCGTTCTGTGGCGCAAGCATTGGTGTGCAGGGATTGGATTGGTCTGCTGGTACAGTCGGTGGATATCTAGAGTCAGACGGGGTTGTATATGGCCTAACATGCCATCACGTGGCTTTACCTACTAAGAAAGTAGAATGTAGTCCTAAAGGAAAGACCGCAAGTAAGTTTGTTATCTATAATGAAGGATGCTATTCTAAGAATGTGCTTCCCCGAGAGTCATTTAATTGATAAATATTGATCATTAACTCACCTGAGTAGACACAGACTATCCCTCATATCTTGATGATTTTCAGAGGTTCCACAAGGCTTTTGATGAAGCAAATGGTGGAATTATTATTGCTCAGCCCTCGTGTTCTGACCATTAGGACACAATCGAGTTTTATCAGAGCGAACAAAATGCGACGCTTAACTTGTTTCAATCAAATAAACTGGAATACGAGATGTTGGGCAGCCCGGCCGGGCCTAAAGCAGACCGAATAAAGGTGCTGGAAGCTAGTTTAGAGCGCACCTCTGGAGACATCGAGCGCCTGCAACAGACGGACAGGAAGTTCGGTCACCTGATTGCATCCTCAGGGTATGGCGTTGACCAACATACAGGCAATTCCATGGATTGGGCTATTTTCAAAATTTTGGAAACTCGGGTGGGCAGTAATCGAGTAAGTCTAATTAGACCCCTTGCAGTGAGTCTGTTAGATAAAATTTATCCAATAGTCTGTACACAGCTGGTGGATCAATTGATATCACGAACAATCGTCTGTTGATATTTCTACATTTATCGTCGCATTTTCTTGTCGATTTCGATAGCTAAGCTTTTCGCTTGAATTCTGGTGGTAGGTCTCCCATATTGCATCGAGGGCAGGATGGTCTTGCTTAGACGGCAGCCCTGAGATTGATTTTAACGCGATCGCAGACCCCGAAATAGGGGAAAGAGTCATTAAAACCGGGAAACAATCCGGAGTGACCTTCGGTATCATACACTCAATCAGAGACGGGGTATCGCTTCCAGAAAATGGCTGTAAAAGCAAAGAGTGGTGTATCTGTAGAGAGGGGTCTGGGCGATCGTTTTCAGAGGCTGGGGATTCCGGCAGTTTTATATTCAACACAAAACTGCAGGTCGTCGGAATTCTAACATCAGGAATAGACAATGAGATCGTTACATATATGACACCAATGAAGATGGTGCTACGAGATATTAAAGAGAAGACCGTCTTGATCTTTTCATCCGTGGCAAAAAGAATTTTGTCTCTAGGCCTCAGGGCTTCTAACAAGTCCCGGTTTCAAGTGCTTACGGGGGAAGCTAACGGTGGGGCCGTGGATTTCAAAATTTGAAAATACCTATTTTAACTAGCGCTTTAAGGTCATTATTGAGATTCACCGCCGAAATAAATTCATGAAAGACCGATTTGATTGCGCAACATCGGAGCATACTCTATGCAAAATGAGCTGTATTCTAACTGGAAGGCTACTACACGCTATAAGGACTCATTGCTGGGTAGGGTTTTCAAGACTATCTAAGATCGACTAAACTGATCAAACCCAGAGTTAGTCTGGGACCTCGAGTTAAGGTATTTTCCTTAGGTTTCACAAATAAGCTGAATTCAGTCAATAATGTGGTCTCGTTGTCTATGCATAACACTTCCCGACGATATGGAGTCCACCTCTGTCGTTGTCTCGTAAACCAAAGGCTTGATGCGAAGCTGTGTTCTGGCGAGACCATGTTCTGGTGACGAGACTGAGCTGTGTTGCGGAATCTCAGAAGAACAATACACGGTTCAACACTGCGAGACACAGAAAGCAAAACGTTACGTAAAACCACCACAAAAAGAATGCCTGCAATGATATAGGAAATCTTCCTTGATAGGCTCGAACGGGAGAAAGAAAATTGCCTTGACCGGAAACTTTGTTTCGACTTCGGTCTCCGAGTGTCAACACATTCGAGCCTCGAGCAGGAAACCCGCATTGGGCATCAATTCATCATTAAACGCCTGAACGGACGAATAGCGCCCGCTTGGATGCGATCAAGGCTCGCTCGATCGATGTATCCCGGTCTGGTGCTATGATCAGAGTTCTTGAGGCCACCTGGGCATTTCGATCCACGGTCCGGACCTCACCACGGTCTTTCATGTCACTGATAAGAATCATTCGCACTACACATGTTGTCAGCGATGCGTGGGGGTAGGTTCCTAGATCCGCAAACATTCTCCGAGGCGAGAAGGGATATACCCAGCTTCGCTAAAAAGAGCTGCCCACTTGTCGTTTTCCAAAGTTGTTCCGGCCGGGTCTGCGAAAGATAAGAAACTGGGTGAAAGAAAAAAATTTATGTCACTGACAGGCTGAAATTATGAGAAGGGGACATCACCATGGAAAATATCTTCCTCGGAGCCAATGGCAGGTTTACCAAGCTTTGCCTTCGTGGGTTCTGGACAACTTGGGAAGCTCATCTCCAAAGCCAAGCTTAGGGCCGTCAGTCCCTGGTTGGGTTCTTACCAACGCCGCGTGGGCAACGGCAAATGCGAAAACAAGAAACTGGTTTAGTGGCACAGGAACATGTCAAGCTAAACCTCTTCGTCGAGTTCCCCATGCAGTTTATGGTCAGCTTTTGGGGACCAAACATCCCAATTTGTGATACCTCTAGCTCAGGGTAGTTGAAGGTCGAATGCCTCAAGCCAAACCATGAGCTCAATCAAGTCAATGACCTGATCATAAGAGGGAAAATCACTGGGGTCAAAATATCTACCAATGATCGAATTTTTCATTCTAGGATGCAAAATCTTCGACTTAGTATACCAAATACAATTGGAGATGGTCCTTTCAATGCATAAGCGCTGCTCATTCGACATTCGGGACAGGATACACTCGGCCAGCACCAGGGAACACTTGTTTTTCAAGGGCTATGAGAAAATTATCTATTTTTGATGATTTGATAACGGATACATACTGATGTAACTGCACCCATTGAAACCTTTATTTCTATAACCGAACTCTGCTCTAATCCTCCCACGACTTAGTTATAGCTTTTAATCCCAGACTGAATGACAATTGACTCCTAAGACGGAGTGATCGAACATCTGTGCGCAGTGCAGCCTGATATATCAACCCCAATTACCAAAAGCCAAAAGGGTCCAACCACCACGAACTATACTATACCACTTAATATATTATAAGAATTTATTTCCATTTCCCAATTAATTTGAAATCCATCGAGATTTCCCCGTCCGAGAATCACAATGGCTACGGTAACAAAAACCACATCGACAACACATCCCCCGGAAAGACTCTTTCTCGAGCCCAGCCCTTTATCAAAGGACTCGCTCCTACCTCCCTCCCCGCCAGCATCAGAAACCTCAGAATTAAGCCAATATATATTCCCTCTCCCTCCCCAACCCACGAGTCTTAACCCCTTACCAATCGACAAAGATACACCGGACAGCTGGATCCCACGTGACCCACGCCTAATCCGTCTCACAGGCGTGCACCCCTTCAACGTCGAAGCACCCCTAACAGATCTATTCGAATCGGGCTTCATCACGCCCACAGAACTGTTCTACGTTCGCAACCATGGTGCAGTTCCACAAGTCCACGATGCCGAAATCCCAGATTGGGAAATCTCAATCGAAGGACTGGTTGAGAAACCGATAACATTAACATTCAAACAAATTCTTGAGGACTTCGAACAGGTTACAGTTCCGATAACGATGGTCTGCGCTGGTAACAGACGGAAAGAGCAAAATATGGTGAGGAAAACAAAGGGGTTCAGTTGGGGTGCTGCGGGTGTCAGTACCGCTCTCTGGACGGGTCCGATGTTGAAGGACATCCTCGCGGTTGCGAAACCGTTGAGAAGGGCGAGATATGTGTGTATGGAAGGGGCGGATAAGTTGCCGAATGGGTATTATGGTACCAATGCGAAATTGAGTTGGGTGAACGACCCTAATAGGGGTATCATGTTGGCGCATAAGATGAACGGGGAGATGTTGGCACCAGATCATGGGAAGCCGATAAGGGTGGTTATTCCGGGGCAGATCGGTGGGAGGAGTGTTAAGTGGTTGAAGAGGTTGATTTTGACTGAAGGCCCAAGTGAGAATTGGTATCATATATATGATAATAGGGTGTTACCGTGAGTATTCTCAAACTTCTATTATACATCACAAATGGAGAAGTGATTGCTAAAGTGGTTGATATGTAAAGCACAATGGTTACGCCTGAGATAGCAAGTCAGGATAAAAGCTGGTGGACGGATGAGAGATACGCTATCTATGACCTCTCCACAAACTCTGCAATAGCACACCCCCAGCATGATGAAACATTGGATCTTACGACAGCACCAAAGACTTACATCGCCAAAGGATACGCATACAGCGGCGGCGGTAGACGGATATCTCGAGTCGAACTTTCAATCAACCGTGGACAAACATGGTCCCTTGCAAAGATCACCTACCCAGAAGACCTCTACCGGAGACCGGAGTTTGACGACACATATCTCTACGGTGGAAGATTAGATATGTCGTGGCGAGAGGGCTCGCATTGCTGGTGTTTCTGGAGGATAGAGCTGGATACGGAGTCATTGGGTAATTCGGAGGGAATCTTGCTACGAGCGATGGATGATTCGATGAATTTGCAACCAAAGGATATGTACTGGTCGGTCCTTGGGATGATGAATAATCCGTGGTTTAGGGTCGCCATTCGAAGAGATGGCGATATAATACAATTCGAACACCCAACACAACCAGCTTTGATGCCGGGTGGATGGATGGAGAGAGTTAAGAAGGCGGGGGGAAATCTCACAGGATCAAACTGGGGAGAATTAGGTCTAGATGAAGTTCCCGCGCTAAAAGCCGAGACCGAAGAAACACAAATTTCAATGACTAACGATAAAATTAAAAGAATTATCGAGTACGACGAGTTTAAAGCCCATGAGGGTTCAGAATCCCCATGGTTTGTCATTAGCGGAGAGGTATACGACGGTACAGGCTATTTGAAAGATCACCCCGGTGGAGCAACGAGTATTATCTCAGCAGCTGGAACAGATGCATCGGAAGAATTCCTCGCGATCCACAGCGAAACCGCAAAATCAATGATGCCGCAATTTCACATCGGCACATTATCCCCAGCGGCAGTAAAAGCACTAGCGTCAGAGAACAAGATCGAAGTCGACGAATCATCACCAATATTCTTAAACCCAAAAGCATGGCAAAAATCTGTGCTGGTACACAAGAAGAATATATCTTGGGATACTCGAATATTCACATTCTCTTTACAACACGCAGAACAAATTGTCGGCCTTCCGATAGGACAACATCTAATGATCAGAGTCAAAGACCAAAAGACAGGCGAGGTAATTATACGAAGCTACACCCCCATATCCGAAGGCAATATGCAAGGAAAGTTAGAATTATTGGTCAAGATATATTTCGCGTCAGAGACCCCACTCTTCGCTGGAGGAAAGATGACAGTGGCATTGGACGCCCTTTCGATAGGGCAGGAGATTGAGATTAAAGGGCCCATTGGTAAATTGGAGTATCTCGGAAAGGGTAGAGTTACAGTGAGTGGGATTGAAAGGAGAGTCAAGTCATTCTGTATGATTTGCGCGGGTAGCGGGATTACACCCATCTTTCAAGTTTTGCGGGCGGTGATGCAGGATAGGGAAGATGAGACGAATTGTGTGGTGTTTGATGGGAATAGGATGGAGGAGGATATTCTTTGTAGAGAGGATTTGGATAGGTTTGAGGCGGAGAATGCACATAAGTGCAAGATATTGTAAGTTTTTTTGGCCCTTCTTGAGAAGTGCATGTGGGGATTTTACTAATGGAGGTTTCTCATAGTCACACGTTGTCAAATCCAGCTGATTCTTGGTCTGGCCTTCGTGGACGGTTGGGTGGTGAATTGATCTGTAGAGAGATGCCAAGGGAGGATGTTCTGATTTTGATATGTGGACCGCCGCCTCTCGAAGCGAGCATTAAGCAGGTTTTGTTGAATGAGGGATATGGGGAGCACGACATGGTGTTTTTCTGAATTTCGTATTCCTCTTGATACCATCTTACAATTACAGCACAAAATAGAACCTTCGTTTTTAAACTATCCTAATTCAGGTCATGAATTACTCGATTGTAAAGGCCAGTCCCGTATACGTATACTTTCTCGGATTAAGCATCGCGTTCTTTAGCCTATAACATGTAATTAATATCTATCACTGATACACGTGTTGTATCAAACCTCTTTCCATGAAACATAACTTACTAAAATCGCCAATGTTTCTACTGAGGATTTGTTAAAGAATTTTGAACACTTTGAGAATTTTTTGTAGAGTTTCACGGGCGTTTCCAGAATCAATCCGGATTCCAAATTAACTGCAAGTTCGATGATTTAGGAGAATTTCTCCGTGGATCTTGACAGTTATCTCGACAATTCATATTAGCCTTATCATGCATGTTCGATCTATCTTTCTCGGGACCCAGTTGCATACGCGAGGCTCGTTTCTTATCAATACTACGCCATGGTGCACCGGTGCGCTTTGTCGTTCCCCCACGAGCTAAATTTGCCTCAAAGCTCCAACCAATAGCGACCGAGATGTTTGTATTTTTTGTGCGGGATAAGTTCATCAGGAAGATAACGCCCCAGCAACACTTTAACTCCCATCGAAATTCCAGCCAGACTGAGTCCTTGAAAGCTATGCCCATCCCCTCGGAGTCAATTGTATTTCCGCTCAAGTCTCCACGCGATCGGAAATGCGATCACGAATCGAGGTGCTTCCTGCCTTCTTTGGGGTCGAATGGCTGTTCTACTGCTAAAATGGTGGGGGATATACGCAACCACTCCAGCCAACCCTTGAAACTGGGAAGTCGATTTTCGCAGTGATATGCTGCGGTCACACAGACAAGCATGATAACGAGAAAAAAGAGCCGGACAAGATGTTCGTATCAGTTGAATACAATAATAGACCATAGCGGGGGATTTTTGAATTATGTTCTTACTTTTCGGTCACCGTTTTTTCTATAGATTCTTATCTGTCATACCAATATTTTTTGATTCTCCTAATTTTGTTACTTCGTATGGGATAACCTCGATATTAATGCACTGAGGTATACAATCACCACAACAGAAACGCTGGTTTCTTAAAATATTATATTGAGAATATTACGACTCGAAACGATAACTCAGGCTCTGATTATCCACCAGTAATAATTGCGAAACGCCGCTACGATGGCGAAAGTAGAGGGGGAAATACCCCCTCCCAACGGCGAAACAAATGGCAATTCGACAACCCAAAAGAAGAAAATCGTCGTCGTTGGCCTGGGTATGGTCGCAGTTGGATTCATGTGAGTTCCACCTCAGATACACATCATTAAATTTATTTACTGACCACCCAAATTGGTGATTTAGAGAAAAGCTGATCAAACTGGACGCACGCCGGCAAGAATACCAAATCGTGGTAATAGGTGAAGAACCGCACGTAGCATACAACCGCGTCGGCCTATCCACATTCTTTGAACATCGTGTGGTGGATAAATTATACTTAAATCCAGTTTCATGGGTACTAATTTCTCCTCATTTATATCTTCCCCACTCAATTACTGACTAAAAGCGTGGCAATCTTCTAGTATGACGGTAACAAACAATCACTGGGATATCAAATAAACACCAAAGTTATAGAAATACACCCCGCGGATAAATATGTTTCAACATCATCGGGTGAACGGGTATCCTATGATATCCTCGTATTGGCCACAGGTTCCGATGCCGTATTACCAAGCCATACGCCTGGTCACGATGCCAAAGGCGTGTTCGTGTACCGCAACATAGCCGATTTGGAGGAAATGATAAGATATTCTGCCACGGTCAAGGGTAGCGTGGGATGTGTGGTTGGTGGTGGGTTATTGGGTCTGGAGGCAGCAAAGGCATTATTGGATTTAGAAGAGTATGGGAAGGTCGCATTGATTGATCGAAATAGATGGGTTTTGTCGAGACAGTTGGATGCAGATGCCGGAGGGTTGGTGGTGGAGAAAGTGAAAGAGCTTGGAGTGGATGTGCTGTTACAGAAGAGGGTGGCGACGATAAATGCAGATGAAGAAAATAAGGTTAAGAGCATCACATTTGAAGATGGCGAAACAGTGGAAACGACTACAGTGTGTTTTGCGGTAAGTTACCTCATGGTTATCTTGAGCTGGTTCAAAGGACTAACGATTCTAGATTGGCATACGTTCGAAAGACGAGCTGGCACGAAATGCAGGATTGGATTGTTATGAGAAAGGGGGCGGCGTGGTAGTAGACGAAAGACTACAAACCTCACATCCAGATATCTACGCAATCGGCGAGTGCGCTAGCTGGGAGAACCAGACATTTGGGCTGATTGCACCTGGGATCGAAATGGCTGACGTTCTTGCATTCAACCTCACACAAGCCAAGGGACACTCTGAGAGAAAATTCCGAAGGCCGGATCTAAGCACCAAACTTAAACTTCTGGGTGTCGATGTCGCCTCCTTTGGTGACTTCTTCGCCGATAGGGATGGACCCAAGGATATGCCTGGCCGTGCTGCTGCTGCGGCGAGACGGAGAAACTCCGTACAACCTGTTGCAACACCTCCACCAGTTAAAGCGTTGACTTATAAAGATCCTTTCCAAGGTGTCTACAAGAAATATCTGTTTACCATGGATGGAAAATATCTACTAGGGGGAATGATGATTGGAGATACGAAAGATTATATCAAGCTCGTGCAAATGGTCAAATCCAAGAAGCAACTTGAGGTGCCACCAGCAGAGTTTATTCTTGGAAGCCAAAAGGGCGGTGAGGATAACCTCGACGATATGTAAGATTGCAAGCACCTAATTCCCTAAATACTTTGAAGCTGCTAACCATCAACCCGTTCTTAGAGATGATGACACCCAAATATGTTCCTGCCACAATGTCACAAAAGGCGACGTGGTATCACAAACAAAAAACGGCACCTGCAAGAGTATCGGAGACGTCAAGTCGTGTACAAAAGCTGGTACCGGCTGCGGCGGCTGCATGCCCCTCGTTACATCCATATTCAATGCCACAATGAAATCAATGGGCGCCGAAATCTCCAACCATCTATGCCCTCACTTCGCATACTCCCGCGCGGACCTCTTCAACGTCATTTCCGTCAAGAAGCTAAAAACATTTCCTGAAGTGATGACACAATACGGGAGAGACCCCGAGTCGATTGGTTGCGAAGTGTGTAAACCTGCTGTTGGAAGTATCCTCGCATCTTTATTCAACCGACATGTGATGGATAAGGATCTCCATGCTGTTCAGGATACCAATGATAGATTTCTGGCGAATATTCAGCGGAACGGCACATTTAGTGTTGTACCGCGGGTTATTGGCGGCGAGATCACTCCGGACAGGTTGATTACGATTGGAATGGTGGCGAAGAAATATGGACTGTATTGCAAAATCACGGGAGGGCAGAGGATTGATATGTTTGGAGCCAAGAAGCAGGATTTATTGGCGATTTGGCAGGAATTGGTGGATGCGGGAATGGAGAGTGGGCATGCTTACGCAAAGTCTCTAAGAACTATCAAGGTGAGTTCATCAATCTGAGACTATGGTATACGATAGAGTTGTGCGCTGATATATGTAAATCATAGAGTTGCGTGGGTACCACATGGTGTCGATTCGGTATTGGTGATAGTGTTGGGATGGCGGTTCGATTAGAAGAGCGATACAAAAGCATCCGGAGTCCCCATAAAATCAAATCAGGCGTCTCCGGGTGTGTTCGTGAATGTGCCGAAGCTCAAAACAAAGAGTATGATCCCAACCTTATTTTTGTAACGACTTTATCTAACAACCATCAAGCTTCGGTCTAATCGCGACAGAGAAAGGGTTCAACATCTTTGTTGGTGGAAATGGTGGAGCAAAGCCGCGGCATTCCGAATTACTCGCTAAAGATGTTCCACCGGATGAGGTCATCCCATTGCTAGACCGATACCTCATGTTCTACATTCGCACAGCCGATAAGCTGCAAAGAACCGCGAGATGGCTCGAAAACCTGCCCGGAGGAATCAAATATCTTCGCGAGGTAATAATGGAAGACAAGCTCGGTATCTGTGCCGAACTCGAAAAGCAGATGCAAGACCTAGTGAACACTTATTTTTGCGAATGGAAGGAAGTATTAGGTGATCCAAACCGGCGCAAGATGTTCCAACAATTCGCAAATACTACCGAAACACAAGAAACAATGGAGATTATAAAAGAAAGAGAACAGCTACGTCCGACGTACTGGGCTAAGGATTCGGCGAAATACGACTTTAAGGGACAGAAATGGAGCAGTCTAGCATGGCAGCCGATGGTTGAAGCAAAGCATTTTGAAATAGACCATAGTGCTAATGTCAAACGCGGAGAGACGCAGTTGGCGGTGTTCAAAATTAAGGGGAAATATTATGCTTCACAACAGATGTGTCCTCATAAGCGGGCATTTGTTCTGTCGGATGGTCTGGTGGGTGACGACGAAAAGGGGAAACTATGGGTTTCCTGTCCGAACCATAAACGGAACTTCGAGTTGAACGGGAACGATGCGGGGAAATGTTCCAATGATGATGAGATCAACATTGCGGTTTTCGAGGCAGAGGAACGGGATGACGGATGGGTGTACCTGAAGCTGCCGCCTGTGAAGGAGCTTGATGAGGTGCTGGCGACGGGGAAGTGGATTGTGAAAAAAGAGGAAAGTGTTAATCCATTCCAAGATATGGATAAATACTTGAAAGGCCGCACGAGCAAAAAGCCTACTGAGAGGATTATAATGAAAACAATGGAACCGGCGATGGTGGGTGGATGTGGAGGACCAGGGTTGGATTGGTGAAGTCAATTTGCTGACATCGCCGTAGTAATATACTCAAGAGCCAGCAATTGTATACAAGATTCTGTGTAATAAATCTTAGCATTAGGACGGCCGTTTTATCTGTAATTAAATATTTCTTCCTACGAGCATATATGCAGTTTCAGTTTCGAAAAGGCGAAATGCACTGAAGCGTCAATGCAAGACTACGAAATGCACAAGTACTGATCTCAAGACTTAAACGTGTTGTGGTCCAAAGACGAATTTGGAAACTATCAGTCACCTGGCCTCGAAAATTGTACGAAAAACGAGACTTTGGTCACATGACAACAAAATAATACTCTCTTAGGCCTGGACTTCAGCTTAGCTAAGCCTAGTGAATTGAAAAGACGGTTTCATGAAATTCTAAAGTCTGCCTTCTGAGCTCATCTAGGCCTTTGTGACTTACATATTCACCAGAAAACTCCTTAGTAATTCCTGTCCACTTCTTCTCGAAGGATCTAATCGCAAGGCTCTTCCAGAAATTTCGGCAAGGGTATTTCGAATATCAGATTGGCGCCGCTTACGAGCTTAATTCAAATCTCAAGATCCTAAGCGTCATATAAATTACAACCTCCCCAGCATCTCGGCGCCTGGGAAGCATTCTCTTTGCACAGCAGCAGCAATCTACTCTCCAGAAATACTTCCAATCTAGAAAGAATCTACAAAATATCGCAGCCATGGCTATCCATCACATATCCAGCTCCTCCGAGTTCGAATCCCTTCTCTCTTCTACGATGTACGTCGTCACAGACTTCTACGCAGACTGGTGTGGTCCTTGCAAAGCAATAGCACCAATGTACGAGAAGATGGCCGAGTCCGCCTCGGTACCAAGTTATCTAGCCTTTGCGAAGGTCAACGTCGACAATAACCAAGACATCTCATCGAAATATGGTGTGACAGCCATGCCTACCTTCATGTTTTTCAAGAACGGCAAACAAGTCAAAGTCAACGGAAATGCGCTCATAAGAGGTGCGGACGCCCAGGCTTTGGCATACGCAGCGGGGAAGCTTGCCAAGTTAGCCAAGGAGAAAAAGGATGCCGGTGTTAAAGTAGGAGCATAAGCAGGAAAGGGTTATATTAGGGATAGTCTAGAAACCTCTCTGGTCTTTTTGTATCAAAGCAAACAAATTTAGTCAATTCACAGAAATCTGAAGCATTTTCAGAAATGGCCTCCCAAGTATAACAACATTGACTAAATTTTCGGCTTTGCAGATTCGATAACTTGCGGGCGCTCTTACGCTCCTTTTCGATACCAGTCTTCTAGTTCTCACCAGAATAATGGTGATAGGGATGGAAAGATACCCTGCTATTTCGTTTGTACGTAAGATTCTAGTTGGAGCAGGTGTTGGTGGCTGAGAGCTCAGTAGCGAGAGCTATATGCATGTTTGTACTCAACAGACAAACTTGGCGTGCATTTTGATGATAATAGATCCTTAACGTTAAAGCCTTCCATCCATGCTCCTCCCACCTGCATCTTATACCTAATGCTCGGCATTTTTTTTTGAATACGTTAAGGATAGGAACAAGTGACCAGTTTTCAATTCATATGGTATATAAGATATATTTATATAGCACTGCTAAGTGAACCTATTTCTGAAGACAGCATATTGAGTCAATACTTTCCTCTTTCTATTAGTATTACAATATTCGATATAATCCGGGGAAGTAAGTTGCTTGTTACCACGATATATCGTTTGTAGCTACTTGTCATCCGAGCGCTATCGGTGCTTTATCATTTGATGATTTCGCCAAAGCAGGTTCACTACAAACCCAACGTGTCGAAGCCGAAACGGATTTCTACAATCTTCGCGCAAAGATCTGTGAAATACCCGGACTTGAGAATTTTCTCCTTCCCTTGACAGCCGAGGAAGTAATGCGTGCAGCCGATCCAGACCCCACTGTCGTCGTCAACGTGTCTAATATACGAAGTGATGCGTTCATAGTCGAAAGCATCATGATGTCAGATAAGTATAGAACTACCGAAAATCGAACATGTGAAAGCCCACGCGTTGGGAACCCTCATAAGAGTTGCCAACGCCTTTCGAGTGCGACCACAAGGCTCTATACTCTCTTTGGAATGGACGTGGGATAGTGTGGCGAAACCTGTGCTTGACACTCTAGGCTTTACTGAAACTCCGACGAGTGTCGATTGGCCTCGTATATGGTGGATTCCAACAGGATGCCTAAGTCAACTACCACTTCACGCTGCAGGTTACCATTGTGATTTCCCGAGGACTAATGAGACGCTGATGGATAGAGTCATGTCTTCGTACAGTTCCTCCATCAAGGCTTTGATATATGGACGTCGGCGGGGCAAAATGAGCGCCAGGAATCAACAGTCCGATAAGCTCTGATTGTCTCTGTACCAATGACGGATGGTCAAGCTGGACTACCGAATGCTGAAAGGGAAGTAGGCGTATTGAACGACCTATCCCAGCCGCTCAAGCTCGCGCCTGTTGCGCCTGACCTCACCCGAGATAAGATCCTCAAGTCGATGCGTGATTGTAGGGTATTCCACTTTGCAGGACACGGGTTAGCTGATGCATCGAACCCGTCGAAAAGTGGTCTGCTATTAAAAGAAGGAGTCAAAAACTTACTCAGCGTGGCAGACTTGCAGCACAACCAACTGCAAAGCAATCCCCCATTCTTAGCATACCTTTCAGCCTGCTCAACAGGCCCCGCAGAGGTAGAGAAACTTCTTGACGAGGGCATCAACCTCGTAAGTGCGTGCCAACTAGCAGGTTTCCGCCATGTTATTGGAACACTGTGGGGGGTGTCCGATCCGCATTGCGTTGATGTGGCGGAAACTCTATATGAAACGATAAGGGACGAAGGCATGACTGATAAAGCTATCTGCAAAGAATTGCATAAAGGCGTTAAGAAACTTCGTGACAGAGCTTTCTGGAGAAATGTACGCTCGCGAATGTTTCCCGATGACGAATTTGATTCCGATGATGACGACACCGCCTGGGATGTGTTCGCCGGAGGAAGTAAACCTGTTACCTCGCGAAGTAGTACCGATGATTTCGAGACGCTTTTTACGAGTCTGAGCGTTCAGGATGAGACTTTTGTTAATATGAGAATGGCGGATATGGCGAGGAATTTCAAAAAAAATAATTCGGTATAGTAATGATGCTATTGCGCCCCCGGATTTATATTGGGCTCCGTATTTAAATTTCGGAGGGTAAATACTTAGTATCATATATTCCACAGATTGAAGATGTTACTAATATCCGAACTATTTAATGTAAGCTCTACTTCATTCTGGCAGTTACAAATACGTTTCTGCATGAAAATTCAATTAGTCTATGCAATAAACAAGATATGAACAGGAACTTGAACGTTTCGTATAGTTGTAGAAAAAGCAAGCTCGAATAGGCGCATGAACACCTTTGGGTAGTAGTAAGAATAGAGAAAACAAAAGAAAATTTGATTAAAGAGAATAAGTCCTCTAGGATCGAAGCATTACATCAGGTAGTAATTGGGCTCTAAAAACCGTAGAACAAAAACATGAAGCCAACAAAATTTTAAGCATAAAGCAAAAACACCACATAAACAGGTATAATTTAAAACAACCAAGAAACAAACGTCCTATAGAACCAATTCCCGTTCTTGACTCCCGAAGCCTTTTCTTCTTCTTCTTTCAGTTTCCACATTGCTTCATCTCTATCGATAGCTTCTTTTCCGGTCCAGAGATCAGCTTCCTCAGCTTTGATACCCTTTGTGCTCTTGATGAACTTATATCCAAAGATCATAATAATGTAGAGCGGAATACCGAGGTAGCCAGTGATAAAATTCTTGTAATCAAAGTGGTGAACGAAGACGTTAAAGTTCTTGGTCAAAGCGATCAGAATGCACCAGAAGAGAGCAAAATAGGTCCCTGCGATACCGAATGGGGCCTTATATGCGAGAGTGCTGGGATCAACACCCTGGGCTTGTCTCGCGCGGACAAAGTAGACGTGCGAAACGAGGATGGAAATCCAAGTAAGAAGACCAAAGATTGTAACGAGGTTGACGAAATAACCGAAAACAACCTTAGAGTCATTGCTGACGTTCATGAAGGCTAGGCAGCAGAAGAGAGAAGTGAGAAGGAGAGAGTAAACTGGGACACCTCGGGAATCGGTCTTGGCTAGGAATGCTGGAGCTTGACCTTTCAGGGCTAGACCGTGGATGGTACGGGAGCCAATGTAAAGATCAGAGTTGGAAGCCGAGAAGACGAAGATCAAGATGCAGCCGTTGAGGAAGCCGGGGAGGACCTTGATGCCGGAAACTCGGATAGCAGCGACGAACGGGGAGGCAGCAGCGGAGTTGAACGTCTGTTTCGTGGCTTTGATCAACTCTGGAGAGTTGTAAGGGATAATCATGCCCAAGAGGAAGACGGAGAGACAATAGAAGAAGAGAATACGGTAGAAGGTAAGCTTGATAGCACGCGGAATCGTCTTCCTTGGATTTTCTGCTTCTCCAACTGTCACACCGACGAGCTCAGTACCTAAATAGGCAAAAACGGCATTGACCATGGTAGACCAGAAGCCAAGGAACTGTCCGAGAGAACCAGTGGCAAGATATGGAGCGAATGCACCAGGATCTTTCCAGTACCTGAATCCCTTTCGATCATGATCCGGACCGCCTCCCAAGGCAAGAATCAAAGAAAGCAGAATCAAGCCGCAGATAACAATGACTTTGATGGACGACAGCCAAAATTCAAATTCTCCAAAGAATCTAATACCAAAGTAGTTGATAGCGACGATGACGACCAAGAAGATGGCGATAAAAACACCTGGGTTAACTTTTGTAGCCGGAAGCCAGAATTGAATGACGAGTGCAAGCGCGGTTAACTGGTTAGGTGTCGTGATTAGGTATTTAAACCAACTAAATAGAATTATGAGACGCTCACGTTAGCGGTAATCCAACAATGCAGATAATATCAACACGGTTTATAGAGCTCCCTGAAATTTAGACCCCCAAGCCTTTACAGATGGGTTCATTTCCAAAGGGGATAGCTTTGAACCTTGAATTGAATATGGACTTGTCTTGATATAGATGTATACTTACTAAGTGTAACCAAGAGAGAAACCGAGGGCAGGGTCAACAAATCGAGTAGCGTAAACCGCGAAACCACCAGCAGCTGGGAGCCAAGCGGCCATTTCACCCAGAGCAGCCATAACAAGGAAGACGACGAACTACATTTCAATCGTTAGCTCTAAATCTATATTTGTCTTGCTGATTTTGCCCTGTTGGGCTATGAAGAGGATGCATAACGCAACTTACACCAACGAAAGTATAGGCAATAAGCAGAGACCCGGGTCTAAATCAAATCCAAAAACAGTCAGCAATGCGATCGCATGAAGAGGGGCTATCTATTCCGGCGACTGATAAGAGCCGTAGCCCATTTGCCCTTGGGAAACTCAAATGTCTTATCTCGAAGCTTAAGCTTCGGAGAGAAAGCTTATACGTACCCAGCCTTAGCCAGAGCAGAACCGGTGCCGATAATCAAACCCGTTCCGATAGCGCCACCGATGGCAATCATAGTGACCTGACGGGATTGGAGACCGCGATGCAGCGAGTGGCCGACATCCTCGGGATCTGAGAGGATTTGCTCTTCAGGTGTGAGACCAGAAGGTGATGAGGATTCTTTACGGTCGACCAAGACGTCGCCGCCTTTGTTTTCTTCGTCGTTTCGTCCGAGGACCGCCATTTTGAATTGCTGGAGATTCAGTGCTCTCTCACTAGAACGTTGTCCAGCTAGTTCTCGATAGATGCTCAAGTACTTCAGTAATTACTGATGGAATGTCGGCTTATGTACTCAAGAATGGTCGAGAGCCTGAGGAAATTGGCTCGAGGTAACGTCACCAAACAACCGGAACAAAGCTGGAACGCTGGTGTCGCAGAAAATCCAACTCTGCGCGCGGTGGGCAAAGTCGTGACTATAAAAAAACAGAACAGTGCCCAAAGTGAGAGGGAAAGGGCCCAGACAATAATAAAAAAATTACAGGGGAGTGGCGAGTTTCCTCGAGAAGGGTATTCTGAAATTCGGGAAGAGCCCACAGCTGCCTCTTTAAACAATTCGACCGGTGTACCTGGCACAACTTTCTACTGAGCACCGCAATTCTATCTTCCAGAAAGCTAAATCCCCAGCTCAGTACCGAAAATACGGCTGACCCACTGATAGACCAGCATGTAGTTTATTTGACCATGCGGTGAACCGGTGTCACACATGTTAAAGGGAAAGGATTGGCTGTCTCGTTGTCAGATAGTCGACGAAAAAAAAAGAAAATTAAGCTTCACAGCCAGCCTTCTTCTGCTTCGAACCCCTAGACTAGCTTCGCACATGAACTCTGCTTTCGAATTGAGGCAGGACATTAGGATTTCCATGTTGTGCAGAATGGTTGGAAGTGCGTGTTGAGTGGTGTGAAACCTCAAAGCTTGGCTTGTCGAAAAAGTAAGTTAATGTTGTTTTTAAATTCTACCAGGGGCCATGGCACAAGGCTAGTGGACGCTTACCCCGGAGAGCAGTACCCGAACGTCGATATGTCGAGTCGATCATTACAGATTCCTTGGTCTATTTGTATTTTTTTTGTTTCCAATTGAATTAGGCAGCCGGAATGCGCAGTTCTGCTATCAAAAGTCTAGCATGGTCATGACCAAATACCAAGTATGGGTTAGGATAGCAAACTAAGCTGCGAGGGTGGGGGAGCCATGTCTGCGAAGGATTGTCTCCTTGGCTTTTCAGGCAACATGCTTTCTAGGCTTTGGCCTTCTCCATACGCATCGCGCATGCTAAACCACCAACCCAACTTGATTGGAAATTCTTAGACAGAGTGTAATCCAAGACTCCAACATTTTCTTGGGTCCGCACATCCCTCTTGTTCGCTCTCCAACCTCCGAGAAGAAGGCAATGTAGTTCGAGACCATTTTCGAAACCAGGATGGAGCCTGTGTGGGTCCCTATAAACAAGAACAAACGGACACAAAAGAATATCTTAACCTGGTTGATTACTCTTCGCTGTTATCTGCATCCACGCGCGTCAAAACGAAAATATTATATCTGGAGAAAAACACTAAGTTAAGGCTCCAGTACGAGGTTGCAGATAACAATACAATGCGGATACTGAGTGACACCGTGCCTAATTCTATTCCTGGTCCGTCAAGGTGCTTTAGCTTGGATATATTACCTTGGCGTCTACATAGATGCCACTGATTTACAATCGAGCTGGTTCTCGCGACAAACGCTTCTTGGGTGCTCCCCTCGATGTGGTTATTGATCTCGTGAGCAAGATTGAAACGATAAGGATAAAATGTTTCGCGATCTATCACGCTTACCCGACGGGTAGTATTTTCTCTACAAAAAAAGTGGAGTGCCTGTTGTTTCAACGGCGTGTTCACATCATGAAAAGAATCAAAGAATGCGTCAGATGGAACCGATGCGAGCTTATTGTTTAAGATGAACGAAATTCCAGGCCTTTCGTAGTGAGTTGTTGGAATAAACCAAGCCCTGCCGCCGAGAAATTTCCGACTTCGGTCTTGCCACGGGCGGTTGCACCTGTTGGTTCAGGCAACGCCACTCCCGTCACCGAGCTGTGCAGCGGAAGATGCAATGTGAGAAGGCTTTACGGCATTGTGGGGAACTGCAGACGGTTTCGGAAAACATCGGTCTTGGGGGTTTCCGCTCGAGTAAACGCAGATAGAGAGGAATTCTTGTGGTTTTGATTTCAGTTATGAATTCCCTTGTGGGCTGCTGCCTCAAGCAGGATCAGAGTTTATCTGAGAAGCCTAAAGTAAAGAGCCAATCTGTTGGATTGCAGGCGTCGGACAAAGGATTTCATCGATTGAAGCGTGTCGGCAATCCCGCAGGTTCGAAATTCTGGTGCCAATGGGCTAAAGAATTTCAAGTCACAGCCTCAACTTCGTAATAGTCCTGACCCAAGAAAGACTAACAAATTTTATATGGGCATTAGAAGTGAGATTAAAATTCTAACTTTGGCAATACTTAAGATTTTTTTTTATTTTTTTTTTTTTTTTTTTTTTTTTTTTGGCATATAATACCACAATGGCATCGATACGGACACTGCAGTATTTTGTAGGAGATTTTTAAATAAGCTTTGTGAACTCAATAAACTTCACCTGCTCAAGCAACTTGAGAATTTGAACTTCGAGCTGCGCAGCTAGTTTACGAGACAAGATTTTGAACCTCTTCTTTCTTGCGTTGTCCGCCGATTTCATAAGCATAGAAAATGGAAGAACAATCTCGCAAGACAATTACAATTGGATAAGCTTGATTTCTAGAGAGCTGTGAAACATAAAGAAATTCTTCAATCGTTGCAACGTCGTTGCCAGCAATCGATCGATCCTATGCATTTGGACCTAGTGGGTCAAATGGCGACTGACGGTTTACTCAGCAATTCAGTGGGGATCCTGACCGCCCTGACTAAGCTTCACAAAACCCGGCATTGAAAAAAGAGGACCGAGCTTAAGTACTTGGCTAGGAAGACAAGTTCATTGGTATCTTTCAGAATTCAGGCCCGTAGATGTCTGCAATTCGGAGCATTTTCTCGAATTTTCAATGGTCAATTGGAGTTTTAAGGTAAAAAATGCAAGCTGCCAAGTAATATACCTGCATTGGGCACGATAAGCAGTAAACTTTACGGATGTCCAAGATCCGATATGCTGCATCGGCTGCGCTTTCGGTTGGTTTCATCGGGTCTTAATTCAAAAATTTAAAGGAATCATTAGTAATACACCGTCGGCTTTGACGTCCCACTTCAAAAAATTTTAGCCGTGCAAACACCCGGTATGAATGGATGGCGCCATTCACCAGCACGTAAGCGGAAAAGCTCGAAGAACATTAGTAATCGCTTGGTTGAGGCCTCGGCACAGTTATGTGATTTCGATGGTATATTGAATATTATACGATACTCAAGACTCTCAATCGCCTCAGAAGCGTAAACCCAAGACCTATAAAAGGTGGACGTCTCGGCATCATAAATTTCGATATCATTCAAATATCATACATTGAGGCAAACAGAGATCCGCAGAATACAAACACTCCTACCCTAGCTTTTAAATTTACCCATAGCCCCCCACTCCAACTTCATATAAAATTTATCCCCAGTTTACAATTACATTTCAACTGATTGATACCCAACGCCCTTATCATTGGGACCTCTATTTATATACTACTCTTTAAAAAGACAAAAAAACTCTCAAACAAATATAAATTTGCAAAAAATGGGCGACGCTAACGCCGCCGTTCAATGGGCCGAAATCCCCAATGCTGGTGCCGAAGGAGTAAGTTTCGACGGATAATTTTATATTGTATTTCTGGAAGCCTAACGAGAACCTACAGATCTCATACTTTACCCCTGCTCAAATCCCTGCCTCGGGTACTGCGATAGACACCGGAAAGTCTGTCCCGAAGCTGTTCCAGCCGATCACCATTCGTGGTGTTGCCTTTCCAAACCGTATTTGGGTATGTGATTGGTCTCCTAATATGTTCTCAACCTACAGACTTGGAATTTAGAAGCTAAATGGATCTTCTAGTTGTCCCCGCTGTGCCAATATTCCGCTGATGATGGGCATCTGACGGATTGGCATGTGGCTCACCTTGGCGGCATCATCTCGCGTGGTGCCGGACTTACCATGGTTGAAGCTACCGCCGTCCTCCCGGAGGGTAGAATCTCGCCTGAAGATTCCGGACTGTGGAAGGACAGTCAAATCGGTCCCTTGAAGCGAATCGTAGAGTTCGCACATGGCCAGAACCAGAAAATTGGTATTCAATTGGCTCATGCCGGTAGAAAAGCTAGCAATGTCGCTCCGTTCTTGAACAGAAAAGCGACTGCCACTGATTCTGTCGGTGGATGGACGAATAAGGTCTACGGACCCTCGGCTATTCCATTTGACTATGATCTTCCGGTCCCACACGAGATGGCTATTGACGATATTGAGAGAGTTAAGGAAGCTTGGGGTGCTGCCGCCAGGAGAGCAGTTGAAGCTGGAGTTGACGTGAGTACCGCGATCTATAATCATTAATAATGGCAAAGGATGTTGCTAATAATCACTACTAGGTCGTTGAAATCCACGGCGCCCATGGCTATTTGCTCCATGAGTTCTACTCTCCGTACTCTAATCATCGTACGGACAAGTACGGCGGCTCTTTCGAGAACAGTATTAGATTAGTCCTAGAAATCATCGACGTCGTCAAGGCCAACATCAAACCTGAAACCCTCCTCTTTATCCGATTCTCCGCATCTGACTGGCTCGAATACGACACGTCCGTCGAATCTTGGAAGTCCGAGGATACTGTGAAACTCGCCCAAGCTGCGGCTAAAACCGGCAAGATTGACCTCTTCGATATCAGCTCTGCTGGGAACTCAGCAAAGCAGAAGATCGAGAGCGCTCCTGGGTATCAATGTAAATTTTCGAAGGCGGTTAAGGAGGGGCTCAAGGCCGAGGGACTAGAGGTCCCAACTAGTGTTGTCGGTATTATTACTACGGGCAAATTGGCTAACAGTCTTCTGGAAGATGGGTCTGCAGATGTTGTATTTGTTGGAAGACCGTTCCAGAAGAACCCTGGATTGGTTTGGCAATGGGCGGAAGAGCTTGAAGTGGAGGTCAGATCGGCTAATCAAATCGGATGGGGTTTCGGTCAGCAGCCTGGACGTGGTATCAAGGTTCATTCGAATTTGTAAATAAAACCTTCATGAAAAGATATCATAACGATGAGATGAGATAGAAATAGATATGACTCAATAACAAATTCATAGATCTTAGACGAAAATTCTGTGTTTAGGAAGTAGAATTGGTTACCGTAATCTGATTTTACTATTGTAATAGTAGGTGTTTCTAGAGCTGGCATTCTTGCCAAAAAAAAAATGGCGCTCTTATGAGGAATCCAAAGCTTGCAAAGCACTTTTTCCAAAGCCACAAATATCTAGGTTCACGTTTATAAAGTCATTCTTTTCAAGTCGAAATCGACCAGACATTCTAGAATATAATACCAGAAGGTAATGGCATGGTATTCAAATCCCTTGTCACCCGGAAAATTTTTGACAGTGGTCAATTGCGCAAAATAATCTTGATCCTTGCAACTCACAACACAAAACTGGCCGGCTAGCAGCACCATTGGCAGAAGAGGTATATAACCTGGCAAAACAATCAAAGTTAAAAAAAAAAAAAAGGTAGAAAAGAAAAGAAACTGCGCGTATCACAAGATTGGAGATACGTTGGTCCCAACGAGGGTAACTCGCGACCTTCGCGTTATTAGCGCGACGCTCTAACCGACTGAGCTATGGGACCGCTGGTTCATTTGTTGACCTATAAGGCTTATAGAGACTGCCATAGCTTATCTAGCAACAAAAAATTTTTACCACATTCGCTCGCGTTGAGCTAGCTTGGCTTAGCACTTGCCAGGCCAAGTTCGCTGTGCTAGTTAGCGAGCGCGAGCTCTTAGAAATAAAAGAAAAATAATATCGTTTGTATTGGCGCTTTATGGCCAGGCGAAACAGGGCAGCATTGTAGACTTGTTTGGTTCAAATATATTGCATGTTGATAAAAGGTTCGAAAGTCACTCTTGTTTTACCCTTGAATCTGCGATTGTTCCACTACGCATCGATCTCCGTAGAGGCTTAATAGGTTTCGTCCTCCCCAATAAATGTATTTAGCAAGTTAGTTTGCATCTTAGGTGGCACAATTTTGAGTAACCTCGAGAATTTGCTATGGCACAATAACAAACCAGCTTATATCATCTGGTATCATTTTATAAGAAGTCTACCAAGAGCTCTCTTTTGCTTTGATACTGATGAAGTCTTGACTTTTATCTGTATGAATTTAACGGCGCTTACCGTTTTCCAGCCCAGAATCGGATAGATGCCGATGACTAGGCATGGACCAGCAACATGCCGCGCACACTCTCGTTCAGGTACCAGTTGGTTTCTGCGGTGTATCACAGTTTTGCTTTCTCATAGCCTCTATCTTGGCTTTTTTCTCATGCTTGTTGAGCTAGAAAATATTGCTGCCAAAAATTTAAGACAAGTTACCTGTTCCTTCTAGCCTCCGTTTTGATGGTGCTCTAAATTGTTGTGATTTGCTATGGGGCTGAGCGTTCAGACATGGTAGATGCAATTCCAGAATCGTCGACACCCAAACTAGTCACTGTATATTCAGTAACTAAGGAACTCATCTGAAAGTCTCATACCTAGTTCGTCCTGGAAGATTCAATTTTTGATGTGAAACTATAGCTATAAACATTTAGATCTCATTAACATTAATACATATACCTATTGACATGATTCTTAAGCGAGAGTTTGCGAGTAAGCTATGGTAACGCTACGAGTTGAAGTTTTTCTCTTAGCTAACAAGAAGGCTTGTAGGTGTTTTGTATACGACCTTTCTGGAGCCGGAGCTCCGATTGTAATAATGCGTCTTAGTCAGATGCAGGCAGGCGCTCAGAGACGTCCGGTCTCGTCATCCTGTGCAACAATGCAAGGGGTGCTTAGGTGTGCATGTGTGGCGCTCACTTGGTGCGACGAGTGGCCGCATTCTAACCACCAACGTCACGGCAACTCACTCTGCGGATCCAGTTGCCAAAAAGAATATGTATTGTGTCGGAATTAAGGCCAGACCCCTGGTTTCATGGATCATTGTAGGTTCGAAAGTTACAAGAGTCGGAAGCAAAATCGTAGGTTTCCTCTTGGTTCAAGATTTTGGCAAAATTCCTAAACCAAAATTATCTTTGATGCTGGGATCAATGCTCATCTTTAAACTGGGCTTTCGGATAGAAACAACAGTACTGGAATTATCTAACTAACGAATGTTCGCAGTCCCATATGATTAGCGTTTTGGTAGTTTGGTTTTAATTTGTACAAGGGATTTCACACAACTCTATGTCCAATTCGTCACGTATTTCCCAAGGATCATAAATATAAAGTTGGCTTGGTTAATAACGAGGGCTTCAATCAGAGCCGAAAAATTATTACCGATCGGAGTTGAGAGTCCCAACTAAGATAAATGTGGGAACAGATTCAAAAAGCTTTCAGTAGATATAAATTCGCTATACGAGCTTAGACTTGATGATTTAACCTCTAAGAACTTTTCCACGGAAGGTCGGAAGAATATTCGGTGTCTAAAGCGGTGGAAATCGTCCCTCGGCCCGTTTCGCCCTTCAGTTTTCTAGCCCCACAAAAGCTTTCTGGTTCCACTCCAGGCCAGCCGCAGTAGGGGTTCGGCACGGAGAAAGCGGAGACTTTCGAAACTCGAGACCACACACGAAGGGGTAGGAGAATACAATATTTGAGTATACCCACTTACTTAGATAGCTAGGATTCAACCATAGAAGTCGCTCGCCGCTGAGCGAAGAATAAACTGCGCTTGGCGTACGAGGCTTCGAAACGAATTCTTGGTTTTATACGTTATTCTAGAGTAACACCAGGAGGGACGAGGAGGTATAGTAAAGGGGTAAAACAGCGGGGTTTGATATTGTGGTACGATCGTATGCTCTCGTCGACGCGACGATACGCAGTACAGATTGCTTGAGCTTAAGCGGGAACTAACCGCTCGTAGTAGTGGCTTGAAATCTTCATTAACCTCCAATAGTACGTCTGCTATTATAAATAATTACTATTTCCCTCCCTATGACTATAATCCTCATCCGCATCGATCAACAAAATCTAAGAATCCATTTCAGTTCAAAGGCTGGTCCTTCTTCATTTTAAATATATTTATATTTTAATATCGTCAACTTGTGCTGGTTCACAGGATTCTTTTCGCTCCTTTCTAAGAGCATTTCCGTACCAACCCCAGAGTAATAAATCTTAACAGTCTATATCTGAGTTCACGTATACTTCTATACTATCATCTTAACAATGGCCTCCGGAGATCTTAACCAGCAATTCTTCTTGGGCGAAATGCCCGAGGGCTTGCAATTCAAGATTACACAAGTTTCGGCATGGGCTCACAACTATGAAGGCTTGTTCAACCTCAGCGGATATACGACTAGCTTTACCGGTGAACTTCCTGGCCCGTGGTCTAGTTTGATGGTTCATAACGATCATTCAGAGAAGTGTGCCGGCGGCGGAGCGGTAAGAATTGCTTACAGTCTAGAAATAACTACGAACCCCTGAATTTACTGACGAGGATATTTATAGACGCTAGGAGTGGATCCCGAAAATCAGAAAGGGAAAACATGTATCGTCAAATCTAATATCTCCGGCGAGGTGACCAAGACTTCTAACCCTGTCAAAATTGGAACGGTGAAATTTCGGCATACTGGTCCTCGTGCCTCTACTTCTCATCCTGGGGTCGTCAAGGTATCTTTCGAAATTATTGACAAGGAATCGCAAAAGCCGGTCGCGAAAGGAACCATCAAATTTAGCCCGACTAAGTTCGGTGAAGGTGTTTCTGGGTTCTTTGGTGTCTTTGGACGACCGAGCCACTTGCCCATCGAGGTAACTTGGGAGTACGGTGCCTATGGTACTAGCAGACCTGGTGGAAGTGCTTCAATTAACAATGCAGACATCGGAGGCATTGGCGTTGACCCTGGCCCGATATACTTGGTATTCAAGCTAGCGGAAGATGGGGAAACCCTTGTCGTCACGTTTGTGCGAACCCAAACAACCTTGAATAAGATCGCAACTGTAGGTGTTGATTTGCTGTTAAAGGCCAATTTGGAGATGATACAATACGCCTCGGGTATGAAGGGTGTAGGCATGGTTGGGAAGGCTATCAAATTGGGTATCAAAATTGGGAAGTGGGCCAAGAAAGGCGAGACAAAGATCAAGCAAATCGGGAGCAAGATAAACCAGGAGCACCTTTTGGCTCCAGAGAAAGGTCAGTTGTTCAGAGCTTAAATGCTTAAGTGCTTGCGGTTTCTATTACATGTATCAACTTAAGAACTGTATATAAAATCCCACTACCAATGTACGAAGGCTTGTAAGAAAAGTTACTGTACGTCTCTTGGCATCAGTTGAGAGGCTTTCCCAGAGGCTCCCCGGAGCAGAGCCAAAATTAACTTACCGAAAGATCAACGATTTTCGCTAAAGACAATTGGTAAATACATAATATAATAGTTGTATTGTTTTTGTTTTGGGTTTAAAAATTATTTAGTGGTGAAATAACGTTTGGAGGTTTTTGGAGTGGTGTTCAGGTGAGTTGCCGGTGGTTCCCCGAGGGAGACGTCTATTTGCCAAGAATGCTAAGAGACGTACAATAACTTTTCTTACAAGCCTTCGTACTCAAAAGCGAAACCATATTTATTTTGTTTTTAATGCTATCGGCTACCTCGAAATTGGGTGAGTTAAGCACTCCACTAAATAAGTGGTGTGTAGAAACTACTTCCGTCTGGTTTTATGTAGATTAACATAGAAAATGAGGAATAAAAAACAAAGACTAAAGGCTTCCTCGACCTATTTATCGTATCCGAATCAAAATGCTTACATATCATATACCGCGGGAAAGTTTATATAATAACATAATATTTTCGCACTGCATCATTGCTGTCTTTCTTTCAGTCGTGGTGA
Source organism: Dactylellina drechsleri (assembly GCA_036971345.1). Classification (NCBI taxonomy): domain Eukaryota; kingdom Fungi; phylum Ascomycota; class Orbiliomycetes; order Orbiliales; family Orbiliaceae; genus Dactylellina; species Dactylellina drechsleri. The sequence goes on from JAJTUB010000008.1 coordinate 824,733, forward strand.
TATATAGTTCCGGAACCCATCGCTTTTTTTGAGCTCTTGGTTCAACGTTATAGCGTTAGTTATCTTGGAAAGAGTACTCAAGTTCTCTTTCTATGGCTATCGCGAAGCACATGCACTCGATAGGTTGACTGTGCTAGTTTTGAGCATCTCTCACAATGCATCATGCATAAAAGTTCACGAACTTCGGTGAGCTCGACATGCGACATCGCGTGGAAGACGCCCTTTGTTGCGTTGGAATTTAATTGCCTCGAATTTTTTAGTGCGAACAAGCCTGCAAATTTTCCGTGCTACCCGGGAAGACCCTTGTAACTCTCCCGAGCGATCTGGTCTTCTGGTGTCACACCTCAGAGCTCTCATGTGCTCCAATATTTCCATCAATGAAAAGGATATGAAGAAACCACTACGTCAATGGCATTAGATAATGCTACGCTGTCCTGGTACTAGTGCACTCTAGATTCTGACATTTGGGTAATCGAGCGCTTGAGCCGGGGTTGCAATTTGCGAACTTGCACGATCAACGAAGTAAGCGTCACTTCTCCACGGATCCACTGGCGGATTTTTAAAAATTTATAAACCCTCGCGGAGCCGCTTCTTGGCCTCGAAATTTACCAGGACACCATTTCCACATATCGAATTGTTTTCATACTTTGTCAAATGATATTCACGCTGTCCCGCAAGATGTCGCTAGTTGTGATGAAAACATTTGTTTCCAGAAGATGTCAAGGTCTTGGCGAATACAAGCGAGGAGGGCCCCAATACGACAAGTCGGCGACGAGATATACGGCTTTGTCGAAATTGCCACTAACTCGTCTGCCGATTTTGAGATCGTCATGACATTCAAAGGTACTGTTCAAGCTCGAAAGTTCAGCCCGTATTTGGACATAAAAAGATATCCTAGTGAAATTTCATCTAATTGTCAAATTGACATTGCAACAGGAACCATTCGAACACATTCACCTCGAGGCCAATCATATGCTATGGCGGATTCGCCGAATTACACGTATACGCAGTTCCAAGTACGTCGGTCCGAAGTTTTAGATTTCCCATTCGAATTTTTATTGAGTACTAGAATATAAGGGCTAATATATCTTGAAGATATTTAAAGAAATCCAAATCCTATCCTCAAAACTATCAGCTTCCGAGCCGACAAACGGATCCCTCGTGTATAAGCTCCCATTTCACTTTACAGTTCCGGAACATCTCGTTTCTCCTAAATGCGATATCCCACCGGCGTACCTCCAAATCCCAGGCACCGTACCACGACCAAATCCCGAGCCCGATTGTCATAACTACGAAGGCCGGTTTTCGGTAAAGTACGAGTTATCGGTGTCTACATTTCGCTTTCATGAAAACATCGTTGCATGGATGAAAACAGATCGACCGACAAGAGAGATTGTCATTGTACCATATATCCCTGCATCTCCGCCCTTACCAATACGATACTATCCTCGCGAGTATTGGACTTCATGCTCCAAGTCCTTAAAGAAACGAGCTTGGGATAAACCGTTGGCGACACTGGAAGTCTCAGTCCAAGAGCCCTCACCGTTGGAGATCACGACAAGGACTCCACAGGCAGCTACTCTTACCAAACTACGACTAGATCCGACCAGCTTGAGCGCCAAATGTGCCAACAAATTGAGGATGCAGAATTGGGTCATACAAGTGACTTCGTATATGACTGCGTGGACGTTCTACACCACGAAAGACCGACTTAAAGACATCCCAACTTTGGAAACTTTGGCGGAAGACCCGAGTCTGTTCCTTATCAAAGAAGTATTGCCGAAAGATACTCGGCAGATTTCTAACATTGAATGGCTTCTAACTTCACCTCCACGATACGAAGAAACGCCTTTTTCGCCATTGCAACCGGCTTGCTGGACGGCCGAGCTCCCAGTTACTGTAACCTGTTCCAAAAACCTGGTTCCAACTTTTCTAAATCCTTTGGCAGCAAGACGATATGGTATCGTCTTTCGCATAAAAGTTCTCGGTCTCTCCCATGACGAAATTGAGGTCAAGGTTCCAGTCCAGATTGTTCATAGCGGTAAACAGTCTTCGCTCGGCGACCTCGGAGGCAGTTCGGTTGTGCGCAACGCATCGGTATGCTCGGAACGCTCCTCCATCTCGGCTCAATGGAACCATCTTCAATACCTTCCCGAAGTTGGAATTGACCGAATACTATCAAGGGATATACTCCCGGATTATGCATCGTCGTAGTTTTGGGATAAACTTTCTTCAATTAGCGATTTCAAATTAGCGATTTTCTAAGTAGCGATTTTCTATTTGATCAGCCGGCGTTGGCGTTTTTGAATCCTAGTTTGCATTGATAGTACTCGTTCCTGATCGATTTCTTATACAATAATCGACTCTGCTGTACCAAATGTATTCACTCCTAGTAGGGTGTCAAGTCAAGAATTTTAAGAGTTCTCATCCATGAAAAATCAGAGAATTCTAGATTTGTTCGAGGAAGCGTCGGTAGAGCGTCGTCTCCGATGTACATTGTTAAATTGGAAAATGGCCATGTATCGAGATTCGCATCGTTGGCAGAAATGGCCCATTCCCGGGTTAGGTCTTCAATTAGGGAGCTCGTGGGAAGTATCCGATCATGCCGAGTATGAGCGGCATGGTTCGGCTCCTCGCACAACTGATAAGGTATAACAGAGTTTGTGTCAGACGGGATGCCGAAAATATGGGTGGCAGCTTCGCTTTCGGTCATATTTAAATCTCCGAAGATGTTTTATTTCGTGAATATAGCTTGTTTTTTGCGCATCTTGCTGTGGAATATTCAAAGCTGGGTTCCCCAACTCTCTTGCGTTTTACCCATCTTTCGCTCCAGTCACGAATGTTAGAAGTATCATGATCAAGATCAATGGTGTTTCTCTGCCCAGAAACCTCGGCGAGAGGTCCGGCGTACAAGTTCGAAAGTGATGATATGGATTGCAGCTCGTTCGCATCAATTGCATGAGGATACCGACGTTGTACGCTTTTTAGAATATTAATGAACGCTCTTTGTTGTGCCTCCAACAATATAACATAATTATGCGACGATTAGTAGAATGATGACGGAGTTCACCTAAGCTTTAACTGGGTCGCAAGACTGGAAACGGCGAATAGGATAACAGGTCGAACGAGTAAGGTAAAGCTCAAGGGTACGAATACGAGCTCTAAAGGCGAATCAATGAACAAAATGGAGGGATGGAAATTTACTTTCGGGTACTCGTTTTCGGATCATAAGGGGCTTGTGTAAAGATACAAAGCAAGCCTTCTTTCTCACATCGACGGCATGGAGTTTCTCCATTACACTTTCGGCAGTCTCAGGTTAGCACTGGTTTGCCTCAAAAGCCGACAAGAACTCTAGAGCTTCGAGGCTGGATATATACTGAAATATGTTACCTTTGCCTTCTTTGAACGACAACGGTCGGATGCCTGTTGAAACTCGAGCCAGAGGATTCAGGGTCTTCCCTGCTACGACTTCGTACGTCACCAAGGACTTGCTAGGTCTGTTGTGGGACGAGACTTTCACAATGGCTCTTGGGGTTATCAAAAACATGGTTCGGAATACGGTCTTTGTCAGAATACCGCCGATAAAGAGACCTTTGAGCGCGAATATAATCGAATCCAGGACCTGAGTTTGACGAGCGCAAGTTGATTCACTACCACATACGAGCTCCACCGGGTTTGTTTTGTTTTTTGGAACGTGACTGATGACCGTGCACGAGAACGGCTAGAAACCGAAAGCTTTTGTCGCCAAGAGTTGCCCCAACTTTGGCTCCCAATGTCGACGTGACGTCATATTCCCAATCTTGAGATCTCTCCTGATGTTCAGGGAAGAGTGCTTAATCGTAAAGCTTTCAATAAAATGACTTTTTGCCCTATTTGGGAAAAAGCATTGCGATAAACTTAAAAATCAGAATCGACAGGCGAATAAATGGTAGATACAGTAGCGTTTCAGGTATGCACATTCGCCACCTGAAGATGCAACTGAAGATGCAACTATCCTCAATACTAGATATATAGAAGTACTGAGGACGGTTATTTTCTCTTTCTATTGTTCAAACTTTGCATAATAACTTCTGTAAGTCCGATAAAATTTTCTTTTTGACGTTTACAGACAACTTGCAGGCCAACAGGCGACCCATCAGGGCCTCTAGACTATCTAGACATCTGTTAATACACTTTTTCCGAAATTATACCGTAAATCCAGCTCTCTAAAATATAAATTTTAAAACTTACATGTTTCCCGGACCGATAGATCAAAATCGTCAAATAATGTAACCTCGGTTTGAATATCCATACAAATGTGACTAGAAAGCTGACTCCAGTATAATCGAGTAAGTTTGGGGTGGCGGTGTATGCTACGTTCACCAGAATCTGTTCCCCAGCCTAGAGAAGAGCCTCTCACGGCCAAAAGAGCTGCCTCTCCTATCAATTTATGTGTTAGCACGCTTGTTAATCCCCCATCAGCTAAGCTAGAGCTCACCTCGGAAGCGCCTCCTGCGTAGATTTGACGACTATAAGAGCAAAATGTCATCCTAATAATATTATTATCAGTCTCGCCTACCTATCAGAGCCCACGAATATTTAAATCTCACATTAGCACCATGAACTTGTATATATTTTTGGAACACAATGCAATTGGGGCTTATGAGAAGGCTTTTCTAATCCAATTGATAATATCCAAAAATTATAACATATCTATAATCTACAAAAAAAAAGGTATCAGTTTTTACTACTACACTCTTCAGCTTTATAAATGCTGAATTCTAAACCATTACTTTAACAAATAAAGGATTCAGTTTATTGATTACTTTGTCATTCCACTTCGAGTAGACGTATGGATTCGGTTTCTGAGAAAGAGAAAAACTAAGAAACAAAGCTTCAATTTTCGCCATGATAAAGCTGATTTGTGGTGGCAATACTATAACCGCCACAACGCAAGTCTAGTTATTCTGATATTACCTAGTTACGAGACTGGGTTCTTGCAAATAATTCTCGGACGTTTTCGCCCAGAAGAAACAGACTGATCATATTTTGTATAGAAACGTGATGATGATAACAGATCAGTCAAAAATCTGCTCCTAAAGTTGGACACTCCCCGCGGAGTACTTAGACCCTTCGTCTCAGTCAGGCTATACCGTCCTCACGGCCCGACGTGTATATACGCCGCCCAAACAATTGGATCTCCTCCCTTGTTTTCATCAATATCCTCACCTCCCCAGACCCGCAATAATTTCGCATTTCTTGGAGCCCTCTCTTCACAATCTGCATCGCTACTGGATTCTGGAAGGCTTGCAGATTCATATTCGCTACATATATTACCTGCTCGCCCGCTCGTGATATCTCGAAGGAGTCTTGTGGCCCTATGAACGCCCAACGAGATGCTCCTGCCATCTATAACTTGGGTGCTTCCGATTTTTTTATATATTTCCTTCGCTGCGTCCACAGAGTACCTATCGGAGACTTCCCACAATGAACCAACCACGTGTTGAAACCCAGCTAATTGGCACGCAGCCGCTAGATGTATAACTTCATCATGGAGACTTTCAGCGTCGCCATCACTAGTCGAACAGGCGGAGAGATACGCTAGTAGGGGTGGGTTTTCTCCGAGATTTAGTCCGATAAAGGTATCCACTGTTAATGGGTTATCTTCCCAGTCGTTGATCAGCAATGCGCTTTTAGAAGGGCCTGAAGGATCTACTTTTCCATGGCCGGCGAAATGAAATATTGAACACTTTGGTAATCGGTCGACGACATCTTTTTTGCATGGTCTTTCTAATTTTATCCTCACGACATCGTTTGGTAGGATCCGATCCAGTTCATTCACCTCCTCTTTGGCATATCTGAGGTAAGAATGCCCTGGAGTCTTGTCCATAGATACAAGCATGACTTCACGCGATGTGAGGCCAAAGTTGGTACTCTGTTGCTCGTTTTCGCGGGCGTATTGAAGAGCTTTGATGGTCGTCGCGTAAGACGATATCACTCTATCAAGCGCCGTATCACGATGGAGCGAATCCGCTTGATGGTAGCCTGCGGCGTGTAAAGGCAGCAAACTCAACTTGCCCGTTGGAATCCACCATATGCGGGGCAGGTCAGCGTCAATCAGTGGAGCTAGAAACCCCAAATTTTCCAAGATAGGGCCTACTGCGGCATCCCAAAGCCACTCCAACAGGCCAAACATTTGGGCGGTGGCGTCTGAAGAGGGTACAGAACGGATCAGTAGAAGAAGCTCGACATATGTTTCTATATCATCCTTTTTTAGGTTCGGGAGGGGTATCGACCAAATAGATTCTTTCTGGACAACCAATGCGTCACAGCGCGAATCCACATTAATTATAACAATAGGCCCCAAAGACGCGACTGCCATTAGCTCCTCAGCTGTTGGAGGTAGCAGGAAGTTTTCGAAGCCTGGAAGGAGACGGATTTGCTTAATTATCTTGTCGAGGTCAGCATTTGCGTCATGAAGTTCGTTCGTCTGTTGTAGGGGATGGTTTGCCCCTTGTGGGGGATGTAGGGCATTTGTGGTTATTAGCCCAGGTATATTCGAATTTGTACTTGGTAAATCTAGTATATCCCGGAGTTGCTCAAACTTATCTGCCACCTCCGGGTATGTTTTTCTAAGATCACTCAAATCGGATCGCATTCCAAACCGCAGACCTGCAATGATACCCCGTCCCATTTCAAGCAGCTTAATAGTATGATATGCGCTCTTTCCGGCGCTAAGAGCGGTAGAGGCGGTAATTCCCGCCAAACCGGCGAAATCCTGTAGGACTCGCCGCTGTTCCTTTTGGCTTAGCTGCCGCAAACTGACCGCTGGGAGGAGACTAGTGGCAAGCTCTGCGATGTAGCTTGCCTCTGTCCACTTATCCATGGAATTGAGTATGGATGCAGCGCGATTCGCTAAGGGTATTCGCATGCGTGGTGGCGAATGGCGCGACTGGGCTGCTTCGGTCCATAATCTGGTGGCCTTTTCGAGATCACCGTTAGCTCCAGTATGCTTGAATCTACTAAAAAAAGCACCCGCCAGGGCATTTCGATTTCCAGAACTCTCTAGATCATCATGGCGTAAAGCAGCTATAACCTTTTCCCCGGCCTTAATGCTCTCCTGTAAGTCATCAAAATCGCCAAACAAGGCGAACCTCTGATGAAGAAGAACACATAATTCGAATAATACCCTTCTAGGCGTGCCTCTCTCTAGATGAGCTACCGTAAGATTCTCTTCGAACTCCTCCAGATGCGCAGCCGTTAGGCATTCTCTGAATTTTTGGATTGCAAGCTCCAGATCATCGGGGTCCCCACTTCGTCCGTATAACAAAGACCGAGATGACGCCAAGGCAAATAACGACTCAGTTTGGGAGTAGACATTGGAATTCGTTAATGTTATGAGCTCTTCGTACTTCTCGGCCAGTGCTCGCAAATCTTCGGAATTATCTGATGTGACAAGCTGTTGACCGGAAGCTCCGGCCCGGATGATGGCTTCCATTAAGTTATGTTCTTTACCAAGGTTTACCCCCTCCACTCGCCTCTGCAGTTCGTTCGATGCTCTTTGATCGTCGTGGTCACCGATTAACACAAATCTCTGTTTAAGAAAACAGGCGAGTTTGAATTCCAGAGCTGCATTTGATACGCTATTCCCAGAGATTGCGGCGGGACGTTCTGTCGCTTCGATCGTTTTGTTGAGATCATCGATATCACCAGTAAGTAAAAACTTATCCGATAGACAGTCAACAATACTGTTTAATATTGAAAGTCTCTCCGAGAGTCCATGCGATCCCGACGCCGCATCATTTTCGACCAGACTGATTGCGGTTTCCAGGTCATCAAAGTCACCAGTTTTCCGAAATCTTGTTTGAAGAAGTTCGACTAGATTGTCTAATACGGCTAGTCTCTGCGAGTGATAGGGAGACGCCGTCGTTACGAAGTTCTTCGCCGCCTCGATTGTTGCATTCAGGTCATTGAGGTCACCCGTGCTCTCAAAGTTGATTTGGAGAAGTGCAACTAGATTGGACGACATGGTCGATCTCTCTGGGTGGTCAGGAGGTGCCGCTTCTATAAAACCCTTTATTGCTTGAATTGTTGCGCTTAGATCCTTAAGATCGCCTGTTTTTTGGAACCCAGTGTGCAAAAGCGCGGCTAGATTGGACAATGTGGCCAATTTTCGTGGGTGATCGGGAGGAGCTACTGTTATGAAAAATTTTATTGCTTGAATCGCTCTATTCAAGTCGTCAAAGCTACCCGTTTTCTGGAATTTGATGTATAAAAGTGAAATTAGATTCGAAGACAAATTCAGTCTCTCCGGATGGTCAGGAAGTGCCGCTTCCATGAAATCTTCTGTCGTCCGGACTGCTTTCTGCAAGTCATTGAGGTTGTCAGTCAACTCGAATTTTTTGGAATGGATGAGAGCCAAGACGCTCAGCGCATAGGCCTTCCACGGATAATTGTAAAGCAAGGCTTCTGCCACCAGTCTTTCGGCTTTCCGGAGGGGGATCTCTAAGTCACTGAGATCGCCTGTTCTTGCAACATCTCCCATGCAATGCCTCATCTCCATAAGACTTGCCTTTTCTTTAGCATTAAGGGAAGTCCTACTCTCAGAGGTTACTCCACGAGGTCCCCCTTGTAAGAGTGTGTCGAGAACCCGCCGATATTTTATTTTGACTAGATCTAAGACCCTATGTTCTCGGTCAGGGTGACCTGGTGGTGTGATCCTAATCATTTCTTCGGCGCGAAGTATGACTTGATCAAGATCAAATTCTGATTTCGTACGTTCGTATTTCTCCATCAGTAATATGATGAGATTTCTTAGGCAAATTTCATAGTCTAGGCTATCGGCGCTTGCGGTTGTTGCGTTTACTAAATCCTCTGCTTTGTCGATTGCTCCCTGAATGTCGCCCACGGAACGAGTTCTCACGAATATCAGGTGATAAACACGGCTGATAAGTTTGATCTGCTCGATATCAATCTCCTCTAAGGTAAGCTCTAGACCATGCACAATTTCGTACAGCTCTTCCGTACTCAGGTCGAGGAACTCAAGCTCAGCGCCGTCATCCGGGATATCCAACTTATCATAGTATACTAGTGACAGAAGCGTACTAAGCAATTCATCCTGGCCGCCTCCCAAGCTGTCAAGTTTTAGAGACGAAATTTGACTGTGAAGCGCGTCTTCCATCTTCTTTTGCTCTTTAATTCCCACGTTGCTGGCCTAGTTTCGATGGGAAGGGTTAAAACTGATTCAACTTTCTCCTAATGTGCGCTTGAGAGTGTTTATGCCTCGTCTTGAATAACATCTGCCTCTGCCTCCGCTAATAGAAGCTCCAGGATCTCTAGTTTCTTTTGCCGTTCCGAGGCCCCCGATTCGTACTCCCGCACTTTAATATCCCATTCTGCTGCAACTCGTTCCCGTTCTTTATCGAGCTCCTCGATTCTCAATGCAAATTCCGCTTCATTTGCCTGGTGCTTCAGATCGCTAGCCCTGTTTGCTTGCTTTAATTCCTCTAGCTCCTCGCGTAGATGGCGCATTTCCTCCACATGGCTTTCAGTCGAACTTCGAGCTTCCGACATAGTGATTTCAGCAAGCGAGTCGGCTTCTTTATTTTGTATGGGGGCAGTTACTCGAGGATTCGGCCCGGCTGACCTTAAGCTCAGGGGAAAAAAAAAAAAAAAAACAAGAAATCGAGGCTAAATTATAGCAAGAGATAGCAGGTTTTGACAGTCTAGCAGATTGCACTATAAATACATGCGGCTTTTGTTCCACATGTTGCGATATTCGCACTTATTTAAATAGTTCGGTGAAAACGAAGCATTGAAGGCGGGGCTCTGCATTGGGTCCGGCTGGGGTAACAGTTTTTATAAGGCGAGCTGCGGTATCGTTATTCGGTAACTGCGGAAATCCTGAGTGGAACGCATTATAGGGAAGCAAAGCATAATAGTGGCCGCACATGACTGATAGTTGCATATAAGAGAGGAAGGATTTGAATTTCCAAACTTGCAAATGACCCTGGGAAAAGGTAGAATGGGCCGATGACTTCCGCTTGGGTTTGTGAACTATTGTAGGACCTCAATAAATGTGATAAAACCCCCATCCGGCATCAGGATATTTCGACCCCTCAGCAAACTCCATCCAATCAACTTGCGGTATCGATACAATGGACATGGGCAATATCTAATATATCGGGAAAATGGTCCAACCCTGACGCGACGTAGAGAGCCTTTCGAAGTTTTTTCGTATGGAAACGCCTTGCGTTCGGCTGATAAAGGCCGTTAGATTGTGCACGCCAAATTCCTTTCAACCAAACGGCATTGAGGATCAGTTTCCAGAACTCTTGCAAGGTATACGAAGCAGGAGGTACAAACAATGCAGAAATATAGTGAAGAGAACAAGATTATCGCTGAGTTGTAACATGCAGCTCGTTAAAGAACAACCGGCTGGGAAACTCACCGAGCTGCAGCCAGCGTGGCAACGCAGAAATCATGCCAGGTTGCCACCACCAGTCAGAAGAGCTTGAGCCTTCAAAGCAACAAAAAAAACCAAAAGATGACTGAGGCTTTGGCCAAAGTCTACCACTTCTTTTACTTCTATCCCCATCATCGATTGTGTCGTCGAAAAGTGGAACATCAGCATACTTTTTGCATTTTTATTGGTACTCCTCTCTTCGATTTGTACAATTTAGGCCTCATACAACATTCAGGATTTGCGTAGCGCGTCAGCCTCTAACTGTATTGTGTAGAATATATGTTTCTTACTTAATTGATTTGTCCAACCGTATCATAAAACTTCGTCAAGGTTTGCTTCCGAGCTGATTTTCCTCACTATTACAATTAATCTCCTATTGTTTGTATCGAATTCTTTAAAGCATACTCGAAACATCATATACATCTATTCGAAAGCAATAGCCTCCGAGAAATTGATGATTTTGCATCGACGGAAGATTTGGAAACAGAAGCAGCCCCACTTTTAGATAGTAGGAAGAGAACAAGCGAGTGGGGTGATATATTTCTTAAATAAAAATTAAATCTTAAAAATTATGATTTAAATAAAAATGGTTAATATTATTTTCTATTAATTATTATTAGCTTTTTTAATTTATTATTTATTAATTACTAATTATATAATTGTAAGTGCACACACGTATGTGGTGGTTCACTTGTTATACCGTACACCGCTACCACGATTTTAGTGCAATTCATGCATAACCAGTCAAGCGGTACCAATCTACAGGTACGAGTGCTGGTGCGCTATAGTACAAACTCCTTTTTCTGGGTCACTGGCGCTGGTGCGCCTGAGCCAGTACCATACTTGGTTGGCCTCTGTACGCGCACCAGCGCTCTCAGGCAAGTAGTAACAGGATGCAGTTGACCTACGCGGGCAATACATACATCAGCTTCAATGAGAAATCTGTGCGACCATTAAAAAATAAATTCGCCTACAAGTTGGTTTGCAATGCAGCGCGGTGACAGAAAGCACTCGTTACTTCAATCGCGGTCAAATCTCCGGTTCTTATTTTTCTTAAAAGCCGAATGGCGCTCATTTCCGTGATTTCTAATTCAAAACCACTGAGATGCGTTTTAAGATAGCCTACGAATGCTTGTCTCAAAATTAAAGCATCATTCTTGGCATTTAAGAAATTGGCTTTGGGGATGTGGCCTGGTTGTCTTGGCATACTGGGGACTATCATTGCTTAAACCGCCGACCATAGTGTCGACTATACGATCGCGTGAATGGAGTAACTATATGTTTTGGCTCTGGCTCTGGCTCTGGCTCTGGCTTTGGCTCTGGCCCTGGAACAGTCATATCAATTGAGCCTAGTGGTGGTAGAGTTCGTGGAACTAGTTCTTTAACTAAGATACCCTCCGGCTTACCAGTTGTACTATCAGTGGTGCCCTTCTTGTATTTATTATTACCATATAATTTAATAATTACTTATATATGACAAACAATCCTCTTAATCTAGTGTTGAATATGGGCCTAACTGAGTGCCTCCCATTTTCTCAACCAGGCTGCTTCTATGTCAGATCGCTTAATAGGCGCTCTATAGTGTGAAATCCTACACTTAAGGTAATACCAGCATGGTTCGATCATATTCAAATCTGGGGAGTTGCCAGACTAAATCAATCATCAAATCTTGTATAATTTGTACACAACCTCCTAGGCATGGTGACTATAAAAAGGCGCCTTATCCTCCTGTACAAGGTAATTACTGCCACAAGCTTTAGCAAATGGAATCAGCTTAAAAATCATGATTTTAGTCTGATAGCGGTACCAGTCGATACCACCTTTACCCTTAGGATCATATTCTAGAGCGCCATTTGCTATTATAAACTTCTAAACTAGTTTCGGCCTAGGTAGGCTCCTAAGAAAAATGCAACGTACACCTATTAACAACTCCTATTCTCTACATACAACTGGTTTAGCTACTACATTCATAGTCTTAATAATAATTATTAACTGGTCCTTCTATTTCTTTGTCTTTTTTTTTTATATATGATATGGTCTTTTGTAGTGATAGCTAAAAACACCCTAGAACATAAATTCACTACTTTTATTCCAGCAGAGGCTAATAGTATTTGGATGATGATGCTCATATTACCTGTGCCAGAGCCAGTAGGCTCCACATTGTTGTCCTAAAACCACGCTTATTTCATCAGTCCATATAACCTTCTTCCAGTCATCCAAAATCCAGTTTTGGTAATCAAGAGCAAATGCTAGCCTGGCTTGCTGCATTATAATTGTTAGTCTTAGTTTTCTTGTTAGTTTAAACTTCTTAAAGTTGTATCTTTTAGTACTCTGGCAATCGTGTCTTTACTAATACCAAAGGTCCCAGCCAGCATACGTGTGTTCATTGATTAAGTATCCTAGTTAGTAGTAATAGTCTTGATTAGCTGCTCAGTAGTGGCAATTATCAGAGCCTTAAGCCGGCCACAGCCTTCTTCATCAACTACATACTCCAGTTGAAGGGTAGTGTAGTCTTCTGGATTGAAACCCTACTTTTGAGCCTTAGATTTCAGTTTGGATATTAAACTGCGGTTGACTTAGAATTATTAAATGAGCTCAGTCTGCTTCATACCAGTGGCTATCAGCATCAAGATTTGAATACGCTGGCAATCAGTCAGTTTGGGGGCGACTTTTGATAGTGATAGCATGCCGTCTGCAATGGATGGTTGCAATGCGATGATGATGCTGCTCAAGTTTGTTGCTTGAAGCTGCACCGGGCGCACAGACAAAACCCCGGGGCCACATCGCCAAGACCAATCTCTCAATGCCAAGAATGATGCTTTAATTTTGAGACAAGCATTCGTAATATATTTCGCATCCCGGCAGGAATCCGGTTTAGGGTGGCCGGCTGAAGCCTCCACTCAACTGGAATGAGGTTCCTGAGAGCATTCCTCTTTCTTTGGGCACGAATCTCCCAATCTTGCATGATGAGATATTGGAACAAACAGGGGGAAGGGGAAAATGGGAGGGGTAGGGAGCTAACTGGGGTTTCCTGAACATGCGGGCAGGAGTATACGGTATACGGCAAAAGAAGCGTACCATATTGATAAAGAAGCTTTGGTTAGTTAAATCCGAGGGTAAAACGAAGGTAGATTAAAGCTGTGCTAACATATCGCATTTGCGGGGTCTCATTATGAATTCTACTGGATTTGAATTGTCTTCTCGCCTTGTGAAATCAACACCTTGCAAACCTTCTCGAGGCCTCAAGAGAGAGCAGGCTCGGGCCGGCTCCGCGTTTCGAGAACCTCACAGCTTAAGTATTGAAGTACCTAGTAAAATGAAATTTAAACTTCAAGAAATTTTTTAGAGTATTCTTGGTCACTTAACTCCGTTGTATCCTCTAGGCCTCGCTCAATCTCAAAGAAAAAGAAAAACAACGCAAAAGTGTTCAAAATACCACGTATTTCCCGCAACCTCTACTCATAAACATGGCGCTCATGATGTGACTAAAGGACGCCCATGAAATCCGCGTAGACTTCGTACTTTCAACTTATCATGAATCCCAGGTATCTCTCGTGACCGTAACGTGCAAAAACTTACATCGATTATTCATAAATCATGGCAGACACTCTGTTCCGCTCCGTCAAAGGCCAAGTGCTTACAATCCCGGAGGACGTAGTCCCCACCGAGCTATACAACTACGGGCCCTTCCAACAGCCCAATAACCTCCCAACGACTACGCGGGGTATACCCGAAACCAGTCCCTTCTACGGCAACGGGACTAAATTCAACGAAAAGACATATCGCTGTACGTCCACGCCCACTCCCTCCCACTAAGTCACAGAATCTACCCAACGAATTCAAAATATTGACAAATGTGTGAGATTTGATTCTTTAGTATGCTGGCGTGGTTATGAAGATCCACGCCTGACTGGAAATACCCACATATATGCGATAGCAGAGCTCCCGGCTCCCAAGAATCATTCATAGACGGATTAGTGTGGATACCCCAGCACGATCATATCGATAACGTAGACAATCTAATAACGTGGGGACATCGGGATGAGGAAACCGGACTGAGGGAGCATAAAGATTTAGGTGCGAAGGTGCAGGATGATAATACTATCCTTGTCGATTTCGTGGAGAGGTGGACTGAGGCGTTAAAAGTAAGCTAACTGGGGTACCTGTATCCATTGAATCCGATCTAGCTATTGCTGACAACCTGGCTAACTGGTTTTCCGTTTTAGTTTCAAATTTCTAGAGGAGAGTAGTTCTCGTCTTCCTGGTGTTCTCGAAGTCACGCTTTATGATATCTCTGCTTGGAGACTTTTCAACCTAGACGGGTGGGAATGGGATTATTTTTATGGTAAGCAAGTCGCGAAGCCCCCGCCACCTCACACTCACTGATCTGTTTTTAGCATCCGACCACCCTGCCAAAGGCCGCACATTGTACCTCTCCAACCCCTACAAGCGCACCACAGATCCAACCCTCTGGTCGACAATCCCTTGTCAAATAGTCTCCCTTCAAATACGCTATTGGTACGAAGACCGCCGCCAACACCGCATCAAACCCCTCGAGGAGCGGCAGCGTGACCCCAACAACAGCGACGAGGAAGATCCAGAGAACCTCCCGGGGAATGAATACACCTACGTAAGTAGAAACATACCCCGCGTCGTAACATTCATCGACGAAGACGGCCATATTGAACTACAATGGACGGAAAGAGAACTTCAAGAACGGCGGAGGTGGGAGGAACAAGGCGTGGAGTATATTCGTCCCTATCTTTTGCAGAGGCGGGCCGAGGAACAAGCTATGGAGGCTTTACTTGCAGCTGGTGGTCATCCTGGTGAGATGGGGAGTCTGGATGACGGTGCTTTTGATAGTACGCTTGAGACAGACGCGATTTTGCCGAGTCCTAGTTTACCGCAGGCGGGGTTTCGGTTTAATAGGGTCATGGAAGATCCGGGTGATATTTTGGCATATACGGAGTCTGACACATCAAGCGAAGTCGAGAATGGAGTGGGCGAGCGAAGACAAAAGCCGTTCAATGAGGCTGCTCTTTTAGCTAGGACGATAAATGCGGCTATCAGCTTGGAGAATAGAGTTGCACTGTTGGAGCTGTTGAGGGCTGGCGCACAGGGGTTGCCGCAAGATGGGCTGCTCGAGGACAGAATTCTACAAGATTTGGGACTTGAAGTCGAACCTAAGAGGGGTAGAAATCCTCGCACGGGCGAAGCTCAAGGAATTGGTCCAGAAAATAGACCGGCGGCAAATTCGGTTCAAGGGCTTGTGCAAGTTTCTCGGTCCTCTTCTGAGTCGAATATTGCGTCCACGGAGCAAGGACCGGGCCAGAATCAGAATGGTGGATATTGTAAGAAGTTTTTTGGAGGTCTCTGTAGTGCTTTGGGTGAGAGCTTGAGCGGTGCACTCGGTTTATCTCCACGGAAGAACCCGCAGGGGGTGAACGAGCCTGTAACTAGACATCGGATGGAGGAGAGCTTCAGAGAGCCCGTAGAGGACGCTGATTCAACTTTCAGGGAACCTATAGATTATCTCTAGAGTTAGTATAGGCAAGAACGACGTCGTGCCCCCGGAGGCTAATGAGAAAGAGAAGCTTCATTCGTGAAGAAAATATTATACATAGCTCCCGTTCCGACTAGCTACTACCTCCAATGTACATACATACAGAAAAGGAATAAAAATACAAGATAATTAGAACGCCTTATTGCTCCTCGCTCTGGTTTACAACCAACAAAAAGAGAAAATATCAAGGATCCGCTATTATAGAGGTAAAAAAACGGCCGTAATCATTAGAAATTATCCATTGTTGGACCATAAAAGGCTACCCAATGTAGCTGTTGTAGGATCGCTCAAGAAGAGACCAATTTCATGTCGAGATAACGCCTTTGAATTCCGCTTTCAAGCTTCTTCGGCGTTCGGCTTCTCGTCTCGTAATAGTCCCAGGTTTACTGAGGGCTTTCAAGATTCCTTCATCCTTTTCTAGCCCTCGCGTTCGGCGCCTTTCCATCACGGCAATTGTATAGGGGCTCCCTGTTTTCCTCCTAGATTTTGTAATAGGCGTAACTGTCTCCACAGCGGGTTCCGTGAAGGATTCGAGAGCCGGAACAGAAGTTGGAATCGAAGCTGATGTGGGTTTTGGCGTCGAAGTAAAAGTAAAAACGTCATTAGAAGGCAGAGTTGCGTCCGCCGTGATGTTTAGCTCGACGGGGGGCATTGTCTCTGGAGTTTTTCCGTATTTCACTAAATCCACATCTTCAATCTCCTCCTCTTCCTCTTCAAGAACTTGCTCTACCTTGATAATGCTAGTTTCCTCCTCTTCAAATATATCATGCGTCATCCCAGCTTCTCGCTCCAACTGCTCGCTAACCTCCGTAATATCACTATCCAGCCTCTCAAACCCTTGATCAACATTTTCAAGAAGCATCTTCTTCTTTAAGTTCTTATTTCTCGGACGGTACTTGACTAAATCGGAATTCTCGAATTCAGGTTCTTCGTCCCCCCCATCTTGGTCTGATGGAATTTGCGAGTCAGGGGGTGTTGGCAACTGTGTCGTTCGAGTTCGCCCTTCTATACTACTGGCTGTTTCCTTCAATATCTTCCTCCGCCTCGTGAGGGCTTTCGTCGGGGTAGCGCTGGGACTGGGAGTTGGCGTTCTCGACACAAACATCTGATCTAGATCCAAACCGCGTCTTTTGGCGCTCCGTCTAGCGCTCGTACTAATGCTATTAGTCAAGCTTGAAATCTCACTAGGAGCCGGTCGACGGGGTGTGGATGGTTCGGTTGTTTCAACCAATACGGCAGATATTTCTTCTCTCGTAGGGACGGCAATATGGTCGAGGAAAAAGCGACGGCTGGTACTACGACTTGGAGTTGGCTGTTCTGTGTCTGTCAATGATGGTGAGTCTGGTATAGGACGGCTTGGCGAAGTGATGTTTAAATATTTGTTTTGTATCGGTGTAGAGATATCAGATCTTGTAGAGGAGGCTCGTGAAGATGTGAGCCAGCTATAAGCCCCTGGTGAAGGGCGGTTGGGTGTTCGCAAGTCTTGAATTCGTTGCCAATGCCGTGGAGTCGTAGCATTCGTAGACGGTAGCGGTGTGCTTCCCACGCGAACACGCTTGTTAGGAGTGTTGAGGAATGACGACGAAGGCGACGTGCCGAGGGCGGTGAGAGGCGAGGTGGCTTGCGGGAAGGCAGCATTATGCGATCGTTTGGATGCCGTTGTAAGTGGAGTATTTGGCATTGACTTGGGCTTGAGCTTTCTAGGGGTATTCGTCAGGGTAGGCAGTTGTTTCTCTTTTGTTCCCGCCTTCTTCTTCCCTGGTAAGGAAGAAAGTGACTTTCTCCGGACTAAGGGCTGGCCTTTGAGCTTTCCGCTATTTTCTTTATCGGATTCGTAACCCGTTGTAGTCTTGCTCTTCTTAAGAGACGGTACAGAGGAGAACTTGGTCTTTTTCCATTCTTTGTCGAGGAGAGACTGGTGTAGCCATATTTCTTTGCGACGCAGCTTGAGATCTTTGATCCAAGCATCGCAGTCCATTTGGACGTGGAAATCGATAATATCACCCCATACACTTTCCGAAGCTGGCGTAGCATTAATGTAGACCACTTTTCCTCCCCGGCTCTTAACCTTAGCAGCGAAAGCCTTGACAATTCGTTTCAATCCAATGACTTTGAGAGAGGTACCGAATATTAATAGTGTATCTGGAGTCATCCGTGTCGCATCGTAGTGCGTCAGCTGCCCGATCGCATCTCCCTGTGGGTGCATTTCGTCGTAAAGGACGATGTTCGGCCGGAGAGTGCCAACATTGATGGACCTCTTGCCAGCGGCTTCTCGATCGTCTGCTTTCCTAGTGCAGTCAGGACATTCGGGCGCCTCTCCGCTTAACAGTGTTTCCAGGCGTTCCTCATCGTAGTCGTGAAGTTTTGCACAATGAGTGCATCTTAGTAATTCCAGATCGCCATGGAGCTGGACAACCTCACAGCCTGCCTCCCTTCCAACTTTTTCTTTCCCTTTGCCTCGTTTCCCTGCTCCCCTAGATATATCCATACACAATCCATCCAACGCTTCCAAGCCGTCGATGTTCTGAGTGTAACATCGTAGGAGTCTACCAGTTTCGGAGAGAGTTTTGATAAATTTATGTGTCGGAGTGCTTTCTTTGATAGTCTTGACCGTCTGCCGTAATTCAGCGAGAAAACTGTATAATATCGCAGTCGTAATGGGATTTGTAAATGATATAGCATCGAATAAATCCTTCCCCTTGAGTAGGGCGGTTTGATCGGGATATCGTCTTTTAACAAGGTTGTATAGACCATTTGCCGATCGGAAGTCCTGTTTGGAAACAAATTTAATATGCGGTTAGCGAGAACGCGTCGTAACAAAGGTGCAAAAAAAAGGAAGCCATAGGAGGAAAGCAAAAACATACGGGAATCCCGCTATTCGTGCTGATACCAGCACCAGTGACCATTAAAACTTGATTCGAACGGCATATTGAGTCCGCTATTTCTTGTAGCTCTCTAGCATGTTGTGATCCGATTGTTTGAGTCGGCATTGTGAGAAGTCGGAGTGCTTTGTAGGTTTTGAAGGTTTAGTGGTGAAGGAGTGAAAAGGAGAGACGCAGAGGCAGACTTCTGGTACCAATGACAAGTAAATTGTCAGAGGGAAAAGAAGGTGCTTAATACTGCGTCTGGAACTCTGTCATCGGTGTATTCTTTTTGTTTTCAGTGGGAGTATATCGAATTGCCTAGAATGGTCGAATATACTGGAACGAAAGAGATGTGCTGAATGAAGAAGGGCTGTGATGTACTGGATTACTACGACGACTGGGTGATGAAGGGACGTAACAGATAGGTCGCTATATAATAAGATGTCTACTTGGTATTCAGAGTACAATTATCGGCATTATCGACGTCGAGTCGTCTACTTCGAGGGGTATCTTCAGTGAGCGATAAATAGAAAAAGGAAAGAAGAGACCTGTCTGTAATTTTCTACAGGAGACAAGGCGCGTGTTCTTGAGGGCGAGGGCCCAAACAACACACGAAATAATATTAATTCGCGTCTGAATGCGCCCTGAAAACTACTGAGCCAATCGCGAGATGGATGTCAGTTGCTTCGGCACAAGTCTTCGGGTTGCAGTAGGTCTTGAGCAGCAGGTCTGAATCCTCTGGACACGATTCCATAAGTCTTTCAAGATTTCTAGCAGGCTCCCTTGCATCCCTCTTTCTCCATTACAGTCTCTCAAATCTAGAAATCTTTTGCTCGATCTTGACAGCTTTAGTTTCGAGGAACAATCGTAAGAAACGAAGGAGCCAATCAGATTACTTCTCTCATCGACAGTTGCCTAATCGGAAATTACCACACAACAACACCATCTGCAACACATCTTTGATTCTAAACCTCGATCACGACAAAGTGGAAAGCATGAGTGATAATTCTTACCGGACCGCGGTTTCAAGACGAGCCAAAATTTTCCGCAGTGTTAAGAAATATTTGAAGTTCGGCTTTGAGGAAACAGAGCCGAAACCCAGTTTTCAAAATCAGGAACGGGAAACGCAATCTTCAACGGCGCCATCCACACAAGAGCAAAGTCTTGTCATCAGTTCCGACTCGGGTTTAAATCTCATAGTACGGCTGCCAACGGAAATCGAGACGGGAATAATATCATGTACTCCCTTATCATACTTTCACAACATTCGTCTAATCTGCAAACGATGCTGTCCATCACTCGTATCTCGGATGTCCTCTACACTACAGTCAAGCCACAGGTGCCTGAGCAACCATCACCTGATTTCAAACCCATAACATTCAAACTGCACCGCGCCGTTTACGAGTTTGAAGCCTTTTAGGATCTGAATCGTACCCAAATTTCTGAGTCGGACTGGCAGTTTTTGCACGATTTCGTCCTCACCAGCGAAATAACGGCCTCCCAAGATCAATCTAGATCGGACACTTACCGTATCCCCAGCAAGGCTGGCAAAATCGTAAAGGAAGATGCTTTGAAACTAGTAAAATTGTTCAAAGATGATCAGCTCACCATACCATCGATGCCACATACTCTCTGGCAGGTCACCATTAGATTGAATCTAGCAGCGAATAATGTGGGTGCCTTCCGATCTGAGGCCATCACCAAGACCATTTCGATTCCTGGTGAATGAGATAACAGAGTTCTGTATCATCAAACTCCAGACGGGCTCAAGATAATCAATCTGGATGGAAAAAATATTATTCACGGAATAACTATTCGTTAGCTTTTCGTAGAGCTAGTTCAAAGAACCTCATTTTGGCCTGGTGACTACCTTGTTCGGTTCGCGTTATTCTGGAGTATTAACTGATAAACAGGAGAAATGATGGTGCAATGAGTGGGATGGGAATCCAGGAAAATACGAGTTGCCGCTTTTCAAGCTCGGCGACCCAGTAGAGCCTTACGTCTTGTACACAAAAGGGTGAAAAACGAATCGAATCACTACTCAAGCTTCAAATGTTCTCAAACTTCTCATTCCCCCTTTCTCTTATCATACTTCCAGAATCAACACGTTCTACATTTGAGCTAGTAACGTGAGCCGAGTATTCGCACGCTTAAATTACCATGTTCCGGTTCCTTTTAGCTTCACAAATCAGCCAAACAAGCTTACAACCCTTCCAAACATCATTCGAGTGACCAAACTCTGTTGCGGCCACAAAAACATCAATAATGAAATTTCGCATCTTCACACCACTCCTCCTGGCATCTATCGCCCCGACAATATCAGCCACCTCGAGCCCATCATGCCCCGCAAGCCTCAAAACATTTGATCCGATTCCTAAAGCCCAATCTTCACCTTTCACTGAGCGTTTCGTAGCCTACGCCCACGCCCTCTCCTCAACACCTTGGTTCGTATCTTTCGCCAAAAACCTCTACCCCCGTGTCGTCCACCTCTTCGGCATCATCAAAGAGAACGAAGGAGAGTACCCTGGTTGGAGTATCCCATATCCCAAAGAGAGTCTTTACGATCTTTACAATTACATTAACGATCGAAAATTGCACTGTTATGCAAAGAAAAACCCCTACCAGCTTTTTGTGGCCTTGGTGACGGTTACTACTAGCTCGGGGTATGGCGGTATGAGTGATATATCCGATATGCAAGAACGATTTAGGGAGATGCATGGGAATGAAGAGGAAGAGGTAGGAGAGGAGGCGGTAGGAGGAGTGGTGATAGAAGGGCCTGGAGGAGCAGCTGACCAGCAGCAGGCCCCAGATGTGGAGGAGGAAGAGGAAGAGGAAGAGGAAGAGGAAGAGGAAGAGGAAGAGGAAATTGATCCAGCGGAGAAGGTTGACGCTTCTACTTATTTTCAATATATAAATATGCAGCCGTTGCTCATGTTCCATGCGATTGTGGATAATTGGGTGTCTCAATTGCAACAGATAGAAGCATTTGGGGTGAACCAGTTTTCGCGGCACGAGATGTCGCTGTTGAAAGCTGCGCTGGATTGGTGGCGGATGGAGGTATTTGGTAGTCTCGATAGGACAATGATATTGGTGCAGGATGCCAAGGCCTACTTGAGGGAGCCTGGGGCCTTCGATCTGGATGACGCTGCGCAGTACTTGGAGGCTGATGCGGGGGTGTGGGTTGAACCTCAGCGGCCTTTGTTTAACTAGCCACTATATTAAGGTCCTTGTTGGTCAAATCTGTTTTTTCCGGCGTGCATGGTCATTTCAATCTGTTATGATATACTAAAGCTACAAACACTTTTTTCTGAGACGTGGCGATAGTCGCACACCAAGGTAGATTTAAGCACACTACTAATATTATTCTATTCCACTATTTAGTTTCTTAATTGATCGTATACGCGTAGGGTGGAAACTTAATATTCGGAGCGAATAAATCATGCGGCTAACTGAGAGCTTTACCTCGACTCTGTATTCTCGGTCTGCACGATGCGTTCAAACCTTAATACGCAGACTCGATGTCGCGTTGGTCAGCATTATGAATTTTAAATTAATCAAAATATTCCTACTTTTACAATCTAACAGCTAAGTAATTAGATGTCAAATTTAGGCAAATGAAATCGCAATCCGTATTACCAGCGCTCCTTGCGCTCTTTTGTACGATCCTCGCCGTCTCACCCTCAACATGCAACGACAACTTCAATCCGTACCACACCACCTTCAGCGCTAACGGCGAAGAATACCTAGACCCTCGCGACATCCCCCCGCAAGATTCAGCTTTCGTCACAAATTTTAACAACTATCTCGAGATACTCTCTGCAAAGTCATACATTGACACAATTGCACGCCGCGTAAGCCTTCCCGTTATGTGGGACGTATACAATGAGAATAAAGGATGGGAAGAAGGGAAACTATTTCTTCCCATTCCCCTCGCTTCCACGATTGTGTTTTATGAATATGTGACCAAACACAGATTCCATTGTGCGGCCAACAACGTTGAGCTACTCCATATGCTTGCGAAAATCTACGAAATTAAGCCTTTGGATCGGGGATTAGTCCCATTGCTGGATGATTAAGACTTAGATGATACAGATGAGTCAGAACCAAAAGCGGAAACGGCAGTCGAAAATACAGCACCTACGAAAGATGTGACCAGCGATATGCCTATCGAAGTTCAAGCCCAAATGGAAATTACAACAGAAAAGGAAGAAGTACCCAAGCCGATTCCTGAATTCGTTGATTTCTATTATGAAGACAACCGATATGGTTTAAGGCCTAGCACCCACATCAAAGAACTAGCCGACACCCCACAAGAAGGGTATAAAAGTCAGATACCCGGATCCATGGTCAACCTAGATGTCGAAGAGAGTCCGGTATACCTTGGTGCAATGCAGTACTTAAATTGGGGTATAGCAGAAGGATTGTACGCTAGACGAATGATGATGACAGAGGAATTGAAACAGTTTCAATCCGTTCTTTCATACTCTGGAGTTGATACAGAAATAAGGAGGAGTCTCCTCGAAGTTAGTAGTGCTTGGAGTGGACTTGATGCCTCGTTGTTGCGGTTGAGGGATAATATGAAGAGTTTTGCCTCGATTCGGGATTTCAGGATGGAGGTTTTAGATAAGGCAAAGATTGAGCAGACATTAGTGTTTTGGGTACAAGTTGACGTGGCGAGGGATTTCAATATGCGGCAGATGCGTGAGAGGATGGGAAGACAAGCTCGAGGGCTGCAATTGAAATGAATATGTCGAGGCACACCCGTATGGTATATATGTATATCGTAGCTTTGTCTCGCAACCCAGCCGCGCAGCACGAAGTCGTAGCTCAGAATTTATAATACTTATACCTACAAGTTCAACTACAACTCACTTTATAGTTCAAGAATTCCAAGATACCGTCTGTGATAGACTTTTCAATGTAGAGGCCATAGGGTAGATTCCACATGTTAACAATGACCCATTAACAGGAAGAGTGTCCTTTAACTTAGATGCTCCAGGATTAGGCTATTGGAAATACTGATCATTCTAATGCACAGCTATCATCCTGCATAACCGAGCTAAAATGCGTGAGATTTCTTGCAGGGAAGATGCATCAAAGATACAGCATCAAAATACCTCAAAAGAACACCCAATAGCAACAACAATTATCGAAGTTTGTGGTCCTTCTAATATCATCTTGATGCATCGATGGGGTAATGACGATATTCTAGCAAGTCTTTCTTATAAACCTTAGTTTCCATGGTCCTCATTATTCAAATTCGAAATATCCGAGATGAAATTCCACGTGGACGCCCCTCTCCTACTCACCTTCATTGCAGCAGGAGTGGTGGCCGTGGGACCGCCTGACAACTGCAACCCCCCACCGCCCGTACGTCCCTGGCGTTTTACATCCAGCGTCTTCACAAGAAACCTTGACAATTACATCATACTACCCGGCAGCACAGCACGGATGAGAACTACATACGACCGACTGACTAATCGTATGAGGCAGATGTACCAACTAATCGTGGCTTGGGACCGGAATGAGACAATAGATATCCCTTGCTACCCGGTTACCGAGCTAATCAAAATATACAGCTATATTCGGGGACACAGATTGCACTGCTTTAACAATCCCACAGGGAGAACGTCTTCATTTCTACCTGGAAGTCCTCGTATATCAACGGGATGAAAACCCATCCAATCGGCTGCGATCCCTGCACTTTGCTTTGATGTTCGCTGTACGACATCTGATAATCAAAATTAACCTTATAAAATCAAACTCTCTCTTTAAACGTGCTTTCACTAAAACCAGGAATCTATCGGAGATGCCCTTGAATGTGATCATCTTGAACCAAATGTTTTCGACTTTTAACCAGGTTGAAGGTCAGGAAACCCCACCTGTTATTCCGAATTTTCCGACGGTTCATTTGTCGTCTGAATATTGGTAAGTAATGGAGTCCTCGAGTTGCCTCCTGGTCCCTGTACTTCCTCATAAATTGGTAATAAATCGTTGAAGCTCACATGCTCTCTAGGAGCTTGTGCTTAACTTCCCGTTAGGGGACTGGGATATCTACGAGGGTCTCACGGACGGCTTAAAAATGTGTTGTTGTGGACGTCGCTTCCTTCCCGAAAAGGTATCCCGTTTGGTGGAACAGAATGGAAGGAGGAAAATATTGGAAGCTCAAAATCGATCACGGAATATTGTGTGCTACAATTCAACTGCAATCTTCCTCAAAGACAAACTCGGTCCCAAGGTATATTGTTAGCGTTCAATATTTCTGGGAGCCTACGAAGCGGCATGGGCAGGCGACCTTGACCATCGTCTCCCCAAGCTATGTTCCGATGTTCCATCACATTACTTGCCTCCGATGTCGCGCTGCGAGGTGCCACCAACCGTGAGACTTTGAACCTGGATGAGGGGTAAGAAGATTTTTGATACCTCGCAATTCGAATTGAATGGAAAGAAATTCGCCTACCTACCGAGATGAGACATGGCAATACCTTCACGTCAATAAACAACATTTGCAACTAGGACGCACCATCCTGTTATCAGATGCAGAATTGAGGCACAGAAAGCGAACGGCACGGTCTTCGACTCCGTGATCTTTATCGCCGGATTAGCTAGGTTTTGGGGGCATGTTCTTGCCTCTTCCCGTTGTGGGACTCTCAAGTATCGATCGAGCTTCGGATTGAAGTTGGACCGAGTTTGTTGGTTGAAAGTATTGGCATTATGAATCAGGTTGTACTTTTTGAGGGATATACTTTCGCGGTTTTGTTGAGATTCTATGTTATGGTGTAACATAGAGCTAATCGCATGAATATTCGAATATGCGCCGTAGGTCAATTATGTGCTGAATCAATTAAATTTGAAATAATCATATTTTTCTCATATTGTACGAAGCGGCCAGTTTACAAGACACATATATACACGGATTAAATAGTAGAGCTCTGTGATAGTTTTCTAATCCACTTCCAAATAGCTGATGAATTCAATCCAACACCAAGTTCGCATTTATGATCGATCACTTGAACTCATGTGCGCGAAGAAGGTACAACGGTCTTGATAACCATAATTTCTGAACCTTGGCTAGGAAGCCCCCATCATTGCCTCACGGCCACCAAACTACAAGGGTTGTGCTTGATAGTCTCATCTTTCGAAATTTCAGCTTCCCAAGGTCGACGCCAAGATTACTAAACCACCAAGTTTGGATGGTGGGATTGTTGACCGTGTTGTAATTTGGCCAGGGCAACGCATAGTGCAGGCGATAGTAGAACTGCAGATGCCGGGGCCTTATTCCGCGCCCTGTATTCGCGCCCCCATGACCGGGTTCAAGGTATGTGGTTGTGGAAGTCCATTAGATACACCTGCCATGCGATTCCTTGGAAGATATGGCGTTTCAAAGGTAGCTTTGCCGTCTCCTGCTCCGATCGACGCCTAACCGATGTCCAACATGAAGATCACACGGCCCTGTGATACGAATTGCAGGCTTTTGTCTCGAGGATATAAACGTCGTGGATCGTCGCACCGAGTTTGGATTCAACACCACGTTCAGATCAATATCTCTTTCAAAGCCCGCAAAGCCAATCGCAGATCTACTGCTAGTTTCTTGCCTCTTGCGCCACTTTCCGGATACTTTAAACCGGTTTATCTTCTCCAGAGATTTTTAAGATCAGAAATTGTCTATTAATTCCACTCCATCTCTCAATTTCACGAATTTTCAGTTCTCCAATCTTCAAATACCCCAATAAACCTTTCAAGATGAAGTACACAATCGCCTTAGCTGCTCTTACAGCTGCTGTCAGCTCCATGCCAACCCCACCAAAACCAGTACTCATGAATGCTGGTCCATTTTCTCTTCAAATCGCAGCCCCAGGCTCTGCGTAAGTAACTCGATCATTTCTTGGCAAACACTTACCAATGCGTCTTTCTAACTTTTTATAGTCTTCACGATCAATACATCAACATCAACCCCACCAAAAATGTTGCCAATGGCAAAGTTATGGCCGTAGCCGTTGTCTCCAAAACCCCCAGCCAGAGATTCGAAATCGCCTACGAAAGCACAGAAAACGGAAAATTAGTCTACACACCGGAAGCTACCCCGGATGCCTGCAAGTTCTTCCTATGCCCTTCCCCAGGAACTCCTGCCGGGTACGATAAGAATTTTGGACCAGTAGAATACGTCAGAGACAACATGAGGGCCATGTTTTTCTCGCCCGGCTCCGCTCCTGCTGGTTCATCTGCCGCAAACGGACCATCGGACTCTGCTGATGATTCGCTAAAGGTCTGGACCAATTTCCAAATTGACTACGAAGGATTCTTGACCCTTGGTGGCGAGAGCAGCTGGTGGGTATGCCCAACGACATACCCACTTGGGGAGGGTGATAAACACATGAACCTCTGGTGGGCCAATGGCAGCGTCAGCGACGACAGATGCCACCAGGTCAAGGTTCAAAGAGCTTGAAATGATGATAGCTCGCTATATAATTTTGATTTCTCTTCTAATTTAGCCAATTTATTGTATACCCTTTCTGTGCATCTAGCGCTTTTTTTTCTATGTATATATTCACTTCTATTTTCGACGGGCAGGAAGACCCTGATTGAAGAAACCAATATCAATGCAATGTTGGTCTTTGATATAGTTTCTCATATTGTTTCCACTACAGACTATACAAAGTTAAGAAACTGCATTTAGCACCTTTAACTTACATCAAATACCAAACTGTGCGGTGACTCATAAACATCGAAGAAACCAAGGTTGCCTAAAGTTTAGACAGCTATCAACACAAAAATAAGTAAACCTCAAAGGATCGTTCTACGGTAAGTTAATTGAAGAGAGCCCAGGTACCAGGATTGAATCATTTTGTTATTTTATTGTGCGTTCCACAGTATCCAGATACATTTTATGAGTTCTCGCTTACATTGTCATGCATGCAGTTTCAACTGAAGGAGCAGGCTTTCAACGCAAACCGATCTGAAAAAAAATTACAACCTTAGTTCTATTTTTCGGCCCGTCTCAGTTAAAGCCTACTGCAAATTCATACCTAAGTCACCTTAAATCGATTTATAGCTTCAGGCTCTGAAATTTCTTCATGCTAACCAAGCTTTTGTCTAAAAGTTGCACCAAATCTGACGATATAGTCCAAATCGTGACCCCAAACCATCTTCTCCGATATGGTGTAGTGGCTAACATCGTTCGCTTTCATGAGGTCAGAGATGACTTCAAGAGGCCCGAACAGCCCCGGGTTCGATTCCCGGTGTCGGAAGATACGATCGGTCTTACCTTTTGACTCTAACTTCGGTGGTTCCGTTTTTTTCTCGCCTTTGGTTTTTCTCTTTTGGTGTTGGTAGCTTGCTTTCTGCGGAAAGTTTTTCGCGTTGCCTCGATTGGTTCATGTGGTTTCACTTGAACTGGTAGGAGCTCTGTCGACTCATAGGCTCATTACCAGTACTAGTTTCACGCCTGTCTTGTTGTCACCAGCGTCGTTGTAAACTCATCATTAGGAATCAGTTAACGTTTTGAGAGTGTAAATAATCATGCTCTGCCAAAAGTCCAATAGAGAATGAATGCATTCGTGTTTTTGTGCACTGCCAAGTCGAGTATTTTGACGATATTGAGATCAAAGATTCTTTGCAATACTCGGGCAAGAATCAAGACTAAGCTAGGAATACTTGGTAAGAATGTTCATTTTTGTTTAGCATTAGTTATAGACCACTTATACACACAAATCGAATCGCTTTGCAAAACTGGTAAAATACTTTTTTAGCTTAGCTTAATACTTATATCAGCCGAACATCCGCTAAAACATTATAATTCGCCTGATGCGTTAGTAAATAAACTTTTGAAGAATCGGCATGACATCTATACGCCAAATCCATGAGAAATATCCTTAGTTGCAAAAGCGGAATCATTTTCCTAATAATTTTAAGCCTATCCTTCTCATCACTGCTCGCACCTATTACCCAATTTACAAACTGACGCCGTGTTCGCGAGCCAGCTACATGGTTGAACATCTTAGGGTCCAATCCAGCCATCTCTCTCACAGATTTCGGCCGATCTTCAAGATCAGGAATTGGAATCTCAGGAATACAGGGCTCGTCATCATCTTTCCAATCGTTCAGGATATCGGCCAAACAGTCTTCTATACTGTTAATGCCACTAACGAGTAGATCTATTCGGTTGCCGAGCTCGAACCAAAGAGCTAGGAAGTCGGGAAGCAGCGGGTCAACTTTTGAACGAAAGCCAAACCGAGAGCTTGTGACTAGTTTATCAACCTTCAATCGTCGCGAAACATCTGTTTTTGAAATTTTTTGTGCTGCAGAATGGAATCTAGCGAGGCGGCCGCCACTCTCTTTTTCGAGGACGCACCAGAGCGCTTGTAGACGACAGTCTACGAGGAGGAGTGCAAATGTGAGAGCACTTTCTAAGGTATAATATCTGTAATCGAAGGAGCCCGTAGTTTCAATATACTGTCGTGCTTGTTGAGGCGTTGCACCTTGGAGAAGTTTAATGATGACGGAAGGAAGGTAGAGAAGTCCGTCCATTTGGTCTTGCCATGTCTGTTCTACGATGTCGGATTCCCAAGGCTCCAGAACGATTAGAGAAGGGAACAAGGCCCAACTGTAAGCTAGAGGGAGACCGGGAAGATAATGAGTGATGACATCAAAGTCCGACTTGGCGCGTATTATAGGTAGAGTGTCATACGCCAAACCGAGATCTATCTGTGGATGCTGCCGCAATTTCAGGTAACACTTGCTTTGTTTTCCCAGGCCTTCGAACCAGTTTTTCCTACTAGTATCGAGATGCTGGTAATATGGAGTGAAGAACAGCTCCAGTGGTGCTGCTGACCAAATTCCATGGAACGGCATTATCGCCATGTACTTTATAATTGTAGGAGAGCATCCTCCTTGAATGGTGGTCCAAATTTCTGACCACGATAGTTGGCTATTTTTTGATAGTTCCTGGTACTTTGTAGCTTGCTGGCGAGGAGAGGCCCTCGTTATCATTTTGAGTATCTCTTCCAACTCGTTTGGGTGCTGTGCGATGTGATCTACAGATATACCCCTCTTGTATCTGTCCCACTGCGTATTATCCCACTGGTGGGACAGGCCGTACAAATAGACAGTTTCGTCAAAGTAGTCTATATTCGTATAGATGTAAAAGCCGGCAAGATAACCTTGTGCTATCGCACATATGACTTCCATTTGCTTCGAAGAGATGGCACTGAGCCGTTCCTTGAGTTGGCTAAAACTACCGTCGATACTAACCGCTCGCCCGAGCCCTGGTATTTGCTGAGTTGTGACTCTTACAAAGGCATTTTGTGCCTCAATCGAGCCATGAGCAATATCGATTTCGATATTTTTGATATTTACCATATAGCAGAGAAGGCAAAGATGCTGGAGCTGCATTCTTTGGATCGGAACATCCACAGCCATAGGAATGGTATCCGCATCCTCGTAGCCATCGAGACCCATCTCATCGGGCATGATCCCTAGCACACCCAATATATTCGCCCATCCTGCTTTTGAGAAACCTCTATCGAACCTTTTCCGTTTCGTCAAGCAGAACCAAACCCATGATGCCTTCTGAGATAACGAAAGATCCCAGAATGTAAGGGCCGGACCATCTGCTGCAACAATGATATGCCCACGGTCTTCCAAATCCCAAATACTCCCCTCTTTAATAAAATTCTCACTAAGATTATCATAGTAAAGGCGAGGCACAATGTGTCTATCGTAGATGGAATGATTTCCACCTGCCCATACTGATAGGTTATGGAGAGAAGTTGACTTGTTGGCGATTAGGGTGTCGGGATCCAACTTCAACCGAGGGTATTGGACTTTTATTCTCCATCTGATGATATCCCACCGTGTCTTGGTATATGCAGACCATCCACCAATAGCTCCACTAAGACATTTATCTCTCTGGCTTGACGTGAGATATTGTAGAAGCGCCTGGAGGAAAGCGGCCACGAATGCTATAACAGCGAAGATCAGGGCGGCTAGAGCAAGTGCATCTATATTACTCGAATTCTGGGAATTGACTCCCGGGGTTATTGTTGCAGCAGGAGAGCGCTCGTCGATTATCCTTGATAGGGACGGCACGGGCATGTTGATCACCGGCTCCGAGACCCAAGTATTTGGGCCTGAATTCGATCCCGTCTTCTTGGTTCGGAGCTCTTGGTACGGCTGACGGCGCACAATTTGGATGTCGAAATGATCTCAGATGTCACGTCTTGGGTCAGACGGCATACGGCGAGAAACCTGCTCGAAGGTAACCGCTGAGGTTATGTATGATGTTGAATTCAGATAGTCTTTCCGAAGGGCGACACGAACAAAGGTGCGGCTGATGATCGAAACCCATCTTCGCGATTTCGGTCGCAAGGAGGGGAAACGCAAGGTTTGTTTCTGGTGCCTGGGATCCTTGTGATTCGTTGAAGCGAGATCTGAACCCACACCTTCATTAATCAGCGAACAATAAGATGATTTCTGCGACATTCGATATTTCTCGATCTCTCTTGCCTGTTATAAATGAAATTATTAGATATGGGTAAAGCTATTTCAGTGATATGAGCGTATAGATTTAATGAATATTGAAAACAGTAAAATTCATTACATCATTGTACGCCAATTTGTGTTACTTTTGCTAAAAATGATCATACAATCATGACGATTGGCAAATAGACGTAGCACTCAGAGATCTATCTACGTAAGAAAAATTTTTTGTAAAATTTCAACTCGCCAAACTTTTCGCTCGGTTCCATGATTGATAGAAAATTTCAGACTCTAAAAAAAATTTGAAACATAAGATATCATAAGCGGGAATCCGAATTCTCGAAGGTTCCTGCATAGAGCTCGTCCGTTGATAGTTTCGCTTAGATTTTGGTCCTACAGAATCGATCCTGAAGCAACACCGGTAATGAATTGATTTTATCAATAGCAAATCTCCCGATACTTTAGAATTCTTCGATAGAGCCAGGATCTCGAAGCCACAAACTGCTGCCTGATTCTCCTTATTTTCATGAAACTTCGATATAATAGATCTGCCGGGTCGGCTGTCCATTTCAAGAGGGTTTAGCGATGGATCAATATATTAATACTGACAAGTTCCCGAGCCCGCGATCGTCAAGGCGCTTTGCCTTAGTTCAAACAATGACCAGGACCGCATAAGAATCCCGGCATGTATCTGAATCTTTGACTTAGATATGTTAGGTAGAAATTTTCGTTAAATGAACCATTATTATAACGTGGGAATTCGGATAGAATTGATCAATGAGGCTTAAAGGAGGCTGCGTGACAGACTCCAGCTCATGATGGCATTCAGCTGAGCTCTGAAAATTTACTCTCTTCCATTTTATTTGCTATCCATCCGAGCACCATTCCTAGTCTGTCCCAGCTCTCGGACCAACAAGACAATTCAGTTCTAGCCTGCGGAGACAAAATGGCTGGGCCTTAACCGAATAAGTTTCGCTCGCCAAGCCGGGGCCTCGCGTGCTGGAGCGAGATCGATCGAGCCCCAGCGATACAGCCAGGTCCCAAAATAAGCTTTGCAACCTTGTCCAATTGAAAGTTCCGATTCAAAACTGAAAAGCTCTATCAGCCCAGCGAACCTTCTCAGCAAGGGGCTGTCGTTCACTGGAAAAAAATTTTCCTCTTGCGGCATGCACCCCAGCGACGCAGGTGGAGCTCCGATGCTCTCTCAAAAATTTAATGTTCCCAATATCTCCAAGTTCCTTGATTCAAAGTGAAAAACCATGAACCTACTTGTCAAATGTCAACGTAGAAGTACAAGGCAACGTCGACATGATTAAGCCAGTACGTACTACGGCTCTCATCGGCGTTCCATGAAAGCAAATATCAAAAATCGAGTAGTCGCAACTAGGCAATAAGCCAGTTCGAAGATCTGATGATTGGGGCTGATTTCATTGGGTCTGCGCGTGAACCTGTGGAGAAAAGTGGGTCGCCCAGCTGAAACATCCCCGCAGAAAGCAGAACATCCAAAGTCAATCATGCCCCTATACGTCAACACAGACATCAGCTCCATCCGGATTTCACACTTCCACCGCATTAAATTTGGTACTTTCACGACGCTAAAACAATTGAAGCTTAACGTGATCTGAGGTTGAAAAGTTGATCGGCATATTATGGGGATTCTGTACTATTCCCGGCATCCTGTAACAGCTCCTTTTAGACATCTTGAATACATAAAGGACGCCTCCCATCCTCCAAAATGCTCCCAGATCATCACCAGCACTTCTCAACCGCCTATTTTATAGTCTCCACTTCGCTGTGGAAATCTAGAGACTATTATCCGCCATAATGTCCTTAAAATTTGTAGCCATCTTGGCTGCTTCCGCCGCCGCAGCTCCGTTGGTGGAACGTACCTTGCTGCCGCCTTTCTCACTTCCAAATGGCCAAGCTTTAAGAGCCAGTGGAGTAGCTACAAAACGAGTTGGATTTCAATATGCCCCAGGGATTGGAGGTGGTGTCTATTCGCCGGGTGGAACTTTGGGTTTAGCATTGATCGCGAACGATGAGGCTATCACGACTCTTGATCTCACTGCTGAGGCTGGTGTTAGCGGTCCCGATCTGACAAAAGCTACACTTGATGTAGCCAAGGTATATTCACATTAACAAACCTTATAAAAATATTTAAACATGTATTAACCAATTTCTACAGTATAACAACTTACAAAGCCTCTCCGACTATGTAAAGCTTTATAGCGACGAATGGGTTTTAAGTAGCAGCCCCACCGGCCAAATGCCCGGCATGCTCACCAACTACACCCAGGACCTTCTTTTCTCTATGGAGCGTCTTTCCCTCAATCCATTCGCTGTTCGACGTCTTATCCCAGGTTCAGACTCTGTGCCATTCGATGTTGATAGCACCATTGTCCAAGACGTTACTGGTTCGTCTCTGAGCAGTCTCTTGAGCGCAGGACGTCTATTTTACGTAGATCACAGCGATCAAGCGGCGCTTGCCCCCACGGCCCAGTACGGTGCTTCTTGTGATGCATTATTCTATCTTTCCGAGTCTTCAAACCAATTCCTTCCATTGGCCATCCGAACGAACGTCCCAAATGCCGACAAGCTCATCTACACTCCAAAGGATAGCGCGAACGACTGGCTGTTAGCCAAGATTATGTTCAACGTTGATGATTTCTTTCACGGCCAATTCTATCATCTCGCAGCCACTCATTATGTCGCCGAAGTAGCTTTCCAAGCCGCGGAGCGCACCCTCAGCGATAACCATCCCGTTTTGGCTGTTTTCAAACGATGTAAGCTTTTATTCGATACATACCTACACCGTTGATTCCAATGCTAACCTGTACCATTAGTAATGTACGGTGCCTTTGGCATTCGGCCTCTTGCCGTTGTGGTTCTTCTTAGACCTGGTGGTGATATTGATCAGTTTTTCGCACACTCTGGAAGCGCGGCTGGAGATTACTCTGCCAACCTTTACAGTACTGGCGGTGCTGGCGATGTTATGAACAATTACCTCTTGACCAACCTTGAAAAGCGAGGTCTCATAAACTCGTCCGCCGGCCCAGCACTGCCACATTTCCCATACTACGAAGATGCTCTTGCTATCTACATCTCCGTACATACATTCATGACATCTTTTGTCAACTCGTATTATTCTGGTGATTCGGCAATTGTCAACGACTCTGAACTCCAGGCATGGATGACCGAAGCCAACGGAGCAGCTGGAGCCATCAATTTCCCTACTTCCAGCACCATGAATACTCGCGGCGCCCTCATCGATCTCCTTACCCACATGGCACACATCGTCTCGACAGCCCACCATACCGTCAACACTAACAACCTCATTACCGGAGGTGGTGTTCTCCCATTCAACCCTTCTGCTATCTACAAGCCAGTTCCGGCTGCAAAGGGAGTCACCGATGTCGCATCGTATCTCATCGGAATCGATCAGGTTCTCAACATGATTGAAACCCAGGCCTTTTTCTCCCGCCCGCTAGTTGCCAACAGCAACAGAACTGTCAGCAACATGTTCAACGACCCAGTCATGCTCGGCCGCATGAACTCTGCCACTAGAGCTGCAAACACGCAGTTTATGAGTGAGATGAATGCTCAAAGTGCAGCTGTTAGAAGCCGTCAATTTGATGCGAATGGGTTGAGCCAGGGTATGCCGTTTATCTGGCGTACTTTGGATCCAAATGTCATCCCATTCACTCTTACCATTTAAGTATTTTCATTTTTTGTCATCTTGCACTTTGTATATACCTAGCGTCTATTTATGTAAATAACATCAGCCAATGAAAAGGCTAACATCTACAAGACATAGTTTCTTAAGTAACGTTCATTATTCTAACTTGACTCGAGCTTAGGATTTTAGCTAGTATAGAAACACCAGTTCCAATCACGGTACCGATTAAAAGATCTTTATTCGGACTGATACATAGGATCGCGGTTGCTATCCTAGGAGAGAATAAAGCCAGCATAAATAAATTTACTAACTTACATGAGTATTAAACCAAATAGCAACGAAGATTCACTGCCATTGGTAAACCTACAAATATGGTATAATATACCATATACTGAACTGAGACCGATGTGAACTCACTTTGAATAATACATGTAAATAAACTCCGCCGAGCACTACCATTAAATAAACACTTCCCTTCGCATTCTACTTCATTTCTTCTCTTCACTTTCCACCTTCCCATCAACCCGCATGCATTCCGTGAAAACGAATCCGGGAGATCAATAACTCCGAAACCCAACAGCGTACCAAAATGGGCACAGCATAGGCAAGGCTACTATCCAGAATACCATACCCTATATCAGATGAACCTCCAAGCCAAACTTGGCTTTATATTATGGTGTACGTTTTCTTCGCCTTTCTGACCATCGAATTAATTGCATTGTCGCCTAGAAAAAAATTAATCCCATATATAGTATCTAGGACAGAACACAGTCTCGGATAGGACCATATCGCGACTCGAATTCAAACAACACTTACGCCCCGACCAAAATTGCCTACCGGTGGAAATCTGGAGACGGGGCCACGGAACTATCGCCATTTTTATTCGGGTTACCAATCTCATACTCATTGCGATTGGTTTTGCCCGACACAAAGAACCAAAGACACTAGAAGCCCAACAAATCAGAAATCAACCGTTCTATTTTATACGGGTGCCAGTTCAATCACCTCCTCAACTGAATACCTTCTATCTTTCGTCCATTCAAGCTTCTCCTTCGAGATAGGCCTCTAACTTTCGACACCTTTTTATCCTCTTTTTTTCTATTTTCATATATTTCAAACAAACTATCCACATTATTTTAATCATAATACGAATACGATATAACTCAATTTGGTAACTTGTAGACAATCCGTTGAGTTTGGACAACTTGGGTTGATGTAATCAAGGCCTCTTCTGTACGGGGGAAATTCCGGGGGCGATGTTTCCTGACGCTGCTATACGCTGGGAGTTACGGCGTTGATGGATTTGTTGGCACCCGGTTCGGGATTCTAGTTCTATGTTAACCATCGTTTCTGTGCTGCTGGACTCACTAATCTTATAGGATTTGGATATATAGTTTTTGAAGTATTGGTATTATCTCATAGACGGGTTGCACAGGTGGTCGAAGAAGATTGGTCATTTACCATTGTATTATTGTGTCGTAGCCTACGCAAGAAGTGTTCGTCGTCCTTCAAAGTTGCATTACGCATTATAATATTAGAACTACAGATCTGGAAGCTACGTAGCAACAACGGAGGATCAGCCAGACCAGATCGACCTTCAAAACGTGGATAATCCAACGCAAAGGTTCGCAGGAGCTAAAGATTGAGAACCCACGTGCTGACGATAATGTATGCTTTTTGGAATCTCACATACGTAATTATAGGAATTATCTTGTGGCCATCGTGTCTAAGAGACGTTGAGCTTCGAGACCGGATCCTGGCAATTTTGGTAACTCTTGTTCCGATGATTGATCCTTATTCTTATCTACATATACACACGAAACTTCAGAGAAATTTTTCTTCGGGATGCAAAATAACATGATGCAAGTGAGCATATATTAGAGTGTCTTGTGTTAATATATTTAAAATTCCTGGCTTGGGACAAAATAAAGGAATATTGGACAAATGAATCGAATCAAAGTAGGGTAAATCGAGTACATGTTTTCGTTCATCGTTTGTGTAACGCGAAAGGACCGACCTTCCCAAAAGAGAAGTCTTTCCATAGTGGCAGGGAAACCCAGGCGTAAAGATCTCGTATTCGTGAAACTGTGTAGTTTGAATCACCAAATTTGAAAACAGCGATATATTTATACGAAAGGCTCTAAAGTTTACGTGTCTTTAAGCGTTACGAGATAGCTAGTCGTGTGTATATCCTTTGATTAAGCTATATTTTCTGGAAATATCACGGAATCATCTCTCCACAATCTTCCTGAAAACGTTCGAAAAATGGCTGGCGTAGCTATTCTCACCAACACAACCCATTGATCTATCCACGGCCTGGCTTCATTTATTCTCACAAAGCAAAAATGAGCTCTTATTTTATATTTTTTGTCCTCTTCTTTTTATTTCTCATCTTGTATCCGGTTCCTGGCTTCTAAAGTCCACGGAATTTTGCAACTTTAGAGCGTAACGCTTCCAAGATGAATTCTGTCATTATAACTGGATGCAACATGGTTAAATGAGAGACTTCTGGCACACTCAAATCGATATCAGGATATCTTCTCAACTTTGATGCAACATCTCGTTGTCTACTTACTTCCTCTCTCACACACACAGAGGCCTTAAAGGCTTCGAGGTTTTGTTTCAATAGAATATAGTCGGCTTTGAGATTAGACGCCAGTGTTTTAACATATTTTGATATTCGATACAATACACGTATACCAGCAGAAACTTTTCGCCAAAATCAAAATTCAAAGACGAGAGTATGCAAGAGACTCGGGGAATCTCTCGTATACGAATTGCTCCACCCAAAACACTAGGTCCAAGCTTCGTAATCGCATGAAGCTTTCAATTGTGCAAAACAATTTTGATCCAAATATTTTTAAGATTCATTAAAGAATAATCATACAGCCATACATTCTGCCGGAAAAGATCGAAACAGAGTGAGAGAGACAGAAAAAGAGAAGAAACGGAAAGAGGAATAGGTAAGGTGCCGTGTAACAGGTTCAGCAGGGAAGGCAACTTTGCTAATCAGTTTTGCGACAAGTACTGATCGCGATTTTCGGTACTCTTACAGCCTTTTCGAGGTGAACGGCACGTGCGATCAGCTACGGCGGACTTTTCGAGTGTTCGTGGTGATAGTCTCCTTTGCTTGGAAACTCCTTTCTTGGGTTTCGTTATTCCCTTTCTTCGACCGCGAACTGAAATCGGGGATACATTCCGTGTTGAAGTGCTGGGAGTACTCGGGGTAGATGGCCGTGAGATGTTCTTGTTCTTGGTAAGAAGGAATTTGAGAGTGCATCACGTAGTCGCGCTTCGGAATCGGCCCGCACGAAACGACCAACGAGTTCTCCGAGGTTTGGTGGGATTGGTTTAGACATTATTTTGTTTTGAGAAGGGAAATTGAAGCTTGGATGAGGATTATCTTGCCTTTACAGTCACGCTAGTAGGGAGAAGCTCAGGGAGGGGCAAATTCTCAAGCTATATATATACATATTTGAAGAACTGAAATGGAGATGGCATTACATGTGTAAAAAAAATACAGAGCAGGCCAATCGTCGAGATTATGCAAAGACATGCATATACCAGCGTGGAAGTATAATCCTTGAGGCCGGAAGCAAAAGGCGGGGGCATGGGCAATGTGATACATTTGGTCTGTGCAACAATGTAATGCCACCAGTGCATGTTAGTGTCTGACTTCTGATCAATGTTTTGTAGGTTGCAAGAAGGCGCAATAGTTTGAGCTCTAATAACAAATGACAAGGTCGGTATATATGGATAGAAACCAGAGAACGCGAACACAATACATAAACGTGTTGGGTGGGGATGTGCGTCGGTTGGGGAAGTGCGCCACAACGAAATCAAGACTTCTCCACTACTTTGTACGAAAAAAATAATAATAATAAGCAACTAACATACAATTCACTCTTCAGCGGTATCATAGTGTTTATCACAGCTACAGTCACTCTTACAACTACTGTCACTATCGTACACGGTGTTCTTCTTTGTTGGTTTCTTCCTAGTACCTTTGGCACGGGCTTTACGGTTCTTCTCAGCAGCCTTCGCATCCAATTCAATGGCCTTGTTACCCCACAGGTATTCCACTTCGTCATCGTTCAACACTCTGGAGCGTGTGAGGCGTGGCCTACCTGGCCTGTTTTGTGATACTTTTTTGTTTGCTTGGCGTAGCTGTGTGGCAGTTGCTTGGAGAATAGTGTTCTCACTCATTAAGCGCTCTGTGGTCTGGCCCAGCTTACGTACAGCAGCAATAGTTGGCGAACTGAGGAGATAACCTGCTTTACCCAACAGCGTATCCACTGCTTTCTGTACTGAGTGAGGTCTTGTTGGTGTTCGTGGCTCACCAAGCTGTGTAATCGGTTCTGGTGGTGTCACAGGTCGTAGCTTCGACAGTACCTTGTCTGGTTGATATGGCACCAGCCCAGCTCCCCGCCATGCCGCTTTCACAAGATCCACTGAAACAGTGTTACCACGAGCTTCTGCCAGTAGCTTG